>JAZHEH010001181.1:1200000-1800000 GCA_036589455.1 Ateles fusciceps | reverse complement strand
ATAGAGTCTGAAGGACACTGGCAGAGGAGTCCTGGTCACCTGCACTCCAGGACCAGGAGTGACAGCAGCCACCTCTCCTCCCATGGGATGGTGCAGGTGTGGAGAAAGAGCACTGGGCTTCATAAAGAACTGTGTCACCAACAGTCCTCTGTACCATCCTCTCCCTCCCTGCTATTCTCTGGGTCCTAGTTGTTTCCTCTGAATAACAAAAGGGGTGAACTCCAGATCTCTGGCAACCCTGGCTCTGACACCATGTGATTTAGTGGAGAGAAGAGGAGGAATTGTATGCCTGAGAGGTGCAAGCATAGCTCTAGCCTGGCTTTTCCCAAGAGTAGAAGCCAACAGTGTGGAATAAAAGGTATAAATCAAGAAAGGTGGATCTGAGGCTTTAGGATGAGAGGAAAAAGGCCTGGAACAAGCGTGATGTCAGGAGAGAGCCTCACCCATAGGCGTATCCTTCCAATGCAGAGCAGTGCAGCCATGTGCAGGCCCCTCGGGCAAAGATAACCCCATGAAGAATATAAGACGCTGATACTGCTCAGCGTGTACTGTGCCAAGCACTGTTCATAGTTTTTACATCTCTTAACTCCTGAAATTCTCCCAATAATTCTACAACATCAATACTGTTAGACTCCCATTTTACAGAGGACGAAACAGGAATGATTGAGGAAAGGTTAAATAACTAGCCCCAAATCACCCAGCAGGTGAGGGGTAGAGCCTGGCTATCAGCGAAGGCTGTGGAGTTCCAGAACTTACACCTGTCGTGACTGTGCTCATTATACTCATTTACTGTAGCTCCCAGGCCACGCAGTGCTCCGTGCTGAGCATTCCGCCCCGCTCTTGCCATCTTGAATCACTCTCAGCTGCAGCAGCCCAGCCTGGCCCCTGAGCTGGTTACCTATGAGCACCCCGTGATGGCGCAGCCCAGGCGATGCCTGCAATAGGCAAATGCCTGGAGATAGAACTCTTGTTTTGAAGTCAATCTTTTGATCACACAGAAAAGGTAAGTGCTCAACAATGAAATCCTCTTCCCTTTGTTGTCACAGATAAACATAAAGCAATCCATTCAAGTGCCTGTAAAATGATAAAATCCCCATATCTTTCCTCATTTTTGCTGTCTTGCTCAGTGCTAGCCTTGAGGGCCTGATATAGCTCCTTATGCACCTGCAGCTGGGTCCCTTTCCCTTGGAACTGGCGGGCTCCTTCAGCCCCCAGCCAGGGACACTGACGCCAACCTGACACTCACAAAAAGAATTCTCAGAACCTGACACAATGAAGCCATGTTGTTTTCTTGCTTAGTCCCTTGCAGAAATGTAACAGTTACCCTGGGAGGGGAAGGCATGCCAGGCAGGGACCAGTAGATGGAGAATCTAAGCAAAGAAGAGAGGAAATCTGCTTGCATTCTGCCCTGACAGGAGTCCAGTCCTCCTGAGCCCTGCAAAGCCTGGGCAGCTGGCCCTCCGTGGGGGTAATTCCCACTGAGAGGCTGGTGGAGCTGCTCAACATACTCACAGGCTTCTGGAGCCCAGCGTGTCCCTGTGGTCCATTAGTTCCCGAGCCCAAGCACTCAGGGGCTCAGGAAACATGATATGATTTCTTTTCCACAGGCTTCCTAAGCCTTGCCCACCCTTATCCTTGTGTTCTCCAGGTCCTGGCTGCTGTTCTCACTTCCTATGATAGCACCAAGTCTCCTTTCTTACCGCAAGACTTGACTTTCCTAGAAAAAACTACCAGTCCCCAGTCGTCTCTTGAGAACCAGGACGCAGGAGTGAAAACACAGTGGAGACACAGAAACACGCCCCTTGCCCAAGTCCCCCCCCCCCTGGCCTGCCCAAGCACTGTCCATCTGAAAGCTCTGCCAACCCCAGCACTGTCCATCTCAATGGTCCAGTGGCACTGGAGGTCTGGACCAGCCGGCCAGGGAGTCTCTCTTCTTCCCAACAGGACAGGCAGCCAGGCTTGCTGCTGGCCTAAGGCCCTGAGACTCCTCCCCAAAGCAGGGGCCCAGCCTTTTCCCATCTCTTGACTTAGGGGGCTCCCTCAGCCCTAGGACTGCCCCTACTGAGTGACTCTTGAAGTCAAACTGTTGCTGGTGGCCTGGGCACACACCAGTGGGAACAGGCTGCTCTTTAGGGAAAGGATCATCAGCTCACAATGTTCCTGTTTGTAGTGCATTAAGGCAAATCTGGAACCTGGTTCACTGGGTCGCTCATTTTTTACCCTGGGGAAACGGGGTAGCCTTACCCTTCCTTGATATGAAACTGAAAGATCTGTTGGGGGGAGGGGGGAAGAAGAAGGGATGGCCGTTCACAGTGATATAAGCCAATGATTCTCCAGTAGAGAGCTTGTTCTATGACTGTGTGAAATTAAGCTACGGGCCAGGCCATGCTACCTCTGAAGGCTTTAGGGGGAACCCTCCCTCACCGCTTCCAGCCTCTGGCGACTCCAGGTTTCCTTTGCTTCCAGCAGCTTCACTCCAGTGTCTGCCCCTCCCTTCACATGGTCGTCTCCTCTGTGTCTCTGTGCCTTAAACCCCAATCTCCTTTCTTCTGTCTCATGGGAACACCAGTCATTGCATTTAGGGCCTACCCTAAATCAAAATTATCTCACCAAGAGATGAGATTGCAATCTCATGATAAGATCTTAAGATCTGAAAATGAGATCTCCATCCTTAATTATATTTGCAAATAAAGTCACATTCACAGGTACCAGGGGTTAGGACCTGGACCATCTTTTTGGTGGGAACAAAACTCACTACACCCCATTTCCTCCTCTAAAAACAAAGGCAATAACATCTACCTTACCGCACGGTTTCAAGGATTACATGGGTTAGCACACATACAGCCCTTAGAACAGTGCCTGGCGCATCGTAAGTGCTCAATAAATGTGAGCTATTATTATTCCTCTGCCACCTGCCAAACTCTTCCTTGCCCTTCAAGATGCAACTCAATGAAACTTGCTCTGAGCTGTTTCCCAACCCCTTTCCTCTCACCCAAGTGAAAGTGTTGCCTGCATATCTGCTTCTGCGGCCTTTGTAGACGCCCCTCCAGCATGGGCGTTGGGATGAGCTGTACAGAGGCTGTTTCCTCTGCCAGCCTGTTGGCTCCTTTAGATCAAGAACTGAATCTTATTCATCTCTCTCTCTCTCTGTTTTGAAATAACCCATTTTGAGTCCTACAAAAATATCTTGGTCACGAGCAATAATATGTATGTGTATAGAGACATCATAGAGCAAGAATATTTCATCATCATACACCCAAATGTTTCATAGTTTTCTCCTGACAGTCTAACTGGCATCCTTCACCTTTGTCCCTCCAGCACCTGCCATGGAGCCTGGCACATGGGGGGAGAGGCACACAGAGCGCTTGATCATTGGAGGAGGAAGGCAGCCTGAGGTAAGAGCAGACACAGAGGGGCAGCTGAATGGAGCCAAAGGACCTCCCCCCTCAGTGGGGGGGGATGTGGGCAGGTTCTGGGGTTGATGAGAGAATGAAAGGAATGCCCTGGGGCATAGGGACAACTGAGGCACAACAGGTGAGTGTCAGCATTGAATGTGCTTGAATGCTCCCTGGCATCGGGTAAACTCTCCGCCTGATCCATGGCCAGTCCAGGAGTGCTAAGAAGACAAAAGGAGGAAGCCTGTGTCCATGGCCTGGCTGTGTGAAAGGCATATCAGTTACCTTTGTTTTTATGGACTGTTTATTATTTATGACTAATTACCATGCAGCAAAAAGCAGCTATATATATAATTACATGGCAGATTGATTTTGTTATTAGCTTCTTTTAATTATGCTGCTGAACTCTGTTTGCTAAGTCTTCACTACCCAAAAAACAAACACAAAAACAAAACAGCCAAAAATAGAAGTCCCCCTGTTCGCCTCTGCTTTCACAACTAGTCGAGGTAGGTGGGATCCTGACTCAGTCTCCACAATGGGATCAGTTCCTCGGCCAGAGCCGCTACCGTGGCTGTTGTTAAGAACTATGCTGGGCTGGGCATTGTGACTCACGCCTGTAATCCTAGCACTCTGGGAGGCCAAGGCAGGCAGATCACCTGAGGTCAGGAGTTCAAGACCAGCCTGGCCAACATGGTGAAATCCTGTCTCTACTAAAAATATAAAAACTTAGCCAGGCATGGTGGCATGTGCCCGTAATCCCTGCAACCTGGGAGGCTGAAGCAGGGGGAATCGCTGGAACCCGGAAGGCTGCAGTGAGCCGAGATTGCACCACTGCACTCCAGCCTGGGCGCCAGTACTGAGCACCGGCCATGCTGGCTAAGTGTCTCACAGCACAGCAACCCTGCTAATACCCACTGAACATGCCTACTCTGTAGAGGCACCTCTAAAAGCCTCGGATGGACTCATTCCCTCTAACTACCTTGGCTGGAGAAGGGGTCCTTGGCTCCAAAGGTGGGAGAAGCTCCAAATCTGAGAGCCCCACTAAGTGTCCAAGTTCACTCCCATGGGGTCAGCTTGGTCATCTGTGAAACCCACTCATTCTTCACCCCTGCCTTCCTTACATCCCCCTGGTTCTTTCTCTGTCTCCTGTCCCTGATCTCCACAGTGACAACCCCGTGAAAATGCTGACAGACTTTTCGGGTTCCAGCCAGAGTGAGAAGTCAGGAGAAGGCAGGGAGCCACAGAGAAAAGCTAGGCAGGTCTGCGCAGGTTTAGAGGAGGTGGGGGGAGCTAATCTAGACAGCCAGACAACCAAAGAAGTGAACTCATTGATCTTGAACTTGTAAACGACCTAAACCCACACGGCATGGTCAGCATGCATGTGCATCAGAGAAGGCCATCTCTGGGGCACCCCGATAACTTCCTCATTCACTGCAGGGATCCTTCCCTCCGCACCTGGTTAATTCTCACCTGTCTTTCCAGTTTTCTCTCAAACTTCATCTCTCAGGGAAGCCTATGACAGGAGCCCTCTGTGTTTGACTCCCTTGCAAATGTTCTGCTGCTCTGTATTTCTCCCTCTGAGTCCTGGCACAGGCATCTCTAAATGACTGCACCTGGTAGTTCTGGTGCTGCTCTTTCCTCTCAGAAGGTAAGCTCCGAGAGGGCAGCAATTCTTGACTTCTCCGAGCCATCTCCCCAGCACACGCATCGTGTTAGGCACATAGCAGGCACTCGGCACACTTTTGTCAAGGGCACAATTCGGGTTGGAAATACGGGAGGAGTAAGTCCAGGTGGAAGGAAAGAAATGTGAAAAGCAGACTTTGCCTTGTGGCTTGCAAGGCCATTCCCAGTTTAGGAATTGCTCAGCCCACTTAGGAATTTCACAGGAGCATGGAATCCTCCAGCCACGGGCAGTTTCTCACTCCATGCAGACTCTTCTGCTGCTCTCCTCAAAGAGAACAGCAAACGAAAACTCCTCAACTTGCCTTCCACGTTGCTTGTGACAGAGACTTACGCGGTTTGCTGTTAGGAAGTTCTTTGAGTCTGACTTTACATTTTGCATGCCATTTTCAACCCTTTTCCCTCTCTTGAACATAGACTCTCACAATATCGGAACTTCATGGGAGCTTACAGACGATCTAAGAAAGTTTTGAGCCTTTTTTTCCTATGCAGGAAAATCCCTTTTCCCAGTTAGAGAATCTCATCTCTAAAATGTGAGGCTGATGAAAGGGAAGCAGTTCTGATGGATGTAAGAGGTGGGAGTCCTTTCATGGCACCCTGAGGAGCTTCAAGGAACCCAGTTTGAAAATCACTGATCAGGTCTAAGCCTGATACTTAGTGGACGAGGAAATCCAGAGAAGGGAAGTGATCTGTCCCAGCCAGATCACAACTCACCTTTCCCATCCTAAAGTTCACAGCCAACATTCACCTCAGTGAAAATGATAAAGTCTGGGGTGCTCTGCAGATGCACTTTTTAAAAAATTTTGTTTTTGAGTCAGAGTTTCACTCTTGTTGCCCAGGCTGGAGTTCAATGGCGCAATCTTGGCTCACCACAACTTCTGCCTCCCAGGTTCAATCAAGCAATTCTCCTGCCTCAGCCTCCTGAGTAGCTGGGATTACAGGCGCGAGCCACCACGCTCAGCTAATTTTGTATTTTTAGTAGAGGTGGGGTTTTACCACGTTGGTCAGGCTGGTCTCAAACTCCCGACCTCAGGTGATCTGCCCATCTCAGCCTCCCAAAGTGTTGGGATTACAGGCGTGAGCCACTGCGCCTGGCCTAGATGCACTTTTTAAAAATAAGTATGTTCCAGTGTCATTTGGGGGCTGTTTCTTGTTTTCCCTTTTGTGATCTTTCATACTTCATTATGCCAAAAAAAATCAATAAGAAGTTGGCAAAGTTATACAGACATGTTTCACAAATCTCCAAATCTTTGAACAAAGATGGTCATCACAATTTCCCAAATGTTTCCACATAGGGCTGCAGAGTAAGGCCCATCTTTTTTGGGTTATTCACTCATTTATTTCTTTTGGAGCACATTTGAACCACAAACCATATCATGGCAAGAAAGATCCAATTGGAATGAGAAATGGTGGGAACTCATTTATGCTGGGACTCATTAAGTTTCCCAGCCCCAGGGGTTGGGGATTTTCATGGTATCAATTTCCTTCTTGGGATTGTTAATCCCTTTGTTGGAGAGTTGAGGGTCCTGCCAGTAGCCAGCATAGTGGGCTGGCTGTGGGCCTCGGCAGGAGCACATTCCCAAGGACCAAGAGGAAGGTCCAAGCCTCTTAGATGTCCCTTGACCCACAAACTCTTCACTCCACACCCTCACCCTGCCTTTCACCTTTAGCCAGCTCGCAGACTCCAGGGCAGGGAAACGGCTGTCTCCGACAGCAGGATCCACAGCTGTGCCCTGTAACGGCACTTAGAGATCACTCATCTGCCACATGCTGCCTTTCAAACATCAGCCGATGGGCTGGCTACAGTGGCTCCTATCTGTAATCCCAGCACTTTGGGAGGCTGAGGTGGGAGGATTGCTTGAGGCCAGGATTTAGAGACTAGCCTGGGTAAGAAAGGTTGCCATCTCTAAAAATTAAAATTAAAATAAAAAAAATCTATCAATGTATCCTTTTGTGGATGCCATTTATTTTTATTTCTTTCCTCATTTTTTGAGACGAAGTCTCGTTATCACCCAGGCTGGATGCAATGGTGCGATCTCAGCTCACTGCAACCTCCACCCTCTAGGTTCAAGCAATTCTCCTGCTTCAGCCTCCTGAGTAGCTGGGATTACAGGTGCCTGTCACCATGCCTGGCTAATTTTTTTTTAATAGTAGAGATGGGGTTTCACCATGTTGGCCAGGCTGGTCTCAAACTCCTGGACTCATGTGAGCCACCCACCTCAGTCTCCCAAACTGCTGGGATTACAGGTGTGAGCCACCACACCTGGGCCATTTATTAAGCTTCTAGTATATGCCAGGCACTGGGCTAGTCCATCTAATCCTGACAACAAGGAATGACAATATTGATATCTCCATTTTGCAAAGGAGAACACTGATTTTCAGAGGAGCTTGAGCGAAATATTATTTCACTTAATGTTTGCATACATGATTTCATGTAATACTAATAATGGCTCTTATTGCTCGAAGAGTTTCATAGGTATCAACTTGTTTACCCCTCACAACAACCCTATGAAATTGAGTGTTATTATCATTTTCATCTTACAGACGAGAAAACTGAGGCACAGAATGAGGAAGAATCTACCAGGGTTAGGCATCCCTCAGCTTTATCATCGATTCAGGGTAGTCTCAATTCAATCCAAGCAGCATTGACTGTGTTTCTTCTCTGCAGGGGAAACAGTACAGGGGAGTGGTTAAGAGCATGGATGCGGCCAGGCGAGGTGGCTCACGCCTGTAATCCAGCACTTTGGGAGGCCGAGGTGGGTGGATCACTTGAGGTCAGAAGTTTGAGACCAGCCTGGCCAACATGGTGAAACCCTGTCTCTACTAAAAATACAAAAAATTAGTCAGGCATGGTGGTGCATGCCTGTAGTCCCACCTACTTGGGAGGCTGAGGTAGGAGAATTGCTTGAACCCGGGAGGCAGAGGTTGCAGTGAGCCGAGGTTGCACATTGTACTCCAACCTGAGCAAAAAAAAAAAAAAAGCACGGATGCTAGTTTGGAGATTTCTTAAAGAACTTAAAATAGAACCACCATTTGACCCAGCAATCCTACTACTGGGTATACACCCAAGGGAAAAATGTTCATTCTATCAAAAAGGCACATTCCCCTGTATGCTCATTGTAGTGCCATTCACAATAGCAAAGGCACGGAATGAAGCCAAGTGCCCTTCGACAGTGGATTGACAATAAAAATGTGGTATATATGCACCATGGAATACTATGCAGCCATAAAAATGAATGAAATCATGTCCTTTGCAGCAACATAGATAGAGCTGGAAGCCATTATCCTAAATGACCTAATGCAAGTACAGAAAACCAAATACTGCTTGTTCTCCCTTATAAGTGAGAGCTACACACCAAATACACATGAAAAAGATGGAAGCAATAGACACTGGGGATCACTAGAGAGCAGAGAGAGGAGGGGGGCGTGGGCTGAACAACCACCTGTTGGATACCATGCTTACTGCCTGGGTGATGGGATCATTGAGACCACAAGCCTCAGCATCACACAGTTTACCCATGTGATGAACCTGCACGTGTGCCCTTTATAATAAAAGCTGAAATTTTTTTTAAAAAGCATGAATGCTGAGGTCAGACATACCTGGCTTCAAATTCCAGCAGGATCAGAGACAGGTTGTATGAGGACAGGCAAGTGTGATGTAACAAATCACCCCAGCATTTGGCTGCTTAAAGCAACCACTTACTGTCTCTTAGTTCCGTGGGTCAGGCAGGGACCTGAGAGCAGCTTAGCTGGGTGGTTCTGGCTCAGGGTCTCTCATGAGGTTACAGTCCAGATGCAGGCTGAGGCTGCAGCCACCTTAAGGCTCAACTAGGAAAGGGACCGCGTCCAAGCTCGCTCGTGAAGGTATCGCCATGAGACTACCTAGCAACCCAGCAGAGGGCTTCCCCTGGAGCCAGTGACCTGAGAGAGTGGAAGAGCACCCACGATGGAGGCCTCAGTCTTTTAATAACGATGTAAGGAGCAGCATCCCACTACCTCTGCCCTGTTCTGCTCAGTAGGAGAGAGGCCACACTTGACTGGAGGGAGACTGTAGGAGAGCATGAATACAAGGCGGTGGGATGCCAGGGCCCTCTCAGAGGCTGCCTACTACAAGTCCCTTAAACTTCTAAGTCTCAGTTCCATTGTCTGAAAAATGAGACTCATAATGGGACCTGCCTCCAAGAGTTGTTTTAAGACCACAGTGAGACAATGTCTATAAAGAAATAAGGGCTGGGGGCGGTGACTCACACCAGTTATCTTAGCACTTTGGAAGGCTAGGCAGGAGGATTGCTTGGGGCCAGGAATTCAAGACCAGCCTGGGAAACAGAGAGGCCCCATCTCTACAAAAGATAAAAACAAAAATTAGCCAGGCATGGTGGCACATGCCTGTGGTCCTAGCTTCTTGGGGGGCTAAGGTAGAAGGATTGCTTGAGCCTGGGAGGTTGAGGCTGCAGTGACCGTGATTGCTACTGCACTCTAGCCTGGGTGACAGAGTAAGACCCTATCTCAAAAGAAAAAAAAAAAGAGAAGAGAAGAAAGAAATTAGAACAGTGCTCAGCAAATAGTGAGTGCTCAATAAATGTTAGTTGTGGGCCAGGTGCCATAGCTCACGCCTTTAATCCCAGCACTTTGGGAGGCCAAGGCAGGCAGATCACTTGAGGTCAGGAGTTGGAGACCAGCCAGGCCAACATGGTGAAACCCCCATCTCTACTAAAAATATAAAAATTAGCCCAGGCATGGTGGCAGGCACCTGTAATCCCAGCAAACCAGGAGGCTGAGGCAGGAGAATCACTTAAACCTGGGAAGCCAAGGTTGCAGTGAGCTGAGATTGTACCATTGCACTCCAGCCTGGGTGACAGAGCCAGACTCCATCTCAGAATAAATAAATAAATAAATAAATAGTTAATAGTTTGCTATCATCACCAAAGCTATAAGCTATTCGAGGGCAGGGACACTGTGTCTTTCTCGACCTCATCTGTCCATACCTGGCACTTCTTTTCATTCTACTGATGCCAGGCACTGCCAGTGTCAGGCAGAGGGTAGGGGAGAATGAGGCAGTGCCTGCCCTTAGGGAGCACACGAGACACACACATGCACCTGCACAATATTTCCAAAGCTTGGTAGAAGGTTCTCCCCAGTGGCATCAGGAGTGTCCTCTATGAGCCATCTGGGGTATGAGGGCTTAGACTAACCTGGGCCTCTACACCTACTTTTCCCAGACATGGTCCAGCAGTGCAGGTAACCACAAGGGGCTAGTCCTGGGTACAAGCCCTCCCTCACTGCCCCTGTGGGTCCTGGCTTGGCAGATCCCCCAAGCACCGCCTATACTTCTCTCAGGAGAGATTGGCACAAGGGGGAAAAACAAGTTCCAGAATCCTAGACCACCCACGTGTGGCTGGCAGTGACTGCATGGCTCCCTGAGGCTTGTCATCAAGGAACAACATGTTGCCCTCTGGGGCGCTTGGTGATGGCGGCAGCTGCTCAGCATTACTAACCTGGAGCTCGGGGACAGCAGCAGAGGAGAGGGGACAGGGAGGTGCCACATCCTTGGCAAAGGACCACGTACCCAGGCTGCAGACAAGAAAAAGAGACCAAGCACAGGGGGAAAGGCAGTGAGCTGCACTGCCAGGGCACGCGCTTGGGAGGGCTGTGGACAGGCCGCCTCACCCATAAAATGGGGCAAGCATCCTGCTACCTTGCCCCAAGGTCGTGAGAATCAGCAGAGCCTGGCATACAGCAGGTGCTCCAAAAATGGAACCATTGTGATCATCAGCCTGGCGTAAGTGGGAGGGTGCTCAGAGAAAGAAAGATCGACGCTAAGTAGTTGTTTGGTTTGTGTCAGTTTTATTGAAGTATCTACACATATTAAAAAGTATTTGGCCGGGCACGGTGGCTCATGCCTGTAATCCCAGCACTTTGGGAGGCTGAGGTGGGTGGATCACCTGAGGTCAGGAATTCAAGACCAGCCTGACCAACATGGAGAAACCCCATCTCTATTAAAAATTAGCCAAGCATGGTAGCTCGTGCCTGTAGCCCCAGCTACTTGGGAGGCTAAGGCATAAGAATCGCTTGAACCCAGGAGACAGAGGTTGTGGTGACTCGAGATGGTGCCACCGCACTCCAGCCTGGGCAAAAAGAGCGAAACTCCATCTCAAAAGAAAAAAAAAAAGTACTTATATCATAAGTGTAGAGCAAGCCTGGGGTACGAGGGCTTAGACTAATCAGGGGCTCTGCACCTACTCTCCCTAGAGATGGTCCAGCAGTGCAAGTAACCCCACAGAGTGAGACTTCACAGAGTGAACACACATTTGTCACCAGCATCCAGCGAGAAACAGAACATGATCAACACCCAAGAAGCCCCTGTGTTCTCTTCCAGTTCCCATCCACCTACAAGGGGGGCTGCTGTCCTAACTGCTAAGGCCCTGCTCTTGAGGTTTATTAAGGGAAACAAATGGTGTGCCCTCTTACTGGCTCAGCATCATGTATGTGACATTCCTCCATGCTGCTGGTGGTGGCGTCGTTTCTTGGCTCCCATTGCTGTGTAGAGTTCCGCTGTGTGACTATACCCCAATGTATTGGTTCATCCTACTGCTGAGGGTCATCTGGGTTGTTTACAGTTTTTGGTTCTTAAAAACAGCAGTGCCACCAGGTGCAATGGCTCATGCTTGTAATCCCAGCACTTTGGGAGGCCAAGGCGGGAGGATCAATTGGGGAAAGGAGTTCAAGACCATCCTGGGCAACGTAGTGAGACCCTGTCTCTAAAAAAAAAAATTAAAAAATTTGCCATGCATGGTGGAATGTGCCTCTAGTCCTAGCTACTCGAGAGGCTGAGGCACAAGGATTGCTTGAGACCAGGAATTTGAGACAAGCCTGGGAAACATAGCGACACCCTGTCTCTACAAAAAATAATTATCCGGGCACAGTGGTGCGTGCCTGTGATCCCAGCTCCTTGGGAGGCTGAGGCAGGAGGATTACTTGAGCCCAGGAGGTCCAGGTTGTAGTGGGCCATGATTGTGTCACTGCACTCCAGACTGGGCAACAGAACAAGACCCTGTCTTAAGAAATAGATAAATAAATAAGTAGTGGTGCCATGAACATTCTCGTACATATTTTTCTGAAGGATTCAGGATAGAATTATTGGGCCAGAGGTCACCCGCACTCGTTGCTCTAGCCGGCAGTGTGGCACGGCTCCCCAGAGCGTTGGTAATAATATACATGTGCTGCTCCATACCCTTGTGCTCACTTGGCTGTTCGCTCCTTTTCATTTTAGTCATTTTAGAAGGTATGCAGTGATGACTTTAATTGTGACTTAATCGTGATTTGGATTCGCATTCCCCTGATGATGGTGAAGAGGAGCACCTTTCCCTATGTACTGGACATTCTGGTGGGAATACAAGTAGTTTAATTTCTGTCCTTAATGGGGCTTCTCTATAGGATTAATGCCACCCACCCTCAGATTTTGCGTTTCACAAATGAATATAATATGGGAGATCAGCCACGGTGCTGCCAAGGAAAACAAACTATCACCGGCAGCAGATCTTGCAGATTAGTTCACACAACTCCATTGCACCCCTGCAGCAGGCCTTACAGCTCCAGGTCTGCACACGACCCCAGCCCCCCTGCCAGGCAGGTGCACTGACATGTGATTTACAAGGCAGCAGTGTGGCCAAGCCTGCACTTTTCCAGCTTCCACTATTTCTCCTGGGAAGCTTGGAGGTAAAATGGTTGGTTTTCCTGGGGCAGAGGTGGCAAAGAGCCCGGGCCCCATCTCTAGTTTTGTGGATGTCAAGAGGTCGAGTCTGCAGCATCCATTTTGGTGATGTGGTCCTGAAGTTGGCAGAGGGGGGATAATGGCTTCCTGACCCCTGAGGTTCCTGATGCTGGCATCAATGGTGGGGCTCCTGGAAGACCAGTCCTACCATGTTTTGGAGGCATTCCTAGAAGCCTGGCCTCATTCTGCCCCACCAGCCCCTCCAATAATATTGTAAAGTCCTAAATCCCTGTGTTAAATTCTGTTCTGCTTAAAATAGTTAGAGTGATTGCTGTACCTGCAATTAAACTCTGACTGACACATCATGACACACTGATACCACCGTGTCAGGAAAGAAAAGATATTTTAAGACCAAAAAATAAGATAATCCTTAAAAAAGACAGTCTCTTAGATTTTATGAAATCAGTCCCATGAAAAGCCCATGTTTCTTTTCTCATTTTGCCAGTGGAAATTTCAACATCAGTGTTGGCTCTAAAGGAGGAAGTGCATTTAGAGAGGAATTAAAAGGGAAGAAATAGAAGTAGTTCCTGAAATGGGATGCGAGGAAGTTGAGAAGGATTGGGCTGCTATTTGGTAACTATTTAACTGTAGTGCCAGGAGTAATGTGACCTGTGACCCTTGTACCAATAGTATCTGGAACCCATTTTAAATGCCACAAATACTGTTGTTTCTATGGGTTCTTTTGCCCTGACCTAGCGTTGGGGGTCAACAAGAGCTTTCGATGAGAAGTCCTGGGTAAGAGCCACTGCGCTGTCCTAGAAAAATGATTTGAGTGGTCATTAGTAACACTGGAGTTGTGATTTGATATTTTAAATGGTAATATAGGATTCAGGGGAAAAAAAACTCCTGAGAAGAGAGAGAGGAGCTGAGGTCAGAGGCCGTTCAGGAGGACCCAGAGAGGCAGCTAAGGTTCACCTGCTGAGTCTGCTCGGTACTTGCAGGTCTGGCTGCCATAACTGCTCTGCTCCACTGTGCTTCCCAGGGCTACGGAGGCCTCTGCACCAAGCCCAGCTGGAGAAGGAAGGCCATGGGCTCTGGTGGCAGTGGGGGTTGTGGGGGCTGGAGGATGGCTCTTCATGCTGTCAGCTGAGCCTGGCTGGTAGGGACAAGGAGAGGGACCAATGATGCCATGACAGACTCTAGAGGTGGGAAGCACCCGAGTTGTCTAAGTGATGTTTGCTTGCTCTCTTGTTGTCCCTCTTAACTGTTTATAACGGAGATTTTCAAATATATGCAAAAGTAGGGAGAATAGTAGAGTTGACTCCCATAGACCCATCACACAGTGATAGCACTCATCAACTCATCAACCCGGTCATTTCTATTTTATTTATTAGAGTGCAGTGGCACAATCTTCGGCTCACTGCAACCTCCATCTCCCTTGTTCAAGTGATTCTCCTGCCTCAGCCTCCCAGGTAGCTGGGATTACAGGTGCCCACCACCACGCCTGGCTGATTTTTATATTTTGAGTAGATATTTTTGTATTTGTAGTAGAGATGGAGTTTCACCATGTTGTCCATGTTGGTCTTTAACTCCTCATCTCAAGCAATCTGCCCACCTCAGCCTCCCAAAGTGCTGGGATTATAGGCATGAGCCACCATGCCCAACCCAACCCGGTCATTTTGAAACTGTTTCTAACCTCTGGTCCTCTGTTCAAATGAAAACTTACATATATGTAGCTGAATTAGATTATGAGATACTAACTTAAATTCTCCTCCTTGCCCCTTTCTCCCATTCAAACAGACATTAGGTAAATAGCCTATAACAACTGGGAGAACTTAGAAGGTTTGCAAGAGAGGTAAAGACGGAGGAGGAATCAGTATTAGTTTGCTAGGGTTGTAATAACAAAATACCACAGACTGGGTGGCTTAAATGATAGAAATGTATGGCCTCATAGCTCTGGGGGCTAGAAATCCCAGATCCAAGTGTCACGAGGGCTGGCTCCTCTTGAAGGCTGTGAGGCAGATTTGCCCCAGGCCTCTCTTTGGATTGTGGATGGCTGTCTACTTCTCGAGTCCCTTCACATCATCTTTTCTCTATGCATGCCTGTGACCAAATTTTCTCTTCTTATAAGGACACCAGTCATATTGGATTAGGTCCAATCCTAATGACCTCATTTTAACTATCTCTGTAAAAAATCTATCTCCAAAGAAGGTCTGTTCTGAGGCAATGGGGGTTAGGATTTCAACATAGGAAATTTGGGAATGGGGGGAGACACACTTTATCCCATAATGGGGACTCATGGGCAAAGACTAAATAAATGTGTTGAAGAAACACAGAGGGCGATTTCCCCCAGGCTAGGACGGGCTTTCCCAGGTTAGGGAGTGGGCCTGTTGGATGAGGAGAGAAGAGCAGAGCGGCAATAGCCAGTTTCCGAAAGGCACCCAGGAGTGACACAGAATCAGCAGAGACAGCGGGACCCACAGGAGTCACTGGGCAGAGATGTGGCTTGTTAGTGAGCACCCTTGTCCAAGAACCCTAAGAATATTTGAACAGGCATGACTGGCTCACACCTGTAATCCCAGCACTTTGGGAGGCCGAAGTGGGCGGGTCACTTGAGGTCAGAAGCTCCAGACCAGCCTGGCCAACATAGTGAAACCCTGTCTCTACTAAAAATACAAAAATTAGCTGGGCGTGGTGGCGCATGTCTGTAATTCCAGCACTTTGGGAGGCCGAGGTTGTTGGATCACTTGAGCCCAGGAGTTTGAGACCAGCCTGGCCAACGTGGCAAAACCCTGTCTCTACTAAAAATACAAAAATTAGCTGGGCGTGGTGGTACGCCCTGTAATTCCAGCTACTCGGGAGGCTGGAGCATGAGAATCACTTGAACCTGGGAGGCGGAGTTTGCAGTGAGATCACACCACTGCACTCTAGTCTGGGTGACAGCACAAGACTCTGTCTCAAAAAAAAAAAAAAAAAAAAAAAGAATATTTGAGGTAAACACTTCATCTAGCTTCTGGGATGGGTTCTGAGAGTCAGAAATTAATAAGGAAATTTAGAAAATAAAGGAATTGATTTTTCTGTACCCCCTGAGGTTGTCAACTGAGAATGAAACTTACCAAATGTAACACAGATAAAAGCTGGTCTGTTCTGGGTGTAGCTCTCCCCTAACCTGGTTCCCCCTGGCCCTTGCAGCATTGCACTGCAATCCCCAGGAGTCCTGGACTTCAGGGAATGCAGTTTGAAGACTTTTAGGGACCACCCCTCTCCGCTTATTAACATACACGGACACCTACAGCTCTGAGGAGGCAAAGACTTGCTCTTGGCAGGCATGAGCACGTAAGCAGCAGGAACAGCCTAGAACCCAGGACTCCTGATTTCCACCAGGACATGATCCTGGTGGCTTCCTCAAAGATTTCCCAGGGAGGCTGATGCTGTGTCTTTGATCCACGTCCAGGTCTTCTGTGGGAGGTGTCTCACTGACACCAGGCAGCTGGTTTGCTGAATCATCCTGGAGTGAGCCTGGAATCACTTCCTGCAACCTTGTCAGGTTTTTATTGTTGTCGTTGTTTTGCTTCAGCCACTTTAACAGATGTGTATCATCCCATGTTCTTTTGACGTGTCTCCATCAATCTCTGAGCACTTTGCTTTCTAGCCTGATGAGGTATTCCAGGTTCACCTTGTCCTTTCCCTACCCCACACCTGGAATATGCCATTCATCCAAGGCTCTAAGTTGAGTTTTAGCATCAGTCTGATCAGAAGGGGACTTGGGAAGTTACGATGTTTCGGGGAGAAGCACCATTAAATGGTACCGTGTAATGGAGATAGCATCATTCTACAGTCAGATCATGCCCCGTATAATGAGGTAATTCCCTTATGCAGAAATGGCTGAGAGCTTCTTCCTTGAACTTGTCTCCAACATCTTTTAATACATTATTTTCTGTTTTAACTAGGTAGAGTGGATTCGGCTTCTGTAACTAACACTCCCTAATAGAGTGCTTGACACCAGGATGGTGGCAAGCAACAGACTCTTAAGGAAATGAGCATCTGAGATTGGCTCTCTCACTTAGTTGGACTGGAAGCAACAATGATCCTCTATTTACATTGGGAGACAGCATCTAGTAGTCCATATCACATACAGTGGCAATGCAGGTATCACCTGTGGTCACCCAGAATGAAGGGGAAGGCTTAAGAGGACAGAGTGGGTACTGAGCTAGCCACTGTGGTGAGATAAGAAACAGAAAGCCTCTGGGTGCAGTGGCTCACGTCTGTAATCCCAGCACTTTGGGAGGCTGAGGTGGGCAAATCACAAGGTCAGGAGTTTGAGACCAGCCTGGCCAACATGGTGAAACCCCATCTCTACTAAAAGTAAAAAAATTAGCCAGGTGTGGTGGCTCACACCTGTAATCCCAGCTACTCAGGAGGCTGAGGCAGGAGAATCACTTGAACCCAAGAGGCGGAGGTTGTGGTGAGCTGAGATCATGCCACTGCATTCCAGCCTGGGTGACAGAGTGAGACTCTATTTCCAAAAAAATAAAAGAAAAAAGAAACAGCCTGGGGAGTTGGGCTGGCTGCTTAAACTACACAGAGTGTTTAAAGAAAGACACACTGGCAATAAAATGCATACATCTGAAGTGTACAATTTGATAACTTTTGACATTTTCACACATACACCCCTATGAAATCATTACCACAATGAGGATAATGACTATCTATTACCCCCCCCAAATTCCATGTGTCTCTTTGCAATCAAGCCCTTCTGTTCTTCCTTGCCCCCTGCCATTCCCAGGGAACCACCGATCTGCTTTTATCCCTACAGAGTAAGTTTGCATTTTTTAGAATTTTTAATAAATAGAATAATACAGTGTGTACTCCTTTTGTGCCTGGCTTTTTCTACTCAGGATAATTATAACTGAGAGCCATACATGTTGTTATTTATCAGTGGTTCATCTCTTCTTCTTGCTATTATTCCATTACATGAATATACCACAACTTGTTTTTCTGTTCACTTGTTGACAGATATCTGGGTTATTTCTAGTTACAAATAAAGCTGTCATAAACATTAGCATATAGGTCTTTTTGTGGACATATGTTCACATGCTTTCATTTTTCTTGGCTAGGAGAGAAATAATGGATTTTATGATATGTATGCTTCGCTTTTTAAGAAATTGTCAAACCGTTCTCCAAGTGATTATACCATTTTGCATTCCCATCAGCAGTGCATGAGAGTTCCCAGTTGCTTCATAACCTGTCCAAAACTTGGTATGGCCACTCTTTAAGTTTAGTTATTCTAATAGGTGTGTAGTGGTATCTCACTGTGATTTCAATTCGCTTTCCCCTAATGACTAATGATGTTAGCATCCTTTCATGTCCTGAGATATTATATGTATATCCTCACCCATTTTGAGTGAAGTAGTTATTCAAATCTTTTGCCTATTTTTATTGGGTTGTTTTCTCATTAATGACTTTAGAGCATTCTCTAGAGATTTTGCATATAAACAGAGACAAGGTCTTGCTCTGTTGACCAGGCTGCCAGGCTGCAGTGCAGTGGCACAATCTCAGCTCACTGCAGTCTCCGCCTCCCGGGTTCAAGCAATTCTCCCACCTCAGCTGGGATTACTGGGATGTGCCACCACGCCCAGCTAATTTTTGCATTTTTAGTAGAGATGGGGTTTCACCATGTTGGCCAGGCTGGTCTGGAACTCCTGACCTCAGTTGATCCATGCACCTTGGTCTCCCAAAGTGCTGGAATTACAGGCGTGAGCCTGTAGGCTGGAATGCAGTGGCACAATCATAGCTCACTGCAGCTTGACCTCTCAGGCTCTTCCCACCTTAGCTTCTCGAGCAGCTGGGACTACAGGTGTGCACCACTGTGCCTAGTTAATTTTAAAATTTTTTTTGTAGAGATGGGGATCTTGCTGCATTGCCTGGCTGGTCTTCAACTCCTGGACTCAAGTGATCCTCCTGCCTCGGCCTCCTAAAGCACTGGGATTACACATATGAAACCCCAAGCCTGGCCAGTTTTAATTTTTTTTGTTGTTTTTTTGAGATGGAGTCTCACTCTGTTGCCCAGGCTGGGGTGCAGTGGCACGATCTTGGCTCACTGCAACTTACACCTCCTGTGTTCAAGCGATTCTCCTGCCTCAACCTCCTGAGTAGCTGGAATTACAGACACTTGCCACCACGCCTGGCTAATTTTTGCATTTCTAGTAGAGATGGAGTTTCACTATGTTGGCCAAGGTGGTCTCAAGTTCCTGACCTCAGGTAATCTGCCTGCCTCACCTCCTAAAGTTCTGGGATTATAGATGTGAGCCACATTGCACCTGGCCCAATTTTAAGTTAATTTCTTATGTGTATGGTGTGAAGCAAGAGTCAGCAAATTTTTCTGAAGGGCCAGATAGTAAAGATTTTAGTCTTTCTGGGACATCTGATCTCTGAGCAAAAGCAGGCTGAGCCAATAAATAAATGAGTGTGACAGTGTTTCAATAAAACTTTATTTACAAAAATAGGCAGTGGGCTGTATTTGGCCCAATGGCCAGAGTTTGCTCACCTTTAAATCTCCAAACTCCACTAAGCTTCCCTAGGCAACAGAAGCAGCCCCACCCATCCCAATCTGTTGAGTCTGGTCCTGCCTTGCTTAATGATTCTTACTGCAAATAACTTGGCAGGAGAATGCCAATTTTTCTCATGCCCCAAACTGTACTCTTCCTTATTGCTTTCAGACCTGTAAGCAGAGACATATTCTCAAGTGCCCTAAAGGACCAAGTTTACAACCTAACTCAGAAGAGCTGTGTACATGCCAGAATCTCAGGTTCTCAGGTGGACCAAGTGAACTGTAATGCCATCCCACTTCATCCTCTCTGCCTGCTTTCGGCTGATGAAAAAAGTCGAGAAGTTTAGGTGGAATGTAGCCCCTGATGCTGTGTGATCTTGATCAAGTCACTCCCCCTTCTCTCTGTCTCTGCATCCCCATATGTGAAAAAGAAAATTATTTCTCCTAACACTCTCGGCATCTCAAGTGTTGTCGAGTGAAGAATAAGACAACACATTTCCTACCCACCTGGTTTGCTCTCTACCAGACAGTTCTAAAGCTGTTTTCTCCTTGAGCAGTTTTTAAAGACTGCTTGCTTGCTTTGTTTCCAAAAGCATGATACAAATGCAAGGTATTGTTACCGTTCTCTCTTTTAAGTAAATTCTAGAAAGCCCAGCCACAGGATTTCACAATCTGTCACCGTCCCTCGGTGCCCCAGCCTGTTGCCAAGGAGAGAGATTATCTGGGTTTGGGGAAGGTCAGCCAGCCCCAGCACGATCTCTAACACAGCCTGGTTTGCCATCCTCAATCACAGATTCAGAGTCAGCCACACAGAGACTGGGCAGGACCACTCCAAGGCAAGAGCTGGAGAAATGACACTCGGCACCACTCAAGCTCCCCCAGGCCACTCTAATCACCACCCACGCCTGCAGGAGGACGAGGCTCTTCAGTCTGCGGGGCAGGCAGGCTGTAGTCTGTCAGAATCCTGAAAGAGGGAATGTCTTTGAGAACAGAGACCTCATCTGCATGGCCCTGGGGGCCCTGCTTTGAACACAGCAGAGATGAAAGAGCAGATCTCCCAGACTACTAGCGGAGCTGGTACACACAGGGCCCAGACATAAAAATATTTATCACAGCCATCCATAAATGTATGCAAGAGCTTGAGACCTGGAGATGTACCTCAGTCCATGCTCATAAATGAACACCCGATTTATTAAGAGCAATCTTATTAATTTGCTGTTATTAAGAATGCCTCCCATGTTATGTAAGGGTGAGTAATTTGAAAAGGGCCATCACATTATTGTTCTATTCCTTATGACAAGTCATGCAGGCCCACCTTAAAGGTAAAAATAAAAGAGAGAGACTTAAACTAGGATATTCCCTCCATACTTGTGAAGCAGGGTTATTGAAATACTGCTTTTCTTGACCCCACTTTTTTCCCTCTGTGTTTTTTTAAAAGCTTTACTGTGACAGAATTTACATACCATAAATTTCTAGTGTGTAATTCATTTTTAGTATATTTACAGAGTCATGGACACTCTGTACTATATCATCATCATCTTAGAACTCTTCACCAACCTGTGGTACTCATTAGCAATGATTCCCCATTTCCCTCCCCCAGGTCCTACACCCAGGTCATCACTGATCTACTTTCTATGGATTTGCCTCTTTTAGACATTTCACATAAACAAGATCATATAGTATGTGCTCTTTCGTGACTAGTGGTCCAACTCCTATGCATACTTTAAGACCCCTTCTCACCCCCCACCACCTCCATTCCCCAAAGACTGACCTTCCTTCCTTCCTTCCTTCCTTCTTTCTTCCCTCACCCACTCTCTCCCTCTCTCTCCCTTCCTCCCTCCCTTCCTCTCTTCCTCTCCCTCCTTCCTTTCCTTCCTTTCTTTCCTTCTTTTCCTTCCTTTCTCTTTTTGAGACAGGATCTCACTCTATTGCCTAAGGCTGGAGTGCAGCGGTACAATCATGGCTTACTCCAGCCTTGATCTCCTCAGGCTCAGGAGATCCTCCCACCTCAGTCCCCCAAGTAGCTGGGACCACAGGTGTGCACCACCACACCCAGCTAATTAGTATTATTATTTTTTGAGATAGAGTCGTCTTACTCTGTCACCCAGGATGGAGTGCAGTAGTGCGATCTCGGCTCACTGCAACCTCTGCCTCCTAGGCTCAAGCGATCCTCCTGCTTCAGTACCCCCTGAATAGCTGGGACTATAGGCGCTCACCACCACATCTGGCTAATTTTTGTATTTTTTACAGAGACGGGGTTTTGCCATGTTAGCTAGGCTGGTCTCGAACGTCTGGACTCGAGCAATCCGCCCACCCTTGCCTCTCCAAATGCTGGGATTACAGGCATGAGCCACCATGCCCAGCCTCCCAAAAGACTTCTTGCTCATTCCAACCTATAGGAATATTTTTCTCCTATGAGTTCACGCCCTCTTGTCTGGAGTGTTCAAGAAGCACTTGGCAAAAGCTGCACAGCCCATCTCTGCTGCTGCTGTGCTGTCTGTTCTCTAGCTCTTTCTGTGAATTCCTCACCTCTGACTTCCTGGGGGTGGATCTTGCTGACATACCTCACAGGCTCCCCCCACTCAGCTGTGCCCAGCATGGTTTTCTGCTTCAAATGGGTAATCAGTTTGTGTATGTTGAAAGAATAAATGACTCACGGGGATCTTCCCAGACTTTTAGTAAAAAAAGGATTCAGGAGAAAGTGCAAGAAGGAAAGCAAAATCAAGAACAGGAACAAAGATCAAATGTAGAATGTGGGCATCCAAGTCCAAAGGGTTGGCAGCTACCAATCAGGTGCAGTCCTTGTGATGTGACTAGAGGGACATCAAAAGGCCCTGGGCCACAAAGGGTCTCCCACCTACCTCCAGGAGCAATTGAAATAACATATTAGTCACTCCTTGCACTGGAAGCCTTAACCGCCTCCATTAAAATGCAAATGTCAACACCTGGGAGAGTGGCAGATCATGCTATTATCAGCCATTTCCACCTCAACTCCAATCTGAGCTCTGTGAATATTTCCTGTTCCCTGAGGCCCAGAGGTTTAGACATGAGGATGGGGTTTGGAAAAATCTAGGGTCCAGTTCCCCAGATGGCTAACTGCAAATGTATCATCCTTGATTTCCAAGCCAAAGAAGCCAGAGGTCAAGAGTAAGAGGGCTGACGTTCAGAGCTCATGGTGGGGTCCCAGCTGCAGTGGAGGAGGATGGCTCCCAATGCTGGGCCCCACCCCCCATGACCAGCCCACAAGATGCCCAATGCGCCACCCTGTAAGCTACTCTCTGACTTAGAGAAAATAAGTAGTTACTTCCCTGTGGGAAAGGTAAGTCATCTATCTAGTTTGGAGCATGGCGCTTACTGTCAAAATGTAAACATCCAGGGGAAGTTGGATACACTTTCTACCTGATTGTCAGAATGAGATGATCTTTAAGATCCCTTTCAGTCTCAAGAGAGCCTTGGGTTCACAGAGTTTCTTAACTCTTTTTGAACAACTCACAACACAAGGCTCTCCTGGACAAAACTGTGCAGGGGGCAAAGTTCATTTTTGACCCCCAGTTCCCAACTGGCTTTCATTTTTGCTCTCCTCCTTCTAGCTCCCAGCCACCTAGGCCCTCAGCCCCTCTTTACCCAGTATCTCTCATTCTGTCGTTTCTTTGACCCAGGAAATGCTCTCTGGTCCCAAGGATTCTTCTCTCCTTAACTCATCCCTATTCCTAAATAGCAAGTATTCATTCTCCTAGTGCCCACAACCTTGGCCAGGCAGTAGTAGGGGTGATTAAACTCACTGACACCGACTTGCCAATGACTGATGTCCTGCCACAAATCCCTGAACCTCCCAGGGGTATCTGCATTCATTTTTCCAACCATCTTATTGGGATATAACTTACATACCATAACACTCACCTAGTTAAGGTGTGCAATTCAGCGCTTTTTAGTATACAATTGACCCTTGAACAATGCAGGGCTTAGGGGCACCAACCCCCGCGTGGTAAAAAATCCACATATAAACTTTTGACTCTCCCCAAACTTAGCCAATAGTTGACTGGAAGCCTTACAGATAACATGCACATCAATTAACACATATTTGGTAAGTTATATGTGTTATCTACTGTGTTCTTACAATAAAGAGGGAAAAAATGTTAAGGGAGCTGGCCGTGGTGGCTCACACCTGTAATCCCAGCACTTTGGGAGGCTGAGGTAGGTGGATCACTTGAAGTCAGGAGTTTAAGACCTGGCCAACATGGTGAAACCCTGTCTCTACTAAAAATATAAAAATTAGCTGGGCATGGTGGCGCACATCTGTAATCCCAGCTACTCAGAAGGCTGAGGCATGAGAATCGCTTGTACTTGGGAGGCAGAGGTTGCAGTGAGCTGAGATCACCGCTGCATTCCAGCCTGGGCAACAGAGCAAGACTCCGTCTCAAGGAAAGAAAGAAAGAAAATCATAAGAGAAAATTTATTTACTACTCATTAAATGGAAGTGTATAAAGGTCTTCATTCTTGTTGTCTTCACATTGAGTAGGCTGAAGAGGAGAAATTGGTCTTGCTATCTCAGGAGTGGCAGAGGCAGAAGAAAATCCAGGTATAAGCAGATCTTCGCAGTTCAAACCCATGATGTTCAAAGGTCAACTGTATTTACAAAGTTGTACGATCATCACCATAACTAATCTTAGAACATTTTCATCACCCCCCCAAATAAATCTTATATACCCATTAGCGGTCACTTCCCATTCTTCTCCTTCCCCCAGGCCTAGGCAACCACTAATCTGTCTCTCAATTTTCTGCATTGATTTTGAATCAATTTAGCAAATGAGTGTTATCCCAAAGCATGACTATCCAATAGTGCAGTTCTAAGCAGTGTGGGGGAGTTATTTTTAGGTAGGGGAGTATTATTGCTACCCACTTCTAAAAGTATTTCTGATTATTCTAAAATATTAATATGTGAATATTCTAATTTCTGAAATAGAAATTTTCTTATAAAAAGTAGCCTGTGGGAGTGAAGAATTAAGTCCTGAAGGGTAACTGAGGCACGAGGGGGGAGATGGCTGGCGGGGGACAGGCGTGTATCTGCAGGTTTCCCAAAGGGCCTGCTGTGCTCTGGGGTCTGTCATCCCCTCACCTCCAGCAAACTAAGCACTCATTTAAGAGAGAGACCAGAGATGCTACTTAGGTCAGCATTCTCTCTGATGACATCTGATGACACAACATCCTCCTTACTTTTTTTTTTTTTTGGATACAGGCTTTTCCTCTGTTGCCCAAGCTGGAGCGCAGTTGTGTGATCACAGCTCACCACAGCCTAGAACTCATGAATTCAAGGTATCCTCCCACCTCAGTCTCCTGAGTAGCTGGTACCACAGGCGTGTGCCACCATACCTGGCTAAATTTTGTGATTGATTGATTGATTGATTGATTTTGTAGAGATAGGGTCTTGTCACCTTGCCCAGGCTGGTCTGGAACTCTTGGGAACAAGTGATCCACCAGCCTCAGCATCCCAAAGTGCTGAAATTACAGGTGTGAGCCACTGTGCCCCGCCTCATCCTTTTCTTTTGATACCAAGTGCACATCTTGGAGTTTGTCTTAAAACCTCTGCCTTTCATTCCTGTGACCCCTAGCTTTTCTTGGTTTCTTCTGACTGTGAAGACTCCTCCTTTACCTAGGGTTTGGCCCCCTGGGGTTTCCTTCTCAGCCCTCCACAGCCCTCTTCCAGCCAATGGCATCATTCCCATCACCAGGTCACTTTTGGGCCCAATCTATATCTGTTCCGGAATAGTTTCCTGACTGGCCTCCCACACCCTTGGATCTTTTTCCCCCTCCAGCGACAGGGTCTCACTTTGTCACCCAGGCTGGAGTGCAGTGGCATGATCATAGCTCGCTGCAGCCTGGAACTTCTGGGTTCAAGCAGTACTCCCACTCAGCTTCCCGAGTAGCTGGTTTTACAGAGGCACACCACCACGCCTGGCAATTTTAAATTTTTTTGTAGAGATGGGGGTCTCACTATTATCAGCTATGGTGCCAAGGATGGTCTTGAATTCCTGGCCTCAAGCAATCCTCCCACGCTGGATTTCCAAAGTGCTGGGATTACAGGGAGCTTGCTTCCTAAATGTAGTAACATCATTGCCAGAGTTTGCCTCTTAAAAGAGAACAAACCAGGACACTTCTCTCCCTAAATTCAGGGGTTGCTTATTTGTCTTTCAACTGAAGCCCAACCTCCTCTGCATGCAATTCACCTGTCCATCTCCATCCACTGTCATAAGTCCTTCTCCCCCTACATACATCTGAGACTCCATCCTGCTCACCATTCCTCAGATGTACCAAGTGTTTATCCAGCAACTATTGGGCACCTCCTATGTGCCAGACACCAGGCTGAACACTGGGCATGGAATAAGATCCCAACTCTACCCCCAAGGCATTCAGCAGACTGTGGAGACAGTTCTGTAAACAAGTGAAGATGACACAATGTGACAGGTGCTATAATAGACATAAGCAAGGTGTGCTGGGGGCAGAGGAGGAGGGAGTTCCTATCAGCATGGAGGAGGGGTGGAGGGAAGGGAGGGGCATTAGGGAGAGCTTCCCTCAGGTGCTGAGTTTGATTTGTGGAGGAAAAAGGGTTACCTCTGCAGAGGCACAAAGAGCAGTTCATGGGGCTGGGTGACAGGAAGGTGGTAAACAGTGAAAGTGGCAGGTAGGAACAGGCTGTTTTGTGGACATGATTTCAGTGGGAGTGAGATCAGTTGGGGACAAGGCAGAGGACAGATTTGAGGGCAAGGAGGGAGAGTTGGCAATTATCCAGGCAAGGAGGGGGATGATCTGGATGAAGACTGTGGTAAGAGAATGTGGACGAAGAGACAGATTCGGAAAGAAAAGGGCAGAGGAGAGACTACCAGTCTTAAGATCAGGGATTTTGGGGAAGGTAATTCCACCAGCAGCAGGAAAAGGGAGGGAGGAGCAAACTACTTGGGAGATGACCTTATTTTCAGAAACAGTGAATCTGGGAGCTGGTGGGTCCCAAGGAGCATCCATGGGGAGCTTTCTGGTAGACAGAAGGAAGCTTGGAACTGGGAAGGAAGACAAGGGCTGAAGATACAGATTTCAGAAATATCCTAAAGAAAAAAACAGGCTTATCCTTGGACTCAGCAATTCTACTTGTAGGAATTTCTCCTAAGGTTATTCATAAATATTTATTTATTTATTTATGAATGAATGAATGAGACGGCGTTCTATGTTGCCTAGTCTGGCCTCGAACTCCTGGGCTCGAGATCCTCTTGCTCAGCCTCCCAAGTAGCTGAGATGACCAATGTGAGCCACTATGCCCAGCTTGTGTGTAAATGTATCTACAAAAATTCTGTTTGTAACAGTAAAGGAGTGGAAACTTTTTATAAATTGCCATGACAGTGAAAAATGCCTAACAGTGGGGATTGGTTAAATAAATTATACCATACCCATGCAACGTAATTCTATTTGGACAGTAAAATGGATATTTTAGATGAATGCTTATTGACACAAAAAATCATCTACAATATTTTTCGAAGTAGAAAATCGTAGACTCTAAAACTAAGTGTAGAGTGAAAGCTCCAGTTATCACTTAAGAAAAAAATTAGGAGAGTAATACTGGTTCTTTGTAGGTGATATGATTATGAGTGTGTTTTCTTTCTTTTTAATCTTCTTCCACATCAGTCATACATGGCTTTTGTTGTAAGATGATTATTTTTTAAACATTGAATAAAGTAAAGAGGAATGACTTAGGGATAGCTCTGGGAATGAAAACATGAGAGGATCAAGGATGGAACCTTGATCAATAGCCTTGATACCTCTGGCCATGTGGCCCCCACCTGTGCAGTTGCCCATATCCTGAGTGTGCCACTCATGTCATATCAGCCACATTGCTACATGGTAGAATGCAAGGAGCAGACTGCTACAACTGTGAGCTTCAGGCAAACTTTTTTTTTTTTTTTTTCTGAGACAGAGTCTCATTCAGGCTGGAGTGCAACGGTGTGATCTTGGCTCACTGCAACCTCCACCTTCTGGATTCAAGTGATTCTCCTGCCTCAGCCTCCTGAGTAGGATTACAGGCTCGCGCCACCAGCCCAGCTAATTTTTGTATTTTAAGTAGAGACAGGGTTTCACCATGTTTGCCAGGCTGGTCTTAAGTTCCTGACCTCAGGTGATCCGCCCGCCTCAGCCTCCCAAAGTGCTGGGGTTACAGGCATGAGCCACCACGCCCAGCTGGACAAACTTTTTGATATCCTAAATCTCAGTTTTCTCATCTTTATAGTGGGGGAGAACCTCCCTCAGAATGGTTATCTGACCATAAAATGTTTACAGACATTCAATAGTTGCTTAGTAAATATTAGTCTACTCGCCCTTTCTTAGGCATCTTTCCCTGGCAGACCCAGGTTTGTCCTCCAGGCCTTTGTTTGGCCCTCAGAGTGGGAAGTGATGCCCCCCTCTCTGAATGCCTGAGGTGCTGTTTGGACTTCTGTTGAACCCCAAACTTTGCTCTGACCTAGAGATAGTGTCTAGCTCTTCTCCATCCCTGACTTGTTCCTGGTCTAGAGTTTGGTCTTTTCTCCATCCTGGTAGCAACTAGCACAGTGCTTAGTACATTGAGGGTTCTCTGCAATTTTTATTGACGAAATTTATGTTGCTTTTTACAACTTGGCTAATAGTGGAATACTCAAAGGCTGGATTACTCAAGGGTTAGTTTATTCTGACCTGCTGGAATTTTTCTCCTCCCAATTTGTAACTCTGGCAAGGTTTATCTTCCAGTCTGCAGAGATGACCAGCAGAGAGAGAGAAAGAAGGAAGCTCACTTAGACCTCTAGGCTCCCTGTCAGAAGCTCTGGGGAGAGGGCTGGAGGATGAAGAAGGCGAAAGTAAAAGAAAGCTGTTTACCCCCAGGCTGGATAGGGGTGTGGTCTCCCACCTCTCCAGGGTTAGGCTGTCAGAACCTCCAGCAGGACCGCTTGGGGGCAAAGGGAGTTGGGTAGACACACGGCCCTCATTTTTGCCTGGCAGTCGAATCCTTCTCTCCATTCCTGCCTCTTATGGCTAGCGCTGTGTATCTAGCCATTTCCCCCTTCCCCTGCTTCCCCGCAGCGGTCGCGCCCGCTTGCTCAGGTGCTCAGCCTTCCTGCTAACACCTTGTTAGGTTAGGGAGGCAGCCCGGCGCTGACGAAGGACCTTTGGGTGCCAAGTTAGGAGACCTGTGTGACCTGCGGCAAGCTGAATGGGCTCCCGGAGCCTCAGTTTCTGCATCTATAAGCTGGGAATAGCTACACGGTCTCTGTCCTCTGTCTCATCTTAGGGTTACTGACAGGAACCAAGTGAAATTTATGAGACTTTATGAACAGGCAAAGAGCGCTTTACAAAAGCCAGGTGTTTTCAGTGCTGACTGTGGGGCCTTCTCCTGGTAACTACCCACCAAAGCCTCCCTGTCCGCCCCGCCCTGGCTGCATCGGCCTCACCCACTGCATCACCATCTTTTCCATCACTGTCTTCCTGCCTCTCAGAGGTCCTGTCTCTACATCTCCCCCGTCCATTTCCGGGTCTGGCTCTCGGGACCCTGCGACCCCTCCAGGGACTCTGGTCTCCCTCTCCTAGCGGCAGTCGCTGCCCAGACGACCCCCACCCGGTGCACCCTCCTTTGGCACAGCCGCCGGGCCAGAGAATCGCCCAATAAGAGCGCCGGACTGAAGTCTGACAGCTCCAGAAGCGGCCAATCGAGCCGGGCCAGGGAAGGGGGGCTCAGCGCTGGGGCTGAAGTTGGGTTGAATGGGGGGAGGGGGGATTAAAGGGGGATACAAAAGAGGGAGCTAGGACTCGGGGCTCTGGAGCCCAGCCGGGGGCGGGGGGAAGACCACGCTCCACCCAGGTCTGGTGACAGGACCGCAGGCTGGATGCGGCTCCTAGCGCCAGGGAGGGAGGGGGCGCCGCGAGAATTTTAGGTGAGGAAGGGGAGCTGGGGTGCCCGCGGCCAGGCCTGAGGATGCCCACCGGGCGCCGACGCTGGGGCCGCGGCCAGGCGGGGGCGGAGGCGGCCTCTAGCCGATGTGAGCCGAGGCCCGGGCGGCGCGGGGGGGCGGGGAGGCAGCGGGAGGAGGGGATGCGGAGGGCTCTCAGGCGGCGGCGAGCGGGCGAGAAGGGAGGAGCGGCGCGAGCGGCCGGAGCGGCGCAGGGCCCGAAGCGTGCATGGCGCGCCCTGAGCCGGGCTCCCGCGGGCCCCCCCGGAGCGGCTCCTGGGCGCCGCGGCTCTCAGACGGGCCCCTCTGGGTCGGTTGCTTCTGAGCACCGGCCCTCGATCTCTGGATGCCTTACTCCCCGGGAGAAGCCTGCCTGCGTTGGGGCAGAACGGCGGCAGCGCTGCGCCGGATTCCGCCCTCCGCCTAGTCTTTCCGCGCCGGCCTCGGTGGGCCGGCAGCCGGCGGCGAGGAGCTCGGGGCTTGAGGAGCAGGCGCGACAGCTCTCCCGGCCGGCGGGTCCCGGCCGGCCCGGCTCCGTTTGCTGGAAAGGGGGAGGCAAGAGGGGGAAGGGCCGCCCCGCAGGAGCCGGTCCCGGACCCGGACCCGCCCCCTGCGCGGACGCGCCGAAGGCTCGGGTCGGCTTTCCCCCGGGCCACGCTTCCACTCTCGCCGCGGGAGGTGGGGGATGCGGGCGACGGCCCCCCCCGGGCTCCAGGACCCTCCCCCCCCGGGGCTCCGGGAGCTGTTGCTCCGCCCGCCGCCCCCTCCCCCGTCCTCTCCACCTCCCATCCCACCTCCCCACCCCTCGTAAGAAAATAATGCTGGCTGGCGCCTGCACCTCCCAGTCGCTCCCAGTCCGCTGCGAGGAAAGGGCACCCGCTGTGTCTCCTCGCCGGGACCCCCGCCGAGCCGCCTTCGCCGCCGCTGAGCCCCGAGAGCAGCTGGGCTCCGCTTAGGCGGAATCTTCGAGCGCCGCGCCCGTGCACTGCCGGCCCGGGGAGGCGCCGCCCGCAAGGACACCTCTCCGTTCCCCCTCATCCGCAACTCCGGCCCTCGTCGAGCTCGACGCGAGCCAGGAGCCCGGACGTCTCTCCGCGCGCGACGCAGCAGCAGCCAGACCAGTCCCCGCTGCCCCAGCTCGGAGGCAACTCCAACTCGGACCTGGGACTTCTGACGCGGATCCTCAGCTACTTCTCACCTCGGGCTGCGCCCTCCTCCTCCGCTCAGGACGGGGGTGCCAAGATGTCCCGCAGCGGCTCAGGGCCCCGGGCCGCCCCCGACGTGTGACCCTAGCCTGGTCCCCCCTGCTCGGCGGTCCGCCCTCCCCTTGGAGACCCCCGGCCCGGCTTCCGGGGGAGGAGGAGAGGAGACGACGAGGCCGACGGGGGGGATGTCCGGCTCCAAAAGCGTGAGCCCCCCGGGCTACGCAGCGCAGAAGACTGCGGCGGCAGCGCCCCGGGGAGGCCCCGAACACCGCTCAGCGTGGGGCGAGGCCGATTCCCGCGCCAATGGCTACCCCCACGTCCCCGGGGGTTCGGCCCGCGGCTCCACCAAGAAACCCGGGGGGGGCGGTGACCCCGCAGCAGCAGCAGCAGCAGCAGCCGCGCCTGGCCAGCCGCTGGCGCAGCGACGACGACGACGATCCTCCGCTGAGCGGCGACGACCCCCTGGCCGGGGGCTTCGGTTTCAGCTTCCGCTCCAAGTCCGCCTGGCAGGAGCGCGGCGGGGACGACTGCGGTCGCGGCAGCCGCCGGCAACGGCGGGGCGCGGCCGGTGGGGGCAGCACCCGGGCGCCCCCTGCGGGCAGCGGCGGCGGCTCGGCTGCGGCGGCGGCCGCGGCGGGCGGGACGGAGGTGCGCCCCCGTTCGGTGGAGGTGGGCCTGGAGGAGCGGCGGGGCAAGGGCCGCGCGGTCGACGAGGTAGAGGCCGGCGCCGTCGAGGGCGGCGAGGGGTCCGGGGATGGCGGCAGCTCGGCGGATTCGGGCTCCGGTGCGGGGCCCGGCGCGGTGCTGTCCCTGGGCGCCTGCTGCCTGGCGTTGCTGCAGATATTCCGCTCCAAGAAGTTCCCGTCGGACAAGCTGGAGCGGCTGTACCAGCGCTACTTCTTCCGCCTGAACCAGAGCAGCCTCACCATGCTCATGGCCGTGTTGGTGCTCGTGTGCCTGGTCATGTTGGCCTTCCACGCGGCGCGGCCCCCCGCTCCAGCTGCCCTACCTGGTGGTGCTGGCGGCCGCGGTGGGCGTGATCCTCATCATGGCTGTGCTCTGCAACCGTGCCGCCTTCCACCAGGACCACATGGGCCTGGCCTGCTATGCGCTCATCGCCGTGGTGCTGGCCGTCCAGGTGGTGGGCCTGCTGCTGCCGCAGCCGCGCAGCGCCTCCGAGGGCATCTGGTGGACCGTGTTCTTCATCTACACCATCTACACGCTGCTGCCCGTGCGCATGCGGGCCGCGGTGCTCAGCGGGGTGCTCCTGTCCGCCCTCCACCTGGCCATCGCCCTGCGCACCAACGCCCAGGACCGGTTCCTGCTCAAACAGGTAGGGGCCCACTTGGCCACTGGGACTGGATTGCGGGGGCAGGCAGGCCTCTGCTTGACTCCAAAGAAAGGGATCCCACCCTTACCCTTTAGAATGGTGAAAAGAGCCAGAAAGACAGGGCTTGGCCATGTAGACTGTCTGGGAGCTTTGCACCCTCCTCTGAGCCCCAGCAGCTTCATTTACAAAAAGAGTCCTCTTGTGTCGTTTGCAATGTTCCTTGCCCCTTAGGTAACGTACACTGAACTGTAGCCATCACTGTGGGAATACAGTGAGGAAGGAAGGTTTTGGAGGAGAAAATTATATGGAGTGGTCTCCATCTCTTCCTGAGCTTCTGTTCCTGTACACAAAAGGCCCCTAACAAAATTGGCTGGACCCTCTAGCAGCCACCCCCTCCTAAGGGCCACTCTGCTTTGTTAATCCAGCCCTGGATAGAAGGTTGGCGAGGGGGACACCCTGCACCCCTTGCTCAGTGCTAAGGAGGAGATAGCGGGAACCTGCCACCTGTCTGAGGCTGGGGATTTGGGAGCTGGATATATCCCTGAACTTGCAAGAGGACTGACAAGTTTGTTTCAGTTAGCAAAGTGCCCAAAACCAAAAAGCTGCCTTTAGCTAAAGTGGGAAGGAGCCTCTGAGATGTGTGTGATGGCAATTCCTCTTTTGGCCTGAGCAGAAAGCTGGTGTTGAACATCATGACCCATTCATGTGGGTGCTCCTGGTCATTGCTTGTGGTGGGGACATTTTATCCCTGCTGGGATTTGAACTATAGGTTCAGGAAGATATACAAGTTTTGCCTGGTTAGCTGGTGACTCTCTTAAAGGCTTCTGGGAGAGGGGCATGTTGGCAATCCCGACCTCAGGGTGAGAGCAGCCCCCTGATGTCCACACCATCTCCCTTTAGTGTCCTGTGGTCTGGTTTCATAGTCCTCATCCGTGATTGCTTCTGAACCTGCTTGTTTGCATGCTGCTCCACTGTGAGAGTCAACTGGGCCCTTGCTACAGGCAAGTCTTTTCACCTTGGACCCTAGTACACACATCCCCCAACTGGTGTCTGCTTTATCTAATAGAACCTATTAAGGGTATTCCATTATCGTTGCCTTCCTCCCTCTCCCCCTCTTCTAGTACCTTCCCTTAGACTTTTATCCTCTTGAGTACCGCATCTTTCTTGAGTTGTTCTCCTGTGTCCCCTGGCTTCCTGGACACAGTATTCTCCCATAGGAAATAGCACTGGTATGTATTTCAGGACTCTGGGCTCTAGCTGAACCTGCAAGGTGCTCTGTGACTGGGAGGGAAGGGACATGCAAGCTCTCTGGGCCTTCACTGCCTTTTCTAGAGAATGAGAGGATTGTTTATGCCCCTTCCACTTCTAATGTCTTCTGCCCCAAGCCATACCCCCTACAGGGAGGCTCTTCCGTTCCAGCCACACTGGCCTCTTGGTCTTCTGCATGATTAACAATAGAGTCAGAGCCGCAGAGTGGAGCACTTACTTGTTCTCCAGTGTCCACTGGTTTTGCTGTCTGTCCAATGTAAGCTCCTTGAAGGCAAATCCCAAGGTATATGTGTTTTTTCTTCTCCATTCTCTCTTCCTTGCCTAGCACAGTGCAGAGTACTTAGTAGGGCTTTAATAGCTGCTTGCCAATATAGTTGGGGTCCAATGAGTGGAGTAGGTGGGGGATGTTGATGCTAAGTTAAAAGTTTTTCTGATCTGGGATCAGAAGAAAAAAAATCTTCGAGACCAGCTTTGAACTCGAGAGAGAAACCTTTTGAGAGGTGGTGGCGTAAAAGTTACTACCATTGTTAGTGCTTATAAAAGCCCCAACTCTTTTGACCTGAGGACTTGTGCTTTCAGATGGTCGTTGTATCTTTGGGGGACTGCTCCTGACCTGGGTGGATTGTAAGCTTTTCTGCAGAGGAAGGGGCATGTCATCCATATGAAGATTTTCAGGATAGTTCAGGGTATTTTGTGAACCAGACTTGGGACACAAGGTCTGATTACAGATGTAGGTATGGTTTCTCCTGAGGGAGGTTGGAGTCAGATCCCAGGAAAGGAGTGCTGAACCTGGGGTGCCCCTATTCCATCTTAGCATGAAAATACCATTGCAGCAACAGAGAGTGTCTGTCTGACTGACTTCCCCTTCTGGTTCCTTAGGCAAATCCCTCTCCCCTTCTCTCCCCACCCTCACTGGCTCCCATCCCATTCTTCTTTTACCCGTTGTGGTCTTTAGACCTTTGCAAGGCTGTGGGATTTTGGGTGGATTTACACTTACTTTATATGATCTGTCCTGAGTGATGCGGAACTTGTTATGAATGGTTCAAGACAAGGGAATGCAAACATTTCCTCTATTTGGCTTCAGAGAAAAACTGTATCTTTTTTTGTTTGTACTTGATTTACCCTTTTGATTATGCCTCACATAAAATTTGTCTTTCTTGAGCAAACCCTGCCGGCTGATGGGGGAATATTAGTGGGACAGTCTAGCATTAACCTCTGCTTCAGGTTACCCCAGAGCAGCAGGCATGTGAAGTGGTTTGGATTAGATGCCTTGTTCTTTTCTTTGAGGAAGACACATGTCCAGGGAAATGGGGTGGCAGTGAGCAGTTCCTATGTTGGGGCTTTGGGAATTCTCCCCTCAGTGGCTTGGGCACATAGTAGGCCCTCAGTAAACTGGACTGGCATTTCTTTACTGCTCCTCTTGCAAAGCTGGACCCCCTCTCCTTTCGCCCAGGTTCTCAACATCGTTATCTGACCTGTGTATTTTATTCTTCTTCAGATTCTCTCTTATGTGTGGGGCTTTGCCCTTGGCTCCCACTAGGAGAAGCATTTGGTTTCTTCACCGGAGGCTCCTGATGGTTTTGACTGAAGGGAGGAACAGGACACAAAGTGCCGCAGGCCCTCTTAGTGTGATGGTGCTTCTTCCCTTCTCCGTCCCTGTGGCTCCGTCCCTAGTGTTTGTCACCCTCCCCCTCGGCTCCTTCTCTCTCTCTGCCTGCTCCTTTCCTCTCTGACTTCCTTTCTCTTCCGTCTCCCTCTGGTCCCTGTTACTGTCTGCCCACCTCACCTCTCCGCTGCCTTCCTGCAGGCTCTGCTTTCCCATCTCTCCCCCCTCCCCCGTTCGAGGCCTCTCAGCCTCTTCTGTGCTCTTGTCTCACTGTCGTCTCCTGCCTCCTCACTGGGGTATAGTAGGAGCGTCACGGGGTTGTTTTTTTCTCCTCCTTTGCCTGTTAGAAGTCCCTCTGCTCTTCCCATACCATAAATAACACTGGAGCATCTGCCAAACACATTCCTCACTTGTGTTAATAGGCTGCAATGATGCCGGAGCCTGTTGCCATGGCAACCTCATTTTTGTTTGACTGTATCCCACTCTGCTACATAAAGCTTCTGCACGCACTCACACAAAAACAAGCATGCTCACACAACTATTACATATGCTTAGCTATTAACGATTATTTTGGAGAAGGCATCTTTGTGCCTTGTGTGGTCAGGGTGGTCATTTGCACTTCAGGAGATAAGTAGCTCTACCGTCTGGTCCGGTGCGACTCTAGGTGATAATGGATGGAAGAGCTCTTTGAAAAGTGGAGAGTCCTGTTCAAATATGTGGTATTATTATTACGCATCCACATTCAACCTTCCCGACATGGTTTCTAGGGAGAAGATTCTGACCCTGCGTGGGTTCCTGTGAGTCTGGGGGAGCCGCTAGGGGTTTTCCCTGCAGTGTGGGACAACCCATCTTCCACCCCACCCTGCTCTTTCTCCAGGTTCTTATGCCCTTCCCCCTGCCCCTTTCAGAGGAGCTCAGTGATTTCCTGCATTCTTCTTTTGTGCCTGTTTGAACCTACAACTGTCACCAGTTGTTCTAGTGATCAGAAAGGCACAGGCGCTGTGTGGGTGAAATTCTGTGACTGTGAGCGTGTGTGTCTGTAGAGAGGAGGCAAGGGAGTGGTGGGGGTGGGGATGTGGACTGAGAAGCAAGGCTGTGGCTGCCCAGGGGTGCATGTGTGTGTGTGTGAGCATGTGCGCATCTGTCTATCTGGCACAAGGCTTACCCAGGTGGTAGACGTGACCCTGAGAAGCCTTTGTGTTAACTTTGAAAGGAGATCATGGCAGCCCTTTCCTGTTTATTCTTGGCTGGTAATTGGCTTCCCCTGGCCGTTTGCTTTTTTGGTCCTGGGCCTTGATGGTTCTTGACCTCTGGCTCCCTAGGGAAGTACCTGGGGCTTTTCTGACTCCATGGAGTCCCTTTCTTCTCTTTCAAGGACCTTTTCTGCTACCCACCTGCTCAGCAGCCCCGTGAGCACTGCTGAAGAGCTGCCACCTTATTCTGGAACTTGGCCCAGATGCCTCTCTGGTGGCTCACTCTGGCTGCCCCATGTGAGATGCTGGGTGGTGTGGAAGAAGACACACTGTCACCCACAGGCCCAGGAATTGTCTGCCACCAGTTACTTCCCCTGTCACCTCCATTTCTGGATAGAAGAAATTTGGTGGTGGTGAACTTCACCAGCAGGCTTAACCCCAGCACAGCAGCAGGCTGGGGTTGGGGGTTGGCTTTGGGTTTGGAGTGGAGGACGGTCTGCTTGTCTTGCCTCAAGGCTGACCGTATTTGCTGATTATATTTGCTGATTGTTTTTTAGATTGTCTATTTGTCTAGAAGTTAGGATGGGGTTTTGGAGGGGAGCAGAAGTGGCTGGGGTGGGGTCATCTTCTAGATTCCTAAGGTGCCTTGATCCCTGGGGGAGGACTTCAGGAATGGCGGAGTCTCAGCGGAGGAGCAGACTGCCCAGCTGCTGTATTTGCAGGAATGTTCACTGTTAATAATTCAATCTAAGTGTTTGTCTGCGGCAGGAGCATGAGGACTGTGTGCTGTGGAGCACAGAACAGTGCGCTCATGTTTGTCTGTAAAGAGGACATGGATGATGCGTTAAGCCCCATTACAACCCTGCAGAGAGTTTCAAAATCAGTGTAGAAAGCTTGGATAGGAACTCTCCTATGCATTCAAGCTCTGGCCATGAGTCCCTCTCATGGGGCGGGGGAGGGGGGGTGCAGCTGGAGCACGCACAGGGCGGTGGTCCCTGCTTGGGCCAGGCCTCCTCTCCCCCTGAGAGGTGTGAATGGAACTGCCACCTTGGTCCTCACCAAACTGGGACCCAAGGAGGGAGGCTCCTGTGATGGCGCAACCTCTTGCTGGATGCCTTCCTGTCCATGGCTGCCTGCTTGCTACTTCAGTTAACTTTATCTTGTGGTGGGTGCAGTCTGCAGTCGTGTGTTTCCCAGGAGTGTAGCCTGTTCTGGGAATCAAAAGTTTGCTCTGGCTGCTTCAACATGATGGTGCTGGTAAATCCTTTGGGTACAGTTACGTAAGTGAGGCCCTAGCATCCTTCTGTCGTCCATGCTTATCAGATGAGGGTAACTGGCTCATGGAAGGCAGGATCAGCATTCATTCTGCTCCCAAACACAAAATTGGAAAAGCCAAAAGCCCCGGCTTTTTTTTTTTTCCTCCTTAAGGCAATATCCAAATGTAGGACAGGGAAAATTTCTCATTACAGCATCGTGAAGAAAATCTGGGGGTTTCTAGTTAGTGGACAGTGAGCATAACGTGAGCCTGCATTTTGGAGCGGCTATTAGAAAATGCCCATAGAATCTTGGTTAGGTTTACAGTCTTACCCCGTTCATCAGAGGATTGAGGCCTGGTCTGAAATGCAATGGCCTCTGATTCTAGAATTAAAAGGAGAGTGATTCGTTTTGTAAGGGGACTGGAAACTTCTGAGAGGGCATTTAAGAGAATGCAGGATTTTATCTGGGAGAAGGGCAGATCGTATCAGGTAAGAAAACCTAATGTGAAGGGCAAGGTATTATTGCTGGGATCCCTGTTTTCAGACATTAGAAGAGGAACTAAATTACTTTCTGTTGCTCCCAAGGGTAGGCTTGTGGCAAATGGGTGGAAGTAGTAGACAGGTCTCAGTTATAGGTAGGTGATACCTTTCTAGCCATTGGGGTTGCAGCAGCCAAACCAGGTGCGTCTTGGGGTATCCAGCTCTCTGTCAGTGGAGGTATTCAAGTGCAGCCTGGATGGTCACCTCCTAGGCTTGTTACTAAGGAAACTGACTGCTTGGTGGAAGTGTGGATGCGTCACTGACTGCATCATTGATCGTTAACTTTGGCTTATCATAAAATCACCTGGGAAGTTTTTAAAAAATTCAGACTCTCAGGCCCCACTGGGAAGGTATAACTTCCAAAGGTCTGGGGCGGGGCCCAGGAATGGATCTCTATTTGAAACAGCTTGGAGCTGGTTGGCAAGGCTCCCCAGGTGATTTTGATGATCAGCTCTTAGGTCTGGCATCATTGGCCAAGATGACTGCTCCAGTTACACCTTAGCCTGGATGGAATTCTGTGGGTCAGTGTCTTGCAACAGTGTGGCAAGACCTTGTAAAGTCCACTAGGGTATCCTCTTATCATGCCCGTCTCAGCCCCTGTTTAAAAGAAGCACAATCAGTGCATACATGCAGACTTGTTGGGAGGCATCCAGGTGGGGCTGGTGAGTGTATACTAACTTACAGACGCAGATCTGGAAGGCGATTGGGTCATGGTGGTGGTAAACAGGATGAGAGGGATGCTGAGCCCTGGACACTCTCTTGTTCCTTGCCCCAATCCTTTTTGAGGCAAAACAGTCTGTGGCTCACCTTTTGAGGGGGAGGTTAGTAGAAATGGGCCTAGGTTTGACTTGTGGTTTATTCATTCATTTGTCTGGTTAGTGGATATGAAAGCCACTGACATCCCAGATCCAGAAGGGATGGTATAGAGTGTGGAGAATGAGGAAGTCAGGGGGTGGAGGAACAAGATGGGAGATAGGGAGGAATTCCGAGGTGGTGGGAAGGAAGGGGAGTGTGCCTTAAAGAAAGGAAGAGGAGACTGGAACTGTGAGTATGGGGAGGGGAAGGACTTGGAAGTGGGGGCAGGGCTGTTCTCTGGGAACAATGAGATATGGTCACAAGAGAAAGAGGGGGGTAGACAAACAAGCACAAGGAGACAGTAGAGGCTTTATTCCTTAGGCCAGCCTCATGTGTTAGTGTGAAACTGTAATAGGCCCCCTCTCCCTGCCCATTACCTCTTGCCGTGGTCAGGTTATGAGCTGCTGCATCTGGGCTTGAGGCTTCCTGACCTCACACTTTCATGGCCCCCTCTTCCTTCCCTTTCAGGGCTCCCTGGGCTTTATCACAGAACTCACTGAGGTCCCACTTGGCTTTGGAAGGGGTCCTGAGGGACCCAGTGCCTTACCTCCATCAGTGCTCAGCACACAGTAGGTGCTCAGTGAGGGTTTGAATGAACAAGCAAGTGAATGAATGGGTGGTGGGGGTGGGTGGACGTCTGCACGCAGACTCTAGGCTCTGCCGAAGTGCTAGACCAACACCTCCACAGAAGGAAGCGACGCAGCTCGGCTTGGAAGCCTATTTTGGTGGGTTGTAATCCTAAACTCTGAGCAGGGCTTCCAAAATCCCTCCTGCTGCAATTTAAAATGTGTGCCTTCTTAGAAACAGAGAGCTGTTGCCTGGCACTGCCGATACTATATCACTTCACAGATTTGAAAACCATCATTAAGTCGTTCTTTCAGGCTTCTCCCTAATTGTTCAGATAACAATCATGTATTAGGTGCTTACCGTGTACTAGGCACTGTGCTAGGCCATGGGGTTGCCAAGATGATGGGTTGTAGCTCTCAGGACTGCCTTCAGCCCAGGCTCTCCCACTAAGTGTGCCCTTGGAGGGCTGTTCATAGATGTCTCACATACAGTAGTCCCTCCTTATCAGAGGGGGATACAGCCCAAGACCCCCAGTGGATGCCTGAAATCATGAATAGCACCAAACCCTACATGCACTATGTTTTTTCTGTGTATCTATACTTGTGATAAAGTTTAATTTATAAATTAGTCATAGTAAGAGATTAACAATAATAATACAACAGAACAGGTATACTGTCCACAGTTTCACAGATAGAACATTTGTTCTTACCGTAGATCTTAGCAACTGCAGCATATGATTTTTTTCTTTCCTTATTAAGTTGTGAATTTTTACATTTTCCTTTAGAGAAAGCACTTTAGGAGCTGGGCACAGTGGGACCGGGCACAGTGGCTCATGCCTGTAATCTCAGCACTTTGGGGGACTGAGGTGGGAGGATCGCTTGAGTCTGGGAGTTTGAGACCAGCCTGGGCAACATAGTGAGACCCCTGTCTCTACAAAAAAAATTTTAAAAAAAGGTTAGTCAGGTGTGGTGGCACGCACCTATAGTCCTAGCTACCTGGGAGGCTGAGGGTCATTTGAGCCTGGGAGGTCAAGGCTGCAGTGAGCTGTGATCATGCCACTGTACTCCATCCTGGGTGGCAAAGTAAGAGACTCTGTCTCAAAAAAATAAAAAATAAAGTGCTTCAGAGCTTCTGTCTGGCATATTTGAACTGCCAGTATCACTACGCTTGTATTTTGAGGACATTATTAAGTAAAACCAGGGTTCCTTAAGCACTGCAGCGCTGTGACACTTGATCTGATAACTAAGCCGGCTATGGCGGGTGAGTAGCATGTTCAGCGTGGATCTGCTGGACAAAGGGATATTCACGTCCAGGGCAGGGCGAAGCAGGACAGGGAACTTTCATCACACTACTCAGAATGGTGCACAGTTTAAAAGTTAGGAATTACTTATTTTTGGAATTTTCCATTGAATATTTTCAGACCGTGGCTGACCGTGGGTAACTGAAACCATGGAAAGCAAAACTGAGGTTAGAGGGGGACTGTTTTACACAAATACTGTCTGTGTCAAATAAATTTAGGAAATACTGGGTTAAAGAATTCTTAGGCATTAAAGCTTTTAACATGTAATAGGTATAAGAATTTGCCAAGAGGGGGATATGGCATGAAGCCTTTTTCAAACACATTTGATTCCAGCCGTATTTTCGGAAGGAACCTACTGGGGGGGAGGGCATTAGTGTTTGTTAGGATGCACTTCTTCAGGGGCTGCGAGGAGCCTTGAAGTTTCTCGAGATCTAGCCCCTGGCCTCTGTGCCAGGCTGACCCGAAGGCATCTAGACGGAGGCATTTGTTTGGTGGCTTTCCTCCCTCAGGAAGAATACTTAGACTGCACTGGCCTGCTGCCTGCTTTCAAGTCTCAGTCTCCATCTGGGTCAGAAATCCTTTATAACATAAATTGAGGGGGCTGGCAGGGACTAAGGGAATGCCTCCTTTATCTTGCATCAGTTTCTTTTAGGAATTTTCTGCTGTCATTAGACTTAGTAACACATTGGGCTTCTGTACATTGACCCTTGGTGGACTTGGGGTCCCTTGAATGTCTTTCTGGAACTTTTGCTTCAGGCACTGACTGCGTGGCTGCCCATGGAGAAGTAGTGAAGGACCCTTCCAGATCAGCTTTTTCCAAATGTTTCTTTCCCCATCCCCCACTCTCCAAAAGGAGGAAGCTTATTAAGCATATTGAGAATAACCTATAGCCTATATTGAGTCTTTACTACAAACCTGGCACTGAGCTGATCCCTTCCATGCGTGACCTCATCTAATCTTCATGTCACCCTTACGAGGAAGACGTTTTTTATCCTCCTTTTTTTTTATTTTACACCACTCCAGAATCTGGATTAAGAGAAAGTAAGTAACTTCCCCAAGGTCACACAGCAAGCCTGTGACAGATGGTTCAGCACCCTGCCCCTATCCCCTGGGCAGGTACCTTTTACTCATGCCAGCCAGACTTCCAGCTCCTAGAACCTGAGGGTTTTCTCTGGCCTTCAACCTTGGGGCCTGCTGATAGGGTCAGTCAGAAGTGCCAGGGAGTTACTCACCAAGAGCGGCTGTCAACCAGTGGGTGTTGGGCACTGGTAGACGAATGCCCCAGCTTGTTTGACCTCGGGGTTGGGGGGAATCTCGTTCTAAGGCTGGCATTCTGCATGGTCTCCCAGAGCTCTCTAGAAGAGTTAATCTCTAGTGGCTCACAGTAGTTATAGGCTTGATAACACACTCTTCTTTTTAGGGGCTTTCTTTCCTTCGTTTCTCATTTCTCCCCTTCGCTACGCTCCTTCTAATGTTTTCCAGGGTCACCTCTGAGAAAAGTCACTTGTACTCAAATCCTTGTCTCAGGTTTTTTCTAGGGGAGTCCAAACAGAGAGTACAGAAGCCTGCATTCTAACCCAGGTCTGACTTGAACACCAGGGAGGTGGGGAGGCTGCTTTCTAAGGACCAAATGCATGAGGTGCAGACCTTCGTAGCACACTTGGAGCCCTGGCCCTGCCTTAGGCCCCCCTCTTCCATTTGATAGCATGTGTTTATCAATAGCTGATTGATTGCTGGACTTGAGAAGTTATACGAAATTTAAAAGACAGTTTTTATTTTTAAATTTTTAATTTAATTGTATTATTATTATTATTTTTTGAGATAGAGTCTCGCTGTGTTAACTGGGCTGAAATGCAGTGGCGTAATCTCAGCTCATTGCAACCTCCGCCTCCCGGGTTCAAGTGATTCTCCTGCTTCAGTCTCCCAAGTAGCTGGGACTACGGGCATGCACCACTATGGCCAGCTAATTTTTGTATTTTTAGTAGAGACAGGATTTTGCCAAGTTGACCAGGCTGGTCTTGAACTCCTGACCTCAGGTGATCTGCCTGCCTCAGCCTCCCAAAATGCTGGGATTACAGGTGTGAGCCACCACATCTGGCCAAAAGACAGTTTTTTAAAAGACATATTACTTTTTTTGAATTTTTTGAGACAGGGTGTTACTCTGTTGCACAGGCTGGAGTACAGTGGTGTGATCTTGGCTCACTGCAACCTCTGCTTCTGGGCCTCAAGCGATCCTCCCACCTCAGCCTCACGAATAGCTGGGACTACAGGCGTGCAACACCATGCCAAGCTATTTTTGTAATTTTTAAAAATAAAAATGGGATCTTGCCAGCTTGCCCAGCCTTGTCTTGAACTCATGGGCTCAAACGATCCACCTGTCTTGGGCTCCCAAAGTGCTGAGATTGCAGGCATGAGCCACCATTCCCAGCTGAATTTTTACTTCTTAAAAATGTGTGGCTTTCTGTGCCCTTTCTCATTTATACTCTGACCTGTCTTCAGGTTTCTAAGCTGCTGTTATAAGGTGGCAGCAGAACTTGTGACCTTAAAAAAAAAGTTTTCTTAGGATAAAAAACAAGGACCCTCGATTTGGGGCATTTCATACAGGTCTGAGAGAAGTTATGTGCTGACTAAAGGGCTTGCCAGCTTCCTGGAGAGGCTGTGACATCTGTCAGTCAGTGGAGGACTCAGTCATTGGTTAAATCTTCTTCTGCTGGAGGGTGCAGGGACCTTGTCTTTGGAGGCAGTCTCTCTTCAGCATTTCTCTAGTTTTGGCACTGCTACTCAGGTGGAACCAGCCCAGACCACTGCACTCAAGCATCTAAAACCCAGTTGAGTTCAATTCACTGCTTATTTGTTTATTTTTTGAGACAGGGTCTTGCCCTGTTGCCCAGGCTGGAGTACAGTGGTACAGTCACGGCTCATTGCAGCCTCAACCTCCTTGGGCTGAGGTGATTCTTCCATTTCAGCCTCCCAAGTAGCTGGGACTGCAGGCATGCGCCACCAGGCCCAGCTAATTTTTGTATGTTTTGTAGAGATGGGGTCTCACTATGTTGCCTAGGCTGGTGTTGAACTCCTAGCCTCAATCAGTCTGCCTGCCCTGGCCTCCTAAAGTGCTGGGATTACAGGTGTGAGCCACTGTGCCCGGCCTCAGTGCTTACTTACTAAGCTCCTACAGTGTGTGTGGCATATACCCAAATAAGTGAAACATGAACCTTGCCAGAGAGGGGATTGTCACATATTCGTGGGAAACCTAGGCCCAGGTCCTTTTGAGCATCCCTGTGTCATCCTGCATGATCTGTTAGGGTTAGGATTAGGGTGGTCGTATGAGTAGTGGAGCGAGGAAGGGGAAGGGAGGGCTATAGACCAGAGATTTCTTATCTTGGGTGCACCTTTGAATCCCCTGAGCAGTTTTGAAACTATACCTTAGCAAAGCCCACCCCAGACCATTTATATTAATCTCTCAGGATGAGACTTGGGCATTCCTAGGATTGAGACCTGGACTAGACAGTGGGTCAAATACCAGCCGAAAGGCTCAAATGCCTTTATATTTAATTAGCATTTTTTAGGTGACAAGAACTTGTTTATGTGTGATCTCGTTTGCTTCTCATGGCAATTCTGAGGAGGTGATGTGTTAAAACGAGACAGCCATTGGCTTTGGGGCCTGGAGGCCCAGGAGGCAACAATTCTGACTGTGTGTGATCCTGGCTGAGTTACCCTAAGCTCTTTCCAGTCCCTTTCTCTCCTGTATACACTGGGGATGATAGATTCCTGATATATTGGATATGGTCCTGGGTGCCTCAAACAGGTTAATGCAGGTGAGAGCACTCTGTAAGCTGTGAGGTGGGTTACAGACCTATGATGCTGATGTGGTTTTGGAGGGGAGGAAATAGAGGCTCATAGAGGTGAACTGACCCCATTCAGGTCACAATGCCAGTTAGTTAACTCAGGAGCTGCTGTACAAATTCAGATCTCTAACTCCAAACCCAGTGCTCTTTTCACAGTTAGGGCAGTGCTAGGTCCTCCCCCGTGGTGCTTTCAGAAGCTGTGTGGAGGACCCAGCGGCTCTCAGGCAGTTGTCTCAGTTTGGTTTTGGAATGCATGGCTTTTTATTTGTGATGGCCCTCCTTTCCTCATGGTGTCTAGCTCAGATGGGCGTTAAATGGGTTGTCATTTCCTGAGCCTGCATTGGGCCTGTGCTGAAGTGTTTGTTTAGGGGGCAGCTGGGATCAACTGTTTACCTATGAAGAGCTCCTGAGTGGTTTTATGGATGACTGAGTAGGAACTGAGACCCAGAAGAGGGGTCCAAAGTGATGTTATGATTGCTCAGCTCTGGGGTGAGGCTGCCACATAGCCCATCTTCTGGTGGCATAGTGGGATGGGGAGGGAAGGGAGGAGGCTGCTGGGGACCTATCAGGATCATCCCTTGGTTCAGCCCTGGAAGTCGGACGCAGGGTCTCTCTGTAGAGTGGCATTCAGTAGATACGAAGCTTGGTGCTTACTAGAGCGTTTCTAGGGCATCTCTAAAGCCCAGTTCCCCAGCACCATTCACACCTTTAGAAATGCCCCAGCATCCTTTAGCTGTGCTCCAGATCCACTTCTATTCCTGTAGCTCTTCTCAAGAAAACTAAAGGAAAATGAAACTTGTTTGCTAAGTGGATCTTTGAGATTTTATTTTTGCATTTTCTTTTGGGGGAGGGGAAGGCTGTTTGTGTGTTCACTTAATGTGCCCTAGTCCCCCAGTCTTCCTCTGGCCAAGTCCCTTTCCTGTAAGCATTTCACCACGCTGAGTGGAAGGAATCCATCTGCCCCCTTGACTGGCTCCCTGTAGGTGATGCCAGCTGGGAAGTGTCTTGGCTCTGGCATCTCAGCTGAGCAGGCTGCAGAGGGACAGGGGCCTGAGCTGAACCCTGGGTGAGCAGTGTGGGCTTGCACCCCCTCTGGGGCCCTGCCTGTCTTTGTGGCATCTGACACCGTAAATCTAAATTAGAAACATCCGCTTCTTTTTCTCTGTAGCACTTACGCTGGTTTGTAATTTTTCTTGGTAGGCTTGTTTATGTGTCTTTCCACTGGACTGTTGGCTCTCCGAGGGCAGGGATCTTGTCTGTTTCAATCCCCAAATATTTGCTGAATGTTACTGATTTTTAGATCCCTACTTGCCAAACACTGCGAGAACAAGGCAGATAGTGCCCATTGTCAGGTTCCGCAGGAGTTATGACTTTGGCAGGAAGGGGTCCCTCTGGGTGCTTCCTCCCTGGGCTAGCATCTCCCCTACCAAAGCCCCACCTCTCTTCCTTGTGTTTGGGCCCTGCCTTAGAAAACACTGGTTTTCAGCTGGGCACAGTGGGTGGCTCACACCTGTAATCCCAGCACTTTGGGAAGCAGAGGCAGGAAGATTGCTTGAGGCCAGGAGTTCAAGACCAGCCTGGGCTACATAGCAAGGCCCTGTTTCTACATGAAATGAAAAAATTAGCCAGGCACAGTGGCATGCACCTGTGGTCACAGTTACTCAGGAGGCCAAGGCAAGAGGATCACTGGAGCCCAGGAGGTCGAGGCTGTAGTGAGCTGTGACTGTGCCACTGCACTCCAGCCTGGGCACAGAGCAAGACCCTGTCTAAATAAAATAAATAAATAAAAAGAAGTAAAACAATAGAAAACACTGGTTTTCATCTCCTCTCCCTTTCTGGGATCCCCCACTGCGCTGTCAGGTGATATTGGGAAGGGCCGTGTTGCCCCATTTTCCTCTCCCCTCTACCCGGTTCCTTCTCTTCTTCCCGTTTTTCTTCTGGAGTCTTTGCCTGCGTGCTGCCTCCTCCCCCACTTCTTTCTTTGTGGCTGTTAAGATGCGGGAGGACCTTATAGACTCCACAAGAGGCAAGTTCCTGGGCATATTGAGGGATAGTACATATGAGTGTGGATCAGTACACAAATTCCAAAAAGGATTCTTCATTCTTTTAAAAGCAGTCCCAGGAAATAGCAGTTCCCACGGTGCCTTATCAACTTCCTTGTAGTTTATTGCCATGTAGTATAGTGCACGTGTGAGCCTCAGTTTTTCACCTTGAATGCCCAGGGCTGAGACTTAGGCTTTCTGGGTGGGTTAACCTCAAGGAGTCAGTCAGAGCTTAAGGTGTGGGAAGTGAAGGCACGTCAAGGAGCTTTCACCTAATCCCAGTGTCCAGGCACCCCGGCGGTGGCTGGGCATCATCATTTTGTAACACTCTGGGTGATCTGATGTGTGCCAGATTGGGAGCTGCTGCCTTGAGCCTCCCTCATCGGCGGAGGGGCCATGTGATGACACGAAGTCTGATATATGGCTGTATTGAAAGGCAAGTTGTTTATATCTAAAGGGTTTATTGTGGTGATTCAGTAAAGAGTGATAGCCACTAAAAATGATTGCAGGCGTGTAAGAGGGGGAAGAAGACTTGGTTGGTGGTTGGCATAAAAACCTTGTCAGGCAAGGCTGTGGCTTAGTATATTTATGTTGCTCTTATCACCAGCAATTAACCCCAAATGTGGGTAGATAAGTGGCTTAGTGCAGTGCTGTAATAACTGCAGGAATAGTTTAGGAAATGACTGTTACACATGGCTAATGATAGACTGACCATCTTAGCAGAGCAGCAAACCTCACTCAACATTTCTGAAGGCTCGTTAGCTACAAACAAATGCCTATTGATTGGTCAAATATTAACTCGATTAACTCTTCCCTCCTCTCTCTTGGTTTTTTGTTTGCTTGTTTTAGAGAGACAGAGCCTTGCTCTGTTGTCCAGGCTGGAGTACAGTGGCTATTCACAGGCACGATCATAGCACACTACAGCACTGAACTCCTGGGCTCAGGTGATCCCCCTGCCTCAGCCTCCTGAGTAGGATGGATGTGATATTTCACTTCTCAGTCGGGAGAAATTGTACAAATATCTGTGGCCCTAAGACCCTCAGCAGTGTTCGTTAGTCTCTATGAGTCTCTCTCTGACTCCACTGTAAACTAGAAGCGTCTGTAGTAGATGCTCAATAAATAGCTGCTGGCTGGATAAATGAATTTGCTCCAAGTCACTCAACAGGTAAGTAGCAGTGTTAGTCCAGCACTGGTACTTTTTCTTCATCTGTGTAGCGCATGAGAAGCGTGGAATTATATAGCTGGCAACTCCCCCATATGCGTTTGTTGTTAGCATGTGTGGCCGAAACTAGGAAAATAAAAAAGGGTGATGTGCGGGGTGAGGAAAGGATGGGGCTTGTACCCTCAGAAGGTTTCCTTCCCATCCACTATGTGGTCAGTTATTTTCTAGCACCTTTAGATCAGGGCAAGAAGGGCAAGGACCCTTCTGCTGCAGGTCCGGCCTCTGGGAGAACAGAGAAGCAGATGAAGTTGGGGTCTGTCTGAGGACTGAAGAGGTTGGCAGGCACTAACTGTAGGACTAGGGTGTGGGGCCTGGGAAGCATCCCTAGCCAGGACAGGGAGATGTCCTCGGGTTAAATCCTCCACGAATGGCCACATGTGGATTGTGATGTGGTCTTTCTTTGGAAAGGGGTTATCTGGGGAGAGTTAATTTTGGATTTTGCTTTACATTTATTTTTAAAGTGGAATATTTCTCCAGCATTGGTGACAATGGCCTAGAAAAGCCCATTAGTCACCATCTGACATCTTCCTCGAGCGGGGTGTTGCTGCCTTTGCTTCTTTCCCACCTGACGCCTGTGGGGCTGATTGCGGTCCTCCTCCGAGGCATCGGGGCAATTTCACTGGCAGACAGTGCTGTGGGGAACTCCTGCTGGGCCTGAAGTAGAAGCAGACACCAGTCTCTGCTTCCATCCTGGGTTGTTAGGGACCCAGGCGACCTTGTGGGGTGGTGGAGAGCCACGTCGGAGGATGCGATGGTGTCTAGGCAAGGCCTGTCCCTGCGAGTCCAGATCTGTAAGACTGAATCTGCCTGTATTCCCCGAAGTCTTTTTGCTCTTTGCTTTCTGTGTCTTCTGGAAGTCAACCTCAGCCTGGGACTTAAGGAGCAGGTCTAGTTTCTCTTAAGGGAACTGAAAGATACGGAATGCTCATCCCATGTCCCCTGGGTCTCTCTATGTTCCTTTGTGGAGCAGGAAGAGGGTCTCCATGTGTTTTCCGTGGGCAGATGTGGGGGAGCTGTACTGAGGGCGTGGGGGAAATGGAGGAGATGCCGACCTGCACGCTTTGTCGAGAGGTGGGAGAAGGGCTGAGGCCGACATTCACTCCCTACCCAGGCCGAGCTGCCCCCGAGGGCACTCCTGCTGGGTCTCTACACCCCACCCCCGGGGCAGTGGTGGGACAGGTGAGCTGGAGAGGAACAGTTGGGATTGGCCATGGGTGTGGGGTGGGGCGGCCTCTTCCCCAGCAGAGTGTGGTTTCTTAGAGTATTGGGTTTTTCAGAAGCTGAGAAGCCTGGGCTGGTCACACAGGTGGGGTATACTACCCTGATGGTGCACGTGCAGCCCACACTCTCCCACCTGCTCTCCACCAACCACACCTGCCCCCTGCCCTCTTGAGGATGGGGTCCTCAGGTGGTTTTAGAGGAAGGTGCCTCGCTCTGTCACTCTGTTGCTCTGTCACTTGTGAATGTGGCAGCCTCTGTGTTTCTGTGAACTTCAGGCCCCTGGAGTGAAGAAGCCTTCAGGAGGCTGCCTGATTGGCAGGTGGGGGTGGGTGGGGCATGCTCCTGAGATGAGGGAACTTACTTTGCCTTCTGCTCTGAGGAGAGGCAGGCTTCGTGGTCTCAGATGAGGGGGCTGAGCACATGCACTCACTGGGGCAGGGTTGGGAGGACCCTCCTTTTCTCTGGGGTCCCTTCTGGATTTGGAAGTATCCTAATAGCCAGGCGTGGGGTGGACTATGGCATCCAGGGGTCTTTGGGAACAGCAGCTCTTTCTTTTCCATGCAGTAGCCTGTGCACTGTCCTGACGAGCCCCTAGGGCTCTGGGCATGGAGAGGAAACAGGAGGCTTTGTCCCTGCCCTTGCGGAATGTTCAGTCTGATGGAAATCTACTTTTGGAAGATGCCTAGCCTAAAAATTATAGGCAATAAAAATACTGCCAATCCCTACCATTTATCACTTGCAGAGTGTCAGGCACAGGAACACTTAGTAGCTCATCTGACCCTCATCATCTCAGATTAGGTAGGTGTTCCCTTTTTTCTTCAGGTGAGAACGTTTTATAAATAAGGAAATTGAGGTTCGAGAAGCTAAGTGGCTTGCTTAAGGTTGCACAGTTAAAAAGTGATAGAGCCGGGTGCGGTGGCTCACGACTGTAATCCCAGCACTTTGGGAGGCCGAGGCAGGTGGATCACCTGAGGTCAGGAGTTCGAGACCAGCCTGGCCTGGTCATCTCTATTAAAAGAAAATACAAAAATTAGCTGGGCATGGTGACGCACATCTGTAATCCCAGCTACTCGGGAGGCTGAGACAGGAGAACCACTTGAACCCAGGAGATGGAGATTGCAGTGAGCCAAGATTGTGCCACTGCACTCCAGCCTGGGTGACAGGGAGACTACATTTAAAAAATAAATAAATAAATAAATACTAAAAGTGATATGATGGGGCTCCAGTGCTCACACTCCGACCACTGGTCCAATAGCTCCCAAACGTGAGTGTGCAGAAATTCCTCAGGAACTCTGTTTAAAAAGTTGATTCCTGGGCCCCTTGTCAGCAGAGTCTGATCCGGTGAGTCTGGAGTAGAGCCCAGGAATGTGTATCCCAAATAGGCATCCCCCGAATTAGAGGCATGTGTCCTTGGGATACAGTTTTGCCATCCAGTGCTCTTCCCAGGGGGGAGAACGGATTGAAGTTATCACGTTCTCCTTTCCCTGAAGTGATGGGGCGTGCCAGGCCCCTCCGAGAGAAGCTTCTATGTTCATTGCCTCAGGAGGTGGGCTCAGGAAAGGTGCAATATGACGGTTAGATTGAGGGTGGAGGGGGAACTTCCTGCTGAGCCTATGCCTGGTGATTTTCAGAGGACAGAGCTAGAGGGGGCTTTGGAGGAAGCAAGGGGGCGAAGAGATGGAGACACTCTAATCCAGAGAGCAGGAGCTAGGAAGTAGCCTGGTAGCAGAATGTATGTCAACAGCCAGAGAGAGGAGGCAGACAAAAGGGTTTTCAGATGGCTGCAGGGATACCGGTTGTTACACTACAGTGCATGGTTGCAGGCACAGAAGTCCTGGCAAGAAGACATCCACCCATGCCTCAGTTTCCCCATCTGTATAGCAAGATCAGATGGTCCCTGAAGGTCCTGCCTGTGTGTGCAGTAAAGGGTGTCCTTGAGTCAAATAAGGGACTACACTCCAGGGGCCTGGACAGGGAGTGCTGTGGGGACAAAAGTACTACAAACCTGGAGAAGCGGAGAGTCACAAGGCTGGATGGTGCACGGTTCTCAAATATTTCTTTCTAGCCTCGACCGCAGACATGGGTCCCTGTCCATTGATCCTCTTAGTCACTGTTCCTCAATCTGCTTGAACCTAGCATGCCCCTAGACAAAGTTCCTCATCATCCCTAACTTGACTTTAATTTTGTTATTATCAGTTCTCTCTTTGCCTAGGTGCCGGTGTTAAATGTTTGTATAACTGAATTATTTAACACATATCTACTGTGTGTTAGGCACTGGGAAACCAAGATGAACAAGCCACAAACCCTGTCCTCAACAGCAAACCTGTAAATGGTGCCTCCTGTGTCAAGCCTTGTTCTAAGTGCTTTCTGTTAACTCAGTTAATCTCCACAGTAGTCCTGTGAAGTAAGCACTGATATTGTCACCCACATCTTGCAGATGTGGACATTGAGAATGGCAGGTTAAGTGACTTGCCCACGCTCACACAAGGAACTGGGCAGCCTGGGTCTGGGGTCTAGTCTCTTATGCATCACCATCTCCCAAGTCCAATGGAGGGTCCTAGGAGACTTCCCAAAAAAGATACTCTCTGAGCTAGCTTAGAGGATGAATAGGAGTTTCCATGTGCAGAGACATGGGAAATGGCAGCCCTCACACAGGGAACAGCGGGAGCGAGGACATGGAGCAAGAAACTAAACTGGGGGCCAGGGAGAGTGGCAAGGAATATGGCGGCAAAGGCGAGGCTGGCTGGTCAGTGGGACTGGGTTGGGAAGTATTTAGACTTCCACACCAAGGCATTTGGATTTCTTGAAGGGAAAGGAGATTTCTAGAAAGCTGTGTGCAGTGAGTAGATGTGGTCCCACGTGTGATTAGAAAGGTGACTCTAGTGGCGAGGCATGGGGGTGGTCCACAGAGGGAAAGCCTGGAGGCCAGTGATGGGTATGGGGGCTGCTGCCCTTGCCCAGGGAGGCTGGAGGAGGCCCACTAAGGGAGCTGGAGGGCTAGGGCCACAGGGACCCCCATCTGCCTATTAGCATCTTCCTACCTTGGTTACCAATGGCACTAAAGCTTGTCCCTCATGTTTACCAACCAGGAGACTCCAGCCTCTGGGGGAATCAGATATCACCTCTTCCCCAGGAGACTTGGATAGATCACAAAGGCCTTCCTCCTTTTTTGGGGCTTTAACTATCCTGTATCAGCCTCCTTCCTTCAAATTCCCAGTGTTCTGCCTTCATCCAGGTGTTAAGCACCTGAATAGTCAACCTCCAACTTCTCCTCCCTCTGGGACCTGGGAGCCCCCACTCTTGGCAGCCTCCACTGGGTGCCTCTGAGGACCTCATTCCTTGGACCCTGGTGTCTAGGGCACCTTACTCCCCAGCAGAGCTCCTAGCCCTACTACAGGCCCCATGCGCGAACCTCCACACAGCGTCCTTTCTCAGGGGCCACCTAAGAAAGTATACACTTAACTCTTGTGTTTATTCCTTGCCGTCCTTCTCTTTCCATCTATACCCTCTTTAGAATGTCAGCTCCAGCCGGGCATGGTGGCTCGTGCCTGTAATCCCAGCATTTTGGGAGGCTGAGATGCGCAGATCACCTGAGGTCTTCTAGGAGTTTGAGACCAGCCCGCACCAACATGGGGAAACCCTGTCTCTACTAAAAAAAAAAAAAAATTAGCCTGGCGTGGTGGTACCTGCCTGTATTCTCAGCTACTCAGGAGGCTGAGGCAAGAGAATCACTGGAACCCAGGAGGCAGAGGTTGCAGTGAGCTGAGATCACACCACTGCACTCCAGCCTGGGCGACAGAGTGAGACTCTGTCTCAAAATAAAAAAAGGAAAAAAAGAATGTCAGCTGCTACAGGTAGGAACTTTATCCTGTTCACTGCTATCTGCCCCCATGCTGCAGGGTGTTTTTCCGTGGCAAGTGCCCTGTTCTTTCTGGGCCTTAGTGCTCCCCCTCTATGAAATGGGATATCCTGATGCCAGCTCCCCAGAGGGCTGTGTAAGCATTACAAGTGATGATGTAGGCAGAGCACTTAGCACAGGGACTGTACAAAGCTCTCAGTAGATGACCTGGGGTCTGTCCCGGATATGGATGGTTTGTACTTTTAAATTCCCACACAGTCCAGGAGAGCTTGTGTTTCTCTGACCTGCCTGTATGTTTGGATGGCAGTAACCAGGTGAGAAGAAAACTGTACTACCTCCAAAAAGAAGTGGAAGAACGGTTAGGTCCTGGGCCTTGGGTTTTACCCTCCCCCTGGCCCTGTCCTTATTCTGGCTGTTGGCTACCAAGTGACCAGACAGATCTTCCAGGAGCCAGGCTGCCACCAGAACCTGACTGGGACCAGCTCGTGAGCTGGGGCCAGGGCTCCCTGGGGTGAGTGATGTGAACTGGAGGGTGGGCTGGGCCAGGTCCTCCTGAATCTGGGGGGTGACTGCAGCTGAGGGACCAGAGCTGAGGCTGTGGCAGGGTCAGCCCTGTGACCAACATCCCTTCTGAGGACTGCTCTGGAAGGTCTGGTAAATAAGCTGTGGATGGTTTCGAAAGGGCTGGGGCCACTGGGCCAGAGAGGAGGGCCATACAGCTGCTTCTCCCAGATGTGCTTCCTTCTGTAAATTCATTAAGACATGCACGCATGCAGTGGAGCACAGTGAAACCACCCACAGACCACCAGAGGCCTCAGTGCCGAGAGAGCTCTGAGCCTGTGAGGCCTGTTGCAGGGAAGGTGGCACGCGGCGATGGGCTGAGACATCAAATGAGACACACAAGGGATTTGGGGAGGGCTGGAGATAACTGGGACAATGAGCCCAATCCCCTTCCTCCAAGTGAGTATCTAGGTGAGGTAGGACCCATGCCTGGGGTGTGAGGTTGTGATGATGTCCAGAACATTCCTCTGACTGGTTGGACCTGTGGACACAGGGCTGGCCAACTGGGTGGATGGTTGGAGAACTGCTGGGAAGTGGTCTGCCGGCTTTCTGCCCATCCATAACCTTGTGTGCACCAGGCTGGGCCCTTCTCTGCAGCGCTCAGTTACCTTAACATTGAGAGGGTCCCCTCACGCGTGGGCTGCACTCAGGACACCTGGGGAGGGGCTGTGCCCATGCGCCAGAAGCCACAGCAGACCCTGACTGAAGGAGGCAATCTCGAAATGGACGTGTTTTTCTTTTTGGCTAAATTAACATTTGGCATTTCAGGGTGCTGGCCCCATGCCCGGCTGCTCTGGCCTTCTGCCTGTCAGCTCCTTTGAGGCTATTTTTGCCATTCACTTATTTATTAACTATTATTGCTCCCCCAGGACAGATGGGCACACAGGCATACTGACATGCGCACACGCACACAAACACACACACACACCCTTCAAACCTGGAGCCCATTAGAAAAGCCAGTGTGCACTCTCCAGGCTGAACATGAGGTGGAGAAGGAGAAGCCATCAGGAGGATGGTCATCCTGGGTAAGGCTGGAGGAAGGGCCGTCGGGGTGTCAGGAGGCAGCTGCCTCCGCAGAAACGCCCCTAGCCCCAAGGCTTCGCTGTACTTGTGCTCGCCCCTCAGAGGTGTTCAGCCCTGGGAAGGGCTCCTGTGTGAGAGGACTGTACATTCTGTCTGGATCATCTTTCCAGGGAAATCAGCAGGGGGAACTGGGACCTCTAAGCGCCCCCTGCTAGGACGTAGGAAAGCATTCTCCTTCCCCTAGGGAGGCTCCAAGGTCTGCTTCTCTGCCTGACCTCACCAAACCCCTGTCTTCTAGAGGAGGGAAAGTTGGTGCTTGCCTTCAGAGAGCCCCCAGCCTAGTGAGGACAGCACTGGACTCCGCTCACGAAAGGAGCAGGCTTGGGTCTGTCTCAGTGTCTGAGAGCAAAGGGCATGGGAAGGCACAGGCCTGAGCCAAGGGGCAGCGTGTGCCCAGCCCCACCCACCATTCCATCTCAGGGCAAATGCCCACCCCTTGGCCCCCACAGTCCCTTGTGCATGTGCATAGCACAGACACTTGGGTGCTGTGGGATAAACCTCATGCTGGCTTGCAGTCTCCTTGTCTCAGGGCCAGCCATCTACTCTGGGACTGTGGCCTCACCATGTCCCTTCCACACCTGGCACCGGAGCACTCAAAGCCGGCCTGGAACCACAGGGAGGACAGAATGAAAAGCGGGATCTTTTTCTGTAGGCTGCCTGAGGCCTCTCGCTGGGCCTTGGCCTGTGTGTGGAAGAGATGGGAATGGTGTTCTCTGCCACTCCAAGGACACCAGGGGCTGGGCAGGTGCTGTGTCAGGGCTGAGTCCTGGGGCAGCCACCTATGCTCTCCCCTCCGAGCTGGCTAGCCTCCCCCTGCCCATCTTTCCTCATACCTGAGAACCTTCTTCTCTGCCTCATGAAGACACTGTGCTCCTGGGACTGGATTCTTACTGCAGAGGGACTGCTAGCTGCCAGGCGCTGTCCACTGGGGCCCTTCTGCTTTGGGGCTTGGTGACAGGCCTTCTTGGAATGGTGTCAGGGAGCTCTTGAGGGCAGGGGCTTATCCCTTCCATCACACTAGAAGCTCACTGAGGGCAGGGGCTGCATTTCCCCCCTTCAGACTAGGAGCTCCTGAGGACAAGCACCATGTCTCCCCCCATCAGATTGGGAGTTCCCTCAGGGCAGGCAGGGATGAGGTTTGTCCCCAGCAGATTGGGAACTCTGAGGACAGAAATGGGTATTGCTCCTTAGTCTGAGAGCTCCCCTGAGGATAGCATTGCACCCCGTCTTCCTTCCCCCTCAGGACCCAGTTTCTGGCTGTGGGATGCAGAAGGTACCCAGTCCTGGGTACCTAAAGATCTGGGGAAGGAGGCTGTGGGATGTGGAGTCCCCCACAGCTGTAGCCGGGGATGCAGGACAGAGAGAAAATTCCCACCTCCCATGGTGCAGAATTACATCCCCTTAGTGGCTTCCCCTTCTCCACAGGGGTGGGGCGGGAATGGACTTTATTGCCTGGGTCAGGATTCCACAAGCCTGATAGCCAGTGGAGCTTGTGCCTAGCTTGAGCTTGTGCCCAGCTTGGGCGTGAGTAAGGGAGAGGCAGATGTGAGTGTGGGATGGGCCAGCAATCAGGAGGCCTGGGCTGGTGCCTCTTGGTGAGCTCAAGACAGATCAGACCTCCTGTGTCCTCTTGGGAGGTTGCCTTGTCTGACCCACTCCTGAGCCCGGGGCCAGAGTGGCTCCAGTGACTGGTCTCTCTTCTCACTGCAAGGTGCAGGGAAGTCTCTGCTGTCTGTGAAGTCAGCCCTGATGTTCCTTCGCAGGAGAGACATGGGCAAGTTTCTGCACTGTGTCCAGATTACGTTGTACAGAATTACCTGGGCTCCTATCGGATGGTGTCTCTGTATCTGTATCTTCCCTACTTGAGAAAGGACCATCTCATTAATTGGTGTGCTTGCCCCTCCCCCTGGAATGGCCCACGCCTTGGACTCTTTCAGAGCCCCATGGCCTCTAAAGGCTTGATGAGAAGAGAGACCAAGCCTGCTGCTGATGGGCCCAGCCTGGAAGCCATTATCCTGTGGTCTGGGAGGAGGCGAGTCCTCACAGCTGGGTGTTCTGGTTGAGGTTAAGGAGGGGATTTGCAGTGCCCCCCGGCACCAGACATGAGCTGAGCTCACTGCCTGTGCCCTGCAGTTGTGACTCAGTGACTATGTGGTTTATGGTAGGTGCCTGGGCTTTGCAGTTAGGCGATTCTGTGTTTGAAACCCAGCTCCACCGCTTACCTGTATACAAGAGCCTTGGGCAAGCGATGGCAACTGTCTGACGCTCACTGTGCCCATCTAGCACTTGGACCTATGGAGATCCACTCCACAGGGCTGCTGTGAGAATTTGTGAACTAATCTGTATAAATCACCCTAACCTACCCCCCGCCCATGGGACTTCCATGGGCGGCCCAAGAGGAAGTATGTCTGCTAAATGACTAGCTCCTCTGGCCACTGTGCCTGCCCTCATTTTTTCATGATCTTGTTCATTTTAGCTTCTGGCTGCTTTAACTGCTCATCCACATCTAGACTCAGCTTTGGTGCCACTTTGCCGACAGAGGGGAGAAAGCCTGGCAGCACTAGGAGCTGAGCAGAACCCTTCAAGGTCCCTTCTGCCCAGGAGGAAGCTGGCAGTCCCAGTACCTGCACAGTTTTCTGCCTCCCAGTAAAGACTGCATTATTATGAGCTAATGTCTGTGCTGTCCCCGGAGTGGCCAGGGAAGAAACACCAGGTAATGTGATTATTACAACAGTGACAATAACAACAACAGCACACCAACAAGCACACACATTTACGGGGAAGGCCGTGTGTTGAGGGGCTGGCTCCAGGCCAGGGCTGCAGTTAGCACACCAGGGATGGCAGTGGTGGTTGAAGACAGTGAGTTTCAGCTTTTCATGCTCAACTCTCTGTCCCACAGCCCTCCGCCTTTGAATAAAAACCTACAGGACACATCAATAAGTCCTTTCCACTATAGCATAGCAGTTGGGTTTGATATAATGGTGTCTTGTGCCCACCTGGGAGTCCAGTGGGGAAACTCTCAAAAAGGAAGGCAGTGGGCTCCATCCGTCCTGTGTCCCCCATGCCCCTTACTCTTTACTTGCCCACTCAGAACTCCTCCCACCCAGGCATTGCCTACCACCCACCCTTGGGTGACGATGTGAACCAGGGTACAGGGAGCAATCGCCCTGTGAGAACTCTCCGTTGCTAAATCCGATGGTCAGAGTGGACCGCACCCAGGTACTAGATTTAGGACTAGGTGTCATGATGAGATAATGTCTGTGCTGCCCAGAACTGGCACAAGTGCTAACATAGTGTGATGTGATTATTGTAGTGTAGTGGCTAAAGACCGTCTGAGTTTGAATCCTGGGTTTGCCATTCATAAACTGTGCAACCTTAAGGAAGTTGCCTAACCTGTCTCGGTCTCAGCTTTCTCAGTAGGAAGTGGAGATAATAAAAGTAACCTACTTTCTAGTGTTGGTAAACAAGCTTATAATAGTGTGTAGCACATGGTAAGCCCAATGAGGGTTTCCTCTTTATAGTCATTCTTTCAACAGAACAGTAAGCACCCACAGTGATTCCCACCTTGGGGGTCTGTTTTGTGTCAAACTATCTCCCAAAAAAGATATCAAATCCCAACCCATAGTACCTGTGACCTTATGTGAAAATAGGGTCTTTGCAGATGACGTTGTTATGGTGAGGTCATCAGGATGGGCCCTAATCCAGTGTGACTAGTGTCCTTCTGAAAAGGGAAATTTGGATGTAGAGACAAGAATACCTGAAGACATGATGAGAACACCGTCTACAAGCCAAGGAACACTTGAAGCTACCACAAGCCAGGAGAGAGGCAGGGAACAGATTTTCCTTCTGGGAAACAGCCCTCAGAAGGAACCAACTCTGCCAACATTTTGATTTTGGACTTCTGGCCTCCAAAACTGTGAGACAATAGATTTCTGTTGTTTATGCCGCCGAGCTGTGGAATTTCGCTGCAGTAGCCCTAGCGTACTAGTGCAGGACCCGAAGGGGATATGGTGTGGGCCCTGCTCCTCACTGCTGCTCTGAGCTGCTTGCTGCCCACGGGGGAAAAACAGTTTCAGAACTAAGCAGGCTGGGGTGGCGAGGCTTTGGCTGGCCTCAAGCCTCTGGCATCTGTCTCGGATGGTCCAGGCTCTTGGCCCTGTAGGAAAATGGAGATGGGGCCATCTGTAGGGCCTGGGGCACAGACCACTCACCCCTCACCTCCCACCCTACCTTCCTGCCCCTCACCTCTTTCTTAGCCCGTTTCCTATCTCATCCCTGCTCCAGGCAGGAGGAAAAGGAGAAAAGAGGTAGTAAATCTCAGGAGAGGATAAGCCAGAGCAGGGTTTGGGGCTTAACATCTCTGCCCTTCTCACCATTTCCTGGAGCCTTAACTGTGATCTCTAGGCGGGAAATGATCTGCCTATCTGGGGTGTATCTGTGTGTCTGCGCATGCATGTGAGTGTGGATAGAGAATGTCCTTCATTAAGCTGCTGTGGCCTCGTGACCATGACTCATAAACTTAAAACCAAGCTGTGCTGGACAGAGGAGACCTGTCCCCAGGGTGGGTGATGCCGGCTCCTGATGTAGCAGCCAGTGCCAAGGCCCTCCGCAGCACACCTTGGCAGCCTGCCCCTGCCTGCTCCCTCCAAAGAACGGTTTGTTCAGTTTCATTTGAGGAAGCAGATATGTCTTGAGCATCTCTGTACGCGTGGCCTAGGGATACAGTGATGAGGATGGCGCAGGCTTCACCCACAGGGAGCTCATCATTTGTCCTGGGTGGAGGGGTGGGGCGTCTACAACTGCGCAAATAACTCTTAATACAAGGTAGAATAAAATGAGCACAGGGGAAGTGTAAGGTGAGAGCTGGAGTGGGAGAGCGACTCAGAGGAGGAGGGGAGCTGAGCAGCAGCTGGGGAGGGCTGGATGGGGGAGAGCCCAGGGAAGGCTTCATGAAGGAGGTGGCTTTTGAGAGGGGCCACACAGCATGGGTCTCGCTGGCAGGGGCAGCAGCGGAAGCAAAGGATCGGAAGCTGGAATGTGCAGCGTACGTCTAGGTACATGGAGTCTTCCCCCTTGACCCAAGCGCAGGGTCCTCTCTGGAGCAGGCGGGAGTTGAGGCTGGAATGTGACCCGTCATGGCTGCCCTCATATGCTGGGGCGAGGAGTATCTATAGAACCGAGGTGTAAAAGGGGATCCGCTAGGTCTGCAGGCAGGAGTGCACGCTGCAGGCTGTACTGTAGAAGGGTCGGTTGGACAGGGAGCATTTGCAGGATTGAGGAGGCTGATGCAAGTCTGGCAACGTGGGTATGGGGCCTGAGGTGGGAGTAGGAAGGAAACGGTGAAGGGAGAGACATTTCTGTTGGAAAAGTGACAGGATTTGGCAAGCGAGGAAGAGGAGGCGTGGAAGATGAGCCAGAGTGATGGAATAGTGCTGCCATTCAAAGAGAAGCGGGTGGGCGGACGGCACTTCCCTGGCCTGTGGGGGCGTGTGGAGGGGGAGGGCCTTGAGTGCACCTATCTGTGTGCTCCTCAGATTCGTGGAGGGCCTGGAATCATGATGAGGGGAGGGGGATGCAGTGTTCTCTTGGGCACCGGGTGCTCTATCAGCATTCTCTAGAGAAACAGAACCCTTGGGATTTACATAGACATATAGAAAGATTTACTGTGGGGGATTGGCTCATGCAGTTAGAGAGGCTGAAAAGACCCATGAGCTGTTATCTGTAAGCTGAAGGACCAGAAAAGCCAGTGACGAGGTTTCAGTCCAAGCCTGAAGGCCTGAAACCCTGAAACCCAGGAGAGACAATGGTGTAAGTCCCAGCCTAAGTCAGAAGGCCTGAGAACCAGGAGCCCACTGTCCGAGGTCAGGGGAAGATAGATGTCCCAGCTCAAGAAGGGAGTGAATTCTCCCCTCCTCTTCATTTTTGCTCTATTCAAGCCTTCAATGGATTTGATAACGCCCACTTGAATTTGGCGAGGGCGATTGCTGTGGTTTAAGTTCATTTCCACCAAAACTCATGTTGAAATTTGATCCCTGATGTGGTGGTGTTGGAAGGTGGGGCCCGGTGGAAGGTGTGTCATGGGGGCATGAGGGTCATGGGGGCACATCCCTCACCAATGACTTGGTGCTGCTGTCCTGGTAGTGAGCGAGTTCTGAGACTGGGTTCGTCCTGGGAGAGTGAGTTGTTGTAAAGCCAGGGCGCCCATAGGTTTTGTTCCTTCTCACGTGTCTGCTTCCCCTTTGATCATTGCCAAGTTGTGACACAGCATGAAAAGCCTACCCTAGAAGCTGAGCAGATGCTGGTGCCATGCTTCTTGAACTTTTCAGCCTGCAGAAGCATGAGCTAAATATACCTCTTTGCTTTCTAAATTACCCAGTCTCAGGTATTCTGTTATAGCAACACAAAATGGACTAAGGCAGCACTTTTCTCTACTCAGTCGGCTGATTTCGGTGCTAACCTCTTCTGGATGTACCCTCGCAGATACACCCAGTATAATGCTTTACAGCTGTCTGGGCATCCTTTAGCCTAGTCAAGTTCATATGTAAAATTAGCTCTCATTCCAGGGATGGTGGGAACATGGACCAGGTGGTAAGGTGGGATCTTTTGGTGAACATGTGCCACTCGCCTTTCCAGGAGCCCGTGACCAGTGTGGTCTCAGCTCCTGGGGTTCAAGTGCTCTGTAACTTAGACCTGCCAAGAGGCACAGTGGCTAGGTTCACCGGGGAAATGAGCCCACTCTGATTCCCGAGTGGCTGTCTCCTTGCCCGAAGAATCGTTGGTAGCCATGGCTGGTCCAGAGTCTCGCTCTGTTGGAGACCCGCCCACTCTGCATTTTCCTCCAGCACATCGCAGGCGTCCCAGGCCATCTTACCTTGCAAGCCTTCGTGTATATCATTTTCTGAGTTCTATTTCATAGAATTCTAGAATGTCAGGGCTGGAAAGAAGTATAACCATCATCTCCAGCCCTCTCATTTTCAGAGGAACAAATGGAGGCCCAGAGAGGTGAGGTGACCACCCAGGGTCACATGGCTACTCCATGGCTCATTTAGACCCATCCCGATGGATTGGATTTAGACCTGCCGTCTTCCGACTTGAGATACTGTCCTGTGGCCCATGTCTTTTCCATGTTACCGCCTTTATTTGTAGATTTCTGGCCACTTCAATGCCAGGAGCTGCACATCCATCTCTAGCACTCAGCAAAGTGGACATTTAGTAAGGACTTGTCCCTAAATGAGAGAAGGACAGTGACTAGCCTGTGCAAATACCTGTTCAGTTACAGAGTTCTCGGGACAAGGGCTTAAGGTAATGTTCTCTCTGGGGGACCTGTCTGTCTAGGGCTTGTGAGGGGAGGAGGACTCACTGGCTAGCAGGCAGTTATCTCCCCTCACTGTCCCGTTAGGGAACCCGCGAATAGGAATGAGGAGAGAGGGTGGGAGCCTCTCACTGACTTCCTGAAGAGGCAGAGCCACCTGTGGCCTTTTCATACCTCCTGCCCTTGATCACATGGTGGGGGTAGGGTAAGGAGGAACCTGGTATTGCCAAGAAATCAGAGGCTCTTGAGCTAGACAGGTCTGCTGAGGGGACAGATGGAACTGCAGTGTACCTTTGGCTCTCAGCTCTCTCGGGGGAAAGGAGCTATTTGTCTGCTCAGGCTGCTGTAACATTTACTAGAGACAGGGAGGCATAAACAACAGAAATGTACTTTCTCACAGTACTGGAGGCTGGGAGTCAGGATCAAAGTGCCAGAGGATTTACATCTGATGAGGATTCTCCCTTTGGGTTGCAGATGGCTGCCTTTTGCTGGGTCTTTTCTCTGTTCTCACAGAGAGAGATCTCTGGAGCCCACTCTTCTTCCTCAGAGATGAGGGTCCCAATCTTATGACCTCATTTAAGCCAGATTACCTCCCTCAAGGCTTCATTTCCAAATACAGTCATGCTGGGGGGCAGGGCTTCAACAGGGGAATTTCGGGGGCCATAATTCAGTTCGTGGCAGAGACAGTTTGTGAACAATGAGAGCAAAGGGTTGGTATTTTCCTCAGTATCAGGGTGCCTTGTCCCTGGCATGAAAGCCCTATCCAGTAGGAGTTGGCTCAAAATCTTGACGTCTCTGCTAGTTTCTCTGAGAGACTTGTTCTGGACCCCTCGGTGCCTTAGAGCCTCTTCCCTCCTTTCTAATCAAATCAGGGGCAGGGAGGGCCTTTGGGAAGTTGTCCAGGCCATCCCACTGTTGAGCAGCCTGGTGTCTTCCCCAACACAAGGGGACAAAATGTTCTGGCTATGAAAGTCCCAGGGAAGGAGAGTCTTGCCTTAGCCCCTTTTTGGGGAAGCGTCTGGAAATAAGTCCTGAGGAATGAAGTCTCAGAGGACTGTTGTGGCAGAGGTGGCCTGTTCATTCAGACAGGTCCTGGAGGAGAATTGGCCCCTCGGAGGGACAGTGTCAGGGCCACTTCAGGCCTGCCACACCGCCTGTCCCTCTCTGCTGCTGCTTCTCCTTTGCCCTGCCCCCTTCTTGGACACCTCACCTGGGGCCTGTGCTGTAACCCCTGACTTTAGGTGGGGGCCTTTGTCTTGGATTCTTTGGTATGGAACATTCAAAGTAGAGAAAATAATGAACTCTACCATATACCCACCATTCAACCAACAGTTGTCACGATTTTGCTGCATTTATTTCACTTAATTCCTTTTTCTTTACTTCTTCTTGCTGAAGTATGTTACAGCAAATTCCAGCCATCATGTCCATTTACCCCTATGCACTTAGCATGTATTTCTAAATAAAATCGTACCTGAATTTGATCTTTGCCTCTCTGTGATCCTGGGTCTGCCAGAGACGCTCAGTTTCTTCACTGTGAATGACCCCTAAGGGCATGGTGTTTGGGTTAAATGAAGGAGAACTTAAAAAGAAAAACAGTGTGGTAAGAAGGTGCACCAGATTAAACCCGGAGGCCCAGGCTTTGTAATTAAACTGCATTCTCTCTGGTTGGAGCTCCTCCCCCAAGGCCACAGAGGCGCTGTGGGACATGCCACCCCCTCTCTCTGGTTGCAGGAAAAGTAATCATTTTCTCAACAGTCCCGAAGACGCTGAAGAGAGGCTTATTAGTTCTCCCAGGGGCCTCCCTCACCCCTGGGAGGACAAACTCAGAAAGAATCTGGGTCATTTTCTTTTGTGCCATGCATCCCTCCCCCGGGGCTCTGGTGAGAAGTGATCTGACCAGCCGAGACCACAGGCTCATTGACACCTGGCGGGCTCGCTCCGGCTCTGGCACGGAGGTGGTACTAGTGTACCATGGAGCTTGCGGGGGAGGCTGGGTAGCACTCTGTCCAGGCATGGTGGAGGGCTCCACCCTGTCCCTCGGTCCCCAGCTGAGCCAAAGGAAGTTTTATGATTCCATCTCATTCCTCTCTAACAAATACATTTCTCTCCCTCCCTTGGCAACCTAAGCCGTGTTTACAGAAAATATGAGTCTAGAAGAAATAGCTCCTGTCAGACTTGGGGGGCCAGTGGGGGCTGTGGGAGAACCCATGAGTCCTCTCCCTGGTGATGAGGGGTGGCCACGGGCCCTGCTGTAGCTCATCCCAAGGATCTTCTCTCTAGGTTCCCAAGAGGCTGAAGTGGTGGAAGCTTTGTAGTCAGCCTTATGTTCAAATCCTGCTTCTGGCTGTGACTACCTGTTCGACCTTGGGCAGGTTACTTAAGCCCCTCAGGGCCCCAGCTTCCTCATCTGTATATCCTCAGGAGGGTTGCTTTAAAGAAGAGCCATCAGGGCGGGGTGTGGTGGCTTGTGCCTGTAATCCCAAGAACTTCGGGAGGCCGAGGCGGGCAGATCACTTGAGGTCAAGAGTTTGAGACCAGCATGGGCAATGTGGTGAAACCCCACCTGTACTAAAAATAGAAAAGTTAGCAGGGCGTGGTGGCGCGTGCCTGTAATCTCAGCTACTTGGGAGGCTGAGGCAGAAGAATTGCTTAAACACGGTAGGCGGAGGTTGTAGTGAGCCAAGATCATGCCACTGTATTCCAGCCTAGATGACAATGCCAGACTTTGCCTAAAAAAAAAAAAAAACCCACTGCCATGTGTGTACCTATGCAACAGTCTTGCATATTCTTCACATGTACCCCAAAACCTAAAATGCAATTTAAAAAAAAAAAACAACAACAACCATCAGGTCAGTCCCTAGCTCAGTAGTTCTCAGAAATGCTGCTTTCTCTTCCCTGAGCTGGAGCTCCTCATCCCCTGGTGTTTAGTCCTAGACACAGGAAATCATTGGCTGAAGGAACATCCCTATGGTTTCCGAGGCACATTTGCCATATGTTAGCTCACTGGAGTGTCAGGGAAGTGGGAACTATTATCATCCCCATTTTACAGTTTAGAAAAAAAGGCTTAGGATAAAGGGTCCCACAGAGTTGTATGTTAAGAGTGCAAGTGGGGTGTGGGTGTGGGATGAGCTACTAGGTGAGATCATTGTGGAGGGGCCGGCAGAGGGCCATGCTGGAATTGTCTACTTGGGAGCAGAGAAGGCTGGGGTGAACTGAGGAGTGCTGGCAGGTCTTTGAAGTTTTGGTGTTCTCCAAAGTCATTCTTCAGTGACCCATCCCAGGCAGATGCCGGGTAGTTTATATGCATTTAGCCCGTGACATACTATCCAGACCACCTTCTCAGTCTCTCTCCCTCCTCCCTTCTGAGTTTTATCTGAATCAGGCTGACAGGGACCTTCACAGTCATCTCCCCCATGCTCCTTCTGCATCGTCCCATCCGAGAGTGAAGCTGAACACACAGGGTCACACAGTTCGTAGCTGGGCTGGGGTGCAGCTCCTGGGCCTCACTCTGTCCGCTTTGCAGCCCTCCTTTATCTCCCCTGCTCTCCGCTGCCATTTGTTCCTTCAAGGACAGACGCTGGGTTTCATGTCTCTCACATCCAGCATGGTCAGGCTTGTAGAAGAAAGCTAAGGCAGGTGAACTGCTTTCCCTGCTCTCGGTGAAGAGAGAGCAAGAGGGCCTCAAGCTGCAGCCTGAGGAATTTAGGTTAGACAGACAGCGGGCCAGGCAGATTGACTTGGATGGGCCTGCTGTCCTGCTTCCAAAGGCTGTTAATTGGTTGTTCCCTCTGGTAAGAGCCTCACTGCTCTGGGATTTGCTTGCTGGGATCCTGTGCAGCTCTGGATACAGAGTCCACCCCTGACCTGGCCTCTCAATGCAGGCTTCAGGTTTCTGAGGGGAGGCCCGCTGCAAGCCCAGTTTTCTATGACTCCACTGTGGAAATTCTGTCTGGGAAGGGACATCTCCCTCCCTGACAGACTGAGATCAGAGGCCTCCCAGAAATGAACCAACCTTCCTTGAGCCCAGCCCACCCAGGGGCCTGAGCTCATGGCTCAGCCATCTCTCTGGTCAGGGAGGGGAAGTACTCCTGCCTGCTTTAGATTAGGGTTTGGGGAAATGTTCCATGTTCCGTGTTTTAGGCACGCTCAGCTCCTGCCTTCTGAAAGGTCACTGCTTAAGAAAACAGCCTGGTCCTTGGCTTGGCCCATCTGCTGGGAGATGGGCTGCGATTCCTCTCCCACGAACTGGCAGAGTTTCCAAGATGAAAATGGGAAAACAGAACAGGGGAGCAAGGCTGGTCCTGTCCTGGGGGGAGCCAGTGTCAAGAAGCCTGTGTCTGCTAAGAATGGTGAGGGCATCTCCAGGGGGCTCTGTGACTGCTTAGAGATGTGGATTTAACCAGGAGACAGAGCAGGCTGGCCTGTGCCGCCTGCTCTGTCAGGCTGTGCTGGGCATCTGTGTGGGGGAGAGGGACGCAGTCATCAGCTGTTCTGACAGGCACGTTCCTGGACGGGCTATTTAGGGCAATCATTGAATGAAGCACATAACCATGACTGCTTTTTTTTTTTGGTCGTCGTTTGTTTGTTTCTCTTGTTTTTAGCCTGAGGAAGGATCCAGATGTTTCTAGTTCTGCAGATGTCTTTTTGTGGTAAAGCTGAAGAACAGAGATAGGAAACGAGGGATGGGGGAGTTGGATCCCAGAGCCTTCCACATCACCAAGATGACCCTCAATGGGGGCTCAGTTTCCTTTTGCACCAGACCCCCCATTAAGCCCGACTCCCCAACTCCCCAGCACATCTTCCTCCGAGGTTTTTACTCTTAGCAAAACCTCTCTGAGCTCTCTGCCACCACAACACGGTTGCTGTCAGCACTGCTGTCTTCATACACTTGCAATCTCACCCCCAAACCATCCCTGCAGCCCTGGCCCCTTTGGAAACCCTGGTATACGTGGTTTCCGGGCTTTTGGAGGACAGGGTGTTTATGTTGTTGGTATCTATTTAGAATTTGGGGAGAGCCCATGGCGACGTCCTATTGGGTCCTTTCTCTGTTACTGTCTATTCTTACTCCTCCCACCCCAAACTGTCTGCTGGTGGGGCGAATGCCTTCTCTAAGGGCAGCCTGGTGGCAGGAATCTGCAGTAGGATAGGGCCCCCAGGCCGTGCCCAGAGAGGCCCATGAGGCAAAGTGCCCTCTTCCCTGCTGCAGCGTGCCCTTGTGGTCAGGAAGCCTCGAGGTCTAGCTTCATTCCCTCCTGCTGCCTCTTCCCATCCTCCCCTATGTGGAGGAAGGGTTTATGGGTGGGGCTTGTTGGCACCTTCTAGAAAGGAGAGGGCAAGCATCCTGAGCTCCTGGATGCTGGCAGAGCCAAGGGTTGGGCAGTTCTGGCTCCTGTCTGGGGAGAAGGCGTGTTCCAAAGGTGGGGAGTTCTGTGTGGATGGGCTTGCTTCGAGGATGGACACTGGACTTTGGGGGGGGGGGTAACAAGGGGGAAGGTGGCAGGACTGCAGTGCGTCCACCTGGGACTCTGTTGTGCTGTCAACGGTGGACAGCCCCACGTGGGCCTGCTCACCTGTATTGACATGTCAGCTCAGGTGTCCCATTAGGTTAAGCTGTGAGCCCGGAGGCTTTGGTCCCAGGACCACCCTGGTCACCAGGCTCTGAGGCCAGGAGCAAGTGTCCCCCACCCTGCTTTGCCTCTGGAATGAGTTCTGGGGGCAGACTGGGGGTGCTGGGCCTCTCTGTGGGAGCTCTGGCTTAAAACATGTTGCTGGCTGGGGGTGAGAGGCAGGGGAAGGAAAAAGGTGGGCACTGGGATCCTAGGCCAGTCTTAGATCTTTGTCCTTTGTCCCCTCAGGCTGAGTCAGCATCTCTTTCTCAGGAGTTTCTGTCTCAGGCTGGGCACTGTGAGTGTCACCTCTCCTAGGTGCCAAGGACAGGCCCCCAGTGTGGTGATTGACTCCTTGGACAGTGATGGGTGAGGCCTGGCAGGGGTCTGCTCCCCTGCTTATGTGAGGCTCTGGTTTCTCTTCTGAACTGGAGGGAATCCAATTCACTTGCCAGACATTTGTTTTGCTCTTATACTAGCTCAGCTCTCTGTGAGGGGGACCCCCATGGTGGGTGGCAGGCTCTCCTCGAAGCAGGCACTAGTACGCCCTTGACTGTTGATTCCAGGAGGCCCAGGGAGACTGCAGTGGAAGAGGTTAGTGGCGGCACAGGGCAAGGAGGAAGAGCTTTCTGGCAAACTGAAACAGGAAGCTCACGGAGGGAACAGGTTAGGCTTGGTAGTAGAGGGCATATTAGACATACCTGAGAGATTTGGTGTAGCTGCTGGTTTGGTGATGACTGGGTGCTGGAATGGCTAGTGTTAAGGAATTTGGGCTGCGTCCAGTAGGTGATAGCTATTGAAGTTGTTTGAATAAGGATGGGGTGAGGTGGCTTACACCTGTAATCCCAGGTCTTTGGGAGGTCCAGACAGAAGGATCGCTTGAGGCCAGGAGATTGAGACCAGCCTGGGCAACACAGTGAGGCTGCATCTCTACAAAGGAAAAAGCCTGGCAAGATAGTGCATACTTGTAGTCCTAGCTACTCAAGAGGCTGAGGTGGGAGGATTGCTTGAGCCCAGAAGTTCAAGGCTGTAGTGAACTATGATTGCACCACTGCACTCCAGCCTGGGCAACAGAGCAAGTGAGATTCCATCTCCAAAAAAAAAAAAAATGGCTGTGATGGTGATTAAGAGCTGCCATTGTTGAGCCTTTATTCTAAGTCCTTTATGTGTCCTGTTAGATTTCATCCTCACTGCAACAACTTTCTAAGGTGGGTGTTATGTTAGTTTTCACCTGGTCATTCCAAAGTCAGGCAGAGTGCAGGATGTGTCCAAGGGCATTGGAATTAGCCCTTCCCAAACAGGCAGTTCACCTTGGGATATGGCTTTGCCATTCCTACTTATGCCTAGGAGGTGGAGGTTGGCCCCAGGCTGCTGTGTTGAGGAGGAGGAGGAAGAAGGAGGGTGGGTAAGGGTAGGGGGAGGAGGGGGAGGGGGAGGGAGAGGGAAGTCTACCAGGGGGCAGAGTTGCCCTGGAGGGAGTCTGTGGGCTGTTTCCTAAGGAGTTCTATAAAGGAAGCTTCCAGTCACTCTGCCATCCTTAAGGGTGATGAGCTGTGTGTACATCCCTCCCTCCCTCCCTCCCTCATTCTCCTAGCTATGGTGGAGGCCCTGAGGGCAGATGGGGGCCTCCCCGCTGGGTTGACCGGATCCAGCACCTGCTCATGTGGGAGAGCAGAGGGACCTCAGGGCTATGGGGCCACACTGCCTCAGGGAACACAGGTCCCAGCTGGGGGAAGTGAGTGTGGGAGGACCTGTAGAAAAAGATAGATTTATTACTGCTCCTTCCCTGCCAGCTGTGTGTTTGCCTTTCCCAGGTCAGTGGGCTGGTGACAAGAGAGGGCAAGTTAATTTATATCTAGGTGATAGATTAGCTCCTCTAACCACAGGGAACTTTCTCAGCTCATCCAACTGGTGCTTGGAAGGTAGGAGGGGCGGGCGAGTGAGGGAATGTCTTTCTGGGGCAGTTTCCACGTTCTGCCGGGCCTCTGTTAGGGAAGCAGGTGAGGTGCCAGAGGAGCACCTCAACATGAGTGGGCATCTTAACCTCCTGGAGAGCTTGCTGGGTTCCCAGAGTTTCTAATTCACCAGGTCGGAGGTGGAGCCCAAGAATTTGCATGTCTAGCTGCTTCCTGGGTGATGCTGCAGCTGCTGCTGCTCTGGGTATCCCACTTTGAGAACCACCGCACTAGATAATCAGATGAGAATTTTTGGTGGTGCTTCCCTTGCCTATCTTTGCTGCTGGGACAGGACGATTAGCAGGAACACATCCTTTCCACCTGTGAAAGCTGCAGCCTGACTTTAGACCCTGACTCTAAGGACACCTCCTCCAGTGGACATCCTGAGAACCAGCATGCGCTGGGTCATCTGTCTTTTTCCCCCCATGCTGCCTGGTTTCATGGCACTCGACTGCGTACACCTGGAGTACTGGGACTGTCTGTTACTAATCCCTGGGGGCCCCCATGGCACCTAGCACAGCCCCTCTTCATTAAGGAAGCAGGTGAGGTACACACAAACTAGGTGCTGAGTGGATGTAGTTAAAGCTGACCCTTATTAGGGTTAAACCTTTCTAAAAACCCAGGGTCAGATGGGGGAGGGGATTTTATAAAGACCTTCCAGGCTGGTTATAGGCAGAGCCAGATCCAGAACCTGGCTGCCCGTAGAGATAATTTTATAGAAAACATTCCACAAGCGCAAAACACCAGCTAGCTCTTTAAATCTTTTGTATTCTTTATCTACAGAGATACATTTTTATGTAAGTAAATGTAGTTTGTATAGCTAGAACTTTGTTTTAGTCTACATTTATTTTATTTTTTGAGTCAGAGTCACACTCTGTCTCCCAGGCTGGAGTGCAGGGGTGGGACCTCGGCTCACTGCAAACTCTGCCTCCTGGGTTCAAATGATTGTCCTGTCTCAGCCTCCCTAGTAACTGGATTACAGGTGCCTGCCACCACGCCCAGTTAATTGTTGTATTTTTAGTAGAGATGGGGTTTCAACATGTTGGCCAGGCTGGTCTTGAACTCCTGCCCTCAAGATCCACCCACTCGGCCTCCCAAAGTGCTGGGATTACAGGAGTGAGCCACTGCGTCCAGCTGAACATGGCTAGAACTTTGTATCTGCTTTCTTTTAACCTAACATTTGTGTACTAATTTTCTTGATGAGTGTATAAGTGAATGTCTTTTGTGTGCTGTTCCTACATTATCTCATTCAGTTCTCAGGCTATACGCGTTATGACCATGTTCGTGCAGTAGCACATCCCTTGGAGTGATGTTCCGTGATTTGCTTAATGTGTCCCAGGCATCAAACATGGAACTGGTGTCTCGATTTTTCACTGTAGGTCCAGGGCTCTTTGTATTATCTGAGACCACCTCTGATATTTCTTTTCATGTGGCTAGTGTACACTGTATATAATTGATGCACTTTCTAAAACCACAGTTTAAAAAATTGAGATGAAATTCATATAACACAAGATTAACCACCTCTGTCTATCCCAGACATTTTTGTCAGCCCCAAAGAAAACCCCATACCTATTAGTAGTCACTCTCAATTTCTTCTTCCCCTTATTCCTGGCAACCACTAGTCTGCTTTATGTCTGTATGGATTTACGTATTCTGGATATGTTCTATAAGTGGAATCATGTAATATGTATCTTTTTGTGTCTGGCTTCTTTCTCTTTCCATTTTTTTTTTTTTTTTTTTTTGAGGCAGGGTCTCACTCTGTTGCCCAGGTTGGAGTGCAGTGGCATGATCATATAATAGCTCACGGCAGCCTTTATCTCCCTAGCTTAAGCAATCCTCTAACCTCAGACTCCCTAGAAGCTGAGACTGTGGGTGTATACCACCATGCCCAGCTAATTTTTTTTATTTTTAGTAGAGACAGGGTCTCACTATGTTGCCCAGGCTGGTCTTAACCTCCTGAGCTCAAGCGATACTTCCTGCTTTGGTCCCCCAAAGTGCTGAGATTATAGACATGAGCCACTACGCCTGGCATTTGCAAAATATTTTTGAGGTTCATCCACATTGTAGTATGAATCAGTGCTTTATTCATGTTTTACAGATGAATAATATTCCATTTTATAATTAAAGCACCTTTCATTTATCTGATCCCATTCTTTCTGGTGACCAGAGAAATCCAGGTGCTACTGTTGGGTGCTAAAGTGTGATGCGTGTGTGAGAAGAGAGGGGGTTGTGCACTGATGGTGATGGCACGGCCTGTGGGGAGGCTGAGAGCAGTAGGGCGTCTGGAGAAGGGAGAGTTGATGGTTAGAGCTGGAACTGGGTATGTGGCCTTGAGGGATCCAGAGGGCAAAGCAGGAGGATAAAGCTTGGCCAGGAGGGGCCGCTGAGGGGGGTGTTACATTCCTAGAACAGAGGAGCAGCCAGTTCAGGAAAATGTGGTGGCTGGATTCCAAAGATGTCTGCAGGTCTCGGTGTGGATGGCTTCAAGTTGAGGCATTTTGGTCCCAAACCAAGGAGTGACCTGGTGCCCAGAGAGAAAAGGTCCTGGGGTTCCCATAGGAGCAGGAGCAGTGGCGGTGGCTTGGCCTGCAGGGTGGGTATGCTAGTGACAGGCTGGCCAAGGATGACAGTGGCGTGTTCTGGAGGAGAGTCAGCCCAAGTGGAGAGGGCCCAGGCACTGTTGAGAGGGCCTTATTAGGAGTCCAGCTGGGTGGAGTCATGGGAGTGCAGACTTGCTCAACCTCCCGTCATTACAACAGAGCCAGTGCTCATTAAACCATTATTTGTTCCATTTTGAATGACCATGGGAGAAATGGAAAGGGAATGACCTTGAGTCCCAAGAGCCCAATTTCAGGAGGAAATAAAAAAATCCCTTTCCTCTCCTCTTCACTCCCTCTAACCCAAATGAAAAGGCCACTTTGCTGATAAGTGGCACCAGACGATAATCTCGGTGACTGCCTGGGGGAGTCCTGACTACCGTAGGTTGTATTACTGTTCAGGTATGGTGTGGCCAACAGATCAGGAGACAACCACCATGGAAGAGATAGCCTGTTACTCATAGCTCCCAAGAGGAGGGCACATGCTATGACACACCATGCTGCGGCCACTCGGGGAAATGCCAGGGTCAGTCAGGAGGCAGAGGGAGCAAGGGAGAAACATGGGCAAGAAAGCCTTTATTGTGGTTTCCAGGGAAGGAACAGTGAGGCAGGGTCAGCAGGCTTAGGATTGGCAGTTTGAATAACTACAGCAGGCTCTGGAGCTTACAGGCTGTCTGTGGTTGTCCAGTAGCTGACCCTGGGGTGATTAGGGTAGGAAAGCAATGGCCTTGAGTATAAGAACCCAATAAAGAAGGTGGTTGGGAGTGTGGCCTCTGGATTGATTGGTTTGCATATGAAAGGTGCACTGACAGGCAAGTCATTTACTGTCTCTAGGAATTGGCTAGGGCTGGGAAGAGCAGTCGGTCCTTCCAGCGTCAGTGAGGCCCCAGATGTCAAAGTATCAGAGATGAAAAATCAAAACGGCAGGACGTGGTGGCTCACACCTGTAATCCCAGCACTTTGGGAGGTGAGGCAGGCAGATAACTTGAGACCAGGAGTTTTAGACCAACCTGGCCAACATAGTGAAACCCTGTTTCTACTAAAGACAGAAAAATCAGCTGGGCATGGTAGCGCATGCCCGTAGTCCCAGCTACTCGGGAGGCTGAGACATGAGAATTGCTTGAACTCGGGAGGTGGAGGTTGCAGTGAGCCAAGATCACACCACTGCACTCCAGCCTGGGCAACAAATCAAGATTCTGACTCTAAATAAATAAAATAAAATAAAAAGGCATGATGGTCCAGTGGGGAAGGCCACGGGCCTTGCATTTGGTATGGCCCTGCTCAGGCCTGGCAAGAGGCACCTGTCCCCTCCTGTTCTGCTCCCTCCTCACCTCTCGCAGATCCCTCGGGTCCTAAAGGAGAGAACCGAGTTGGAGTTCAGTCCTCTCTGTCCTGGTGTTGTGGGTCTGGAAGCATTTGCATTCCAAGTGAGGGAAGGACTCTGACATGGAAACTGCAGCCTGAGACGCCTTGTCTCTGCTTCTCCGTCCTGTGATCTAGACTAGTGCTCAGAACCTGGCCATGCAGCCAAGGGAGTATGCTGGGCGAGGCTGCTGCAGGCTGTCAGAGGGCCAGAGTCCCTTGGCATGAAAACCAAAGCCACAGCCACAGCACGAGGGAGGACAGGCCTGGGGAGCCTGCGCTGCTTGGCCTGGCTGGCGTTTGCTGAGCCTCTCTGCTTTCAGGGCTGCTCCAGCAAACACTGCGGCAGCACGGGGGGTAGGTGGCACTTCCAGCAGCTCTGGCAGACTCATTCCTCTGCCCTGCCCTTCCGGCATCTCTGTACCATTCCAGCAGCACCTGCGAGGCAAGAGGGGCAGGTATGTTGGAAACCTGAGGCCCAGAGTTAAGGTGCTGAGACCCCAAGATAAACACACTGATCAGAGCACACTGGCAGGGTCTCTTTTTCAGAGCCAGTTGAAGATGGGGTCTGAAAAGACAGAATAAAACAGAAGTGTGTGTTTCAGCGGAGGGGTCTCCTACCCAGATGTGTTCACATTTGGCTTGGCTCCTCCAGGGGTGCCTGTCTTCCCTGCTGGCTAGGGTAGTGAGCCGTGGCCTTGTGATTTTTCCCATCATGCTCCACCTAATCCAGAAATTCTCAAGTGCTGAACTCAGAGTGGATCCACAACACACACAGCCCCTGCGGCTGGGAGCCCTTGTCTGAGAAGACGGAGGCTCCCGCTTCTTTCCCCAGAGGTCTTCCCACTCAGGAGGCCTGTGCGACTGTTTGTTCTGGGCATAGTGCACATTCTTTTCTCCGAACGCAGCTGGAGAGATGGGGCAAGGCCCAAGCCAGGCCCCAGACACAGGCAGGGGACATGGGCCGACTGCCCACTTTCTGGCCCCTGACCATGGTGAAGTGTGAGGTCTGGATGGGGCAGTGAGAAGGTAAGGGCTGAAGACGCTGCCAGGAGGGCCTCTGCTTAGTGTTCTGAACTGGCTGGTGGCCTGAGGGGTTACCTTGTTCACTCCCTGTGTCTGGCAGGGACGGTGTTTGTCCACGGTCAGAAAGCTCAGTGAAGAGGGAACTTCTCTTATTTGAGTCTTATGTTCTTAGCACTTGGGGTGCTTGGTCAGTGCTTGTCAACCAGCCTGTTGGTCTGCATTTGAAAGTCCCCTTCCAGAGCCTCCAGGCAATGTGACATTGTGACTCAGACACAGTGCTGACTGTGCAGCCTTTGCTGGTGCTTTGTAATCGGCTGTTCTGCTTCGTTAAGTATTTCCTGGGTGGGCATATTTTGATCATCCTCGCTGGATTTCAGGTTCTTCCAGGGAAGAGAACTGGGTCTTACTCCTCCTTTCTTGTAAATCAAAATGTTTGCTACAGTCAGGAAGATGAACACCTGTATGTAGCTGCAGTCAGAATAGCGTGTAAGGAAGGCTGCAGGAGAGAGAGAGAGAGTGAATTCCCTTCTGGCTGGAGAGAGCAGAGAAGTTCCAGAGGACGGATATGGCTTCCAGAGAGGATGGAATTGAGAGCCAAAGGGATAGAGGAGTGTGACAAAGACACACAGGAAGGAGGGACTCAGGGTCTATGCAGGGCAGCTGTCTGAGGAACAGCTCCTGGCCAGCTGGGAAAGCCCAGCTCAGGAGTTCATTCCTAATTTCATGGATAGCTGGGACCTTCCAGGAGTTTTTGAGTGATGTGGCTGGTTGATTCCCACGGCAGTGGTGTGGGGTGGATTGGGAGGAGAGGGCGGCATTCTTAGGGGGATGGACCCGGGAACTGATTGTGCACCTCACTCGCTCGCTCAACAATGCTGCCTGAGTTTTTCCTCGCAGCCATCCTCTCATATGGGTGCCATTACCATCCCCTCTCACTGGTGAGGAAAGCAGGCCCAGGCAACACAGGCCCTAGGTAGTGGAGCCACAGCTTGAAGCAACCGAGGGCTTCCTGGCTGTAAATACGTAATCTGTACTCTTTTTGTTTTTTTGAGGCAGGGTCTCCCTCTGTTGTCTAGGCTGACGTGTAGTGGTGCAGTCGTGGCTCACTGCAGCCTCAGCTTCCCAGACTTAAGGAATCCCACGTCAGCCTCCCAAGTAGCTGAGATCACAGGCGTGTGCCACTGCACCTGGCTAATTTTGGCATTTTTTTGTGGAGATTGGGTTTCCCCATATTGCTCAGGCTGGTCTCGAACTGGAGCTCAAGAGTCTGCCTGCCGCGGCCTCCCAAAACGCTGGGATTACAAGCGTGAGCTACCGTGCCTGGCCAATCTGTCTTTTACGTGCTGCTCCAGACATTGCAAGATGTGGAGGACAGATGGGGGAGGCACTGGTGAAGACATCTTTTGATTTCCTTGCCATCGAACAGTGTTGAGGAATGCTTTACTGCTTTCTTTTTTTTTTTTTTATCACCAATCTCTAATTATATAATAAATACACATAAATACATCTTCCCTGTGAAAATGAAGAAATTGTAGACATGACTAGGGCCCCTTTAAACATTTTCCCAACCGGGTCCTATGAGTTGCTTTTCCTTGGATGGGGGAGATTCAAAAGAAGCCCGTGCTTGCATTCCTGGGCCCCCTGGGCTTCCAGCATCCTGCCAGCATTGTCAACACATGACCACCAGTCACCATCAATCCAGTGCTGTCAGGCAGCCAGATTTGATCCCAAGAATAGTAACTCTGGGTTGGAGCCATGCTCTGCAGCCCCGGCATTCCACCTCTGGACCTGCTCCAGGCAGTATGTTTGGAGAGTCGAGGGCTATCCTCCTTGCCATCGACCTTAAAAGGTCCTGTTTGTGGTCTAGGCATCTCTTACATGCCTTGATAACCGATCGTGGTTCTGCCTTCTCTTTAACGTGTTGGAATCCTCCCTAAGCCTGATATGTTCTCACTCTATCTCAGCTTATAGAGAGGTGAAGGCCATGGGTCCTCATCCAGCTCAGGAGAACACACTTCCCTTTTGTGTCCTAATCACACCACCTTTAAGCTCTCAGGGGTGCCCAGCACTGGTCTTGGAGGAACTGGTGGATAAGCTCCTCTTCACAGCCCTTGTCCATGTGACTTTTCCCTCTGGGTCTGCTCCAGCCTATCCAGGTCTTATCTGAGGTGTGACCTGGGCAGCCACTCTTCATCTGTGGATTCTTCGGGGGACAGGCATTGTGGAGTCATCTGGGGGGGGACATCTAAGTCTCTTGGTATATTTCTAAGACCCTTTCTGAGACAGGCCAGGTTTTTAGGTGGGTTCAGTAACAGCTACCTGCCACACTACCTCTCCTTACTACCTCTGAGCAGAGGTCTCAGAGAACAGCCCAAAGGGACTGGGAAGTTTGGGGGAAAGTTCCTGGCATGAAGAACGCTGACCAGAGAGGGAGATTAGGACTCAGGAGGGAATCCCAGCTTCTCTCTCCTACCCCCTAAGAAAAGCTGCCTTGATCTTTCCACCACTTGTTCCAGCAAAATCTTATGCAGATGCCCCTTCACAAAGCTGTTACTAGCCATTGAGAGTGATTTCTTTCCCTTCCCTGCCCAGCTCCCCTACCTGACTCCAGCCACTATGTGGGCTCTAAGGAGCATAGACTGAACCATCATTTGCTCTAGGATATAGGATGGTCGGACAGATGCTTGTTTTTCATTCTAAGTGCCAACAGCCACAAAAATGGCCCTTCCCCCTCTTTTTTTTAAGTCGAGGGATGGGGTGCTAGGAATGGCCATTCCTCATCTGGATGGGGCTATGCTGGTCCCTGGTTCCCCAGCCCTCAGGTGCTTGGCATTTCCCTGAGCCCCTAATGCTGAGCCTGGGCTTAGCGTGCAACTTCGTTTACCACCTGTCTGACCCACCCAGACATGTTAGAGCCATGAGTGCTCTTGGGGAACTTAAAATCCAGGCTCCTTGCTGTATAAGTTTTTCAAAATTATTTATGCATATTTGGAAACTGAGGAAAGAAAAAAAACAAACACCTCTAGCCCCATCACTGTAAATAGCCACTATTAGCGTTACAGTGAATTGTCTTCCAGCCTTTTGTGGACATATACATGTGTGCCCCCACAGGAGTGCAGTGTTCCTTTTTTCTTTTTAAAATTTAACTGCCTTCCATACTGCATCAGCTCTTTAATATCCTGCCTTTTTTCACATGGCCAAATGCATTTTATCTACTGATGCTGCATTCTTTTAAATAACTGCGTAATATTTCATTAAATGGATTTACCATATCACAGTTGAACCATTCTCCTATTATTAGACTTTAGCTCATTTCCAGTTTGTTAGTGTTATAAACAGTGCTGAGATGAAGGTCTTTGCAACATAAGGCTTTTTCCTTTTTAAGGATTATTTCTTTAGGATTCTCAGAAGTGGAATTACTGGGTCAAAGAGTGTCTGAGGCTCTTGACACATATTGCCAAATTGCTGTACAAAAGGATTGAGCTGGTTTGCATTCCCGCTAGAAGGGCAAGTGGTGCTGGTCTAGCCATGTCTTGAAGCATCCAGCTGCTTGTATCACAGATGAGGAAATCAAAGTCCAGGAATGTAAAAGCAGTGATCCAAGGGCATGCAGTTACTTGGGAGAAGGGTGATTCTGGAACCTAGACCCACAGATTCTGTTTGCGACCTCTTAACTCTCCTCGCTGCCTACTCCTATCTTAGTAACACTTCCGTTTTTTTTTTTTTTTTTTCTTTTTGGAGACAGTCTTGCTCTGTTTCCCAGGCTAGAGTGCAGTGGTGCAATCTTGGCTCACTGCAACCTCCACCTCCTGGATTTAAGCGATTCTCCTGCTTCAGCCTCCCCAGTAGCTGGGATTACAGGCGCCTGCCACTGTGCCCTGCTGATTTTTGTATTTTTAGTAGAGACGGGGTTTCACCATCTTGGCCAGGCTGGTCTCAAATTCCTGACCTCATGATCCACCCGCTTTGGCCTCCCAAAGTGCTGGGATTACAGGTGTGAGCCACCACACCCGGCCACACTTCCCTGTTTATCAGCAGTGTCCCAGTCCCTCCTATTGCAGAGACAATTCTTCATGGGGCAAGAGAACATGTAACTGCTGCATCTGAACCTATGATTGTTGCGCTTAATGCATGTGTGGAATGGAAAGTGGCTGGGTGTCCAGGGTTTGGGCCTTAGTCCTGCAACTGCCTTTGTACACAGCCCTTAACCCCTGGTCTTCTGTTTCCTTACCTGTTGACTTGGGTGTATTAATGTCTGACTTGCGTATTCCACAGGGTCATTATATGAACTAACTCATGCAAGCAGCACACTCATACAGTAAGGAGCAGTACAAATGAAATGTGCTGTGGTGATTATGGTTATTCCTGAAGCGTTCCTGGATGAAAGATTCAGCATTAGGGCACTAAAGGTCTGAGTCAGTTAACTAACTTGTAATACCAGTTTGTTCCAGAGAGAATTGGAGGTATCTATCAAAGAAGCAGACATCGAGGTTAAAGAAAACTAAACTAAGAAAAGTGATGCTGTACAGTAATGTGCTTATAGTTAACAATACTGTACTATTCACTTCAAAATGTGTTAAGAGGGTAGATTTCATATTATGTGTTTTTTACCACAAAAAAAAAAAAAACTTAAGAAAACAAAGCAATATAGAGAGGGAAAAATATAAAGACCTAGGGTCAATTCAGATGGGATGTTCTTTACACCCGTCAAGGGGTAGAGACTATTTTAACATAAAATAGATGACCATGGTCCAATAGAAACATAATGTGAGCCATATGTGTAATTTAATATTTTTCTATAGCTGTATTTTTTTTAAAGTGAAAATAAATAGGTAAACCGAGTTTTAGGCATAGATTTTATTTAACCCAGTATATCCAAATGTTATTTTAACAGGTAACCAATACAAAAAAAAACTATGGGTGACTTTACATCTTTTGTTCACACCGAGTCTTTGGAATCTGGTATCTATGAACATTTCAGCATTGCAAAGAGTTCCACTGGTCAGCACTGATCTAGACTCTGGCCCTCCAGCTTGCCTTGGAACCCTTAGAGAAGCCAGTGTGGGGCTGAGGCATGGGAAGGTATGAAGACAGCTCCCCCTTTCCTGCCCCTGGGAGAGTCTAAGGGGATAGCTGCATGGCGGGCCCTGTGGAAGCTCCCAGTCCAACAGGGGAATCTCAAGGCCTAATGAAGGAGAAAGCACTCCCATCGATGAGCTTGCAGTGAAATTTGGAACCCACAAGCAGAAAGATGATCCTTTATAGTTTTACTAATTTGCACCTAACACCATGGTAGGTACAAATAGTTATAGTGACAGACTGCAGTGTGGCTTGCTAAAGGAGATGGATATGACCCAGAAGACAAGGACATCACAGGAGGGGGTTAATGGCATGGGCAAAGAAAACATGGCAGGGACAAGAAAATTGGGACAGAAAGGAGATGTACGTGACTTGAATGGTGAGGACGTAGGGTTGAGGCTGGAGTGTGTGTGTAGGGGTAGAAATATTATAAACATTTAGATTTGATCTGATAAGCTGGGGCTGCTATTTTAGGCATTTGAGTTGAAAGGTGATTGGATGAAAATGGTATTTGAAGAAGATTATCCCTGTGGTAGTGGCCCTGTGTGCTGCGTGGTTTGGAGGTGACTAGGGGCTGGGGTGCAGTGATCATGAATGGTTAGACATCATTCAAATCTGTCCTTACAAAACTGCAAAGAACCAAGGATCCTGTGTTGTCTCAGTCTAGGAGACCCCAGGGCAGACCCCCTAGACCATGTGATGGCTGTGTGTGACCAGCTTGAGTTGGGGCACACTTGGATCCCTCCATCACTCTGCAGCTCAAGTGTGTGGGTCCCAGTGGAGGGTCAGGGGGGAGCACTTATTTTTGGAGGGGGAGGGGACTTCATTAGGAATCACTTAGGTGCCTCATTGCTGGTGAGACTTGACCTCCAGGTACCGGGGATAGCTCATTGCGGTTGCCATGGCAGTGGGCACAGGTTACCAATGCCATGTACAGGAGGGCAGCAGATGGTTGCTTTAGTGCTGCAGGCCTGAGGTGGTAGAACACCCCAGACAAAGGGGTGCCTGAACCCCAAGACCCCCGTGAACAGCTTTGTCAGTGCCTGGCAGTCAGATGGACTTTTTGACAGGAAGGTTAACCCTTAAACTTCCCTTCTTGCTCTTCTTTTGGTCCTCTCTTCTCCACTCGCCCAGCAGCCTCTGTGCTGTGTCTGTATCCACACAGTCCCCTTCACTGTCTGTTTTTCACCCTATTAGTTCCTCATCTGTCCTGCCAGGTTTGAGCCAGGGATAGAGTTACAAAGCCCCCTTTTCCTCAGTCCCCTTCTGGCTTGAAAAAGTCCATTTGACTTTAGATCAGAGGAAAAAATTATTGAGTGGCCAAGAAGATCCCCCCTGCAGAACAGACGAAAGGGTTTAAACCAGACATCAGGAAGAACTTCCAGACATGAACATTTTTTTGAGACAGTCTCTCTCTGTCACCCAGGCTGGAGTGCAGTGATGTGATCACAGCTCACTGTAACCTTGAACTCCTGGGCTCAAGCCATCCTCTTGCCTCAGCCTCCCTAGTAGCTAGGACTACAGGTACACACCACCACAGCTGGCTAATTTTAAAACTTTTTGTAGAGACAGAGTTTTGATTTTTTTTTTTTCCAAGGCTGGGCTCAGAGCCCAGAGCTCAAGTGATCCTTCTGCCTTGGCCACCCAAAGTGTTGGGATCACAAGCATGAGCCACTGTGCCCAGCCAGCCATGATGTTTAAGGGCGGGCATGGGTGAGTCCATTCCTTTCCTTGGCAGTCTTTGAGCCCAGGCAAGACTGCTGCTTGAAGTGGGGCAGAAAAGGGGCAAGTGACGCTGGATCTTTCTGCCTTCCCCTCTGCTGCGCCACAGCGGGCAATAAGGAAGAAGTCAGCTAGATGAGGTTCAGAGGCAAGTGCTGGCAGGGCCCCTTCCCTTCCACCTAGTTCCACCCACTCTCAGGAATGTCAGGACAGAGACAAATTTAGCTCTTCTGTTTATTGAGGGTTTGTGGAAGAAAAAATAATAGCATAAATCCTTATTGGGCAAGGGGAATTCCTTCTCGGCAGGACCTTTCTTCCTTTCCCAATTCCGGGAGCTCACATTGTACAGAAGTTTCCCCAAAGTCATGGGAAGGGTGAAGCATGAATGTGAAGTGCCTGCAGCTGTGCATACCCCTGTGTGCTAGAGAAAGCAGGGCCCCTGATCCGCTGTGCTATGGATATGAGTTTCGTCCTCCTTCTCTCATGCACGCACGCTCTCTCGCTCTCTCTCTCTTTCTCTCTTTCTCTCTCTCTCTCCCTCTCTCTCCCTTTTCTCTCTCTCCCCCTCTCTCCCCCTCTCTCCTCTTCCTTTCCTTCCCTCCCTTCTCCTTCCCTCTCCTCTTTCCTTTCCTTCCCTATCCCTTTTCCTTTCCCCCTTTCCCTTTCCTTTCCCTTTCCCCTTTCCCTTTTCCTCCACTCCTTTCTCTCTCTCTCTCTCTTTGAGACAGTATCTTCACTCTGTTTCCCTCTGGAGAGTAGTGGTGGAATCATGGCTCACTGCAACCTCGACCTCCTAGGCTCAAGCAGTCCTCCCACCTCAGCCTCCCAAGTAGTTGGGAATGCAGGCACACACTACCACACCTGGCAATTTTAATTTTTTTTTTTTTTTTTTTTTTAAATAGAGACAGGGTTTTACTATGTTGCCAAGGCTAGTCTTGATCTCCTGGACTCAAGCAATCCTCCCACCTCAGCCTCCCAAAGTACTGGGATTATGTGAGGCATGAGCCACCATGCCCGGCTGACATGGGTTTTCAAATCCCAACTTCAGCAAAAGTTTATTGAAGGCCCACCAATTGCTGAAACAGTGCTGCTTCTGCAGGGAACCAAACAGGCCAAGTGTCTGTCTTCAAGTAGCTTACAGAGCCAGGGAGGCTGTATACAGGCAGCGCTATCAACTCAGTATGGAAAGGAGCCTGCGAGGGGGAGGAGGATTCAGCAGGCAGAGTGGGATTTTGATGGGGAGGGGAAGCGGCAGGAGACATGAGGCAGGCTGAACAGGCGCTGTGGAGGAGAATGGGCATGTTTAGGGGAGAAGAGGTAGACTGGGGTTACAGCCTAGCTGTTTATTGGGAGATAAGCCATCGTGGAGCCATAAGGAGACCAATTTGGGAGGCCTTGAAGGCCCCGGATTGCCCCTTTCTTAGATAGTTGGACCAGGGGACATGGACCTGACATTCCTCTCTTGGTCTGGGCATTGGCCTGAAGGACTCAGCTGTCTGAGTGGGGGAAAGGTCTCTGTCCTTGAGAGTTAGGGAGCCCCTCTGCACATCACACAAGGCCCACCAAAAGTGGGGGACTGTCCAAAGGCCATTTTCACTTAAAAAATGAAGGGTCTCAGTAACAACCTTGTCTTCAGAACCCTTGGGGAATGGGCCATTCTGTGTGGCCTGCTTTTCTGGATAATCAAGAATTCATGGCAGCATTTATTATTATAACCCTTCCTGATAGAAGTCTTCTGAAAATATATGCTTTGTCTGCTTCCTTAAGTAGTTGCTGATACGACTTTTTCTGGGCGACTCAGGCCACCATTGCATTAGTTAATTATCGTCCCCTGCCACAATACAGAGCAGGCCTTGGGAAGATCAGAGAAGGTTTGCTCGTACCTTAGAGAGGTCCAACTAGGTGTTTTGATAACTTATGCACACTTTAAGAACTCATTTTCTGTCTTCTTCCTCGTTAGTAGACTGTGCCTTATCACTTTCAGTGTTATCATAGTGCCTGCCAAAGTGGCTCTGCCCTTCCCCCTTCCTACCCTCCCTTCCGGTTTGCTATTTCTAAACTGCACGAGCTTGACAAGTATATTATTAGAATTTTTGGACACCAACAGTTATCAGGTACTTGTGACAACCTGAGATGATTACTTCTGGCTCAAGTCATGAATGTGAGTGTGGAGTCTAAGTGACAGCTACTTTGTCCCATCAGATGCCTTTTTGGCTATTTCTCTGTTCTCAGTTGTGCTATAGATGGATGAGGTGCTACCCTAGATATGCATTTTAAAAAAATTCATTCAAAAACAATGAGATCCCAAGAAGGAAAGATAGAAACAGTTGATTTGCTAAGGTGGTAGGATTGGAGGCAATATCCTTTATTATTTCTGATTTGGATGAGAAGAAATGTTTTAAAATCAAATTAAGAGAAGAAAGAAAACTGTGTATCTCTTTAAAGTTAGAAAAACAAATTAAAATGTCCCTATTTTTTTTTTTTTTGAGATAGAGTTTTGCTCGGCCACCCAGGCAGGAGTGCAGTGGCACGATCTCAGCTCACTGCAACCTCCACCTTATTGGTTCAAGTGATCCTCCTGCCTCAGCCTCCTGAGTAGCTGGGATTACAGTTGACCACCACCATGCCTGGCTAATTGTGTGTGTGTGTATTTTTAATAGAGGCAAGGTTTCACTATGTTGGCCAGGCTGGTCTCAAACTCTTGACCTCCCTCAGCCTCCCAAAGTGGTGGGATTACAAGTGTGAGCCACTGTGGTGCCTGGCCCCTATCTTACAAGCTGTTGTGGTTGTGCATAGTCCCTGAAGGGTCCTCAGCAGCTGGGGCTGGAGGGAGGGAGGGGAAGCCAGCTCAGGGCTGAGGATGGCAGGGAGGCAGGGTGCAGGGGAGTCTAGTCTGCAGAAGGCCTGAGTTCATAACAAGGATGGCTTCCATGTAGTGGGCACCTGCTGGGCTGTGTGGGCACTTTGCATGTGTTATCTCCTTCACATGTGATGCTGTACCTCTGGGAGTTAACACCCTCATTTTATTTTTTAGAAACAGGGTCTCACTCTGTTGCCCAGGCTGGAGTGCAATGGCAGTCATAGCTTGCGGTAACCTCAGACACCTGGGCTCAAGTGATCCTCTTGGTTCAGCCTCCCCAGCAACTAAGGCTACAGGCATACCCCACCATGCCCAGATAATTTTTAGAATTTTTTTTTTTTTATGGAGTCAGGGTCTTGCTATGTTGCTCAGGCTGGTTTTGAACTCCTGTCCTTGTGTAATCCTCCCACTGCTGCCTCTCAAAGTGGTGAAATTAGAGGCAAGAGCTGCTGCGCCCGACCAACACCTTCATTTTATTGATGAGGACACAGGGATTCCACGAAGATGTAATGAACCCAAGCCTGCTGAGTTCTGAGTGGGAGGGCTTGAACCAAGGCCTGCCTCACTCCGACCCTGGGCTACTTTGTATCACTTGGGGAAAGCTGTTGATACAGTGTGTGTCCGAGCAGGTGGCAGGAACATGGGCTTCTGTGCCTGCCTCACCTGTTGCCTTGTTTATGGTTTGATTACAGGGACTGGGATTCCCAGTCATCTAGTGTGTGCTGTTGTCTCAGCTCAGTGCATTTAGAGTCAGTGGGGGATGGGAGAGACTGGTGGCCTCCTAGGGATACTCTATCTTCCCACCACAAAAAAGTGACTGTCCTATGGGTGAGAATGAATAAGGGGCACCATTAGAGTCTTTAGTGAGGCCTGGAGGTATAGTGTGCAAGAGAGAGAGGTGGGGAGAGGGAATGGAAGGAGAGAGAGAGAGAGGTGGCGAGGGAGTCAGAGAGGCAGAGACTGAGAAAGAGAGACAAAGCTGGAGACAGACATGCAGAGAGAGAGATGCAGAGAAGGGGACTAACACTGTCTGCCTGGGGACTGAGGGCCTGGGTTCAGATTCCAGCTTTGGCACCACTCATCGGCAAGCCTTGTGCCCTCTGGCCTCAGTCAGCCAACCTTGCAGCGAGAGTTGGGGGATGGTCTCTGTGGCCTCCCTAAGTCTGCAGTTTATGATAACCCCAAGGATCACTGCCTAAGCTGTGCTGCCTGCAGACACAGCCCGTCTAAGCCGTTCCTCAGACTTTCTGAACCCCAGGCAGACTTGTAGCCTTCCAGGAGCTCCCAGAACTTACATCTAAAGTGTCTCTGGGGGAAGAAAATACACTTGATCACATTCATAGCCCTCTTTCTCTGATCGGAGAAAGCCATAGACACCACTTGAACAGTCTGGAAAGTTAAAAAAGTATAAAGGAGAAAAGATAAAATCCCCCTTAATTCTATCACATTTTGCTATTTCTTTCTAGAAATCATTTAAAACAAATTAGTATAATGGAGGATATGCTGTTGTGTAACTTGCTTCCCCCACTCCTGCCACAACAGTAGTGGATTTTTCTTAATTACATAAAGTAAATTAAGACAGACACTTTGGTTGTGAGGAGGAGGCACTCGGCCAGAGCAGGCAGGCTTTCAGCAGCCGCTGACTGTGCCCCTACTACCAGAGCCCCAGTCTGATGGGGATGCTTTGAGGGCGCCAGGGCATGCTAGTGAGACTCTGGGTGCCCCTGGGACAGAGATGAAGCTGCTGGGCAGATGAGAAACTGGGAGCATGGTGGAGGAGAGCTGGTTGTAGATACACTGGCCACCTGAGGGCGACCTGTTAGCCAGTGGGTCTATGGCATGCGGTCCTGTACCTGCAGGCCAGCCATTCAGATGTGGCCCATCTGTGAATGACCCCCTGGAGTTGTGCAAAGGGAGGCTGGACTAAAGTTGCAGGGCCTGCCTGTGTTACCACTCCGACCTAACAGGAGCCCCAGACCCTGGAAACTGCCAAGCCCATTGCTTGGGGTGAGGATGAGAGTATTTTGGTAATATTTCTATACTGTGGCATTTAGACCTTGGGAAGGGGAGATGGTGGAGGCTGGGCTGGAGCAAGGTGACCAGAGACAGCCTAGGCAGCATTCTTGACGGGGTGTCCTCCTGGGAAGGACATCTCCATCAACCGCCCTCAGTCTTCAGCCCCAGGCTGTCTCCCTCCTTCTGGGTGGGAAGTCATCATGGTAATTTACGACTTCTCTTTCCCAAGAGGTGATCTTTCACTCTGTTTTGTCCAAGCTGTACTTGCCATCCGCTGCACAGCACTCAAGGACATCTGGAAGTGTTTAGACAGTCTGTGGTCATCAGGCTGGAAAGGGTGGGTTTGGCCGAGTATAGTGGCTGGGAAACCTCAGGAGTGGCACGTGCTTTGAAATACTCAGAATGTAGCTCCCTTTCCTCACCCCAGACCCACACACTTTTGCTTCCTTTCCCTTCTGACTCCTCCCCCTCCCACCCGCCTGGAGGGATCAGCATGCCCTGTACATCCTTTGAGCTTCTGGGAACCCCTGGTCAGTCTGTTTGGGCAGCTGGTCCTCATGTGCAGGTGCACTGGGCGGCCCCCAAGTCCCTGGAGGGGCAGATGGGAAGTGTGCTGGCCTCTGCCCAAGGCTGGGTCAGCACAGTGTCCTTGTAGTGTTTGGCTTCTGCTTTTCCAAAGTCAGCTTTAGGCACCTCATTCCAGGGAGGAGGGAGGCCTTGAAATGTCCATCTCACAGCCCACGCGTCTCTGTTTATAGCGTGCAGTTGCAGGTTGACTGGCAATGTAGGGGCAGACCTCAGAGATGAACCCTCAAGGATGCAGACCTCAGCCTGCTGTCCTGAATGGGCGAAGGTGAGAAGGACCTGAGTCCATTCCCAGGATGAGACTGGGTGGCCCAGCCTCAGACCGTGCTGCACCTGCAGCCTTGATGGCCCAGGATCCCCATGGGATTATGAGGAAGGTGCTTCACTCACATCTGCCAAGCCCAAGGGGAGGCCAAGCCCGGACCTGTCTTTACTCCATGGTACCTTTTAATTCCCTAAAGCAACTTTTTAATCTTCCTTTGGGCCTCTGAAGAATCTAAGGATGTATCATCCTTCCCTGCAGGGAAATGTACGTCTGTGCATGCAGAGAAAGCTCAAAACCATTTTAGGAGGATCTAGGCTCCCAAAGACTACCTGTGCACATGGCAGCAGAACTCCTGCCAAACCAGTCTCCCATGAGGAGGTGGCCCTCCATGGCCCATTCCACCAGAGTGCACAGGAGGGAAATGCACTTGAAGACACAGTGGAGGCATTCATTTAGGGTGAGCAAAAGATGGACACCAAACTGGGCGATCAAAGGGATTATAAAGGCTGCTTTGACATCGAGCCACCAGCACCGCATCCAGGCATGACCCTCTTCTGTTTTTCCACAAGAAAAAGTCATGCTTGACTGGGAGCTGTGTCTGCTGGGGAAGAGTCGTAGAGGACGGGCTCTGCCCTCTGAGCTGATGGCTCAAAGTGTCTGTCCAGCTTCCTGGCGTGAGACTGAAACTGACATTGTGATGGCTCAGGGATTGGCAGTCATCCTCATGCCCATCACTAGGAACACCTGCTCTGTCCTGGTGCACCCGGCCCTGCACAGGACCGTACACCAGGCCCTTCCTATGGCTTTGCCCTCATTGTGTCTCCCCTCTCTCCATTCTTGAGGAAGGCTAAGGGCCATTTGTAGCCCCCCCATAGAGCTAAGCTCCCCAGTGAGCACTGCCCCCTTTGTTTTTTGTAGTTGCGGAGGCTCAGAAGGCCTGCATGGACATCTGTGCACTCTCCGTTAAATTAGTTTCTGGTGATATTCACTTCAGGCCCGGAGTTTGTCCTATTCAGAGCCACGGACAGAGAAGCACTTAATTCTAGTAGAGTTGACTTGACCGTGTGGTCAGCGGAGGGGGGAAAGCTATAGGTTTTTCTAACCTCGGGGTTAGTGTCCCTCTCATCTGCTCGTCACATGTCTCTCCGCATGTGTTGCTCTGCTGGGGGCTTCACCAAGAGCAAGAAACAGATGTGAGCCTGTGTGGAACCAGGAATGCTCAGCATGTGTGTGCATGTGTGTGTGCTCGCAGCGGGGGTGGGGTGCTTAGCTCTCTTTGTGAAAACTCTCCATGTACAAATGGACCCTACTGGTATTGGGAAAAGCGGTTTGAAGATTGAGGCAGGGAGTGGGTGGGAGTGGTCAGGACTACAAATCCTAGCCCAGAGGAAAGTCTCGAAGCTGTGTTCCTAACTCTTCTGAACCAGTGCCTCTTCTGAGCCAGACTTTTTGGCAAGGATCTTCCAGGGAGATTTGCTGTTTGATTCATACCCTCCTCTCCAGAGTGGCTGGTTTGAGCCCTCACTGCTGTCCTCTGTAGCTCCCAGTCCTGTGTCTGCACCAAACCCTCATTTTTTTGCAGAGAAACTTCCTGCTTCATTGAAGACCTCATAAGCCCTCCCTCCCCATCTCAGCTGATCTCCTGCATCTCCTGGCTTCTCAGAGCAGCCCAATTCCTTCTCCCTGGGCTGTTTCCTCCATCGGCCTGGCCTCCATTCTTTCCTTCTGGGCACCTTCCTCCTCCCTTCCTTCCATGACTCCTGGCCTCCAGCCCCTCCTCCTTCCCCCAGGTCCCTCCCATAGAGGCTAACAGGGGACACAGGTCCCCAGTATAGAAACACCTCCTTCACTCCCAGGCGTGCCTCCATCTCTCATGTCTCTCTCTGCCAGCTTCCCACTGGCCCTGTTGATAGGGTCATTCTCAGCTTATGTGCCTCCCCCAAACCCACAGAGGCGCCTCCTGGTGAAAGCAGCCCCTTGCCACTCATCTTGGGCCCTCTGGCTGCCACACAATGGACCTCCTTCACCTGGCACTGCCTGCTCCGGACCCACTCCCATTCTTGTCTTTCTTTGGCTGTTCCCACTCTGCCTCTTGTCTTGGCATCCTGTTTTCTCTTTCTCCTCGAGTATTTGTTTTTCCTAGGGCTCCATCTTGGGCTCTTTTCTTCCAGCTCATCTTGTCCATCTGATTCTGTTAATTGTCCCCATATGTGTCCCTCTGGCCCAGGTTCTCCAGAGACACAGCTGCACATTTCCAGCTGCCTGTAGTTATTGCTCCCCAGGGTACCTTAAACCCCTCATGTGTACCCCTCACTCATGCACCCCACTGTCCTCACCAAGACCAGCTCCTTCACCGCCTCTCTTCTCTGTCTTGTTTCCTGTCATTCTCCCTGTTGCCTGCTTAGAAAAGTCATCCTTGACAACTCCCTTTCCTCGCCTCCCACTTTCAGTTGGTCATGCAGTGCTGATGGGTTTGGCTCTGAAACATCCCCCGATTCCTGCAACCTCTACGGTCCCTCCCAACCTGCCCTGGTTAGACCATCATCTCTCATCTGGACCATTGTGAGGCCTTTTACTTAGCTCTGTCCTTCTTTGGGCCACCTGCCATACAGCTGTAATGCTACATTTCTAAAATTCAGGTCTGAGCATGTCACTTCCTTGCGTCTCAGGAATACTGGCTTCCCCCCATCTGCCCCATACCCCTGAACAGCTGGTCTCCCCCTGCCAAGCTTCTCTAGAATGCTTTCTGTCGCTCCAGTGTCTTGTGCCCCTTTGCTACTCATCTGGATTCCAGAACCCAAGTCAAGTATCACCTCCGCCGGCAAGCCTTCCTAGGTCACCTTCCTACATGCAGGGATGGGCTCTTTCCTTTCCTCTCTTGGTGCCCCTCTGTGATCACACACCGTGAGCAGCTGTTGTACTCTCCTGGTTTTATTTGTCTCCTCCTAGACTGGGTGTGTCTCAAGACCCAAGATAGGTCTTATTTATTGGTGATTTCTCCAGTCCTAGCACAGTGCCTGGCCTACGATTGGCTTTAGTACTTGTTTGCCTAAGTAATGTTGTGTGAAAATGAATTCTTTTGTGCATTTGCTAATAGGCCTTTTTAAGGGGAGTTATTATTTCACTTGGTTTGAATATCTCCTGTTTGTCTATGACTGGGCTGGGCCGGGTCGAGATGAATGTCCTGCTAGGCAAGAGATGAACTTCTCTGCAACCTTGTAGATTTGGATTTTTGTTGTTGTTGTTACTCTCACCTACTTCACACTCTGTGGTTTACCCCCAGCCTCCTGCTGTGCTGCTCAAATCCTGGGTGATTAATGCCTACTCCCAGATCAATGGATTTGGCTGGATTGATTTTTTTTCCTCTGGCTAGCTTCCTCAACCCTGGCATTTTCTATGAAAGTAAAAGAGGTCTCAGAGTCTAGGCTCATTTAAATAACAATGTAATAAATATCATGTGGGCTCAGACATCACCAAGGAGGTAAATGTATTAAAAAATCATCGATGCATTTCAAAGCCTGATACCAATGATTTTCAGATTATTCTCGGAATAGCTCTCACAACCCATACTCATGAATATTGAAATCTGTATATATACATACATGTGTCTGTGTCTACGTCCTAACTCTGTAGGTTATTATATTGTACCATTGATTATGGGACACAGCCTTGAACCTGATTAATCGATTTTTATTGAATGAATGAATGAAGCAGTGAAGAAATGAACACACTGGAGCCTGAGGGAGTACCTGTTTCTCCTCTCCTTGAAGACCCAGCACTTTCTCACAGATCCTAACGTATGTGTGAGCTGTGCTGGGTCCTGGCTCTGGCTGTCATCTTTCTCTGTTTTGGAGTGGCTGGTTTCTGCTGGAGGTTCTCTTCCACACCAACAAGCTTAAGACCTTGGGTCATTTGCATTATGATGAGAAGACCCAGCTGGGCTACATCTAGGAGAAGTTACAGGAAAGGGGGTGGGATGGGGGTTGCTGGCAGGCAGCGTGGGAAGAAAGTTTCTGCAGCCTACAAAGTAAAAAAGACTGGTCAGGGGGTGTTTCCTGGACATTCTTGAATTGCCCAGGAGGGTGGGGTGCCCCTCCTTGGCTAACAGATTTGGGTCCATGGCTTAGGTAGCCTTGAGGGAGTGTCAGGGTGTGGCGACCATATGATTTAGCATCAAAACCAGGACTCTTTTGAGAGTGGAAGGAGAAAGGGTGCTGTTAATAATTTGTTCCAGACAATAGGCATAACGAGACTGTGCTCCTCCGTGGAGGACGGGCCAGTTCTGCGGGCAGCCCAGTTCCTTCCTGAGAGCACATATAGGTGGGGAGTGGCAGCGTGATGGACAGTGTTCTGAGAAGCTGAGAGGTGGCCCGGATGGAAGGTAGGCTCCCTGGAGCCACCCACATGCAATGAGGTCTCTCTCGCTGGGCCCCGGGGCTCCTGGTTGACCTTAAAGGATGGTGGCCTCTGCTGAGGATGAGGAGAGCCAGGGCTCAGTGCCTGGGCCCCAGGAGGAGTAAGGTGTCAAGGCTGAGTCACCCAGCTTGGCAGCTGGCCCTGTGCCCTCCTGTCCACCTGGAGCTGCGCTGCTTCAGGCTCATTCATGCCTTTGAGCCTTTCCTGACCTCTTCCTGGCCTGGAGTTCTGAGGAGAACCGAATCTTCTGGAAGCCTTTCCATAGGCCTACTTGGGCTCTCAATGCTGTGCCTCTTTGACGGTCCTCCTGTGGCTCTGTCACTTAGGCTGTGACCTCAGGTCAGTGTCAGAGCCTTTCTGAGCCTCAGTGTCTTCATCAGTAAGCTCGGGATAAGAACACCTACCCTGGAGAGCTGCCTTGGGATTAGACAGAGGGTGATGGTGGTGGCGACGATTCCTGCCCATCCACGACAGAAATCTTTTTGTAGACTGTAGAGAGAGAGAAAAATGAAAAATGGGAGATTATTCTGATAGCTAGTATCTATTTTAACTTTATGGCTTTTGATTCTAGATACTGTTCTCCATTTTACAGATGAGAAACTAAAGCACAGAGAGGTTAAGTAACTTGTCCAGGATCACACAGCCAGTAAGCGGTATGGTGGCATTCGGACTCCAGCTTTTTTAGCTAACTTGTGGATGGCTGGGGCCCCATGCAGGAGTTCTGGGAGCTGGAGGGGCAGGGGTAGGCATTCAGAACTTTGGCAGGTCTCCTCTCCCACCCTGTACACACTCCTGTGTCACCATCTAGGTTTCCAGAAAGTAGAGTTGTCGTGATTTTAGGTACCAGGACTAGACTATGTGTCTGGCTGGGGCTAAGTGAGGCTTATTTATAAAAGGTTTTAATAAAATAAGCACTTTGGCTCTATTAACATTCCCTCCCTCTCCTTTCTTCATCCCCTGTACTTGCCCTGCTCCCACATGCAGCCACACACAGACTACAGCACTGGCTGTGTGTGTGTGTGTGTGTGTGTGTGTGTGTGTGTTGTCTGCAGTGGACATTTTTTGCCCCTAGAAGGATGTGCACCAGCTCTCCCCTGCCGTGTGAAAGTGTGGTTCTGGCTCCAGGGTGGCCTCTGCAGGAAGGGCAGCTTGCTTGAATAGAGCCATCCAGAGCTCTGCTTCTGCCTCGTTCTGGAGTTTCTTGCTTGTTTATTTACTTACTGGGGGGTGGGCTGGGGTGCTGGCTGTACGGAGAGGGGGCCCTGCATTGAAATTGTTCAGAGCCATCTGCTGTTTGCGGTAACTTGCCAGCCAGGCAGAGCTGCTGGGTGGCTGGCTTTGCAGTGTTCCCTGTAAATATTATGACTTCGAGGACCAGGGTGGGGTCCCAGGCACTTCAAGGAGAATGAAGGGCTGGTTCTCCTTGATGCCTGCACCCCCCTGAAAGTCCTGTTGTCCCCCAGGCTGAGGGGTCCTAGGACAAAGGATGGCTCCAGGAATAACAAGCCAGAGCGGTACTAGTGGCCCCTTCAGGTTCCCCAAGTTAGAAAGCTTGGGATTCAGACTCTGCTGAAAGCTTGGGATTCAGAGTGGGAAGGTGGGAAGAGGAGGCGCCCTGGTGCTTGAGGCTAGTTCCCATGGCTTTACTGGGGAGGGGGCAACACAGGAATAATTTGTGGGTGTAGTGAATTTTCGATGGTCCAGCAGACCCCTGGAGCTTGGTTCTGGGGTCAGAGGAAGGGCAGTGTCTGTGGACATACCTGGCTTTGAGTCCTAGTTCTGGCCCTTGTGACCTGGGCAAGAGCCCGAGGTAATGTATGTAAAGGGCACAGCCAGGAGTGACGAAGATACAAGCAGAGCCTCTGGGCCCCGGAGCCAACCTCCTGTCTGCGGGTGGCTGCACTCGCCCTGGCCCAGGGAGACTCAGTCATTGTGCCAGAGGAGCCTCTGTAGCTCCATGTTTTTGGTTTTCCCTGGGTTGGAAGGTTCACCCTCAAGTCTAATGCAATTCCTTGAGAATATGTACTGTCCAGCCAACCTGTTCTTTTCTCAGAGGAGACAGCGGGTCCCATCTGTACTTGTGAGCTAAAGGCTGTTTATTTTTAAATCTCCCTCAGGGTCTTTTCCTGGGGGCTAGTGACCTCAGGCCCTCTGACTCGGGAATCTTAAGGGTCACATGGTAATAACATTTGGGAGTTCCTTACTGTGTTCAGAGCTACAGGGACTAAGAAGCAGTCAGTCCTGTCCCGGGAGTGTGGACAGACTCCCTTCCCCACTACAGGGCAGAAAGATCATTTACAAGGTTACTCTTGAGGAAGAGGGTGTGTGTGGGTGTGTGTGTGGGTGTGTGTGTGTGTGTGTGTGTGTGTGTGTGTGATGGATATGGGCTTGTGTACATTTCCCTTTCCTTTCCGTGTGTGTTTGTGTGTGTGAGTGTGTGATCATTTCCAAGGCCACTTTTGAGGAAGATGATGATGTGTGTGTGTGTGTTTGGATATGGGCTTGTGTACATTTTCCTTTCCCTCTGGGTCGCCCAGTAGTTTAAACCTCCTTAGCTGAGTTGTGCCAGGGGGCTGTGGCTGTTGCTACTGCAGAGCTGAGCCTAAAATTAGCCCCGTGGGCGGCCACTTTGCCATCTGGCATTCCTCTCCCTAAACAGCTTGTCCATCTCCACTAAGGTGGGAACCTGGAATACCAGGGCAGCCCTGCCCCACCTCACCCTGGCATTGAGGCTGAACTATGAGCATCTTCACATTTTCCCAGGTGATCAGAAGAATCTTACCCCTCCCTTCTAAGCCTTGACAATTGCCACATAAAGCCAGGAGTGGAGTGAGTGGGCCTTCACGCTTGCCCCAAGTGCAAGGCCACAGGGACGTACTTCACATTCCCAAGGAGGCAACGGGGCAGCTGCCGGCCTGGCTGCAGAGGGAATGATGCCTCCTCACTCCCTTCCTGACACATACTATGGCTACTGACTTGGCTTCACTGGAATTTCTAGTTTTGGGGGCAGGGCTCAGATTCCCAAAATACGACTCCTCCCCATGGCCTGGGCTGCATTCCTGTGTAGGTGTGTGTCCCTGTCTACCCATTCACCCCCACCAGGACAGGGCTGGGACTTGGCCATCGGCCGTGCATGCTGGTCAGGGGTCACCTGTTAGCAGGGCTTGGGGCCCTGGGGTGGGCATGGGGTAGGTGTGGGAGGAGGCTGAGGGTGGCTGGCGGAAGACAGGGGCCTGGAAGGGGTGCAGGGGCCAGAGTGGATTTCATGTTAAATTGAGTCTTCCACCTATGCTGTTTTGTTTTTCTCTATTTTGTGGTAAATTACACATGGCATAAAACTTATAACTATTTTTGAGTGTATAGTCAGTGACATTAAGTACATTCACCATGGTGGGGAGTCACCACCAGAATCCATTTCCAAAACTTTCTCATCATTGCAAACAGACACTCTGTCCATTAAACACCAACTCCATTCCTTCCTCCTCCCCGCCCCTGGTCATCTCTAATCCACTTTCTGGCTCTATGATTTTGACTAGTCCAGGTACTTCCCACAATATTTGTCCTTTTCTGTCTGGCTTATTTCACTTAGCATAATGTTTTCAAGGCTTACTCATGTTGTAGCCTGTGTCAGCAACTCATTCCTTTTGAAGGCTGCATAATGTTCCATTGCATATAGATAGCGTATTTGATCTGTCTATTCATCTGATACGGATACCCTGGTTGTTTCCATCTCTTGGCTATTGTGAATAGTGCTGCTGTGAGCATGCATGTACAAATATCTCCTTGAGCCTCTGGTCTCAGTTCTTTTGGGTATATAATTCAGAAGTGGAATTGCTGGATCCTATGGTAATCTTATTTTTAATCTTTTGAGAAACCGCCATACTGTTTTCCACAGGGGCTGCACCATTTTATATTCCCACCAGCAATGCCTCGTTCCAATTTCTCCATTCTTACCAACATTTCATACCTTTTTAAAAGGCTGAATTAAGTGCTGTCCTTTGTAGATGAGATGATGTTAGAGGACTTTTCTGGCATTAAAAGGATGTCTGGTCCTTTGCTTGGGGATAGATATTTGGCTTAAGAGTGTCCCATGCGGAGGGAACAGCCAGATCAAAGGCCCTGGGGTGGGAATGTGCCTGCAGTCTATTCAGAAGAGCAGGAAGGCCAGGTATGGCTGGAGCAGAGGGACAACAGGGGGTCCCCAGGAGATGAGGTCAGTGAGGTAAGCGGGTAGACCACGAAGGGCCTTGCCCGCCACCAGCAGCACCTGGGCCTTTCCTCTGCCTGTGTAGAAGGGAGCCATTGCAGGGTTTGGGCAGAGGGGTGATGTGATTCTGACTCATATTTTTAAGGATCCTCTGATTGCTTTGATGAAGAGAGTGCAGGCCCAAGGGTAGAAGCAAGAGAGCAGTCAGGTACCCAGGTGAGAGCTGATGCTGAGGAAAGGCGTGTGACATGCAGCCTGGATCTAGTGCTGGCAGTGGCTCTCAGGAGCGATGGAAGCCAGTGGGGGACGTGTGGGTATGCTAAACTGGCAACACGATTTGTGAGACCCTATGCAAAATGAAAACATGGGACCCCTTCTACAAAAAATACTGAGAATTTCAAAACAGAAACAACAGAGTATTAAACTCAGTGTGGAGCCCTGTGCAGCTGCACAGATCACACGTGCATGACGCTGCTCCTGGGGAGCAGAGGGACAACAGGGGACCCCCAGGAGATGAGGTCATCAAGGTAAGCGGGGGAGGTAGACCACGAAGGGCCTTGCCCGCCACCAGCAGCACCTGGGCCTTTCTTCTGCCTTGAGTGGGAAGGGAGCCTGTGGCTAAACCATCCAGCTTCTCCCAGACCAATGAGCAGGGCTGGGATTTGGACATACTCACTGTCAGTGTTATGCAAGTGTAGAGTTGGCGTCTGCCACTGAGCTGATTCCTAGGCACGTCTTTGGGGGAGAGGCTTCTGGGACTGGCTTTTGTGAGAAAGAGGTATAATGATTTCCTTCCCCTGAGCGTGTGGCACAGGCCACAGGTAAAGACTCCCAGGAGAATGGAGATGAAGGCTTGTGGCTGAAGCAGATGTCAAGCTCCTGCCCTGACACTCTGGTGCACTGTGACGGAGACCTCTTGGCTCTGATAAAAAGGAAAAGTGAAAATCCTCGGCATTTACTAGAAGAGGGCGGAGCAAAGAGACTACTGCCGTCCAATAATAGAAGAACTGAAACAGAGTATTGAATTCTTTTTAAAAATGTGCTAGCACTTTGCACATATTATTGCCTATAATACTTCACTCTATGGGGAAAGTTGTCACCACTGTTATCCCCATGACACATATAACAAAACTGAGGCTCAGACAGGGTAAGTCATAGTATGAAGCAGAAGGGATAGGAATGGGACTCAGGCTTACTGTCTCCTTAGCACGCGCTCCTGACCTGTCATTAACCCTGATAAGCCTGAGTTCCTATCCCCCTCCCTCTCCTGGTGACTGTCTCTCAGGCCAGATTGCCCCTCCTTACAGGCCCATCTGTGTCCATCCCTTTCTCAGCAGTAATGATGTTGATGATATGTTTATTGAGCACAATTAGCACTTTACATATGATAGCTTATTTAATTCGCACACCGACCTAGAGAGTGGTCCCCATTTCCCAGAAGAGGCAGCTGAGGCACAGACAGGTATGAGCCATGGGGAGAGGTAAAGCATCTTGCGGGGGCCGTGACGTTTGCACTTCTCGTGGGGAAGGACAGGATCTGAGGAAGTCAGTGGAGGTGGCCTAGGCTCTGGCTTTTGTGGTGTGTGCCTGCCCCGATTTTAGGGAGGGTGGCCCTGCCAGGCATCCTGACTTCAGGAGAGGAGGCCAAAAGTACCTTGTGTTCAGAGGGCCAAGGCAGTGGGCAGTCTTGTAGGACTCTTACAGGTCATCTGGGCTTACAGGCCTCTCTGCATCTCCCCCTCCAGAAGCCTAGGATCCACAAGCCTCCAAACGCCAGCTACTAAGGGCTTGGCTGTGCTGCATGGGATGGAATCCACTTGAGGGCAGAGGGCCTTGTGGTCACTTTCCCACTCCCTTCTCAAGCCTGTTCACCAGAGCTGGCTTCCTGTAAACGTTTGTGATTGCTAATCACACGGATGGCATTGGTCATTCCAACTGGGATTTTTCTGGCTTCTTTTTTCCTAGGAGACCAAACTATGTTCAAATCTGGACTCCCTATTTCTGAGAAGACCGAGGAGGGATGTTTCCTCATTACTTCTAATTAGGGAAGTGGCTCTAAATAGGAGAATCTCATATATCGGGAGGAGGAAAAATCAGATCCAGAGATGTCTGGTTGTGTCCTTTGGAGTTAGAGGGGCTTGGATTTGAATTCTGACCCTGACTTTGTGTTTTATCTGTGTCTCCTTGGGTTGAGTTGGCTTCTCCTTTGAGTCTCTGGTTCTTCTGTAAAAATGAAAAGAATCTATTAGAGTAGGCTTGATATAGAAACCTGTGTTTTAGCTAACAAGAAAAGAAATGTCACTCCAAAAGCCTTTTAGGCTGGAGCCTGTGCTGTTCACAGCAAGTCTGATCAGAACTCGGCTGAGACTTGGGGCCTCCAGTTGGATTTCTCAACTTCTAAAGTCCCATCTCTGAGCCCTGTGAGGCCTCCCCACCCTCACCCACACATCCACCCCTGCTCTGTGCAGTCACAGAGCCTCTCCTGACAGCCTCCATCATCTGCCTCCCCCACCCCCTTCTCCACACCTCCTCTCTCCCTTCCCACCGCTCCCTGCTCCTCACAGCAGTGGTGGCAGCTGCTGGATTGCTGTTCTGGGTTCTCTCAAGGTTCTTGCAAACCTGCCTGCTCTGTGGGCCCAAAGCCTCTCGCCTCCTGCCCCATCAGCTCCTTGCTTATCTCATGAGGCTCCCCTCCCCCAAGGAGAGAGACTGGGTGTGATTTCAAAGAAGCAGAGAGAATTGCTTGGAAATGTTCCTCGAGGAGAGCTGATGAGAAGTCATGGCCCAGGAAGGTCGTGCTCCCCCACTTCCCCAAACCCCACTCTGGGGTCCTCTATACCAGCACCACCCCCTAACCCTCCCCACCCCCCAACCCCTGGAACTCCACCAACAAAGGACCAGGTGAGAATGGAAAGCGTCTCCCTCCAAGTGGCCTGTGTCTCTCACTGGGGGGTGGCAGGAGCCTGTATGTAGGTGGGGAAGTGAAGTGCCAGTCCCACGACAGGCACGTATTAAAGTGAACGTTCACATCTGCTGGTCTGCCCAGTCCCATGGTACCATGGCCAGTCCCCACGACTTCACCCAGATTGGAGAATCTCAGCCTGTGTGGAAGCTAGGGTAGAATACTCTGAGAACAAGAGTGTAGAGGAGGACAGAGGACTGACAAAAATGGGCCTTTTTCATAGACCAGGCACCGCTGAGGGAAGAAGCTTTCTTGGAGCTCTAGGTAACATTCTGCATCTGTAATAATTGATGTCACTTGCATGGGAATGTCATTTTTCACCTCTTGGTTAATCTGTACACTAACCCTGGTGCGGGGGAGAAGTTGGGGCTGAGCATCTCCCTTTTACCTTTGGGGAAACAAAGGCATGAAGAGACATAATTAATGACATCTGGCCATTTGGAGCGGGGGACCAACTTGCACTCAGGGTTGATTTCCTATGCCAGGGCTCCCCTCCCTGCCAGTCCTTCCCCATCTCTGGCCAGTGACCAGGATATGAGCCTTGAGATTTTACACTGAAGTAGGGCTTCCCTAAGACAGTGTCAAACTGCCCTCCTGTAGGCAGGGACCAGCTAGGCCATCTGGAGCCCAAGGGGTGAGATCAGGAGGGTCAGAGAATTAAGGTGGGAGCTCAGTCATCGCCTCCCTCCATCTGTCCCTCTCCCTCCACTCTGTAGCCATCCAGAAGATGACGTGCTGATGTCTGGGAGAGCCTGGCCTTCCCCTTGAGCCTTCTCTGCTCTGGGCAACTTGGCTTCCTGGGCAGTGTGTTATTTTGGGGTGAGAGGCTTTGACCTCCCAGCAGGGTGACGTGGCCCACTTGGCCTGTGGAGGACTCGAGTCACTTCAGGACTCTGGAGAGAAGTAGGCCTAATTAGGAGCAGCACACTGTGGTGGAGAAGATTTGTTCACATCATTCTCTTGTTTGGGACACTCCAGAAAGGTCATGTTCCTGAGCCTTCCTTGCAGTTGATTTGCTGCTCTATGACCAAGTTTGAGCCAGTAGAATGTGGGCAAAAGCCATGTGCACCGTGCTATGCACCACTTCCAGGCCTGGCTCACAAAAATGTCCAATGCAGTCCTTGCTAGCCTCCTCTTCTTCCCTTCTGAAGTGACTCAGATGTCATAGGGTCCAGATGGCATAGTTACAAGATAGAGTAAAGCCACTTGGCCTGTATCAGATTCATGAGCCAGAACTAAACTTTTGTGGAGTTAAGCCCACAAGATTTTAGGGTTTGTTTGTTACTGTGGTGTGTCCTTGCCTGTTCTGACTAATAGAATAGCATGTTAGTCAAGGGTCCTGGTGTAGCCCCTGCTGTTCTGATGCCTGACAGTGTGATACTGGATACTGGACTCATTTCCTCACCTGAAAAAACAGGGCATCCACCTCTCCCAGGGGCTGGGATTTGGCCAGACTGTGAAGATGAGAGTTGAGTGACCACGCGGGTGCTGATTCTCAGGACGGTGAAGAGGAACGGTTCCTGGGCTCAGGGTGGGAATGAGAGCAGGTGACTGCTATACCTGAGCTGGTTTTTAGCTTTGTTCTGAAGCTTTGTTTGAGTGCTTTTACTTAAAACTTTGCAGAGTGCCTAAAAGCTCATACTGGTTTGGTTGTCTTGTTTGTTCATTCATTCATGTCTCCACTCATTCCTGAATACTTTTTGAGCATTTTCTACATGCCAGACATTGTGCTAAGCACCTTCCTTCTTCATGCCAGGTTGTGTCTCCTTGTTTGCCTCCACACAGAGAAAAAGCCCTCCATGCTTGGAACACCAGAGGATGCAACTTCCCCAGGTGGTGAGCAGAACAGACCTTGCCCTCGTGGAGCTCACAGTCTAGCAGGGAAGTCGCACACTGGTGGGAAATCACACTGGTCATGGTAGAATGCTGGCTGACCTTAGCTCTCAGAGGAAGGGAGGCATGGGCTATGATGGCTGTTGTTGGGGAGCCTCTCTGGGAGGTCAGAGAAGCTTTTCAGAGGAATTGAATATTGGCTGCAGTCCACAGGAAGAGTAGGAGGTAACTGGGCAAAGAAGGGTGGGGCAGGGTTTTGTTGGGAGAGAGGCTGGCACATGCAGAAGCCCTGTTAGGATGGAGCAGGGACTGGAGCCAGGGGTAATGATAGCAAGAAGTGGTGTGAGATGACACTGGAGAGCAGAAGGAGCCAGATGACTCAAGGCCGAGCTGAATTAAGGAGATTTTATTCCAAGAGACTTGGAAGTTCTATCAAAGTTTGAAGTGGGAGAGGAAGTGCAGTTTACATGATCCGATGTGTGTTTGGAGAAGATCACTGTGGCTGCTGTGTGGAGCTCCGGCTCTTGTCTGCTGCTTGTCAGCTGGAGGTGGACAGGTGCGTGTGTGTGGCAGAGAACACATGTGCAGTTTGAGAGAGGCTGCAGCCAAGCCTGCCTTCTTCTTGCTGGGGCACATCTCCTCATTGTTTGGCTCAGCACAGAGAAAAAGCACTTCATGCTTGAAACACCAGAGGATGCAGCTTTCCCCCAGGGGATGATGAGAGTTCACTGAATACAAATCCTAGTTCTGGGAAGAATGCTAGTGGAGAAAGGAACTATTGTCTAAAATTAGGCTTTGGGACTATTCAGTGAAAAGTATTCTCCTGTCCCCTCTTGATGAGGGTTTTGCCGGTTTCCCCGCCTGCCTGCCCAGACTTTTCTTTCCCATTCTCATCCTCCTTCTGGCCAGTTCATCCTCTCCACTCCCCCAGCTGCTCTGCTCTGGGGACACCTGGGGTTAAGGTTGAGGGGTTCATTGTTATTTATTTTGGGCCTCTCTGGGCACACACATAGTAGGAGTGTGGCCCATTGGCTGGTGGTGATTTCCGCTCAGCAGATGGTGTCCTGAGGCCCTGAGTGGAGTGGGGCCTCTAGAAGTAGGTGTCCCCTCCCTCTAATGACACTTTTCTTAAAAATATGCAGTCTGGACTGGGAGACCACCCTGGGCCTCAGGCAGAAAGAACACATACTCCTTGGAAGAAATTTCGATTCCTCTTACAGATGTGGGAAGGCCCAGAACCCACCCACGTGCCCTGAGCTTAACTGTGGCCATCTCAGCTACACTCGGCATTTCCTTGCTCTTCAATTCTGTGAGCCCCCAAACTGAGCACTGCCTTAGTCATGGTCCTGCTGAAACAGGCAGGACTTCCCAGCAGACCCTCAGTCTCCCCTGCACCCCACAGCAGTCTGTGCCCTGCTGAGCAGACTGAGGACTTCCAGGTCTACCGCACACACGCTCTGTACAGCTTTTGGGTGAAAACACCTCATTACCATCACTGCAATGATTCCTGCTGTGCTCCAAAGGCCCGCATGTAGTCCCAGGTCTGTGACTGTGGACTGCCTTCTTTACGGTGAGTGCCTAAGAATCACTAGGACAGACACATTGACATGGACGGGTGAACAGGCATTCCCCCCAGGGCTAAATGAGACCCTCATGGTCACTCTGCCCAGACTTTCAGCTACCCACTTGCTATGCAAATGCCCTATCCAGTATCCCTGCATGCCAGAGTGTCCAGCACACAGTTGGCTCTCAGGAAACAAGGATGATATCAGCCCTTAGAATGGCTGGCCTGCTGGAGACCTCTCATCCCTCTGACCCCTCTAGCATTCTTGGGGCAGATTCTTAGCTGGAGGCATTTTTTCCCAAGAAGCAAGATGGTGCCAGCTGACCTTGAATTGTAAATATCCCTCATTCTCCAGATTGCTCTGAGAACTGGGAATGGGGGGGGCTGTCCCAGACTGGTGGCTGAGCCCCAAAACAGGGTGGACTAAGCTGTTGGGGTGATGCCTTGAGGACCACTGGGTCCCAGAGAGTCTTCAGGAAGGACGCCCTGCCAGCACCTCCTTGGCTGAGATTTACTGGCAACAGGACCTGGGAAAACAGCATCTGGTTTATCTCTGTTTGTCGTCCACTGAGGAAAAATGAGCGTATGCTTCCTTCTCAGAGGCAGAGCTGTTTATATCTGCAGGTTCTTGACACACTCATGCATACTTTCACACACACAGACTGGAAGATAAATGAGTCCTCCACGTCAAACTCCTCAGCAGTGAGCAGACACTAACCAGATCCCATCCCTTTCTCCTTGGAACAGATGTGCTGCCCTTGAAAAGGGGCTGGGGCAGGGGTGGAGGTGTCTCCAGGAGATGGGGCCTGCGAAGGGGCTGACAGATGGTGAGAGGCTTCATTCCTCTGGAGGGTAATTTATGAAGACCTGGGCTGCAGATGAAGTCTAAGTTAGAAGGGAGAAGAACAACTTCTCAAGGAGAGATATGAGTGCCCATTGCACTTCTCAACCCTTCAGTGCGAGCTCATCATCTGCCCCATAATTGGTGCCCTTCTCAACTTTCCATCTCTGTCAAGGGCTGAGTTTCTCCAGGCTTGGGTGTGTCAGTCCCAAATCTTGCCAATACTTCCCTCGAAGAATCTCTTGGATTCATCCCTCCTTTCCAGCCCTGTATCCTGAGTGCAGCAGCGTTCCTGGTCTGCAGACCCAGCCTCCAGACGGTTGCTGCTGCCCCGCTTTTCTATCTCCATCACTCTTTGCTACTACAGACAAGTGGCTCTTCCTTCTGGGGTGGAGCCAGTGTGGCACAGTGGTTAAGACCATGGATTTCAGAGTCATTTGGCCCTGGTTCAGGTTCCAGTGCCGCTGCTTCCTAGCTGTGAGGCTTGGAGTGAGTTGCTTTTGCTGTGCCTCACTTTCTTTGTCTGTAAAATGAGAATTATAATTACACCCAGCTCATAGTGTTGTCCTGAGGATTAGATGAGTTTATACCTGCACGCTGTAAGCATCCAGCAGACAGTAGCTGTTATTAAATATCATGAAACAACCCCCGTCACCAGCTTATAGTGGCTCCTTATTGCTTGTGGGACCAAGCCAAGCTTCCCATCCTGGCAGACAGTGGTTCACCATCTGGGCCATTTGACTGATACAGCTTTATCATCTGTCACTCTCTGATCCCGCGATGGTGGCCTCTTCACTGCCACACCTGTACTGTGATTTTTTTGAGGACTGCTGCTTTCACTCAAAAGTTTCCGCTCTGCACCCCAACCCTTTTCAGCTACCATACCAAACCTCACCCCCCTCCCTGATGCCTGTCTTGACCTCTGTGGCCGAGAGAGGCATTTGCGGTCTGAACCTAGCCATGTCATTCTTCAGCATCCACTTGCGTGGTCTCTCCTGTGTTTTCTACCTTAACCAGGAGTACTTTGAAAGCAGGGGCCACATCTTGAACACCTGTAGCATGTCTCATGGTACTGTCCATGTACTGATGCCTCCCTTAATGTGGAGATCTGGGAGTTGATCGTATGATCACTAGAAACTTCTCCATCAAATATGTGGAAGCCCTTCTCCTGATTTTATAGGAACCAAAAGGTAAAGAGATGTTTCCCAAGGTTACCAAATCACCCTGTGGTAGAAATGGAAGCGGAGCTCCAGCCCAGAGCCTATGCTCCACCAGTCCTGACCCTTTGCTACCTGGGGGCCTTCTGGCCGGTTGGCTAAATTCCACAGCTCAGCAAGTGTCGGTGATGAAAGCCGGGCCCAGCCTCGTGAGTGCTGGCAGAGGGCTTGTTTTGACAAGAGCAATTTAGCTTAAGTGACTTGCGCTAGCACTTGGGGTGCTCACAACAGGGACCTGACTTGCTCCTTTGTCAAGGACCTCTGTCCTAACTCCCCAGAGCCCTTCAGGACAAGGAGTCATTTCTATGAGACCCTGTGGATGGGGGTGTGAGAATCTGTCCCTTCCCTGGCCTTGATCCTTCCAGTTCTGTTTTGGCTCTTGGGGCAGCCCAGCTGAGACTCAGAGGCTCCAGGAAGAGTTCTCCATCCTTCTGCTGTCAAGCCAGTTTGCTGCATTAAGCAGGAAATGCAATGGCATGGATAATGCCCAACGACAGAGGACTTCTAAATGCGCTAGATGATTTATAGCAGACTTCCTCTCTTAATTATTTTTGGCTCATGCTCAAGTCAGATCAGTCTGTAGGCCTCATGTACATACCAGCTGCCTGGAAATGGCTGTGATTGGGGCACAGCAGTCATTACTTGATTTGTGTGCCCCTGCTCCTACTCCAACACTTACTGAATACCTGCTGCATGCTTGGTGCTGTGGAGGTACTGGCGGGTCCATAAGACTTGGCCCCAGCCTAGCTGGCTTTGGAGGAATGGTTTGCTGTGGATAATTCCTAGAGTGAATGAGAATCTTAACCGGGCAGGTGAGAACAGAACAGGGGGTTGAGTATTGCACTGCCCACCTCTTGCAATATCTCTGCCCTTTCCTCTGCTTGTAAGAGTTCAGGTTGCCTGGGTTCAAAGGTGCCTTTGTAGCCTCTGCTTTCTGCTGTAGCTGTGGCCCTCAAAAAAATTTTAAAAACCAGTTGATACACATTCAGACTTGCCAATGATGATTTTTAACGAAGTGGTCATTTGCTTAGAATAGCAGAGTACAAAGGACACAACCAGGGTTTCTTCTCACAGCAACTCCCTTGGGGCAGACTTTGACTGACAGCTGACTTTCAGGAATGATCCTGCTACCAGCCTCTTGTCCAGATGGGCTTACCTGCCCTCGTAGCTGGTGTGGGACACAGGCATTCGGTGGTTTTGGGGGTGGGAGGCAGGCATGTGTACTCTTGAGGTACTCTAGCTCTGTCATCTTAGGCATGTGGCTGGGAATAGCATCTGGTGTCGTGGGCTTAAATTCCACTCCAGTCTGCCTTTCTGAGGACTTGGGGCTTTTTTCCTTCCATCTCTAAGCTCTGGGAAGGGGTGCTGCTTCCTCCAAATGGGGAGGAAAAGGGACACTCCCCTCTCTCCTTGCCTGGGTGCCCTCAGGATGTGGATGCCATGCATGGGCTGATAGCCTGCCCAGCTGTCCCTGAGGGGGAGGCCCTAGGGCACATTTTGCTTTCCTTCCCTTCACTGTGTGGATATGTAGGGGCAGGGATGGGGGACACTCAGACAGGAAACTGAGCCTCAGGTCCCATGCTACCCAGACCTGGCTTGGCCTTCACTGCTGATGGGGAGAGCCCTGGGGCATTGCCCACACTGGGCACAGAAGTGGCAGCCTCACCCCCAGCTCTTGCCCTGTCCTCCAGCTCTGGCTGAGAGATATCGACTGCCATGTGCAATGCCCCAAGGCTCAGGACCAGAACCTGGCTTGGGTCTGGCCATGTGCCCCTTCCCCTGGGAGACAGTACTCTGGTAAAGCACCCAGGCCTGTACCTGGTGCTTCAAGACATTTGACAAATTACCGACATTCTTATCTTCTCCGCTCTCTTCGGGGGACTGCGATCGATTGGTTGGAACTCTCAGTTTCTTGCTTTTACTAAACCTAGGTAGGCAGTGGAAGAATAATTGCTTTCCTGACATTTTATATTATCGTCTTATTTAGACCATCACCTTAATCTTTACACAGTCCTTGAGAAGTAGATAGTATCATCCCTATTTTGTAGCAGAAGATTCTGAGGTTTACTAAGGTTAAGTTACTCAGTCACCACCACACATGGGAAAAAGGACGTGAACTTGGATCTTTGATACCAGGTCCCAACCAGATCCCACGTTTTCCCCCACAGCATGCTTCGTCTCCTTGAGATACCACAGAGCCCACTCCTTCTTTCCTCTGGGCCCCTGTTTCTCACCATGCAGAGTCCAGCCACTGTGCTTCCTTCTGTGTTGAGAATCAGCCCCTCTGTCTGCTTTGTCTCTGCTCTGGTTTCTGGGCTCGGTCCCAGGTCTTGTCAGGAGCACTGCCCAGAAGCCTTCAACCATTCTAGGAGTGTCCTTGGTGTTTTCACACCTCCAGCCCCATCCTGCCTTCCCTTGGCTTTGTGTGTGTGCCCTGTGTGTTGTGGTTTCTCCCTTCTGCCCTGGAGCACATGGTAGGAAGGGAGGAGGAGGAGGTGGGGGAGGGAGGGGAGAGGGCAAAGGGGAGGGAGGGATGGGATAGGGGCTTGCCACCTGGATACTCAGACCTAGAAACCTGTGCTGTTTGCAGGTGTATTAGGGTCAAGGCTAGGCTGCTGTAACAAAGAGACACCAAAATACAGTGGCTTTAAGAAGATGGGAATTTATTTCTCTTGTGTCCTAGTCTCAGTGTGATGGGGTCCAGGTTGCGAGGATGATTCAGTTCCACGGGGTTGCTCCACCACTCCGAAGGACATTATCCTCATTCATATGGTCAAAGCTGGGTTTGGAGCCTATCTGTGTTGTAGCCCAGAGGAAAGTGTTTGATAATGAAATGGGAGGCAACATGGGAGCTGCACGTGGCACTTCCATTCGTACCGCACTGGCATAGTCGCATGACCACACCTTGCTGCAAGAGGGCTGAGAAATGCTGTCTGTGGCTGGGCAGCCACGTGCTCAGTGACTGTATTGCTTGGGAAGAACGGGACAAGGAATTTAGTTGGACAACTAACTTAGTGTCTGCCACAGCCTTTTAAAAATTATTTTTAAGTTAAAAGGTTAATTTTAATTATTTTAAAGGGGGGTGGTGGTGTGGTGATCTATAGTCCATCAGTTGGACTATAGATTATCAAGCTGAGAATAGGGGCTAGGGAGTGTGCAGGGCACGTGAATCTGCAAGTGAACATTTGCCATTTCTCCCACTGGCTGTTTTTATAGTCTTCCATCATAATGGTTGAGTTTCATGGCTCACCCTTTGGCAATAGGTCATGCCTCCATTGGCCCTGGGAGACAAGACTCAACACTGTTACTTCTCATGCCCCAAGAATTAAGGCAGTCAATGCTCCCTGTGGCTGAGGTGCTTATTTTGGTCACCCTTCCTACTACCCCCTTGTTAGCAGCACAGCCAGGAGAGATTGGAGACCAGGGCAGAATCTCCTGGTTTCTCTCTCGAGAGGCTGAATCACATCACAGAGAAGACTCCCCAGAGTCCTCAGGATGTCAGTGCCCTTGAGAAGCAGCTGAGAGCTGTGTGGTCACATTCTCCCATTTTACATAGAGGGAAACCTCACAGGACCCAGAGAGCATAGGAGCTTGCTGAGCTGGCCCAGCCTGTGAGGAGAAGGGCTGCACTGTAGCAATCCAGGCCTCTTGCTGTGCACCAAGCCTTTCCACGAGACTCGTTTGCACATTAGCTCATTTATCCTATAGACTCAACCTCGGGGGGATTTCCCAGTGATATGCTCAAGGTCAGCCAGCAAATAAGGGACTCTCCAGCACTTCAGGCCAGGTCTCCAGTTCCCCAAACACTCACAGGGACACATAGACTTGTCTCATGTCTCATCTCCAAATGCTTAGTGGCCATGATAGTACCATACTCATCTTTCATTTAATTCTGATGTGGGCCTGGGCGTTCCTGTGGGTGAGGATTGTCTTAGTTTTCTCCAATTGACCTGTAAATCTGAGGATTGAGTTCCCAACATTTGAAATTTCAGGGGCACATTCAAACCATAGCAAAGACCCTGTAGCCCTTCTCCCGCCTCGTGTTTGATGGTCACCATCAGAGGCAACTGGGGGTTTGGGACTATCTTCCTTTATGAATTGGAATATTCAAGGCCTTAAAGGTGCCCCGCAGCCTTCGGTTTTCTTTCCATCCATGTATTCATTTAACAAGTATTCATTGTGGCCTGCTGTGTAGCAGCCTCTGTCCTGGATAATAGGGACACAACCGTGAGCAGAGGAGGCCTGGCTCATATCTACCTTTTTTTTGAGACAGAGTCTTGCTCTGTCACCCAGGCTGGAGTGCAATGGCACCATCTCGACTCACTGCAACCTCTGTCTCCCCTCGTGGGTTCAAACGATCCTCCCATTTCAGATTCTCGAGTAGCTGGGACTACAGGCATGTGCCATCATGCCCAGCATTTGTTTTTTTTTTTTTTTTTTTTTTTTTTTTTTTTTTTTTTGACAGAGTCTCACCTGTCGCCCAGCCTGGAATGCAGGGATCTTGGCTCACTGCAACCTCCTTCTCCTGGGTTCAAGCAATTCTCTTGTCTCAGCCTCCCAGGTAGTTGGGATTATAGGTGTGTACCACCATGCCCAGCTAATTTTTTGTATTTTTAGTAGAGATGGGGTTTTGCCGTGTTGGCCTGGCTGGTCTCGAACGCCTGACCTCAGGTGATCCGCCTGCCTCGGCCTCCCAAAGTGCTGGGATTACAGGCATGAACCACAGCACAGCTAATTTTTATATTTTTAGTAGAGATGAGAGTTCACCATGTTGGCCAGGCTGGTCTTGAACTCCTAACCTCAAGTGATCCACCCACCTCAGCCTCCCAAAATGCTGGAATTACAGGTGTGAGCCATGGTGCCTGGCCTCCCATCTACTTCTCAGCTCTCCAGATCGCTAATGGCGTCGTTAGTCACAGCCTGTGTTCGTTTACAGCTGTGTGGTGTTAGCCTTGATGTCTTATTAGCAGGTGTCATTAACTCCATTATAGAGATGAGTGCATTCAGATTCCCATAGGTTGCCTGACTGGCTCCAAGTCACAAGGCTGGCCCCTGGGGCTCCTGACTCCCAGCATAGCACTCCTCTCCTGCCTCTCTTCCCCAGGCAATCTCTGGGGCCCCTGAATCCCTGCGGAGGTGCTCAAGGTCCCCTCCATTTCCACAGGGCAGCCTGTGCAGTGCTGGATAGGGCCCAGGCCTGCCCCACAGAAGACATGGCCCCGTCTAGGTTCCACACTCAGTTGGAGGTTAGGTAAGCACTTGGTGGCAGTTTCACTTTCTCTTTAGTGTTTTTTTTGTTCCTTCTGGATTCTGCTGACCTAAAATGAGCCCCAGAGGTGAGGAATGGAAGGAGGGAGGAGATGTGGGTGGTGGAGAGGATGGGGGAAGGCATGAGAGAAGCCGCACTTCACCTGTGTAGGGTGGGAACCAGAACTCCGAGTTCAGGTGGGCTTCTTCTTCCCACCCCTGAATCTGACTCCAGCTTTTTGTCAGCCCCCTCCCTCCACCTACACGGCTGGCACCACCCTCAGCTGTCACCACTACTCACGGGAAACAATGGAGGTTTGTCTGATTTTCCGGGAGGGGAGGAGGAAGCTGAGGGTGGGAATAATTGTTCTCCAAGATGAGATTTTTAGAAGAGAGAAACTTTATTGCACTTGGAGGATAAATAAACTTCTAGCCCGTAAAACTTCTTGCCAGGCCACAAAGCAAATGTCTCCTTACCCCAGAGGTCAGAGAACTGCAGGAGAAGCAGTTTGTGGGTGGGCGAAGCTTCATCAGCTTCCCTGGAAAACCTCTGCAAGGTTCTCCTACCGTGCCAGCCCCAACTCATGTCCTGGGTTTGTGTGGGAACATGTCTGCCTTTCTCCGCTGCTTTGTATGTGTGATTCCCACGCCTGGTCCGGGGATGAGGTGGGGGCTGGTGCCTGGCATGGATTCTGAAGGACTCTGGCTTCCTCTGGGATTCCCCATAGATCTAGCACGGTTGGACAGGGGACTTTTGTATGACTTCCAGGTATGACAGGCTGTCTTAAAGCTGTAGCTTATATGCTGCAATGCCAAGCATTCCATTGCATTGCAGGAGAACAGAGGGAGAATATTTGAAATCAGGGATTTCTCTGAAAGTCTTATAAGTAGCATCTCCATGCAGAGGGGGAATACAAATTGTCCCTGCTTGAGCAGCCAGGGGCCCAGGCTGTAGCCACTCCGTGGACTGTCCCAGGTGGCAAAGACCTTAGCCATCACCCACTGCCTCTCAGTTTTATGGATGAGGAAGCTGAAGTTCCCAGAGGCAAGGGGACGTGCCCAGAGCTACATACTCATGGTTGCAAATCTCTGCTGAGAACTCACACCTGAGTTCCCAGGCCTTTCTCCACACTGTGCTGCCTCTAGACGTTCATTAATTGCTTTTGAGGAGGCCCTCGTCTCCATGGTTTTAAATTCATATATTCTTCCCAAGCCCCAAGTTTCATGGTGTGTAAGAGAAGTGAATTTTCAGTCTGATACCCTTGTCTAGACTGTCCTGGATACCTCAGTCATCATACCTGAGCCCCTTCCCTTGTCCCTTGGGCCTCACCTCTAGCACCTCCTTCCCTTTTCTGTCACCACATCTCATGCTCCTGAAAGCCACAGAGAGTGGCTGTGCTAAGTGTGCCATCTGAAATTGGCCCTGAGCTTGGCAGATGAATCTGAGCCTTTGAGAAATGACCCCTTCAGGGGCAGCAGGGAGGCAGATCACTGTGGGCCTAAGGGGGCGCTACTAATTGCCCAGGAGTCTGATATTCTGTAAGTCACCTGGGATCTGTCTCTCTTCCACTGTCCTCTAGGTCCCTCCCGTCCTGCCTCCTCTTTGTACACCAGCAGCGCTGTGCAACAGAAATATAATGAGAGCCACATATATCCTTCCAGCTATTTCAGTGGGCCAAAAAGTACAAACAAAGAAAACAAACCCATGGGTAAAAGTAATTTAAATAATATATTTTATTTACCCAGTATATCCAGAATATCATTGAATCATGTAATGAATACAAAATTATTTCAGATTCCAGTGTATTTTATACTCACAACACCCCTCTCACTTCAGACCAGCCACACTGCAAATGCTCCTAGCCACATGTGGCTAGTGGTTCCTGTGGTGGGCAGCTCAGTTTTGCGGGGGAATATGGTGCTATCCTCCTTTGCTGCTTTGGCCCCTCCCCTCCCCTCTCTCTGCCTCTGGATAAATCAAGTTTCCTAACCTCCATGCTGTATTCATTCAAGCTGTAACCCACTCATTCGTTCTCCTTTCACTGCCAAACATCCAGAGTCACCTTCATTCACCGTCCCCTTATGACCTTATAACTTAACCCCTTATAGCCCAACTCCTCCTCTACCCATTCTGCTCTTGCATCTCTTTTCAGCCTCTTCCACAACACCTGATTCTGTTTGACTTTCCTACTCTTGGATTTGGCTTTTGTGACACTTTCTTACTCACAATCTACTCACCCCAAAGCCAGCTCCTCCTGGACTTCCATAAGTGGATTGTGAACCGAAGTTCTCTCCTTCCCATGGAGACATCACCCAGGCTCAAATACTCCTTGCAGATGCCTTGCTTGGGGGCTGCTCTGCTTTCTCTTCTCAGAGTGCCAGCCTCTCCCAGGCCCCTGGTCCTTCTCATCTCCTCCATTTCCACAGTCCTCTTTTAGTCTACTTCTAGCATCTTCTTCTTCACTGCCTCCTTTCCAGCTGTCAGTTTAATCTACCCAAAGTACTGCTCTGATCACATTTCCCTTTTGAAAGCTGGCAGCATTAGAAGTTGTAATAGCACAGGAACATGTTTATGTTACAAAATTAAGTGAAGACTGGGCATGGTGGCTCATGTCTGTAATCCCAGCACTTTGGGAGGTTGAGGCGGGCAGATCACCTGAGGTCAGGAGTTTGAGACCAGCCTGGCCAACATGGTGAAACGCTGTCTCTACTAAAAATACAAAAATTAGCTGGGCATGATGGTGGGTGCCTGTAATCCCAGCTACTCGAGAGGCTGACACAGGAGAATTGCTTGAACCCTGGCAGAAATTGCAGTGAGCTGAGATCGCGCCACTGCACTCCAGCCTGGATGACAAGAGTGAGACTCTGTCTCAAAATAAATAAATAAATAAAATTAAGTGAAAAACACAGGATATCAAATTATGTAAACAGTAAAATCACAGTTTTATGAAAGCAGAAACAAAAAGCCATAAATAGATTTTTTTAAAAAAGGAAGGAAAAGGAATAAATGGAAATGTTAACACTGGTTGTCTTTGGGCAGTAATTGATTTTTTTTTTCCTTTTCTATGATTTTGATGTGTTTCATAAAAGATGCACATTTTATAATTTGGGCAATGAATATACTGTTTATTTTTGGAAATGCAGCCATCAAGAGTTTTTAATGCCTCCTAGATCATGTGCTGGCTCACTACTCTGACATAGAAAAAATTCCTTCATGATCTGGCCATGAACCCCCTTGTCTCATCTCTGGCCAGTCCTCTCTTTGCTTCTGGTCAGCAGTGACTACCTGGTGTTCCCAGTACAGCCCTGGACTCTTCTTCCTCTTTCCCATACACATTGATGCTGTTTCCATCACCTTTATGCCCCTCCACTGGGATGCCTGGTGGCTAGGTTCCTACTCATCTGCAGACACTTCTCCGGGAAGTGGTCCTAGTCCCCACTGCCCAGACATGATTCCTTTTTCTATTTTGAATCCCTTTTCCCATTTGACTTCTCCTCTCTGGTTTTACAGGCATTTGCATTCTTATTTTATCTCTTCTATCAGAAGAGGAGATTCTTCAGCCTGCCATGCCGACAGTGCAAGCGTGGACTTTTTTCTTTCTTTATATAAGTTTATGAGTGTTTCTTTTTAGAGTAATATATACAATAGAAATGTTGGAGAGTATTCATTGGTATAAAGAAAAATAGCTAAAATATACTTATCATCCCACCACCTAGAGATATTCCATCACGGTTAACATTTTCAGATGTATACATGTGAAAAATTGGGATCGTGAGGTATATACAATTTCATATTCTCTTTTTCTCCTACTTGACATTGTATTTTGGAAAATTTCTCACAATGCTGAAGGTTATGTAAATGAGACATTTTAAAGGCTTTAAGATATTACAGGGTATTGAGCACCATGGTTTTATTTTATTTCATCTTGAGGCTGAGTCTTGCTCTGTCACCCAGGCTGGAGTTCAGTGGCACAATCGTGGCCCATGCAGCCTTGACTTCCTAGGCTCAAGTGATCTTCCCACCTCAGCCTCCTAAGTAGCTGGGACTACAGGTGCATGCCACCATGCCCGGCTAATTTTTTATTTCTTTGTAGAGAGGGGGTCACACTGTGTTGTCCAAGCTGGTCTCAAATTCCTGGCCTTAAGTGATCCTCTTTCCTTGGTCTCCCAAAGTAATGGGATTACAGGCATGAGCCACTGCACCTGGTGAGAGCACTGTAATTTATTTAACTGCTTTCCAGTTTTTCAACATTTAGCGTTGCTCATTGTTAAGTTTTATAATTATCCTCGGACATAAAGCCCTGTTCAAGCTACTGAGTTTTCTGTAGCATAGATTCCTGGGAGGGGACTGACTTATTGGGTCAAAGGTTATGAATATTTGGAAAGCTCTTCATACATATTGCCAAATTCCTTTCCAGAAAGGTTATGCCAATTTGGATTCCCACTGATAATGTAGGAGAGCGCCTATTCCATTGCATTCTTGCCAACAATATTACTATGGAAAAAGAACTTTGCTATTTTAATAGGCAAAATACTGCTTTTATTGGCATTTCTTTGCTTGCTACTGAAGGTTCACATCTTTCATATCACACATTTGTAAGTCATTTGTATTTTTACTTTAAGAAGCTTATTATTCATCCACATTACCCATTTTTTTATTGTTAGCTTTTTTTTTTTTTTTCCTTTTTCAAGAAGGAATCTTGCTCTGTCACCCAGGCTGGAGTGTAATGCCTCGGTCTTGGCTCACTGCAGCCTCCGCCTCCTGGGTTCAAGCAATTATCCTGCCTCAGCCTCCGGAGTAGCTGGGATTACAGGTGCGTGCCACCACTCCCGGCTCATTTTTTGTATTTTTAGTAGAGATAGGGTTTCACCATGTTGGCCAGGCTGATCTTGAACTCCTAACCTCATGATCCACCTGCCTTGGCCTCCCAAAGTGCTGAGATTACAGGCATGAGCCACTGCGCCTGGCCTTTTTTTTTTTTTTTTTGTTAAATTCTACCCATTTACTGTTAATTGGCAAAATAATTTGTATATTAAGGGTATTTCCTCTGGCATGTTCTTTGCTGACTGAATGTTTATGAAATTAACTTGAGGATAGAGGATAGAGATTGTGGAGCCTGCAGAGTTTATGTCCTTGCAGCCCCTTCCATGCCTGGACTGACTTCCCCACCAAATCTGTAGTCCTAGAGGGCAGGGTGACCAGTGGCACGGTTTCCCAGTGCTGGGCACTCAGTCGGTGTTTGTCTTCTTCATGTAAGCACTATTACATGAAAGCTGTTATTTCTCTCTGGCTGTGCAAAGAGTAGGTCTTCCTAGGAATAAGTAATTTAAAATAACAAAAAATAAAGTGTACGATGTGGACACTTCTCTCTAAAGGCACAGCTGTGCAAGTTATAGAAGAAATTCTTTCCTTTGTAATTGTTGCTGTTTGCTTTACAAATTTAAGGGCATTAAAACCACAATGAGATACCATTCTCACTCCTGCTAGGATGACATGAAAAAGACAACAAAATAAGTATTGGTGGGGCATGTGGAGACATTGGAGCCCCCATGCAGTGTTGGTGGGGGTGTAAGGTGGATGCAGTTGGTTGGAAAGCAGTTGGGCAGTTCCTTAAAATGTTAACATAGAGTTACCATGTGACCCAGCAATTCTGCTCCTAGATATATCTCTAAGAAAACAATATATCCATGTAAAAACTTGCACATGAATGTTCATCACAGCAACGTTATTCATAATAGCCAAAAGGTGGACACAACTCAAATGTCTACACCTGGTGGTGGATAAACAGTATATGGTAGATCTGTGCTGTGGAATATTATTTATCTGTAAAAGGAACAAAATACTGCTCCAGGTAGAACATCCTGAATCTGAAAATTTCAAATCCAGAATGCTCTAAAATCCAAAACGTTGTGAGCTCCAACACACCACAGTGGAAAATTCCACACATGAGTACTTAACACAGACTTTGTTTCATGCACAAAATTACTTTAAAATATTGTATAAAATTACCTTTAGGCTACATATAAGAGGTGTTTATGAAACATGAATGAGTTTTATGTTTAGATTTGTGTCCCATCTCCAAGATATCTCATTATGTATATGTAAGTATTCCAAAATCTGGAAAAAATTCAAAATCTGAAACACGTCTGGTCCCTAGCACTTCAGATAAATGATTCTCAGCCTGTGTGTGCTATTATGTGGATGAACCTTGAAAATATCATGATAAGCAAGAAAAGCCAGACACAGGAGGCCACCTATTGTTCACTTCCATTTATATGAAGTGTCAGAATAGGCACATCTATAGGGATGGAAAGTAGGTTCGTGGTTGCCAGGAGCCAGATGAGGGTGGGGTGGCAAATAGGCAGTGACTGCTGGGCATGGGGTTTCTTTTGGGGATGTTCAAAATGTTCTGGGGTTGGTAGTGATGGTTGCACAGCCTTGTGAATGCACTAAACACTACTGAATTATGCACTTTAAAAGAGTGCATTTTGTGGCATGTGAATTACAGCTCCATAAAAAATAATTAAGGGAAGCTATACTAGAGTAAGACTTGGCCTTTTGAGACAGGTGGGCCTTTCTCACCCACAGCCATGAGTTCCCTGGAGAGAATGCGCCCAGAGGACATTCATCGAATCTGGCAGTGGCTGGGAGTAGGTCCCTAATCAGCAGTACTTTGTGTGACCAGGATCTATGAAGAAGGCCTGGGGCGTCTGGGACAAGGGTGAGAGAAAGTTGAGTGTCTCTTTATTAAATAGAATAAAACAAAACTAGATCTAAATTAAGTTGGGATAAGTAACAGCTTAGTACAGTAGAGTAGGATGAGCTGTGAGCTCAGAAAGAGATGGCTGTGATCCCAGTTCTGCAGCTGCCTTGCTGTGAATCCCAGGCAGGACCCCTCCCTCGAGCCTCAGTTTCCTCATTGGCAGAAGGGGGATGATGCTGCCTAACTTGCTTATATTATAGGGATTTGATGAGGGTGAAAAGAACAATTACATGTGAAAGTGTTTTTGCAGACTGGATATTGCTGTACCTAATTATTCACAGACACTTATCTTTCTTCACATTTTAGTCTATTTTGTTTTTCCTTAAAATGTATTAAGCAGATGCTAATTGTTGATTTGTTAATATTTCATGCTCTAATTTTAGTGACATTAAAGTTGTGTTAAATAAACATTACACTTTAGAATCATATTATAGATTGAGTTTTTTCAGACACATTGAGTAGCTGGGGTAGGCATGAGATAGGGGATGTGGTCTATGATAAGACTTAGAGGGCATTAATGCCGGCACAGGAGTTTGGGTTTTATCTTACTGATAATGGAGAGTCCTGGCGGGTTTTGGGTAGGAAGATGTCATGATGTTAAGGGTATCATTTGAAGATCTCTGGCATAGAGAATGATATTCACAGAGGCTGGAGGCCCCTTAGGAGGCATCCTAAACTCTTGAGGGGAGTGTTCCAGGACAAGGGAGAGTGATGATCCCAGAGCAGCTAGATCCTAGCCGGAAGGGAGGGGAGAAGGGGGATGTCATCTGGGCAGGGCCCTAGTGAGCAGAGAGATGGGTTTGACCCTGTTTGTCCAGAGCCAGTGGTGTAGAAACGGTCACCTCCTTGAAAAAGGACCTCATCACAAAAGCCCCCAAGCAGAGATAACGCAGTTTTGATTACCAAAAACACATACAGCAATCTTTATTCTTCGTGAAAGGAAAAATTTTAGAGGTGCCACTCATTATGATTAGAAAAACAGTTAAAAATATGTAATAGTTAAAAAAAAAACCATTAAGCACCTAATTGAGCATGGTGCAGTGTACAAGGAACCATGCCGATATGCCTTCTAAGAGTATATAATTTAAGATTATTCTTCCTTGAGTTATTTTATTTTATGTCTTAATGGGGTTCCACTGAGGTCTCCTGAGTTTCCCACCACCACTGTGTAAGACAAATGAAATCTAGCGTAGGAGGAAGAAACTTGCCAGGCTGTCAGCTTCTTTTATGTGGGACTCATTTCGTTGTTAGTTTTATGTGTTTGTAAACTGACAAAGGACTAGAACAGGAAGGAGCTGTGCCTGTCTTTAGGGCTGGGGGCCAGGGGACACCTTGCAGGAGGGGGGCCTCCCCCTCCTTTTTACTGCCCAGAGTAGGGGGAACTGGTCCTCTGCCCCCACAGTCCCTGAGGTGGTCTAGCCTCTTGTGGCCCTTGAGTGGATTTGGAAAATCGGATCTCACTTCATTGGGGTGATTGCAGAGACTCTGATGCACAGGGAAATGCTGTAATCTGTCTACTCTGTCTTCACAAGTGGAGGAGTATCTGGAAGAGGGAGTAGGGAAGAGCGAGCAGGAGCTTGGGGGACAGGGTTGTCATGACTGGGGGAGGTGTGGTTTAAAAGGACCCCTGGTAGCGTTGCCAAGTAAAATATGGGTAACTCAGTTAAATTTGAATTTTGGAAAAACAATGAGTAATTTTTTTGTTAGTATAAGTAGGTCCCAAATATTGCCTGGGACCTGCTTATACTAAAAGATGTACTTGTTGTTGGTTTGTAATTCGAATTTAACTGAACATCCTGCCTCCTTCATCACCAAATCTCCAATAAGTTCTGATTCCCACCACAGCCACCACCATTCACCTGTGAACCATACTGCAAGGGGCAAGCTGAGTTATTGGGAACAGGAGCTGCATAAAAGAGCTAAAAGGGCAAACTGAGCAGGGGTCTTCCCCAACCTTAGTCCCCAAGTGATTTCCTTCTACTCCAAACCCAGGCATTCCTCATTTCCCTTTGCCTTGCACCTTTCCCAGGATTATTGAGTAGCAAGCTTATTGCAGTGGGCCCACGGAGCCCTCTGAAAACTCAAGAGAGAAGACGCAGAACGACCACAGTGTCTGAGGCCGGTGGCTAGGGTTTTTTAAAGTTTTCTGCCAAGGAGACACTGCGTAAACCAAGCACTGTAACTTCCCACTCTCGGCTCAAATCAAACCTGCAGCCTGAGGGCAGCTAGAGGTTGGGTTTCAGAAGTGCTGGGGTTTTGGAACTATTAAATATTCATAGGCATCTCCTCTTGGTTTTGACACTGAGAATAGAATTCCAAACATTCCCCCTCTAGTGGTGTCTCTCCTGGTGTGGTCCTGGGACTCCCTGGGCCTTGTCCACCTGAACCCATCCATCTGCAGGGCTTGTTTTAAACTGTTTGTTGTTGTTGTTTTGGAGTTGGGGTCTTGCTCTGTTGCCCAGGCTGGAGTGCAGTGGTATGGTCATAGCTCACTGCAGCCTCTACCTCCTGGGCTCAAGTGATCTTCATGCCTCAGCCTCCCAAGTAGCTGGGACTACCTGGTGAATTTTTTTGATGTTTTATTTTTATTTTTGTAGAGATGAGGTATCACTATGTTGTCTGGGATGGTCTTGAACTCCTGGACTCAAGTGATCTTCCCACCTCAGCCTCCCAAAGTGCTGGGATTACATGTGTGAGCCCCCGCATCCTGCTGGCTGTTTTAAAGCAGATGCTGAGGCTACTCCAGGGCTGTGGTCTGCTGTATTATTGGGTCTCCTTTTCACTCCACTTGGTGTAATGTGGGTATATGCCACATGCTCCTTCATAGCAGCGCACACACACACACACACACACACATTCTCATGTTCCATGTGTTAGATGTGTCCTGTGAGGCCAGCCTAAGCCAATAAACCCTTAATTAGGCCCTGTTTACCTGCTGTTGTGAAGCCTCAGCAGTGACTGATACATGTTATTATTTACTAATTAAGTCCTTTACACAAGGACAGGATTTATACTTACTTGTACCGTGTCTGTCTTTATGGGGGTGTAAGAAGGTGCTCATTATTTGATCACTGTTTGAGTGGAGAAGAGCACCAGGCAGCATTTGGGCATACCTTTCTTGTCCCCAAGGTGTGAGATCATTTTTAAAGTTCAGACTCCCTCCCAGGAGTGTGTAAGCAGAATTCCATCAGGTTTTACCAATGCCTCCTCACTATTCATAACACATCTGCACAGGGACCCTAGCACTCTTTAAGTCCTGGTGCCCAGATTCCTGCTTTTTTGGCAGATGGGGTGTGTATGTGTGTGTGTGTGAGAGAGAGAGAGAGAGAGCGAGCGAGCGCTATTAATCTGTTTTTCACTTTCAGGTTCAACTTGCTGAAATCCCCGTTTCCAATAGCCCTGCTCCTGACCCCACCCTCAAACCCCAGCGCCCTCTTTCTGCCTGCCTGGTTTTGTGTTTAGTGTACCGAGGCACACTAAGCTTAGCAAAGCCATTTGGACCGCTCTTGGGTTACCACACATGGTTTTACCTGGATTTGCACTGTCTGTTGCCATTGGCCTTCTGGCTATAGGAGGAGTCAGATTACAGCAGGAGAGACCAGGAGGATTAGTACAGAGATGCTGCAGCAGCCACTTGATAATTACTTTGGAGGTCATGTCTCAAAATAGACTCTGGCCTCTCTTTGTAGCCTCAGAAAGAAGGAAGGCTACTCTTTCTCTGTCCGGCCATCTGCTTACATTTTCTCTCTTAGTCTCCTAGATGTGACTTCTGCCCCCAGTTTTTAAAAAACATTAAGGTGTAATTTACATACAGTAAAATTCAGGTTTTTAGCACATTGTTCTGCAGGTGTAACAGACGCATATAGATGTGTAATTGCTAATACAGTCAAGATGCAGGACAGTCTCATCACCCCAAACGATTTCCCTATGCTGCCCCTTTGTTGTCAGCCCCACCTACTGCTCCCTGGCAACCACTGATCTATGTGCAGCGCCCACAGTTTTACGTTTTCCAGAATGCCATCTAAATGGAATCACGGTGTGTAGGCTTTTGAGTCTGGCTTCTTTCATTTTAGCGTAATGTATTTGAGATATATCTGTGTTGTGTTTATCAGTGGTTTGTTCCTTTTTATAGCTGAGTAGTAGTCCAGAGCATTTATGTAAAGATTTTTGTGTGAACATAACTTTTCATTTGGAAAAAAATACCTAAGACTGAGGTTGCTGGGTCATAGGGCAAGTCCATATTTAACATGATGAGAAATTGCCAAACTGTTTTCCAAAATGGCTGTACCATTTCTCATTTCTACCAGGAAAGTATGAGCTGATTTGTTGTGCATTCTCACCAGTACTTGTTATTGCATTCTTTCTTCTTTTCTTTCCATTTTTAATGTATTTTAACTTCGGCCATTCTAATAGTGTGTGGTAGTATCTCATTGTTTTAAAAATTTGTATGATAGGTTTTGCAGTTAGGCCTCTGAACCATTTTGAGTTAATTTTGCATATTTTGTGAGGTTTGCTTTGATCATATGAATATTTAATTGTTCTAGCACCATTTTTTTTACTCACTGCCATACACATGAGGATCTAGCACCATTTTTAAAAAGACTCCTTTCATGTAATTGCCTTCATACATTTCTCAAAAGTAAAGGTGTGAAATAGGATTTGCAAATATTATCTCCCATTCTGTGGGTTGTCTTTTCACTTTCTTGATGGGGCCCTTTGAAGCGCAAAAGTTTTAAAATTTTGATGAAGTTCAATTTATCTATTTTTTTCTTTTGTTATTTGTATGTATGGTGTGATATATAAGAAATCATTGCCTAATCCAAGGTTATCAGATTTATCCCTATGTTTTCTTCTCAGGGTTTTATGTTTGTAGTTCTCACATTTGGGTCTCTGATCCACTTTGAGTGAATTTTTGTGTATAATATGAGGTAAGAGTTCCAGCCTCATTCTTTTGCATGTAGATACCCAGTGTTCCCAGATTACTTGTTGAAAAGACTGCTCTTTTCCCATTGAATTGTCTTGGAACCCTTCTCAAAAATTAACTAATCATAAATATAAAAGCTTATTTCTGGACTCTTCTATTCTGTATATCTATATTAGGCAATTCTATTCCCCTGTATCTGTATTTCTACCCTTAGGCTAGTACCACATTGTCTTAATTACTGTAGCTTTATAGTAAGTCTTGAAATTGATTAGTATGAGTCTGCTAACTTGGTTGGCAATCTTTTTCAAAACTATTTTGGCTATCTGTATTGCTTTGATTGTGATTGTATTGCATCTATCTATCAGTCTGGGGGAAATTGACATCGTAACATGGCGTTTTTCTGTACATGGTCTATCTCTCCATTTATTAAAGTCGTAAAATTTATTTCATCAGTGTTTCATAGCTTTCAGTGAACAGGTCTTAGATTAAGACCAATTTTAGATTTTCTGTTAGTTTTTTTAGTTTCTACATAAGTATTTCATGGTTTCTGGCACTACTGAAATGGTTCACTCAGCCCTCTGTATTTACAGGGCATTGGTTCTGGGACCCCCTAGGGATATCAAAATCCTCAGATGCTTATATAAGTCCCTTATATAAAATGTCATAGCGCAGTTGACCCTCTGTATTTGTGGGTTCTGCATCCACAGATTCAGCCAACCATGGTTGGAAAATATGTACAGTTGCCGAATCGAAGGGTTTGATCCAAGGTTAGCTCAATTTACAGATGCAAAACCTGTGGATACAGACAGCCAACTATACCTTTAAAACTTTTACTTCCAATTGGTATTTACTCATATATAAAAGTATGGTTGCTTTTTGTATATTGATCTTATATCCTACGACTTTTCTAAACTTGCATATTCTGGTAGTTTTTAAATTTTTTGAGGTTCTTCTACATAAATAATCATATCATCTACAAACAGAGAGAGTTTTATTTCTTCCTTTCTGATCTGTGTGTCTTTTATTTCTCTTGTCTGATTGCACAGTCTAGGACCTCCAGTGTGATGTTGAACAGGAGACACAAGAGGGGAACAACCTGGCTTTGTTTCTGGTCTTAGGGGAAAGCATTCAGTCTTTCACCACTAAGTATGGCATAATTTAGCTGTAGGTTTCAGTATATGCCATTGATCAGATTAAGGGACTTCCCTTCTATTTTTAAGTTGGTAAGAGTTTAAAAATTATTCATATATGTTGCATTTTGCCAAATGATGTTTTAGAAACTATTGAAATGATCCTATGTTTTTTAAAAAATTTCAGTTTGATATGGAAAATTACATTGATTGCTTTTTTAAGTTGAACCAGCCTTCATTCCTGAGATAAAGCCCACTTGGTCATGTTGTATAATTTTTTCATGAGGCATTAGCCTGTCTGAGGCTAGCTCCTCATCTTCTTCTTCCCAGTTTCTGTCTCCACTCCTGTTTTTATCACCTGGCACCTTCCTCTCTCTTTTCACACAAAGCTCCCCTAACTAGATCATCCTTCAGAATTCCCTGTGGGACTACCCCTCAGCCTTCATTTCCTCATTTCTTCCTCCTCATCCTCTCCCAGTGGTTCCCCGTGACTTCCCAGAGGCCTATTTTCGGGGGCTCACTTCATAATCACTACATTGGTTACTACTGCAGGCCGTGGTCTGTTTCTTCCTGGACTTTCCTCTTCCTGGTCTTAGGGGCCCTTCCTTCTGAGTCAGCTCTGCCCTGGCTGGCTCCCAGACACATGCGGATCTTTGTTCCCTCATGCTTTGGGCTTCTGTGGCAGCGTCTGGACCTGTCTCCCATTCTTGCCCTCTGATGAATCTTCCAGAAGCTGCAGGCTCATCCAGCTGCTCTTTGGTTCAATGGTCCTTTTGGGGGACACAAGCATTCCATTTATAACACTCTTGAAGTAGATTGTAAGTTTCTGAAGACCAGGGGTCTTCTTTCCTTGTGATATATTGGCTTTTCCTATGTCATATATTTATATAAAATGACAGCAATGGGGTTGTCTAGGGTGGATGGGTTGGGTGAAAGGATGTGAGAGTTATCAGTCAGCAACAGTAGCCGGCCGAGGCAGGGGAGCTGGAAATCTGAACCTGCCCCCTTCTTGGAAGGCACATCCAGGAGGCACATGGGGCGCTCAGGGCATTCTTCAGCCAGGAGGGAGTAAGACTTTGGAATGGGAAGAGAAAGTCTTTTCATCGACTGGGGTATACATACCATAGGATGTCTCCAGGGGAAGATGGTACCACATCCAGCAAGAAGCCCCATGGCCTTGGGCCCAGGCTGGCTGAGGACTCTGGATGAAGGCCAGGACCACCTCAAAGCTATGATAGGCAAAGCCTTTAGGTAGAAAGCAGACCTGAGTCGGGAGCCAAGGGACCCCTAGAGAAGAGCATAGGCGTCATCTGCCAGGGCCACTGCCGGGCAGCTGACGTCCCATAGCAAAGCTCTTTGGGATCCAAATGGCCACGTGCCTTCCTCACCCCAGGATGTGGGACCAACATAGGCCTCCTGAGGGCTGAGGGAGCCACAACAGAAGGTGCAGGGGCTGACCCTGGCTCCCCTTCTGGAGCTGGAACTAAGAAGGAAGTTTTTGGAGGGAGTAACTGAGGTGCAGCTCAAAACACCCACAGCCTAGGAGAGCATCGTTGTGTGGCTCTGTCCACGTGGCCCCGGGTCAAGGGCAACAGTACCCAGGTACTCAGATACCCCAGGAGCTCTACGTGCCGAGAGAAATTTTGCCTGCACCTCACTCGCTGGGATCTGAATGTGCCGTATAACCTTGCTGTGCACATCGTGTTGTATTGTGTTTCGTTTTCCCTTAGCTTTTCAGTGCATATTCCCTTCAAAAGAATTCCAGCTTCGCCTCTGCTGACCTGGAGGGTTGGTGGTACTTTTCCAGACACACATTTCAGTTGTTGAGGAGTGGGAGAGGTTGCAGGCACCGGCCGGCTGGTGCGGTGGTTGTCAGAGAGCTGGCAACAGAAAGACCAGAGGCCCAGTGAGGAAGGAGTGGAGACCCACTGTGGCCACGGACCCCGACTAGCCAGCCTTGTCCTTCTTTCACTCCCTAGAGTGTTTAGCACAGCACTGAGGACCTGAGGGGGTTCGAGAGGCCTTGATATGTCGGAGCTGATCTCTGGGGGAGGGTGGCCCTTTGTCCTGTGCTGGATTTTATCACACTTTCAAAAGGGAAATCCCATCACCCCTGTGGCACCTTCCTTTCGGTGGCCCTCCTGTCCCCCAGCACACACACAGCTCTGTCACAGTACGTGTAACCTTTTAATTTCTGGTACTATAGGCATGTTTGGTATGATTATTAGGTGATTCAGTGTCCTTAGAGGACATACCCCATGACAGGCCAGCCAAGCTTCTGGCTTTGAGGACATCAGAGAGCCTGATCGATTATGCCCAGCTGCTCCCAGTGGTCAGCCGCGTATGGGGTGCCCTCAGCATTTGTTTGCTGAGATGGGGGCTGAGGGCTCCACGCTTTGGGTCCAGGAGGGTCAGGATCTGAGCTGGGTCTGCTCCTCTCTCCCTCTGCAGCTTGTCTCCAATGTTCTCATTTTCTCCTGCACCAACATCGTGGGCGTCTGCACCCACTACCCAGCTGAGGTCTCCCAGAGGCAGGCTTTCCAGGAGACCCGAGAGTGCATCCAGGCGCGGCTCCACTCGCAGAGGGAGAACCAGCAGCAGGTGAGTGAGGCCCCCTGCCCTTGCACAGTGGGAAGGAATAGAGACCCGAGATGTGCCTCAAATGAGCCCCTGGGGGTGCTCACTACAGCTGCCAGCCCCACTCCCTGGGAGGGGCCCAGCCCATGGGGAATGTTTCCCCCTGGAGAGAGTCCAGCATTCCAGACCCTGTGGGAAGGGAACTCTATCCTGCCTGTGCCCAAGGCCAGATGCCCATAGCCATGTGGTGTCCCTGTGGTTTGCATACAAGCCCAGCGGCAAGAGGGCCCCTCCCTCCTTCCAGAAGCACTCCCACTCCCTCCCCACACCGCTCCACACTCCCTCCCTGCACTGCACCCCCTTGTGTTGGAGTAAGGAGAGCAGCCAGCATTCCCTACTGGGATTAAGGTGCACTGCAGGGGAGGGATGAGGGAGAAGAAGAGGAGACAGGAGCTGTCATCCCCTGAGGCATCCCACACCTGGCTATTCCTCTCTCTGAGTTCTGGGGTTTGGTGATTCAGAGAAGGAAGACAGTCCCATGTCTCCCTAGACCTGCCTGTCCAGGGAAGGCAGGCCATTCCCAGGGTCACAGATTCCTGATGAAAAGAGGGGCCTGCCCTGTGTGCACCACTCCTGGGTGGGATGGGAGCAGGGCTGAGGGCCACATAAGGAGTCCTGTGTGGGTTCCCGGTCTCGATCCCCACTGCCTCCTCTCCTGTGTGTGAATCAGGTAGGGGTCTGGTGACTCTGTGACATGGCTTCCACATGAGAGGCTTAGGGGTGGCTGTGTGGCCCTAGGGGAGAGCATGGGCGGGTCCTGCAGGTCTCCCACTGGCCTCTATGAGATAAGGTTACTCCAAACCCGAGGGTTTTCTCCCCCTCTTAGATTACTGTCTCCCCAGACCCTCAGCAAGCATCAGTGGAGCCAGCCTGAGTCCCCGCATGCTGTGTCAGCCCCCACGGCTGATACAAGCATGGAAGGTGTGCCTTTGAGTGTGGGGGGACACGGAGAAGTGGCCAAGATGTCAGTGGTCACTCGCACCTCCAGGCCAGCATAGAGCACATACTGTGGCCACCCTGAGAGCATAGCGTTTTACTACTGCAGGGGTGCATCCTTGATGCCATCTGGTTGCATCCTAAGTGGGTCACTGTGACCTGGCTGGTGACATGCAGATAGCCAAACTAGGGGGCAAAGCTCTGTAGTACCTCTCCAGGCCCCCCAGTCCCCATCTGTCCCCCACTTCCCATCCAGCACGGCCTTGGTGGCTGCCATGTCTTGTCAGGTCCCTGCTTACACTGACCAGTCCGTGGCCTGGCTCTCCCCATTCACTCTTTGGCCCTGTCTGTGCTCCGGGTCCAGCATCTTGAAGGAAGCCCTTGCTTGGCGGTGTCCCTGGGGTCCTCCCACTGGCCTTTATTGACAGATGTACCTCACCTCTGGTACAGTGCACCACGCTCACCCCCCAGGCCTCAGCATTCCTGAAAAACCCTCATCTCATCCCCATTCCAGGCCTCGGTGTCTCTCACCTGAGATCAGGATACCTCCTTCTTCCATTTTCGGGGCTGCCCCTCTCACTTGTCCAAGGAAATTACCATTTTATAGCTTGCCACAATTTCCTTGCTCTGGCCTGGGCCAGTCTGGACGTTCCACCAAATCCACAGGGATTTAGGGGAAAAAATATTTTTGCCGTTCCATATTTGGAGCCAATATGCTAAGGAGGGGAAGCTTTCTGTGGACAGGTGCTTCTTAGCCGGCCACAGCTGGCAAGCCATGCAGAAAGAGCTGCTGGGGTTCCCTGGGGAAGCTTCTAGGTGCCCTGTGATGAGTGGACTCAAAATTGTTCCTCAGCAGCCCCCTGCCCATCCCCCCCTGGCCCTCAACCCAGAGGTGATTGTAAATGTAGGAAGGCTTCTCATGAAGCCAGTTTGTAGCACAGTCTCTCCCAGTCATCCCACACTGCCCTTTAATTCCTATTCCTGTTACCAGTAACTATTTACTGAGAGTTGGCCTTTGGTGCATGTTTCCTGCTGCTTGGGGAGACCAGACCAACCCACAGAGAATACCACCCTTCACTAATGTATCAGCTTCTCAAGCATAAGGCTCTGGGCCATGGCACTGGACAAGACACAGCTCCAGTCCCCAAGGTGGTCTCTCCTCAGAGTTAACAGGCAACTGACATGGGGTTTCAGGGGGTGGGGAGGGGGATGCCAGCAGCCTGAGTCAGACCTCCTCCTGGGAAAGGGGGAGACCTTGAAGGAGGATGAGGAGCAGTGGAGGAGGATGGTGATGCCAGCTTAGGAGCTTGTGCTCAACAGCAAGAAAGACCCCAGGAAGTGGGGTGGGGTGGTGGGGGCTCTGTGTTCTGCTGTATCTGGAATGGAGTGTGGATTTCATTTCAGCGCTGCCAGGATAGCAGGTGGAAGGGCAGGGAGGAGTCAGGTCATGGAAACCTTGAGGCCAGGGTGTGGGCTGATCTCAAAAGCATCAGGAGGCTTAGAAGATGATGTGGTCTGGTGTGTTTTAGGAAAGGAAGTTGCTTGCCTGCAGTGGGGAGGATGGACCAGAGGTGGCAAGCTTGGAGACAAGGAAGGTGATCTGGAGGCTGCCCCATCTAGTCTGGCCCTGAAGGTGGCCTGGGCTGCGGGAGGCTGAGGTTGGAGTGGAAAAAGTGCTTCAGCAAGGAGGAGCAGCAGCCAGGATGGGGGCAGGGGGAGCAGGCCAGGCAAGTGTGAGGCATAGCAAGGGGGTAGGGGGACATGGGCATTGGTTTGCAGTAGAAAATAACAGTGAGTTCAGTGGGTCTGGGAGAACCCATATTTGATGTGGCTGGTGGAACTAGGAAACCTGTGGAGGTGTTGGGCACAGGTGGTATTTCAGACAGTTTGGGGCTGTGCAGGCGTCAGGGAGGGCAGAGGGAGGCTGTCTGTCCAGGGTGTTGCAACCAGAATCCGAGAGCCAGGGGAGAACTGCATATGGGCAGTGGAGGAAGGCGCAGAACAGAAAGGAAAAGTGCAAGAGCTATTTCCAGATCAGCAGGAAAGGGCTGGACAGGGCCTGGGGCTGAGGGGAGTGGAATGAGTGTCAGAGGGAAAGATCTGAAAAGCAAAAGCCACTTATGTGGGCAGGGTCTTGACACTGTGCAGCAGAATGGGGCTGTCCCAGGCAAAGGCAGGGAAATTAAAAGAAAAGTGATTGGGGAATGACAGTGTGGGAAAGCGAGTGTGGTTTGGGTGTGATGTCAGGGTGGTGGTGGCATGACATCCAGGTGGGCAGCTGGAGGCTGGCAAGCCCTGGACGGGAAGTAGGGATGTGGGAAATGGATGATAGAACCACCTCTACGGTGGGTGCCTTGGCCATGGACTTACTCCCAGAGTGCAGGCGTGAATGGGGTGAAGACAGAGGTGGGAGACACCATGTTTGTGGCCAGATGGAGGGAGAGGAAGCAGAAATGACACCGAAGCAGAAGAGTCTCAGGGCCACATGGGAGGCCGACTCCAGTGTCTGGTGCGGAGTGAAGGGCAGGAGAATGAGGAGGGCTGGAGGCAGCCAAAATGAAAAGCTAGAGATTAGCGAATGATGTGCACCAGCCTGGCAGGGAACCTGGCACAGGGGCAGCTGGGCATCTTGGAGAGGAGCTCGGAAAAGGGGCAAAGTTCAGACTCCATGCAGGCTGACCCCTGTGCCTCTGTGCTGTGGCCACCCCTCCACTTGCTTCTCTCGGCTGGTTGTGACGACGTTTCTCAAAGTCAGCTTGCTTTCTCTCTCTCCTGGGACACTGTCCCCCCAGGTGGAACTGGAGCACCTCCTCCCCCACCCCAGCCTTTCAGTCTCCAGGAAGCCCTCTCTGACTGCTCCAGCGGAAATGAGCTGTCCTTGCTTAGTGTCCCCAAAGTAATGCCCCAGACCCCCATGACACCAGAAGCTTTGTGAAGGAGGACCCTTACCTGCCTCACTCTTGGTGTTAACTCTCTTGGTCCCCAGAATAGTGCCTGGCACATGGTAGGTGCTCAATAAATATTTGGTAACTGATGGAGTAGATCTCATTAATGCTCTCAACAACTGCATCCCCATTTTATGGATGAGCAACCCGTGGCTCAAAGAAGCTCAGTAATATACCCAAGGTCACACGGAGTCTCAGGTGACATCCAGGATCCTAACCCGAGGTGCTCGGTACTCACAGATTCACCACAAGCGCTTTTCTCTGAGAAATGTGACGAGTGAGGCAGAAGGATCAGGTAGTGTCCCGGAGAGGGGGAAAGGTAGCCTGCACGCACACACCGGGGTTGCGAGGGGGTTGCAGCTGAGCTGAGCTCAGAGTGAGAAGTAAAGTCTGAGGCTGGACTCCTAGGCTTGGCAGTGCAGATATGCTGTTTCCCTGCTCCTTCTGTGCCCACCTCTGCCCTCCTGTGGTGGAATGATCTCTACACACACACACACACACACACACACACACACACACAGACACAAACATACACGCACACACATGCACACACACATACACGCACACATACACATGCACAGGCACGCACGCACGCGTGCACATACACACACACACACACACACACACACACACACACACACAAAGTGTTAGCCCAAGAGTCTCAGGAGAGCCTGAGAAGTTTCCAGGGCACTGCAGGCAGGGGCACAGATGTGGAGGAGTGAACACTTGCAGGCAGGTGGAAGGCGCGGTGATGAAAGCATCTGCTTCCCCCTCCGCAGGAGCGGCTCCTGCTGTCTGTCCTTCCCCGTCATGTTGCCATGGAGATGAAAGCAGACATCAACGCCAAGCAGGAGGATATGATGTTCCATAAGATTTACATCCAGAAACATGACAACGTGAGGTAGGGGTGAGGCTGGGGAGGAGGAGGGAAGGGAGGGAGAACTGGACCCCAATGGAGACATCCCACTTCCCTCCTTTCAAGTGGGCACAGCCCAACAGGGTGGCTTGGTGACTTTGAAGAGTGTTTTGTCTAGAGCATGCCAGCCCCACCCCTCCTGGTCTGTTAAATGAGTGAATTATCATAGTGTCCCATGTAACTTTTTTGGGAGGTGGGGAGAGAGGGACAGTGAGACTGTGCAGGAAGAGAATAGAAACAGGAGGAGGAGAGAGGAGGAAGCAAGTCCACCTGCTTTGGGGAGGAGCTCCTAGCCTACCAAGAGAGACGGAAAGCGTAGACTGGGGCCCGAATCTTCGGCCCCATCTTCACCATCACATCTTCACCATCTGGCAGCTTCCATGCCTCCTAAGCCAGTGCGTGCCAGGCACTGGGCCAGGCTCTGCCCACCTTATCACCAGTTCTCCTGACAGCACTGCACGCCAGCTACCTTTATCAGCATGCCCAGCTGATAGATCAGTCATGTATGCTATTTACTTCATATGTACTCTATTTGAAATTTTCTGTAATAAAAAATTTAAAGAAAAAAAAAACATCATGAGGAAACAACTGGACAAATCCAGAACGTAGGACAGTCTACATCGTGTACTCTTTAAAAAGTCAGTCATGGAGAAAGAAAAAAGGTAGGGAATGCATTCTAGATTAAAAGACTCAAGGGCCCAAGGTCCCCCAGCCAGCAGTGGTACAGCCAGGCTGCACCCAAGTGGCCGCTCCAGAGCCCGCGCTCCTTTCCCTGCGTGTTTGCCGCCTCCCTAGACAGAAGCCGCTGACAGCAGGGACGTGCAAACAGATGTAGATTAATAGAGTGCAAAATCTGCTTATGAGTTCCACGGGGGACACGAAGCGATACAGTGGCCTTCATCCAGCATGGCTTCCTGGAGAGCCCGATAATCCTCCCATATGCCCAAAAAGGAGCTGCTGTGTTTGCCTTCCAGAGAGTTCTTTCTCCTCAGGCAAGTTTTCCTAGGACTCATGAGTCCTCTAAGGTTGGTGTAAAGAGGACTCTCTGGAGGCTTGGGCTGAGTTTTCAAGAAAGCAATTAAGTAGAATAGTGCAAATTCTCTCTCTCTCTCGCTCTCTCACACACACACAGACACACACACATAGACAAACACACACACTCTGAAGGTGAGGCTGACGGCAGCAGCGGTGAGGGAAGCACTGTTTTTTTAATGCAAAATGAGCAGAACTGCCCAGTTCCCAATTGTGCCCTGGGATCCGAGACTGTGGATTCTGCCTGCGTGTCCTCCGTCTGTCTCCCGAAACTGAGACTCTAAGCCTCTGGGAGAGACATGCACCTGTATAACACACTGGCCCCCAGTTTTGGGGGTCTCCCAGCCCACCATGCTCCTGTGCCAGGTAAGAATAGTGTAGGCAGCAGGCACCTTGGTCTCCCGGGAAGAAGGCTGCCCCTGGCTGAAACTCCACATCTGGGAGGGACCTGAGGGTGTTGCAGCTGAGCTGGGTGCAGAGTGGGAAGTGGAGTCCAAGGCTAGACCCCTGGGCTTGAGCCCTTTAGGCAGTGCAGATGTTCTGTTTCCCTGCTCCTCTCCCCCACCTCTGCCCTCCCATGGTCGATGATCTCTAGCAGGGAGAGCTCACGCCTACACAGAGCTTGCCTGAACCAGCCACCACCCTAAGTGCATTCATCTACTCACTTAATCCCCATGACAAAGAGGAGGGCTCTACTGAGATTATCTCCATTTTACAGGAGAGAAAACTGAGGCACAGAGTTGAAGTACCTTGTCCAAGATCTCGCAGTTGGTTAAGTGGGAGAAATACCCCCAGGATGCTTTCCAATACCAGTTTTTACCCAGGCTGACTACCAGACAGATGTTTTTATATGCCCAGGAGAAAGGAGTGTGTCTGAGGATTCTGTGGGAAGGAGGCCTGGGAACCCCTCGGGCTAACGGGAGACTCAGAGGAGAGGCAGGAGGGAGGTTTGGCTTCCTGTCTGTCTCACTCTGTGACTGAGGAGCCACCAGGGACCTTTCCTGTCTGATGGTAGCTTCTAAAATCCAAAGGTCTCCCCCCTTAGGACCTGTGAGGAAACAGATTTCCCTATTAGAACAGATCCCATGGGCTCAAGTTTAAAGTAGGAAGGGGTAGCCCACCAAGTGGTCCCAACACATGCTAGCCAAGCCACTGAGCTCCCCCTTCTGGCAGTTTCTCTCCTGGTCCTGTCTTCACCACCTCAGTGGCCCTGGCATTGTCCCTGGCGCAGCGTGGACAAAGGTGCTTTTCTTGATTACTCTCAGCTCCACAGAGCTTTGCGTGGGTTTCACACATTCAGTGGAACACAAAGGAAATCCAGAAAATTCACTGCTCAGAAGCAGTCTGGCACTTCCAGCACAGGTTAGCCTGCCTCGGCCAACACAGACGGCTCACCGGCCACTCCTGTGCCTCGGCCCAGTTCCTTGCCCTCTCTCACCATCTCTTCTCCCACCGGCAGGCATCTTTCTACTCCCCGTTCCACTGTGCTGGCTCTTGGGCCCACGGCCTTCTAGCAAGATTGTTTGGTCAGAAGGGCTGACTCAGGCCTCTTCTACAGTGACTACCCTTGGGGTGACACCTCCCTCTGTCCCCCTCCCATGGAGGCAGTGACTTTGGGTTGATAAAAGAACACTGCCCTAATCAGACTGGCCTATACATCAGACCCCTGCCACAGTGGGGGCATTTCTGTCAGGGATGTGCTGGGATCAATGACAGTAATCAGGAAAGAGATGAAAGGAGAGAAAAACCAAGATGCTGTGATTTTCATGGGGACAGAGACGATTCTGACTCTGGGACAGATTCTGCCAGGGACAGAGGTGGCTGGTTCACATCAGAGGCCAACTGCAAGCAGTCATATGCAAATATCCCTCTGGGTCCTCTTTCCCTGTCCATCAGCAGCACTGATTATAGCCCTTGGTAGAAACACAGTGCTTGCTCTGGTCTCTGTTTTCGGGTTGAACTGCTGGCTTGGGCTGGTGGTTAAGTAGGAGATGGGGGTGACATCATAGTTTAAAAGCACCCCTTGGGGTGGGCTCATGGAGAGCCAGTGGGGCACAGTGGTTAGGCCTCGGCTCTGGAGTTAAGTAGTTCTGCACATTGCCCCCTACTCTGCTGTTTCCTGGCCATGTGACCAGGACAAGTTATGGGAATGGAGCCACTCTGAACCTCAGTTTCCTCATCTTCGTAATAGGATAGGAAGAGCACCTACTTAATAGGGTTGCAAAGAGTTGATGGAATAACATGGGGAAAGTGCTTAGCACAGTATCTGGCACATAACAAGTGTTCAGTAATTGTGAGCTGCCATTATTATTGTTACTGTTATTTTTATGATATGATCACACTCATATCAACAAAGAAAGGCCTGGGGATTCTCTAGTTGGAGAATGGAGGGTGATGAGTCACATTCATCAATTCTCTGCAGAATTGTAATATTTAGAGAGGGTGATGACATGCTGTTCTCTAGCCCCACTGAGAGCAAGGCCACAAGAGAAATAAATCAACTCTACACCATGACAGGCTGGGCCTGGATCTAAGGAGGAGGAAAAGACTGATGGGTGTTTGGGGAGAAGAGTTTGTCTTGGGTAGGGAGGGTGACAGGCAGGGGCCTCCACTCTCTGTGGCCTCATTCTCCCCCTGCCCCGAGGAGACTAATTGTGCTGCACACACCTCCCGGGGGTGCAGCCAGGGACTGACCAAGGAGCCTGTAGGATGCTTTGGTGCTGACCCACCACTGGCCATGGGCAGAGGCGGGCCAGAGGCCAGGGGACCCCTGGAGACCCCCGGAGACACTTAGATGCCTCCCTCGTCTGATGTGTGGTGACAAATGGAAATTTTTCAGCCCTTCTGATGGAGCAGGTCAGCCGGAGCCGGGGCCCATGCTGGGATGTCCACTGGTGGCTGGCAAGCCCTCCTGCCCATTCTCCCTGACCCCAGATACCTGCACTTGCTGCTGCTGACAGTGCCATGGCTGGGGGTGGGGGCTGTGCACTTCCCACACCTGGGAGGGACAAGGGCCTCGGGGACATGCCAGCAAAGGCAGTTCTGGAGGGAGGGGACAGCTCCTGGAGCTCTGCCTAGGCAGGGGAGAGATCAGTCAGCCTCAGCCTTCTTAGCCAGAGAAGGCACCATACCGTGTGGGTCACAGCCAAAGTAGACACAGACAGACCTCGGCATCACCAGCTCACCCTTGCCCAGGAGTCAGCAGAAGGGAACAAGATGAGCACCTATGTTGAGCAGACCAGCCTACACCCAGCTCTGCCGCCTGTTAGCTGTGTGAACTTGGGCAAGGCGCCTAATCAGAGCCTCAGTTTCCTCACCTATAACATGGGATGGGGATAGTCGTGGCCATTCACTCATCCATTCAGCTAATGTTTTGCCTCTGTCTCACTGCAGGACACTCAGCTAGAGGCAGGCAGTGAGACACGGATTAAAGTATGTGTCATCACTGACATCATGAAGCTCATCTTCTGTTAGAAAAGACACTAAACAATGAATAATTAGTCAGTTGAGTTTATCACATTCTTTCTAGTGCCAGGATATAGAGACCAGGAGACACGAACTTCACAGGGTATAAATGTTAGACAGCCTACTGATCTATCGTTCTGTTACAATTGTGATACAAGGCACAGAGGAGCAGTGTCCATAAGAGGGGGCCCAGCTAGCTAGCCCAGGGCTCCTTGCAGGGCTGCTGGGAGGTGAGGTGAGATAGGGCATGGAAGGCCCCCAGCCCACACAGCCCAGGAGGCTGCAGACTGACTGCCCTTAAGGCAGGGCAGACAACCAGGTGACAGTCAAGGTCAGGTAACTCGACACCCCCAAAGGTTTCACGGGCCAGAGAACGCCCCAGCCAGGCCCAAGAGGGCTCTGAAGGATTCTCCGCTTTCACACAGGCTCCTTCTCAGTGTGGATGACCCTGCACCTGACTGGTCTGTGCCAGAGCTGGAGCCCTAAGGTTTTAAAGGTTATAGGTGGTAGATGGGTGAGAGATCATCCCAGACTCTTATTTGTGTGAAGGGAGAGGCCACCTCTTCTTGGCGGTGCGGTCCTTTGCCTAAGAAACATTCCCTGCAGGACTCCCGGGTTCAGGATGAAGCATGGCGGTGGGGGATCTTAGTTCACTGACTTGGATCAGGCACCCAGGAGTCCTGTGGGTCTGCAGCTGGGGTCCTGGCAGAGGGGCTGCCAAGCCTGGTGTGACAGTGAGGTAGCAACCCCCCCTCCCCACACATCAGGGGTGTGGCAAGGTCTTGGGGAGAGATCCCCTCTCTTCCGAGTCTTTCCCCAACACCTCCCACTTTTAAGGTTATTATCTCCTCTGCTGTCTCCTTCAAGGACTTGGCTGCATTCCCCAGGTTGCTCTGGCGTCTGGCTCCGCTGCAGCGTGGTTCTGAATTATAATGACCACGCGACAATGTCCAAGATACTCAGATACCTGTGGGCAGATTGTGCACCCTATAGGCAGAGGGTGGAAATGTTTATCTCCACTCACACCCTCAGCCAACAGACCACACAAGGAGGGTCATGAACACCCTGCATTCCTGTCTTAAACGTGACATGAAGAAGAGTATTCTGGGCTGGGCACAATGGTTCATGCTTGTAATCCCAGGCCCAGAATACTGGGAAGCTGAGGCACGATGATCGCTGGAGCCCAGGAGTTTGAGGTTACAGTGAGCCAAGATCTTGCTGCCGCACTCCAGCCTGGGCAACAGAGTGAGACCCTGTCTCTATTTTTTTTTTTTTTTTAAATATTCTGAACTCTACTCCCATACCAGTTAGAGATATAAGTGGTGTTTATGTTATTTTATTCGCCCCCACAAACATTTACTGAGCTGCTACTACATCCAGCCTGCTGCTAAGAAAAAGACACTGTCTCTACGCCCTAGGGAATATCCAGCCCTTGCAGCGAGGGAGTGAGGTGCTATGGAAGTAGCACTTGACAGCCCAGTGTGCCCTGTTGGGGGGGGCCACTAGCATTGGGTCCTTTAAAAATAATAATAATGGGTTATTTTAGTTGTGATAAAAATACATAGCATAAAACTCACCATCTTAGCCATTTTTAAATGTACAGTTCAGTGGCATTAAGTACATTCACATTGTTGTGCAACCATCACCACCATCCATCTCTGGAACGTTTTTTATTTTCCCAAACTGAAACTGTGTGAAATGCTAACTCCCCATCCTCCCTCCGCCAAGCCCCTGGAAACCACCATTCTACTTTCTGTCTCTATGATTTTGACTACTCCAGGTAGCTCATGTAAGTGGAATCATGCAGTATTTGTACTTTTGTGACTGGCTTACTTCACTTAGCGTGATGTCTTCAAGGTTCATCCATGTTATAGCATGTGTCCAGATTTTCTTCCTTTTTAAGGCCTGATAATACTCCATTGTATGAAGAATATACCACATTTTGTTGATCCATACAAAGTGTCCATTGATGGACACTGAGTTGCTTCTACCTTTTGGCTGTTGTGAATAGTGCTTCTAGGAACATGGGTGTACAGATATTTTTTTCATATCTGTGCTTTCAATTTTTGTTTTTTTTAAGATGGAGTCTCACTGTGTCGCCCAGTCTGGAGTGCAGCAGCATGATCTTGGCTCACTGCAACCTCTGCCGCCTGGGTTCAAGCAGTTCTCCTGCCCCCCAGGCATGCACCACCACGCCTAGCTAATTTTTGTGTTTTTAGTAGAGACAGGGTTTTACCATGTTGGCCAGGCTGGTCTCGAAATCCTGACCTCAGGTGATCTGCCTCAGCTCCCAAAGTGCTGGGATTGCAGACATGAGCCACCGCGCCTGACCTGCGCTTTCAACTTCGATGGGTATATATCTAGAATGCATTGCTGGATCATATGGCGATTCTGTCTTAGCTTTTGGAAGAACCGCCATACTGTTTTCCAGAGGGGCTGCGCCATTTGACCTTCCTCCCAGCAGTGCACAAGGGCTCAAATTCCTCCACATCCTTGCCTGGGATTGGGTCCTGACAAAAGACCTCAGTTTACCTTAAATGCAGAATGGGGATTGGTGGGGACTGCAGCCAGCAGCCAGCAAGGATTTATTATTTTAGCTCTCTGGACTCAAAGTGAGGGGCCCCGTGGGAGATAAGAAGGGAGAGAAGACAGAGCAAAGAGGCGCCAGTTGAATTTGTCCGGCTATGTGTTTGAAACAGCTAGAATCAGCTGTGATTTATGATTAGGATTCTAATAAAAATTTAGACATAAGAAGCATTATTCTGGGCTGGGGTAAGTCAAGGAAGACATCTTGAAGATGGAAGGGTTAGAATCTGGCCCTAAAAGAAGAATGTGATTTGTTTTTTACCTTTCAAAACATAAACACTTTTATTTTTTATTTTAGTTTTTTTTTGAGACCGAGCCTCACTCTGTCACCCAGGCTGGAGTGCAATGGTGTGATCATGGCTCACTGCAGCCTAGACCTCCTGGGCTCATACAGTTCTCCCCCGTCAGCCCCTTAGTAGCTGGGACTCCAGGCGCTCGCCACCATGCCTGTCTGATATTTTAAACTTTTTTGTGGAGACAGGGTCTTACTATGTTGCCTAGACTGGTCTCTGACTCAAGTGTTCCTCCCGCTTTGACCTCCCAAAGTGCTGGAATTACAGGCATGAGTCACTGTGCCTGGCAAAAAAAATAAACATTTTTATTATTGAAGAATATATGTACTTTGAGAAAAATTGGAAAATAAGAGCAGTATGGAGACGAAAATCAAAGCACTCATACACTCCCCCACCCAATTGCTAGATCTTGGTGCAGTTTCTTCCTCCTTTTGTGTGCTTTTCCTTCTGGAAGCATTTCCCTAAATCTTTCCAGACTTTCTAAAAGGAATGTCTTTAGGTGCTGTGGGATGTTCCATCATATGTACAGTAGGGGTAGGGTTTGGGCAGGCAGAAGCAAGAGAGGGGTTGGGGTGGGAGGGAGGGGGTCTGCAGGAGGCCCCTTTGATTCCAGGACATCCTCCACCTAGGACCCCCTGGACCCAGTCCTGACAGTCAAGCCAGTCACTTGTCAAGCCCCTTGTCTTGGTTTCCACTTGCTGAAGGAAGGCGTCCTGTTGTCCCTGCGAGAGTGGAGAGAGTGTGGTTGTCCCAGGGCAGGCTCTCCCTGTTGGTGGAATTTGTGCAGATACTTGGTGTTCAGCAGGCTCTCATAAGCCTTTCCCCCTTTCCCCTTTCCCAGCCTATGCCCTGGGTGGCCCTGTGGCTGCTGCCAGTTCACATGCCCCTCTCCCATGTTTTTTGTGCCACTCCTTGGAAAATAGTCCTCTATTGTCTGATCTCAGCCCAGTGTTAGTAAGACCGCACTTGATCGTGCTAACTCCCCTAACAGACACGAGTGACTTCTTGCTCCTCCTGTACCTTACTAGGGACGTGAGCCCAAAGGAGTCTCCAGGTTGGATAATAAGGGGCAAATGGAGGGGGCAAGCTGCAGGGGGTGGCACTTTTGATCAAAAGAGACCACTGGCCCATCCAGAGGTGTGAGCTCTTTAGCCTCCCCAGCCCACACTGGGGCCTTCCGGGCACTTTCCCAGCACCTGCTATTCCCAACTTCCTGGGAGCTGGGCTGAGACCTTGCCATACTCCCTTCCTTCGCCCCACCGCCCATCATGGTTCTCAGTGTGGTCCTGGAGTTCTAGCGATGCCAGGGGCTGCAGGAGATCAGAGGAGCCGGTGATTAGCACCACAGGCTCCCTTAGACTGCTAGGAGAACTCGGCACCTGGGTGTCCGGAGGCGCTGCAGGATATGCAGCAGGGCCAGGATAGGAGCAGGGCCAGGCTCTGACAGCTTCATAACGTCACGGGCCTGTCTGCAGCAAGAGCGAACAACCACGAGGAAATGCGCTTCACCAAAAGTGCACATGGGGAAAGCTGAGCCGAAGCTGCTCTGGAGGGCTAAAGGGCCTACTGTGGTAATTGGGACTGTGTCTCCTGCTCTTGTCCCTGGAATAGAATGCAGGCGACTTGTGAGTGATGGATGGCAGGCAATTAGGGAAGCGTGCACAGCCAGGGTGGCCCTACCCCAGTTCTGTGTGCCCACCATGAGGGCCTGATCCTGTTGCCAAGAGAAGCTCTCAGATAGGAGCTAATCAGTGAATTAGCACCTTCCTGCAGGTCTGGGCCAATGCTGAGTTGGGAATGGCCTTCAGAGTTACCCTGGGGCAAATCAGGAAATCCTGGCCAGCAGAACAGACAGAGTCTGCTGTAGGGTAAACCTTGGAAAACTGAGGAGTCTGCAGAAGTGACAGTCACCAAGCAGAATCCTCCCCCAAAGCTGTAGAGAAATGTGACTTTACCTCTGACAGGATATGGGGGAATGTGGGGGTGGCAGGGTTTATATAAATGTGTGGGGAGGCTTGGGGGCTTCAGAGTCGGGGCCTCAGCAGCAACCTTGCCTGGGCTTCTGCCCACCTGGCATTGAAGCCTTACTCTGAATGACTCGTCCTTGGAGGGCAGTGACCTGCCCCTCCCCTGGTTCCTCAGCAGCTGGTCAGGAAGAGTAGATTCCCAGGAGGCTGCAGGAAGGTGCAGGTTTTCCAAGCCACCTGGGGCTCCTCACACACCAATGTTGTTTCTCATGTCTCCTGGCACACAACCAGAGGCCATCCATGTCCCCATGTCCCTGGTACCCATTCAGTCACTGGATCCATGTGTATTACTGGAGCATCTGCTGGGGGCTAGGCCCTGGACTTCATGGGCTCCTGTCTCAGGTGATGTGCTTGAGACTCCAAGAGGCTTTGTCGGGCAGAAGGTAGAGCTCACAATTTGGAGTTACTAGTTCTGCATCTTACTTGCTTTGGAACCAAGAAAGTATACCCCCTTTCACCACGTAAGAGGCACTGTTGTGGGTTGAATTTTATTCCCCTAAAAGATATGTGTTCCCTGGTACCTGTGAATGTGACTTTATTTGGAAGCAGGATCTTTGAGATGAAATCAAGTCAAGATGAGGCCACACTGGAGTGGGATGGGCCCCTAGTCAATAGGAATGGCAAACTTCTGAGAAAAGGAGCTGCCTTGTGAAATTACAGACACACAGGGAGAAATCCTGGAGAGGACCGAGGCAGAGACTGAAGCGATGGGGCTGCCAGCCCAGGAATGCTAAGGAGTGATGGCCGCCTCCAGAAGCTAGGAAGACGCAAGGAGAGATTCTGCTGAGTTTCAGCGGGAGCAGGGCCCTACTGATACCTTGATCTCAGACCTCCAGCTTCCAGAACCACAGGACACTAAAAATCTACTGTTTTCAGCCACCTGCTTGGAGGTGCTTGGTTACAGCAGCCCTAGGAGACTAATAGGGGCACCTTTTATGGCTGGGCGTTGTGCTGGGTGTTGGGCAGGGTGCAGAGCAGAGGCCAAGGTAGGCATGGCCCGCCGCATCCAGGCAGTCATTCAGCTGCATGTTTCCTAGGGGCTGGGATGTAGCTGTGAATCAAGTAGATAAAAATCTCTCCCTCAAAGAGTTTACGTTCTAGTGAGGGGGAGGCTGGAGCATAATAATAACAACAGTAATATACAGCATAGTCAGTGGAGAAAAATATGGTGGAGAAGGGGAATAGGCAGATGGAAGGGGTTGTACATTTAAATGAGGTGGCGGAAGTCTTCTCGAGGCCATCTTTAAACTAGCCTGGTGGTTCTCAACCCTGGCTGCATACAGTTACCAGGGAAGCTGAAAATAAAACAGAACAAAGACAGTCAACAGCAGATCCCACCCCAGACCGATTAAGTCAGAATCTCTGGGGCTGGGAGTAGGGAGTCTCTCCAGGTAAAAGCTCTCCAGCTGATTCTACAGGACGCCCAGTCCCAGGACCATGGTCTAGTGTGACAACAGCTGCCCTGGAGGAAAGCACTTGCCAAGGTCTGGTGGGGTCATCTGTGGAGGCGTTGACCACAGGCCTGGCCATCCCAGTGCACGGATGGGCAGAGGCCTGGCCCAACTGAGTGGCTGGGTCATCCAGGCAGGCACAGGAGGCCCAAGTGCAGAGGAGCCCCTGGGTCTACATGCGTCTGCCTCATGTGTCTGGGGCGCCGCCTCCTTCCCCCCACCTCTTCTGCTCTGCCTGGTGCTTGGGTTACCTTTCTCAGTGGCAGTCCTGCCTCTGCCGGATTAGGGGACTTTTTCCTTCCTGCCTTGGGGGCGTCTCCAAAGCCAGGCCTTTGCTGCATAGCCTCAGGCCTGGGGTGGGCCAGCCACTGGTCATGCTGCCTGCCGGCTTTGTGTTGGAAGTACTGGTGTTAGCCAAGGGGATGCTCACTGAATATGTGCCTTGACTCATGTGAAGCCGGTCTGGACCCCAGCTTCTCTTGGTTTTGATTTCCTGAGAGATAAAGAAGAATTTCCAGGACAACTATGGGATGAGTGCTTTCACAAACTGTGGGAAAGACCTCCTTCTCCCTGGGTGGAGGGGGGCAGCCGCCTGGGAGGCAGGGAGGCGGAGGGTGGGCCAGGATGGGGGTGTATAGGAGCCCTACCCCCCGGCATGCACATGCCTGTATAGCCTTCCTCTGAGCAGGGTGGTGCGCCCACCAGCCACCCCAGACACCGGCATCAGAGCTTATGGAGAATCCAAACTCCCTTTCATTTTCTGAGCCCATCCCATGGCTGTGCACACTGGAGCAGCTCTCTGCTGTTCTGAGTCCCGTGGCCTAGCAGGACAGGGCCTGTCCTCTCTGCTCCACCTCCTCACCTTTTCTTCTCTTCCATTCATTTGTTCCATCTCTTGTCCCTGTTCCCATTCCTCCCACTCTTTCTGACCTTCCTCTTACAGTTGCCTTGGCTGATCCAGGCTAAGACTGAAGTGGCCAGAGGAGCCAGGATTTGGGGGAAACAGCAGTGGCTGGGGGGTGCCCTCCTGTGCTTCTCCTGGGAAGGTGGAACAGCCTGGCCGAAGCCTCAGGATACATTCCCTGGTGGCCCAGCCTGTTTCCACAGGCCCTCTGATTCTCTTTGTGTGAGCTGGTAAGCAGCTGCTGAGAGTGACCCTTCTCAGGGGGGTCCTGTACCTGCCAGGGACCACAGCAGCAGCTCCCACAGGTCCTCCCACCTCCCTCTGTTCCATCTACAGTGCCAGGGCATTGGACTGTGCCTTACCCATTTAAGATGTCTTTGGGGCCCACAGCATCATCTTGATTGGTTCAGCTCCTAAAGTGTAGAGCCAGGTTGCCTCTGTGACCTTGGGCAGGTAGCTTTTCTGTGTCCTCATTTCCTGACGTGGTGGTTGTAAGGTGTGAACGAGGTAATACTTCTGTGAGCTTAAAATAGTGTCTGACTGTTTTAAAATGTAGATGTTATGATGGTGAGGCCAACAGATCGGGAGAGGACTGCCGTTATGATTGTCACTCACACTTCCCACGAGGAGGAGACACACCACGCAGGGGCCACAGCTGGAGACACAGGGCAGTCAGGAGGCTGAGGGAGCAGGGGCCTTTATTGTGGTGTGTGTGGGAAGGAAGGGCGGGGCAAGGTGGTGAGGCAGCTGCGTGGCTGGTTTGAATAATGTCATTGTGTTGGCTCGGTGTGTAGGGGCTGTCCCAAGTTGCCTGTGCGTATCCCTGGGGCAGTGAGGGCAGGGGATCGTAGTCAGCAGTGGGCTGTGGATTGGTTGGTTTGTGTGTGAAAGGCACACTGTAAGGCAGGTGGTTTGCTGTCTCTAGAAACTGGCTTGTCCTGGGAGGCACAAACTCTCCGGGACCTTGGATGTCAAAGCATGGGAATAGAAAGACAGGCCTAGCAAAGGGTAGCATGTTCCAGGAGGGATAAATGAGCAGAATATGAGGCGACCAGTTTGCTTATTAGCCTGATCAATCATTCCACACGGTGGATATGTGACATCACATCACTTTTCACCCATCCCATAAATATATGCAATTATCATTGGTCAATATTTGATTTATGTATTTATTTTATTATTATTTTGAGACAGTCTCACTCTGTCACCCAGTCTGGAGTGCGGTGGCGCTATCTCAGCTCATTGAAACCTCCGTCTCCAAGTTTAAGTGATTGTCCTGCCTCACCCTCTCAAGTAGCTGGGATTACAGGTGCATGCCACCATGCCGAGCTAATTTTTGTGTTTTCAGCAGAGATGGGGTTTTGCCATGTTGAGCAGGCTGGTCTCGAACTCCTGACCTCAAGTGATCTACCTGCCTCAGCCTCCCAAAGTGCTGGGATTATAGGCGTGAGCCCAATATTTGATTTAAAAAGGCATGCTTATGGTACACATTGTTGAAGTAAAAGGACAAAATATGTTTAGTACAGCATCATTAATTTTAAAACTGAGACTGTGGGTTCTGGAGCCTCAGGAGTCCCGAGGTGCCTCAGGAGGAGCACAGGCCTTGGAGGCAGAATCTTGCCACTCCACTGTCTCTGGCTGCTCCGAGACTTGGCCCCTGTCTGTGAAATGGGGACACTAACCCCTTGCTTGCAGGGCTGCTGCGCAGACTCAGTGAGATGACATGTTGGAAGCCTCTGCTTAGTGCCTGGCTATCAGGAGCATCTCAGTACACGGCAGTTTTTAGATGTTTGTGTCCCTTTTAAGAAAAATAACTTCAGGGGGCCCTTACAGATTCTGGTCCTGGGGTCTTCCCTCCTGTTTCAAAGGAAAAGGAAAATGTTTTCAATTTAGGGAACACAAGCCACAGGGACGGGCGGAATATCTGTCACCAGCTGGTGCACTGAGGAAGTGGGAGGGAGGAGTCGGGGCTTCCAGGGATGCCCGACTGTCTGTGTTTTCCTTTCTCCTCCCTGGGCCTCTTTTACTCTGTTCCTTGTAGAGGGTAGAGGACTCCCTCAGGATGGAGGGCTTGGGGCTGGATTCCCTTCTGTGTGGGACTGGGAAATAAGAGTTTGCAGGGCCACCATTCTGGCCTGAAACGCCTTCCGGAACAGAGGCATAAAAAGCTTCTCCTCCCAGGAACAGGCTCAGCGCCCTCAGGGTGTGCTCAGAGGCCACACCGGGGCAGGCCTGAGAGATGGCTGGGAGTTGGGGCCTGGGCCCCTGTTGGCACCCTCCCGAGGCACACACCCAGGCCTCACGCCCCTCCCCTGCCTTCCTCCTGGGCCAGGGGGAGGGTGCAGTTAGAGCACAGGAGGAAGGTAGCAGCAGGGGAGAGGCAGTGTCCTCAGACCTCCATGCCAGAGCCTCTTTGTCCTCTGCCCAGCAGCCATGTGGAGCCCCCAGGACTCTTGCTGGCCAGCAGCCCTCTTAGACACGAGGAGCCCCAGGCTGGGCCCTGGCCTCAAGCCCTGCCTCTCCTCCCTCATGGAGGTCTGACTTGGCCTGTTCAGGCTGCTCTAAGAGAATACCGAAGACCAGGGATTTACAGACAACAGCAATGTATTTCTCACAGTTCTGGAGGCTGGAAGTCTGAGATCAGGGAGCCAGCATGATTGGGGTCTGGCAAGGGCCCTCTTTCAGGTCGCAGATGGCCACCTTCTCATATTGTCATGCGGTGGCAAGCAGAAAGGGAGGAAGCAAGCTCTCGTGTTTCTTATAAGGCACTAATCCCATTTGTGAGGGCTCCACCCTTGTGACCTCATTATCTTTCAAAGGTCCCACCTAATACTGTTGCACTGGGCATTAGGATTTAATGCAGGAGGCTCGTGGCTGTATTCCCAGCATTTTGGGAGGCCGAGGTGGGTGGATTGCTTGAGCCCAGGAGTTTGAGATCTGCTTGGGCAACACAGCGAGACCCTGTCTCCACCAAAACAAACAAATTAGCCAGGTGGGGGTGGCACACACTTGTAGTCCCAACTGTTTGGGAGACTGAGGCGAAGGATCCCTTGGGCCTGAGAAGTCCAGGCTGCAGTGAGCCATGATCACACCACTGCACTCCAGCCTGGGCAACAGAGCAAGAACTCCTCTTTAAAAAAGAAAAAAAAAAAGGTGTCATGTATGAATTTGGGAGACACAAAGATTCAGCCTATAGCAGCATCTTGCTCCTCCACCTATCTCCCCCAGCATCCTGTTTGCTGACATCGAGGGTTTCACCAGCCTGGCGTCCCAGTGCACTGCACAGGAACTGGTCATGACCCTCAACGAGCTCTTCGCCCGCTTTGACAAGCTGGCCGCAGTGAGTCGCCCTGAGCTGGGGCTGGGGGTGGCCTCCCCTGGGCTGTTGTGGGTGGCTGCTGTGGTCGAGGACCTGCTGAACCCCAGGGATGGGCTTGTGCCTGGTTCTACCCTGCTGGGCAGAGCCTGCTGGTGATGGGCAGAGGGGCCCCTCAGGCTGTGGCTGCGTCCTCACGCCCCACGTGGGCCTTGGAGACACTCAGCTGGAGCTGCTTTCAGCACTGTCGCTGACCACAAGGCTGAGCGCAGGAAGCCCTCCACGCCCCCATCTGTAGAAGCGAGTGGTGAGGCCTGCCGGCCACACTGCCCAAACCCCCAGGGGAATTGCTGTTTGTCTGGGGCACATTAGGTGCCATCAAGCCACATTCCTGATGAGATTGGCCAGACAGATAAGAGAATGAGTCTGAATCCCCAGCTGGTCTGAAGGCAGGTGTGTGCCTTTCCCTAGAGACATTCAACGTTTGGATAAATTGGAAGTAACACTCCACAGCAGGGAGTGGTGAACGACATGTTCCTTCTTTAGGCCCCTGTTCACCCCTCCCTTATCCTTTCCCAGCTCTAGGCCTTTGAAGACTGATTAAATGTCAACGGTCACTGACAGGCGGACACATTTCCCTTTGCCCACAAAGGATGATGCCAGGCCGGGTTATTGATGAGAGGCTGGTGCCATCGGGGCCAGTGCCAGGGCCTCTGGGGGCTTCGACGGTGGGGCAGATACACACTTGTGGGTTTATCACTGAACTGAATGAGGTGAATGAGTACCTGGTTGGCACGTGGGTCTCAAAGGAGTCCAGGCCACAGGAGCACTTGAATCCCTGTGTCCCAACTACCTTTGGGAGCCAGAGTTGGACCGCTCAGAATTGATGATTAGTGATATTCCATTGCAATGTGACATGGATTGATGGTGGCCCTCAGGTGGCCCCGTGGCACCTGTCACTCAGCAGCAGCTCTCTTGAGTTCTTGACACTCATGTCCTTGCTAGTTTAGCAAAACTCTTGATAAAAATCTCAGACAGGTTGAGAGTCAGTAAGCTTTTGGTTAAAGCCCATTTCTGCCTGCTTCAGTCTTTTTGTAAAAGGAGGACAATCACACAACTTTTCATAGAATCTCAGGCCATGAATCAGAGTGACTCCTGGGGCGTGGAGGGGACCAGAGACCCTTGTACTGGGGTTTGGGGCCTTCCTTAAGCTGACAAGGCCACCCTGCTGGCTGAGCCGCAGTTCCACCAGCCAAATTCCTCTTGGGGCTCTGGAGTGGATCTTTACAAGTGAGCTCCTGAGCCTGGGAGGCTGGAATGCCTCTTAGGGCGTCCCAACCCATCCCCCCATCCCCCACCATCCCTCCCTCCCCCACGGCTCCTGATAAGCCTGTCCGGGGACAATGCTGAGATCCGGTGTGGGCCTGTGCTCACTGCCCTAAAAGGCCAGTTATTCCAGGCATTGGGTGAATCTGTTTGCCTCTCATTTCTTCCCCTCCCACTTCTCTTTCCTACTATTTTAATTTGTAAAATTAATTTGCTTTCCAGGAGAATCACTGTTTACGTATTAAGATCCTCGGGGGATTGTTATTACTGCGTCTCGGGGCTGCCTGAAGCGAGGGCTGACCACGCCCACTGCTGTGTGGAGATGGGCATGGACATGATCGAGGCCATCTCGTAAGTGCCCGCCCCCAGGTGCCATCTACCTCCCTGGGACTGTCCACAGCCCGAGCAGCTGACTGACCTGCTGGCTGCCTGATTGGAGGCAGGGAAACAGTGGGGTGAAACCATCTCCCAAAGGTGCCCAGCCAAGCTGATGGTTGGCGTGTGCCAGCAGACCTTCTGCCTTCTCCAGGATTCCCTTTCGCTACAGCAGTCCAGGCAGCTTTTCCCCAGAGGAAGTGCATGGAAAGGGAGGGCTCTGCAGACTCCAGGAGCGGAGGAGAGGCTGGCAGCCGTGCGAGGACCCTGTGCCGTGTGAGGGCCTTGCGCTTCGGGGCCTCTGTTTCCTATAAACACCCAGCAAGGTGTTGGACTGCTGGTTCCACTTCTTCCCAGATGGGAAAGGTTGGGCTCACAGGGGCTGGACAGCTCCCCATGGTGCTATGACTAGGCAGGCGGATTCAAATGCAGGTGTTCTGCTTAGACAGCATCGCCCTTCCTGGGAGCCATAGCAAAAAGGCACTTCGGCCAGTTCATGGCCATCACTGGTCACAGAAGGAGCCCTGGTCATTGAAAAACATGGATGGTCCAATTTTATGTGACAGCCAAGGCAGCAAGTCAGAGACTTTGGGCTTTAGAAATAGCCTGGGCAGGGGCAGAAAACAAGGCATAGAGGGCAAGGTCAGGGGTGGGAGTGGCTGGCCAGGAAGGCGGCCAGGTCCATGGGTTTGGCTCAGTTCTACTCGCAGCACTTGCCCAGTGACCCTGACATGCCTGAGCTAGATAGTCCATCTCCCCCAGAAGCACAGAGCCTTCAGGGTGAGACCAGGACTCCCAGTGCTCAGATATGAGGCACGTCATGTGGACACTAGGTAAGGGGGGCAGACTATCGTAGGAGGGCCCAGGAGGGGACAGTTGATTCCATTGAGGGGATTGAGAGAGTCTGCATGAAGGAGGTGGCTGTGGAGTTAAGCCAAAAAGACAGAATGAGCTATTGTCAAGCTAAGCAAGTATCCAAAGGCATTGTGGATGGAAAGTATTTCCATAAAGGTATTCTGCTGCAGTGGAAGTATTTACCAAGTTGATTCAGGACAAGAGAAATGATGGATGACCTAAGTCTCCCCTGCAGTGGGTGTCAGCCTCTTGCTGATAGCATGGGGTGGGGGCAGGGAGTCTCAGTGGTGGTCTCACCCACTGAGCCAAGTCAGACTGCTGGTCCCATGACTGGCTGAGTGTACCCATGCCCCAGGTGTCAGGGAGGGTCTAGGGCCCTAGGAAGTACAATCTCTGTTCATCCATTACCCCACTTCCTGGCACCTGCACCTCTTCTGCAGACCCTGGGCAGGTTCCTATGGGCCCCAGACATGCACCTGGAGATGTATGGCTTCCTTCCCACTCTGCCTCCACTGCTCACCCAGCATGAGGAGTTACAAGTGCACACAGGGCCTGCCCTATCTACTGGGGGCTCCCAGATATGGATATGTAGTGCATGGGGCTGGGACCAAGCTTTCTTCTAGGGCATGGAGCACCTAAGCCCCTGTGCCTACCTAGGCCCCTCTCCTCTCCTGAGCGGGGCATACCCTTGAAACCTGGGTAACCCCCTTTTGCCATCATCCTGCTGACATCTTGGAAGCAGCAGTGTGGATAAATCCAATAAACAGATAATCAAAAAGCCATTTCTGCCTTACCCACAAGAGCATTATACAAATAGGGTTTGCAGTGGTGGTAACTTCCCTGTTTAATTCAAGTCGGCCCAGCACGCATTTGCATTTTTCCAGTCACAATTTAATTGACAGTGCAGTGTTGCCAGAGGTGCCCTCCTGGAGGGGGAAGCAGCAGGGCTCTGGTTTTAGTGTGGGACTGCGCCACCTTGTGGCCAACCCTGGAAAAGCCTCTCTGACAGCCACTGCACCAGCCGCCCGCCCTAGTCCCCTTCAGGCTGAACATTCTTGGACTCTAGTGCTGGATGGGAGAGAGAAAGCTCTTTGACTCCTGCACCTTCACCTTCCCTGCACCTGCAGCCTCACCTGCACCCTGTGTGCATGGCCTCCAGCTTTCTCCCCAGCCTTACCCCTGCTCCATCCCCAGGTTGGTCCGGGAGGTGACGGGGGTGAACGTGAACATGCGTGTGGGAATTCACAGCGGGCGAGTACACTGCGGTGTCCTTGGTCTCAGGAAGTGGCAGTTCGACGTCTGGTCTAACGACGTCACGCTAGCCAACCACATGGAGGCTGGTGGCAAGGCAGGGTGAGTGAAGGCTGTGGGTGGCTTGGGGCCCCCAACTTGGCTTCCCACTCAAGCCCATCCAGGGTGACCATCCTGCAGAGGCGAGGCGGGGTGGGGTGGGGTGGGCAGGAATGGTAGCAAGCCCTTGGCGGTGGTGCTGGTGTGAGCACAGTGGAAGTAGAAATTCGTCTATTTGCCAAATCACCTGTGCCACTATTGGCTAGTTGTGGGAGTATTGCATCAACCTTCCGTGAGCCTTGACCCTAACGATGGTGACTGGTGAGGTGTGACAGGCAGAGTTTCAGAGGAGGGAGGAAGCACAGATAGTTTCTGGGATGGCCAGACCATAAAGGAGGCAGGACTGGGAGGGGTGAGGAAGGTGGGGTGAGGAGAGCCTGCTGCTAGGCAGAAGGAACACAGCGAGGCGAGGCACAGGTGTGGGAAACACAGCATTTCCAAGGAATGGGAGAAGAGCAGATGGCCTTTTAGGGATGGCTAGGAGAAACAGCGCCTGTGTTCAGACAGCAGGAGTGCCAGGCTCAGGAATTTGGATTCCGTTTTGTCTCGAGCAGGAGCCATTGCTGGCTTCTGAGCAGGAGTGAGAGGTTTGTAAAGTTGGTAAGACAGGAGGCCATATTCTCCCGGGCAGGCTAATGTAATGGTCTGTGCCAGGATGTTGGGTGTGAGATGGTGTGGTTGCAGTGGGCACGAGAGCTGTCTTGATAGTAAAGCTGGGTACCATGCCAGCTTGGGGTTAGGACTTGAGCAGAGCTTGGGGCCCCAGGGTTTGAATCATGGTAAATCCACAAATTGCAGTTTGGTTTTTTGTGGGAGCTGACATTCTTACTTTGCATTTTCTGCCCTCTCCACCCTGATCCCTGCCCCCCTGTAGACGCATCCACATCACCAAGGCTACACTCAACTACCTGAACGGGGACTATGAGGTGGAGCCGGGCTGTGGGGGCGAGCGCAACGCCTACCTCAAGGAGCACAGCATTGAGACCTTCCTCATCCTGAACTGCACCCAGAAGCGGGTTCGTGGGCTGTGGGGCGGGGGGCTCAGGGGCTCCCTTCTTTCAGGGAGGAACATTTCCGTGGCCCGCTGCTTCCTTCTCTTTCCTTGAGTAAAGTCATGAATTTCTCAGGCAGTTGTGGTTCCTGCAGCTTAAAAAGGACCCCAACAGTTAGTTCTTACAAAAAAAAGGATGAAAAGGGAATGTTTTCATATTGCTTCTATTGCAAAAATGCAACAGGCCTTAAATAGTTAGGAACAAGACATCAGAAGTCCACAAGCTAGAAATCAGCATCAAGGGAGTCTGTGGATACCAGACGTTTTATCTCCATCCCTCTCCTTTTAATTCGCTTTTCCTTGGGTGGACAGTTGTCCTTGTCTGTCCCGCTCTGATCCGTGTATCAGGTCCATCTCCGCATGCGCCTGTGTGTCTTTGTTTCTTGAACCTGTTTTCCCCTTTCCTTTTCTAGTCTCTTTCTTCTTCCCCCTTTGTCTCAGCCCACACTTGCTGAAATATAAAGCTAAGTTATTAGCAGACTTCAGCGTTCTATTTTTAGTAGTGTCATGTTCCATGTTCTTAATTTTTAAAGCGAATGAAGAGAACATTTTATATTTCTGCCTAAACTAAAATGCCTTTTACTTATGAGTGTTTCTGTTGAATTTATCTGTCGGTCAGTACCCTTTGATAGAGAAAAGCTTTCCCATTTCTCTTCCTAAGAAGTGAAACAAAAGACAAAATTAAGCTGTGAAAAGAAATCAGGACAACAGCAAAGGCGATTTTTAAAAGGAGGCAGGCAGGGCTGTTGAGGGCAGGCGCCCGTGCCGAGAGGGATATCAGAGGGACACCTTATCCTACCGGGCAGCACCCCAGGGGACAGATCCTGTTTGCAGGGCCCTTCATAGCAGTGTGTCAGACCCTCCACAGATAATAGGAATAGGGATGGGGGATTCGGGGCACTGTGGGGACGGCTCCTCATGGCTTCCTTGACCCGTTTGTAAGCGTTGGCCAGTTGCTTGGCCACAGTTATCAGTGAACTGGGTGTTCCGGGCCCTTATCCCACATCTCCCGTCTCGGTGCCCGGGTCACAAGGCCTCCCGCAGCTTCCTGCCCTAGACCCTGAGTTCCCCTGGTTCTTGGTTATTCTAGCTGGACGAGCAGTCTGAAAAGATGAGATGGAGACAGAGAGAGTGACAGGCGCCGCCCCCCCCAGCAGGTCAGCTGAAGCAGGCTGTGTCCCCCCCCACACACTGTATCTGACAAGGGAGGGAGTTGAGGGGAGGTTGCCTCAGGTCTCCAGCTCTCTTGCCCCCATTTGGATGGATAGATAGACAGACAGATAGACGAGATCCTGGGGAGTATGTTGGCCTCTAGATAGCTGACTGAGACTTTGTGTATTTATACAATGCCTGTCAGCTCTTGAATCTCATAAATTCACTGGCCCAAACCTCTGTAGAAGTGGCCTCCTGGGCACCGGGGCGTGTCCCAGTGTCCTCTCTGCTAGAGCATATGTTGGAGAAGTTGAGCAGAGGTTGCGATCCCAGGTCTCCTCTCCCTCTGGCATCTGCTTCAGATCAGGCCCTACCCACCCTTGAGGCTGTGACTAGAGCCCTACCCTGCCCTGAGCCCTGGCCTGCCCATGAGCAAAGCCCAGTGTGACGTCACAGCCTGCCAGGAACCAAGTTGTGAGGCTCAGGCATGAGTTGGCCTGGCTGCCTAGGAGACCTAAGCTCAGGCTTTGCTGATCACCCTGCCCTGCAGAGTAGGGGGAGGAAGCACAGTGCAGGCAGCTGGGTACGTCAGCTCAGGCTTTTGGGAGCCTAGGTCATCCAGAGGAGAGAAGGGCACCCGGGTTAGAATCTTACGGTCAAACTTACAGGGAGAACCCCTTGCAAATGGTAGATGTTCCCAAGCCTTTGCTTTCTCACAAGACAAACTCTCATCATCTTTGCAACTCCCCACCTGGGCCAGCCAGGGCTGGCGTTAGGGAGTTTGGAGGGATCCAGGATGCCTGCCTGGGGAGTTCCAGGATCTGGGCAGAGCTCTGGACTCCAGGCCTATGCAGAGAGGAGAGGGCGGCTGCCTTAGCCCCTTACCTGGCCAGGTACCACGTTCTGGGGAGGATGAGGAACTCCCCATTTGGACTTGTTTGGTGCCCCTACCCACAGGCTGACATGTCTGTGTTGGTCTCCCAGAAAGAAGAGAAGGCCATGATCGCCAAGATGAACCGCCAGAGAACCAACTCCATTGGGCACAACCCACCACACTGGGGGGGCCGAGCGCCCCTTCTACAACCACCTGGGTGGTAACCAGGTGTCCAAGGAGATGAAGCGGATGGTAAGTGGCTGGTGGGGCAGTCTATAGTCAATACTCTCCAAGGCTAGGGCCTTCTGTGGGTGTGAGGCCTGCACCAGATGCCTCGTGTTGCCCAAGGGAATTGAGGTTTGCCCCAACTTTGGAGTAGGAGTCAGGGCACCTGCTTCTGGCCCCAAGCTCTCCCCCACCACCCGGGGCATGCCTCATTATGCTTTGGAACAGAGTGGTAGCACCCCGTCTTCCCTCCCCTCTTGGCAGACCTTGCGGCACAGCCTGGAAGCAGGCATGTCTGGTTAGACTCGGCCAGCCACAGCCTCCAGCTGTCTCTTGGCACTGTCTGATGAGGCCCTGGGGAGTTGGGTGGGCACCGCATACCCTTTTCCAGCACTTCCTGCATTTCCCAGGCAAGTGAAACCACATCTTCTGGTTCAGTTGCTCAGAAACTATCCTAGTGCTTTCTGGGAAGTGCCAGGGGGTGGTCCCCTTTGCCGTTTGTGCTGAGAAACACCCCCACGAACGCCAGCCTTCCAATGGGAACACGAGGGCTGAGCAAGTCGGGGGAGGCCATGGTCGGGTGTCAGCTCCACCCCCTGCACACACCGGGACAGGTTAATCAGGATGCACCGCCTGGGCTCTGGCAGCAATGACAGGAAGATGATTCCGGGCGGGAAGAGGAGGAAGGAGGACAAGAAGCCATGTTACCGCAGTGGTGTTTTCTCTCCTTCTGTCTGAGAGCTTGGCTTCTGCCCCTCGTGTGTGCTGCTCAGCTTAGGGACACCAGGTTCCCAGGTGGGGAGTCACCCACACTGAGGAAGGGCCGAATGATGGCGCAGGGCCCGTGTGTGTGTGTGGGTGGGGGGAGGGTGTGTGTGTGTGTGTGTGTGTGTGTGGTGTGTGTGTGTCGGGGGTGTGTGTGTGTGTGTGTGTGTGGTGTGTGTGTGTCTCTGTGTGGCCACTTAATGAAGGAGGAAGGGCATGTTGCATAAGGAGCTCCAAGTCTGGGCTCTGTGGAGCAGACTGGGCTGAGGTTGCAGCAGAAGGGATCAGAGACAGACTCCATGGAAATCCAGCCGAGTCAGCAGACAAGAGCCAGGAGAGCCTGGAGGAGAAAACAGGCTGGGGACCCAGCCGCTCTGCTCCCTGTTAACCAATAATAGCAGATGATACGAGTTTAAGGGAAATGTACAGGAGGAAAAGTGAATTGAGCCAAGACCCCCATTTAACATTTTGACAGTAGTGACACTGCTGGGGGGGCCTGGGTTACCAGAGAGCAGATCGGAGCTACCTGGCCTTCCCCAGGGCTCCCAACTTGACTGTCCACAGACTTGGTCAGCGCTACCGAGGGCTCCAGCCACCACCCTCCCTCCCCCAAGCAAAGAGCAGTTGGTGACCCTACCCATCGTCACCCTGGCCCTTTGATAGTCTCCTGCAGGCTCTGTACCCACGTGGTCAGGGCAGTCAAGAGTTCTAGACCAGCCTGGGCAGCATAGCGAGACCCTGTCTCCACAAACAGTAAAAAGGAGAAAGGAAAACTAGCTGGGCATAGTGGCATGCTCCTTCAGTCCTAGCTGCTTGGGAGACTGAAGCAGGAGGATCGCTTGAGCACAGGAGGTTGAGGCTGCCGTGAGCCATGATCACGCCACTGCACTCCAGCCAGGGGGACAGAGTGAGACCCTGTCTCACAAATAAAAATAAGGGAGAAAGTGGGAAAGGGGGAAGGATGGAGAGCAGGGACAGCAAAGAGGGGCAGGAGAGCTGAGATTGAGGAGGAGGCAGAGGGGAAGCTGAGGAGTGGGGGAGGTAGATGAGGAGGAGGGGAAGGCAGAGAGGTGGCGGGGGAGAACAGGAAGCAGCCAGCAGTGAGGCAGGGCCTGGTGGTGAGAGATTTCTCTTTGTTTAGAATCCTTGAAAAGTTATTTTTGATGATATTTGATAGAAGCTGTATCTTTAGTTATCTTGGAGTCTTAAAGGAGATAGTTTGGACTATAAGCACTGGGTTGGCAATGTATTACTCATCATTAGGACAGGAACTTTGGAAGAATTCGAAGTCAGGGCTGTCATGCGGAAGGGACAGTCTCTAGAGAAAGAGGCTGCCAGGAAGTCTCCTCCAAGGCGTTCATCGCTTTGCCCAGCAGGGAGGGGGAAGGAGTTCGGAAGAATAGGACTGTTGGAACACAGGCTCCCGTCCCGGCTGGGCCGGGTATCCCCTGAGGGGACTGCCATCAACGAACAGCCTCTGGGCCCCACTCCAGCGTGGCCAGTGGGAATCTCTAGGCTGGGGATGAGACAGGTTCCACAGCTGCTGCGAGGGCCACTGGGCTTTTGTTGCCATGTGTACCTGGACTCTCGGAGAGAGATCCACAGAAGGCGAGCTTTCACCCCCGCCTGCCCACGCTGGGATGAGTCTTATGAGAAACAGGCCACTGAATGTGGGATAGGGGGTGGGGAGTGCACACTAGTGCCTGAGAGCGGTTAGAAGGTTTGGACTCAGAGTCAGCAGTGCCTTTTAAATCTTTTTCCAGCTTTTACTGAGTGTTTAAAACACAGTGATGAGCCATGCCGGTGGAGGCTTAGGCACTAGTGTCATAAGTCTTTAAAGTTATTTATTAATAAAAAGGTTGCCAGTGGGAAGATGTGTGGGCTTGAGCTCCTCTCAGCAAACCCAGGAATGGACGGCACGGGAGGGGCCCGGTGTTGGAGAAGGGGGTGCAGGAGGACTGGGAGAGGCCAGGTAGCTGCTGTCCTGGAACTGTTAAGAGTAAGCAGGTGACGGGATCTGAGCCCAGTCTGCTCCGTTGTTCTTAATGGCCCCCCTGCCATGTGAATCAGTGTGTTTTCTGTACTGTTACCAATTCACCACGCCCACTTGGCTCTGAGCTCTCCACACCAACATGGCAAGCAGTATGGTTAGGATGGGCCTGGCCCCCAACTCGGCTCAGGTAGAAAAAAATGAGTCCCCAGCACCAGCCTCCGCAGAGGACCAAGGGAGCATCAGGAAAGGTCAGAACAGGCTTATTCACATTTTGATCTATTTTTTAATTATAGAGACCACCATACTTGTAATATAGCTCAGTTCTCGGTTCCATAGTAAAATTTTTGCTGGTTTCTGGGATGGAACTGAGAGGGCCAGTCCCACGCAGGGGGTCTTCCGCAGAGAGGTCACCTGTCCATCTCTCTGCTGCCCAGCCATGCCTGTGCTCCACGCGATCCTGGGAGCCTCAGGCACGGGCCTGCCCCCTCCCCGCCCAGAAGGAGCACTCACTTGAGTGACATCTACTCCTCCAGCCCAGGGCAGAGATGGTGATGTAGGACCACTTTGCAGCCTGGAGGGCCTGGCCATTCTCAGAGGACAAGAAGGGTGCAGCTTGCCTGGGCAGACAACTGCCAGGCCATCCTGGGCCATGCTGGCAGTCCAGGAGGAGCTCAGAGCCCATAGTGGATCACTTGGAGGTGACCCCACAGCCGCTGAAGCTCCCAGGACCCCTCAGCTGGGGTAGACCCTCTGTGCTGTGAGGACCCCACATCTGTTTTAGTACCTGGTGGCCCTGGCTCATGGAGAGGAATGTAAATCCCTCTTTTTGAATTTTCAAACCATGTTTTTAGGGGAATGAAGAGCGGTGTGTTCATTTGGATTTTGGGCTCACCCAGTGTTTGCCGAACTCTGTTTGCCCAGCAGAGTGCTCCACGCTGCCAGGGAAGGGGCATCCTCTGTCCTTGTCCTGGCATATCAAGGCTGACCTAAACAGCACGTCCTGAGGCTGCTTGTCACCTCCTGTACCACCTCTGAGATTCCACCCCTCCTCACAGTGGGGAAGCCTCTATTCTGCGACCACTGGTGCGACCTCAACACGCATCTCTCCCTGTGCGGAATTCATAAAGAGGGCTTTGAGTCTGACAGCCGGCAAGGGCCCTTCCCACTCTCACCTCTGATAGAACAGTAGTCAAATCTGTGGCAGGTGGGGTCCTTACCCTCTGAGTCCCCAACCAACCCCGGCCTTACAAGAATGGAGTGATCCTCAGATACCAAACAGCTGTTGCAGGTAACTAGAGTGCAGTTTTTCTAAGTGCAAAATGTGTGAACTCCTGGAGATTTTGTGTGTGCTCAGTGTGATGTGCATGAGGAGGTGGGTGTGCATGAGCGTGTACATGCGACAGAGATTGCACATCCCAGCAATTCCTGATTTCCATCTGAGTAAGAGGCAGGACTGAGAGGGGACCCTCTGAGCCCAGGGTGCAGGAGGATGGCGAGGAGAGCTTTGGGAAAGGAGTCCAGCTTGGGGACAGGGAGAGCTTAGACACATGGATTGTGTCTGTGGATGAAGTGAAGTATCGGGGCATTCCCAGTGTCTAGCATAGCACCTGTCTCTTAGGGAGAACCCAGCTGTATTCTCCAAGTGAAGGAAGGAAGGAAGGAGCTGCTGAGTGTCAGTCCTCTCTATGTCCACGGCCTTTGAGAGACTGTAAGAGGAGATGAGCTGCAGCCTTCTAGAAGCCCTTAAGCTTTCAGTTCTCTCCGTTCTCATTCTCTTCTCCTTCTCTCTCTATCCTTCTCTTTTAGGGCTTTGAAGACCCCAAGGACAAGTGAGTAATATGCCCTTCCTTATTCCTCCTCCCTGGGTCTGGGGGATAGCTCCCAGTCCACCTTCTCACTCTGTTTCCCCAGTCTCCATGGAAAATGACCCCTCTTGCAGTCTTAGCTGAGAGTGATTGGAGCCCACCCTAGCTGCCAGGTGGTCAGCAGCAGCTCCAGACAGGCCAGAGCAGCCCAGGAGCCCAGGCCACCCAGCAGGAGGACTGGGCCTTAGCATTGCCCATTTTATCTCCGTGACGCACACGCGCACGTGTGCACACACATGGCTCCTTCAGGAAAGTGCAGACCTCACCCGTTGGTCAGCAGCGCCTGGCATCCAGTGCCCCGAGGCAATGCCCTCTTCTCCCTCCTTCACTTCCGGTTCTCAGGACTGTCAGAAATTCCACTCCGGGACTGGGTTCCACCCTGAGAAATAGGGTGTTGAAGGTCAGCACTCAAGTCTATGAAACCTGCTTCTCAAGAGTGCCCTGAGCCGGGTGAAAGAAACCAGGTGGGCCACAGTCTCCGTGGCAGAAAATGGCAGAAACTCTTCGCTGCCCAATCTCCGCCTTCTTTTCAGGAGGATAGCAGAGTTAGAGGGTAAACAGCAGAGCCCGTTAGCTGTTAAGTCCAATTAAACCATCAATGGTAGCTCACATTGCTATGCTAATATAATATGTTAACAGAGTCAGAAAAGCCTATTGTCAACAAGGCCCTTCGGCCTGAAGGTCCAGGTCCCAGACTTGGGCAGTTTTCTGTTCATCTGTGCAGTTGTTAAGAGCACGGCTTAGGCTTCTGGTCTGAGTCTCAGCTCCCGCTGCCCTGATTGAGCTGATGGTGGATGGCTGCCGGACCTCTCTGAGAGTCTGGGTAGACGGAAGAACCAGCCTCTGCCGGTGCCCCTGTGGTCATCTTGTCTCATGCCCATGCCTTCTGCTCCCCCAGGAATGCCCAGGAGAGTGCGAACCCTGAGGATGAAGTGGATGAGTTTCTGGGCCGCGCCATTGATGCCAGGAGCATTGATAGGCTGCGGTCTGAGCATGTCCGCAAGTTCCTCCTGACCTTCAGGGAGCCTGACTTAGAGAAGAAGGTACAGCACCCTGGGTGGGAAGGAGACCCCTGTGCCGAACCAGGACCAGGTGGAGGAGGGCAAGGAAACAGGACAGGTGCCTCCTGCCCCCAGCACTGCCTGCAGAAGGGGTGGCCTCAGTTTCCCCAGCTCTGATGCAGCGCTACCTAGGGAGAGAAGGGTGCTAGGGAGACTTCCCTGGCTGGAAGGGATAAATCTTAACCTCTCCGTGCCTTAGTTTACTTCTCTGGAAAATGGGGACAGTTAATGTTCCCACTTCATAGGGTCATAGTGAGGATGAAATTAGTTTCTTTTTTTTTTCCTGTTTTGTTTTGTTTTTTTTTTCTTTTGAGATGGAGTTTCGCTCTGTTGGCCAGGATGAAGTGCAGTGTGCAGTGACTTGATCTCTGCTCACTGCAACCTCCTCCCACCAGGTTCAAGTGATTCTCCTGCCTCAGCTTCCCGTGTAGCTGGGATTATAGGCACCCGCCACCACTCCCAGTTAATTTTTGTATTTTTAGTAGAGATAAGGTTTCACCATGTTGGCCAGGCTGGTCTTGAACTCCTGACCTCAGGTGATCCACATGAGCCACTGCGCCCGGCTGAGTTTGGATGTATAAAACTGTATCTGCCGCACAGTAGGTGTTCAGTGCACGTTAGTTGCTATTTGCATTAATGCTGTTATCGTTGTCAGTGGACAGCCCAGCTGCCTTGTCACACTGGGACCTCGAGGCGTTACAGCTGGCAGGGATAGTCAGGATCTCTCTGTGGCATCCCCCTTAAATTGTGAATGAGAAAGCTAGAGCCCAGAGTAGTCGAGGGTTCTGCTTTGGCCACCCAGTGAAGCAGTGACAGGACTGGAGCCAGACCCTGGTCCAGTCAGTTTTCTTTACACTGTGTGGCAGCATCTCCCCAGAGTTCAGTTAAAATGGACTCGTGGTAGGCTTGTTAGCATTCAGCCAGGCAAACAAACTGAATTAGCAGGGTGAAGCTGTGGAAAGGGGCGAGCAGCATTTGGACCTGACTCGGGTGTTACTCTGGGTGACTGTGCCAGCCCAACCTCCATCAGTGTGGCTGGTTGGTATCATGGGAGGAGCTGGGGCTGGGAGCCTCAGATGTGACTTTGGACAAGTCTTGTGAGCTCTCTGAGGCCCAGCTTGCTCATCTCTGAAGGAGAAATGACAGCAGTTCTGTGTCGACTTCCCGGGCTGTTGTGCGGGTGCCAGATGATACCCGTAGACACCTGGCATGTTTCCTAGCATGTAGAAGGCATGCAGTCATGTACAGCCATGATCATTATGGATTACTCTGAAGATGACCCGCCTGCAGAAGGTTTCAGTTCCCCTCTCAACTGCCCTCCTGACAGGCACCACCTTCTGGTGATCTGGACTGGTTTCCTGGGGTCTAAGTCTGGCTCTGGTTCTCAGGTCTTTCCTATTGTGGGAGTGGGCTGCACAGGTGACCAGCCCTGAGCGGCTGCCCTGAGAGTGTGGGATTGACAGGGCTGCAGTGGACTGGGCCAGGTGCCTCGGCCCCTCTCACCCTGCCTGTCTCCTCTCAGTACTCCAAGCAGGTGGACGACCGATTCGGTGCCTATGTGGCATGTGCCTCGCTCGTCTTCCTCTTCATCTGCTTTGTCCAGATCACCATCGTGCCCCAGTGAGTATCCCCATCCTTCTTGGGCTCCTTCCTCTGGCCACAGGGGATCCCAGGGGTGAGAGGGGGGTGGTCATTTAGGAGAACAGAGCAGGGGAGTCTGGCCTGCTCTTGCTCAGGCAGGGACAGAAGTGTGCCTTCAGTGGGATACGAAGCTAGGGGTCTGACCTCTCCTGGGTGGGGAAGTTGATGTGCTCATTCCAGGATGAGTGACTTTTCACCAGGTGCTGCTCAGCTGCATGAGAGATGCCTCTTTTCTTTTTTTGGAGACAGAGTCTCACTCTGTTGCCCAGGCTGGAATGCAGTGGTGCGATCTTGGTCACTGCAACTTCCGCCTCCCGAGTTCAAGCAGTTCTCCTGCCTCAGCCTCCTGAGTAGCTGGGACTGCAGGCACCCACTGCCATGCACAGCTAATTTTTTGTATTTTAGTAGACATGGAGTTTCACCATGTTGCCCAGGCTGGTCTGAACTCCTGAGCTCAGGGAATCCGCCCACCTCCGCCTCCCAGAGTGCTAGGATTACAGGTGTGAGCCACCGAGGCTGGTCAGGAAATGCCTTTTTATCACTTTGTCTTGTCCCATTAGCCCACCCTACCACTGACAATTGAGTCACCCCAAGTATTCCCTGGGATCCTTTCTGTGTGACCTTTGGTTCTTGAAAAGAAAATTCTTCAAAAGATGTAGGTTTTCTACTACTTGGGTATTTCTAAGAATGGATTTCAGGTTCTGAAAGTATTTCACAAAGAGGTGTTTCTGAACTCTTCTGATGACTGGCTGTGTTGCTGAGAAGGCCTGTGGCTTCTGTGGGAAACATTTTGAAGTATGCAGTGGGCTTTTGGAAATGAGGTGTTTGTAAAATTGTCATTCGCATTAGAGTCTCGCCTGGAAGAGAAACATTCTTGCCTTATGTATGTACACCCATGCACACATAACTACACGTATGCACACACAACTACACACACACAACTACACACACACGTATGTAGAAATACATATTTTTACTTTTTATTATGTAATTCCTCAAGTGCACAGAAAAAGTAAAGTATTAATCTAATCAGTACCCATCCCCTAGATAGAACAAGTTAATATTTTGCAGTGTTTGTTTCATCTGTTTTTATTCTGATTTTTAAAAGTAAATTTAGACACATTTTACTCCTAAAAACCTCAATATACACCTATTTTAAGAACGTTTTTCTCCTTAACCACAATACTTCATAGCAAACAAATTAACAGCAATTTCCTATATCTATATTCAAATTTCCCAAACTGTCCCCAAAAATGTCTTCTGCTTCTAGTTTATTTGTAGCCAGGATCTACTCAAAATCCACTGCTTGCGTTTGGTTATATCTTCTCAGCCTCGCTTAATCTACAGAGTCCTCGAAGCCAGTACCTTCTGTTTTTCATGTTGAAATCATGGATTTGAGAAGTTATAAAATTAGTCGAGAGGGATTCTGTGCAGCCTGCATCCGGTTTCCCTGAGCGTTGACAACTTCTGTAACTGTAGCATAATGATCAAAACCAGGAAATTAACACTGAAACGATACTGTTAATTCATCTACTCACCAGATGCTAGTTTGGCATTTTCCCCTCACTGTCCAGTGTGTGTTCCAGGAGCCAGTGCAGGATCCCACGTTGCATGTCGTTGGTTCACGTCCTCCGTCCCATCCCCTCTGTGATAGTTCCTCAGCCTTTGCTTGCCTTTCCTGACCTTGGCACTTGTGAGGAGTGCGGCCAGTTCATTTGTAGTTTCAATTTGGGTGTGTCTGATGTTTTTCATGATCAGACTGGGGGCCTACATTTTGACAGTGCTCCCACTGAAGTGATGATGTCTCCTTCTCCACGTACCATAGCCAGAGGTACATGATGTCGACATGGTTTTATTTTTATTGACATTATTAAAAGAATGAAAAGATCTCCCTTATATTTGTATCTGCCGTCACTCTGTTGGATGCCACAGGTGAGAACCAGGCCCTGGCAGCCAGCTCCACGCTGGTTGACCCCTGCACTGAGGCTGTGCAGAGTTGGGGTTCTTGTTGGCACAAAAAAAACCATCTTTCTGTAGTGCTGTGGAGCCACAGGTATCAAGAAGCAACCTGGAGGCCGGGCATGGGGGCTCACATTTGTAACCGCAGCACTTTGGGAGGCCAAGGCAGGCGAATCACTTGACAGCAGGAGTTTGAGACCAGCCTGGCCAACACAGCGAAACCTCGTCTCTACTAAAAATGCAAAAATCAGCGGGGCATGGTGGCGCATGCCTGTAATCCCAGCTACTCAGGAGGCTGAGGTGGGAGAATCACTTGAACCTGGGAGGCAGAGATTGCTGTGAGCCGAGATCACACCACTGCACTCTCCAGCCTGGGCAACAGAGCGAGACTCTGTCTCAAAAAAAAAAAAAAAAAGCAACCTGGCTTTTTAATCCATTGCGAGTGACAGTCCCTGTAGCTTGAGTGCACAGTCCTGCCTCTGCTGCTTTTCCTTCTCTGCAGCACGGCTTGGAGGCTGGGTCATCCCAGTTACCTGCCCTACCTGCAGTAGCTTTATTCCCTCCTCTGGCCACAGCTCCTATCGGCAGAGGCCGTTCTCTAGCTGCCTCCTCTGTAGGAAAGCCTTAAAAGCCACTTTTAAGATCTTTCTTTTCCTCTGAAGAGAATTCATTTCCCTTGTTCCATTTGTTGAAGGCAGCTAAGTGCCGCTTCTGTGGAAGTCTGGAACAAAGATGCTGTTGGAGTCCTCCCTGGAGATATTCAGCTGCCTCTCACGCTCCCCACTGGCTTTCTTTTTTTTTTTTTTTTTTTTTTTAAAAGACGGGGTTTCACCATGTTGGTCAGGCTGGTCTTGAACTCCCAGCCTCAGGTGATCCGCCCGCCTTGGCCTCCAAAGTGCTTGGATTACAGGTGTGAGCCACCACACCCGGCTGCTCCCCCACTGGCTTTTAACCCCATAGCAATACCTGGCATAGCCAGGCCACTCTTCCTCCCTTGAAAGGCCACCTGGTGGTATGGTGGGGTGTTGTCCCCAGGCTAGCCCCTATACCTGAAGGGCCAATGGGAAGTTCTGGATGGAAAGTCACTTGTAGCTCTTTTGTCTGAGGGTGGCCACCCATCGTGGCCGTGGAGGTCACCTGTGATCTGCATCTGAAAGGAGGGGCAGAGGGAAATCCTGGCAGTTTTCTTGTTGAACTGTCTGGGAATAGAGGAGCAAACACTGCAGGACTTGTGGGACCTGGCCGTGGAAAGGGGGCGGGGTTAAGAGGTTCTGCCCTTCTGAAGAGATAGTCACCCATGCTTCTCAGAGTGGCTGGCAGGGCTGCCGACAAAGGCATTTTTTTTTAATTTCTATTTTTATTTATTTATTTTATTTATTTTTAATTTTTTTTTAAAGACGGGGTTTCACCATATTGGTCAGGCTGGTCTTGAACTCGTGACCTCAGGTGATCCGCCCGCCTCAGCCTCCCAAAGTGCTAGGATTACAGGCGTGAGCCACTGCGCCTGGCTGACAAAGGCATTTCTAGAAATGAAGGCCACTGGTCCAGTCAGTTTTCAGCCATCACAGTTGTGGAGCTGTGAGCCATGACTTGGAGGGGAACAACCGGGTGGTTCTTCCAAGCTCAATGAAGCATGTCAGAGAGTAGCTAAGAATTATGTAAAATACCTATCAGCTGTCACCTGGTTCTCCATTCAGCTCCCTGTGAGCTGCTGTCCCCACCAGAAGGGGAGGGAGCCATACTGTTATGGGGAGGGCTCCAGAATCCACCTGCAAGGCTCTATAGGCCCTTGTCAGGGAGTCAGTGCAAAAGGCTGGGCAGTGGATTAGGGGAGATGGAGGAATTTCAGGTTTCCTCTCCAGATTTCAGAGCCCAGGCCCTCTGAAGCTGTGAGGAAGGACCGGTGGCTTGCTTGCCAGGCAGGCCCCCCAGAAGCTGCAGCCCTGCCACCTGAGCCTGGCTTCTCTCTCCTCTTCTCTCTCCCTCCAGCTCCATATTCATGCTCAGCTTCTACCTGACCTGTTTCCTGCTGCTGACCTTGGTGGTGTTTGTGTCTGTGATCTACTCCTGTGTAAAGGTGAGTGTAACTGACACCTGGGTTGCAGCCACCTTCTTCCCGCTTGTGTCAGCCCTGGTAGGGGCCCTATCCAGGGGTCGAAAATGTGAAGGGGCCTGAGTATTGTGCTTGGCATGGGGTGGGAGAGTGCCTAATGCTGGCCACACCTCTCCATTGGCTTTGGCAGCAAGCTCGCCTGGAGGCAGGGAGATGGTCAGTGGGAGCCTGTTCTTCACTGGCTGCTTTAACTTGCCCTTCGCAAATCTTTGCAACCAGAAGATGCTGTGGCTGCTGCTCCTGTTCATGTTGTGCAGAAGGCAGGAGGGCACCGAGCACCAGGCCTGGCACAGAGCAGTGCCTAGTGAACATTTGCTGAGAGAATGAGTGTGGAGGAGGTCTCTCTCGACACCCACTTTGGTGCTCCCGTGTACTCTGGAATTTTCCGTGGAGGGGACCTCAGAGATTATGGATTTCAAGCATCTGCGAACGTAGATGAGGAGTGTGGCCCCAGAGTGATTTGGTGTTTCCGACTGGGCCACACAGCCAGCTGGTGCTGGCAGCATGAGTCCTGGAACAGAAATGTGGCTCCTGTTCTGAGTTTTTCTCCCGTATCTCTTAGGCGTGCTGTGTTCCCTGTCCAGGCTATGTCCCTCGATGCGACCTGGCCCCGGGTCATTCTGGTCTGTGGTAGAAAACACTCAGGTTCCTGTTCGCCCTGCCCATCAGGCCTTTCCATCAGTTTCTTCACCAGTGGTTTCAGAATTTCCTGACGCGCCAGCCTGGCCCCCAAGAAGCACTCATCCCTGGGGCAGATCTGTGCCTCTCCCACATCTGCTGAGCCTTAACTCCTCCCTGACACTCATTGGGAACCAAGCCCCTGGGGTGGGCAGTGGGACCCCTTGGAAGCCGCAGGCTTGCCATAACTCCCTCTTCTGCAGTGAGCACTATGTCTTCCGTCAGAACTGGAAGGGACCTTAGGAATATCTGGTGTGGTTCACCTCCCCTGGCAGGCACAGAGGTGGACGCCCAGAGAGGGGCAAGGTCAGCCAGAGCCATCAGGCATGTCTATGAGAAGCACGGTACGCTAAGCCGCGTGCTTCGCTGGTTTGTCATATTGTAGCATCCAATAGGCTTCATCATAGGGCTTAACGCTGGTTCCCTTCCTCTCCACTGACCCTCGTTCCTCAAGGCCACAGCCTCCCTCCTGCCCCATGTTCAGCCACTCCTGCCTTTTGGTCTTGCTGTTGTCAAGGCCCCTCCAGCCTGCTTTATCCAGAGTGGACAGTTCCACTTCTTCATCCCAGTGAAAGGACACCGTATTTTCTCAGTAGCCACAAAGTAGTAACCCAGCCATCCATCAACAGGTGAATTAAACAAAATGTGCTATGTAACTGCAGTGGCATGTTACTGAACCGCAAAGGGGGGGATGCAGCGCTGTTTCATGCTGTGACATAGATGGACCTTGAAAACATCGAGTGAAAGAAGACAGACACAAAAGGTCATGCATAGTGTATGATTCCATTTGTATGAAATGCCTACAGTAGGCAAATTGATAGACACAGAAGGCAGACTAGAGGTTCCCAGGCTGGCAGGAGGGAGAACGGGGGAGTTATTGCTTAGTGGGTCCAGAGTTTCTGTTTGGGGTGATGAAGGGTTTTGGAAATACATAGCAATATTGGTTGCACAACATGAGTGTGATTAATGCCGCTGAATGGTACACTTAAAAATAGTTAAAATTGCAGATTTTGGCTGGGCGCGGTGGCTCACGCCTGTAATCCCAGCACTTTGGGAGGCCGAGGCGGGCGGATCACAAGGTCAAGAGATCAAGATCATCCTGGCCAACATGGTGAAACCCTGTCTCTACTGAAAAAATACAAAAATTAGCTGGGCGTGGTGGCACGCGCCTGTAATCCCAGATACTCGGGAGGCTGAGGCAGGAGAATTGCTTGAACCCAGGAGGTGGAGGTTGCAGTGAGTGAAACTGTCTCAAAAAAAAAAAAAAGGCAGTTTTTTTTGTTGTATAAATATTGCCACAATGAAAAGTTTGTGACATAGTTTTTGTCCACCTACAAAAAAGTACACCATAGTTAAAATGGCCTCTTAAAAGTTATTTTGCTGAATCCCAAAGAGAACATTTGTTTTTTAAGTAGGAACTGAGGCAAAGTCATTATTTGTTTGTTTGTTTTAGGACTTAATTAGCCCATTCAAATCAAAGCTGTGCATAGTCTGCCATTTTTTAAGCTTGAACCTAAATTTCCTTTCTTTTCTGTTAGGCGCTTGGGTGAACCTGAGCTATACTGATTTCATTCCGATTGAGTTTCCTGATTTGCAGTCAGTTGTGGAGGAGGGGAAGGATAGGCCCATTTTCCTGCCTGCAGCCATGTGCTCTGGCGATTTTTGGTCTAATGAGTTTCTTTTCCCCCACAGTTCAAGATTAGTTATGAAAATTATCCCTGCCTTCTTTTGTGTATTGTTGAATCTGCCTATTTTGTTAGCAATGCCAAATTCAGTGAGTGTGTTTTCAGTTCCTTTAGCCTAGTGATTTTTTGCTGCCTCTGTTCTGCGGAGGCCTCTGTTTCCTTGGACAGAATACCCACCCCCATCCCCCAGGCCACACAAAGACTGTCCGTGCAGCCCCATACCCTCCAGCCAGGGAGCCTGGTTTTTCCATCTTACAGATAGAAGGCCTCAGTAAAGAATTTTAGGAAAAAAAAAATGTCCCATGGCTTCTGAAGCCTGGAACCTGCCGCTCTGGGCTGGCGGTCGATGCATTGAATAGACTCCAGCACCCACCCTGGGCTCCGGTCCCGGCTGCCTCCTCCTCTCCTGGCCTGATTAGCCGTCTTCTCAGGGTTTATGTACTTTCTAGAACACACAGCCCAATTCGAAAAGTCGTTTGTAATACGAACTTCTTTCCATTGAATTCTTCTTTGCTCTTTGATGTTGTGGGTTAAACGGCTTGCATGTGAAGACATGAAAGGGGATTGTCTCTGGCTCTGCCTCCTGTTGTGTGCATGGCAGGGATGTCAGCCTGTCACTGAGCACGTGGCACACTCACTGTGGTGGGTTGACCGAATGAAGTTCATTTTCTCACCTTCGCAGGTGTTGACACGAAGCTGACTGGCCTGCAGTGTTTAGGGTCCTTCTGTTTTTTGAAAAACATTTGTGGTTTTACCAGAACTCAAACTTTTTCTCTCATTTTCCCAGTCTCTCAGAAGTCACGGGGAGTGGCTCTGCGGTGAGATGTAACAATTCCTAAATTACCCCCAAGCCAGGCCGTGTCAGTCACTTTCTCTATTTCATGTGCTTCTCCGTTTTCCCAGAACAGCATGGACTGACTTCCTTAAACTGTCCATATTTCCACCTTTTCGAAGGGAGAAATATGAGGAAGTATTGACTGAGTGAGTCGTCTTCTCTGGCTGTCAGGGAGCAGTCTTCCCTGGTCCTTTCTGTTTTTTTCCCTTCTTACTAAGTGCCCTGGTGGCCTGCTTCAGTCTTTTCTGGACACAGCTCAGTGCAGTTCACACACTCCCCTGGATTTCTCGGCAAGGCTAACTTGGTGCCTTGGTCTTCATCGTGTCCTAAAGTCCTGGTTCCACTCCTAAGCCTCAGCTGCCTTGCTGAGCCCCCACTGCCCCTCACATGCCTTGCCTTAGGGACCGTTCCCCTGAGTGCTTCCTTCTGGAGATGCTGTTTTAGAGGGCAAGTCTACACATATCACCACCTCCTTCCCTTGACATCTGTGCTGACCTGGGCCCCAGAACTGCTTTTCTTAGAGAAAACCATGTTAAAGCCCTGCTCACCATGGCACATTGTCCACAACTCTGAGAATCTCAGGTTGAAAGGGGCCCATGTAGTGAGAGGGCCCAGCCATGCACCTGAGGCTGGAATTCCCTATGATAACCCTATGAGGGGGTGGGCCAGCCTGTGCTCAATCACCTCCAGGGATGGGGGAGCTCACTCACGGCTCCTGAGTGCAGCCCCTTCCTCTTGGCCAGCTCTGAATGCTCCATTAGGCTCCCTTGGAGCTCCTGCCTCATCATCCAGTGAAGTAGCCCTGCTCCATACCTGACAGTGCTGGGACGCTTGCCGCCACCACCCAAATGGTGACTCTCCTTTCCCCACCATCTGATCCAGGCCCACAGCCTTTACTGTGGCTCATTAGTGCAACCTTGTTCAGAAGGCCAGACTCTCTTTCCCAGCAGTTTGGGACTTAGGTAGAGATAGGCCCTGTGGGGGAACTCTGCTGCTGACTGTGTGTGTGTGTGTGTGTGTGTGTGTGTGTGTGTGTGTTAAATCTCTCTTACCCCTAGCCTGATGGCTCACTCTTGGACTACATCATTCTGATCCCCTAGGCCTGATCATCTGAGCGCCAGCACCTGGGATCCCTGACCAGAGCCTCCTGTGGGCCCTGTTTGCTCTGCAGTCAGCAGCAGAGCCTCTTCTCCTCTCCCTGCAGCCTGCCTGTAGCTAAGCCCACCTTGCTGGTTCCCCTTTCTACCATTCCAACTCGACTCCTGGTCCACAGTTTCTAAAATAGAGTCTAATTCTGCAGGCAGTACCCCCTCCACTCCTCAGTGTCTTCTATCCCGTGAGGATTTTAGGATTCCCATGTTCACCTTTCTACCTGCATGCTCAGGGGCCTATTCATCTCATCACTCACATCTCATCATACACGGCTTTCATTTAAGAGATGGAGAGGTCTTCATTCCAGGAGGCATATTGTAGGTTACCCCTGTGTTTTTCAAGTCAAGACAGTCCAGGGTCCACATCCAAGCTATGCTACTTTGAGCTGTGTTTTCTGAGCCTCAAAGGTGGCTTTTATTGAACCTACTTTGCAGATGAGGAAACTGAGGCTCATAGAGGTTAGACAGCTTTTTCTAGATTCTGGAGTTAGGAAGTGGTTATAGCTAGGATTTAAACCCAGGCGGTTCTTACTCAGAGCTCATGAGCGTTCCCCCTCCAGGGCACTGCCTCTGCTGATATGTCCAGTTGACTCCTGAAAGGCCAAGTGATGAGACCACTGGTGTGGACCCCTTCTGCCTGCCTGGTTTGACTTCTGTGGTTTTCTTACCTTCTTTTCTTTTTCTGAAGTAGGAGCTCTGCTTCTTTTATTAGCTCCTTGTCAAAGAGGCTGTATTCTTAAAATTTTTTTGCCATCTGACTTCATCCCCCTCCTTTTATCTTTGCAATACCCTGGCCCTGCATCACAGACAGGAGCCTAGGGAGGTCACTGATGGGCCTGGAGATGCTCAAAGAAGCCAGGATCAAAACTGCTCTTTGCCCTCATCATGGTTTATTATCTATGTTCCCACGCCTGTTTTAACGTTGAATTGATTTGAATTTATCAGAGTGGGAATGTACTGGTTCTGAACTTGTTTTTTTTAACATCAGTTCTTTGGGCTCTGATTGTGAGCAGGCATTAAGTGATTGGTTGGTGCAGACACTGATCCTGCAGGAAAATGCCCTCCATGATCTGACTGCAGTCGCGGTGTAACCCTGGGAAGAGACTCTGCCCCTGGCAAAGAGTTTTAAGAGCCACACTGGGGTTAGTAAAATCTGGATTTAGCGTTGACATATAAGATGAACACTCTGATTAGAGGTGAGACACTCTGTAAACTGATATCAAGACAGGATGTCAAATCTTCTGGAGACTTCAAAAAAGCAGCAGTTCCTGAGTTCCTACGGAGGTTTTAAAGCCAAGAGCAAGTCTTTTTAAAGGGTGTAGAGGGAAGTTGGCTTGTAGCAAGCAAGCCAGTGCACATTCTCATTCATTAGATGCTAGAGCCACGTCTAATGTTGATTTTTTTTTTAAGCCTGCAGTTCTTCTCCTGGCCTCTGGATGGTCCTGGTGGGGAGCCTGGTCCCATATTCACCAGGAAGCTAATGTGCATACCCTATTTCCCAACCACCTTTTAATAAGAAAGTTTTAGCATGTATTAGTAACCTTTACCTCTATCAATCATTACTTTGGTGGTTGCAAAATGATTAAGGAAGCCTCTCCGTCAGTGGATGGGGTGATCAGAACTGAACTGCTGAAACATCGGGCATATAGGAGCTGGGGTGGGGGCGGGGGAAGGGGATGGAGTTAGAATGACAGCATTTTAAGCAACCGGAGATTTAAAACCATCTGTCATACCATTTCAGACTAACATCCTCATGCTAGTGCCAAAACACTTTTCCCCAGCTGTGAAACCAAAAAATTCCTGTAAATGGGAAATAAGGATTTTCATTCTCATTGGCAACATAGCTCTTTAAAATGCAAATATTAGCTAACTTTTCTCTTGCGTTTAACAGCTTACAGCGCACTTTCAAATGCATCATTTTACTAAGTCTTGATAGCCACTCTGGGAGAGAGCTATTCCCAATTTCCCAATAAGGAGACTGAAGCTCAGAGTGTAGAGTAATGCCCCAGAATCACACAGCCAATAAGAGGCTGAGCAAGATTTTTTAAAATACGAGCTTCATTGAGATATAATTTGCATACCATAAAATTCACCTTTATAAAGGTGAATGAACTTTTACTAGTTTTTAGTATATTCACAAAGTTGTTCAACTGTTGATGCTAATTCTAGAACATTGTTGTCATCCCCAAAAGTAACCCCCAGACCCATCACTAGTCACTCCTCCTTCCCCTGATCACCACAGCCCCCGGCAACCACTCAGCTACTTTATCTCTGTGATTCGCATGTCTGGACATCTCACATAAAGGGAATCTCACATGGCTTTTTGAGACTGGTTTCATGCACTTAGCAAATTAGTTTCAAGGTTCATCCCTGTTGTAGCATGTAACAGCACTTTACTGTCTTTATGCCTGAAAAACATTCCAGTGTATGGCCATATCACATTTTGTTTATTCATTCATCAATTGATGGACAATTAAATTGTTTCCACTTTCAGGCTATTAGGAAGAATACGGCTGTGAACATGGGTGTACAGGTATCTGTACAAGTCCCCTGTTTCCAGTTCTGTGGGCATATACCCAGAAGTGGAATTACTGGATCATAGGATAATTATATGCTTGATTTTTTGAGGAGCTGGCCTACCGTTTTCTGCAGTGACTGCATCATTTTACATTCCCACCAGCAATGCGCAAGGATTCCAGTTTCTCTACATCCTCACCAATACTTTTGAATCTTTCCTAATGGTGTTATTTGAAGGACAAAAACTATTAACTTTGATAAAGTCCAATTTATTTTTTTTTTTGATTGGTGCTTTTGGTGTCACCTCTAAGAAAGCATTGTCTAATCCAGAATCACAGAGATCTACTCGTATGGTTTCCCATAAGAGTTCCGTAGTTTGGCTTTTACATTTAGGTTTTCTGGCCCAGTTTGAGTTAATTTTTGTACAGGGTGCAGTAAGGACCCACCTTTGTTCTTTTGCATGTGGATATCTGTGTATCACAGCACCATTTGTTTAAAAGACTGTTCTTTCACCATTGTCTTGGAATCCTTGTCAAAATCAATGGGACATAAATGAAAGGGTTTATTTCTGGACCCTCAATCTATTTGATTTATTTCTGTGTCTATTAAGCAGGATTTTAATAGAAGCTTATGCTCTCCAGATCACACTTACCTTTCTTTCTACCACATAAGAGGGTTTGGTCAGAGGGTCTCTTTTTTTATCCCAGTGTTTGCTCAGAACAAGTGCCACAGGCTTGATGGTATAGGAGCATACCTGGGAGGCTCTCCTGCTGGGGAGATGGAGTCCCAGGACTTCACCTTTCAGCCTGCAGCCTACGTGAGACCACTAGGCCTCTGCCATGGCAGCAGCCCTTCCTGTGGTCTATCCGTCCTTGTGGTCCCCTCTTTCCCTCTGCTGATAGGAAATGGCCTTGTTTGAAGGGTGGAGGAAGATTCTGGGGTCGGAAGATATGCAGGCTCCCTACGCACACAGCCATCCCCAAGCCCAAGACCCGGGGGTGAGCAGGGACCTGACTTTTTGTCAAGAACTCTGAAGGGTCTAACGTGTAATTTTACCCTACTTAGAAAGTAATGAGTTTGCTTGTCACTGTTTCATAGAGGCTGGCAGAAGACACAAGACTCCTGGGTCAGAGACAAAAACTTTATTACTCATGTCACAGTCAGCAGCATGAGCGTCAGTGTATTTGTGTTTGAAGTCCCTTTGCCGCCGAAGTCCCATGCGATGGGCCCTCATGGATGCTGCACATGTAGTGAGTTTGGCTGCAGCTGAGGAACACTGGGTCAAGGGCCCGACACTTTTTTGAGCTGGCAGCAAATAGGGTAGCACACAAGCCAGTTCCCCTCCCCACTGGGAGTGAGTAGTCACATGGTGCGCATGCTACGGCCCCTTGACTGACTTAGCTGTCCGTATGGCCGACTACAGATGCTCTCAGTATCAGGGGATGGAGAAGCCTTGTGGTCTGTCATGCTCAGCAAGAATTTGCAGGGATGTTCACGGCCCACAACTAGGGTAGAGACCTTTGCCTGCTTCACTTACCACAAAAGCTGGGGGGTGTCCAAGGGTCCCAAGGGTCCTACAAATAGGAGACTTCAGAGAAGGGATATGGCTTGCTCAGGAGCACGCAGGAAAAGCCAAGCCAAGCTCCTGGTTCAGTGCTTTTTCCACCACCCTGTCTGCCCTTGGGGGTTTTATGGAACACCTAGCATGGCTGCAGCAGGTAGGCCGCAGCAGGAAGTGTTGGGGCGGATAGGGATGGGGCAGCCTGGATCCACTGTTTTGCTTCCCTGTCCATCAGATTCTTTTTTCAGCCTAGGTTGCGTGGGAGATGAGGGAGACATCATTTACAAGGCCAGCTGCGTCAGATTTGGTGGCAGAAATGGGACTTAGGAGCCCAATCATTTAATTACCAAAGCTGCAGGGGGTTTTTGAGTAGACATGGTTTGTCTAGTGGAAGAATACAGAGGAGAGGGTGAGGGAAATGGCAGGTCCATGGAGCTTTGTGCTAAGGACAGAGCTCACTCAGTGCTCAGGGCCACACCCACCTCCCCTCCTGCTCCCGGCTGCTCAGTCCTTCCTCCCGAGCCCAGAAACCTAGTCCTCTCCAAATCCTTAAACCCACCACTGCCCACTCCCTCCCAGAAACCTTCTCAACCCTCCTGGGAACGTTCTGAGCCCTCCATGACTCCTCAGCTGCCACCCACCTCCCCTCTCTGATGGCACACAGTGGTCAATGTGCTTTTTGTTGGTTTCTCTGTTGGGTCAAGACACCATCTTTCTTCTCATCCTGCCTCTCTCACCTGGGTTCCCCATGTAGTCCCGCTCCTGGTCAGCTGCAGAATCTGCCCTGCCGTTGACCTGGAAGCAGTGGTGCAGCGGTTCAAGGCTGGAGCCTTGCAGTCTGGGAGGGCCACCAGGAAGGCCCAGGGTCTATGCTGGGGAGGGACACAGGTGGGTCCACTGCACTCCTGGGGCCACTTGTGGAGTCTTCACTGAATACTGTTCTGTCTCTCTCTCTCCGCCCTTGCCACCACCCCCAACCCCAGCTCTTCCCCTCCCCCGCTGCAGACCCTCTCCAGGAAGATCGTGCGGTCCAAGATGAACAGCACCCTGGTTGGGGTGTTCACCATCACCCTGGTGTTCCTGGCGGCTTTTGTCAACATGGTGGGTGACTGCATGACCTCCCAGCACCTCCACAGCCCCACTGGGTCAAACCCAGTGGAGACATGTACCTGATAGGCAGGACTAGGAGAGACTTTCCTTGGAAATTCCTATTTGTGTCACACCTGGGTCTTGGATCAGCTTTGACTCAATGTGCCTCACACGAGTTCTTTCTTTTTTCTTTTTTCATTTTGAGTCAGTCTCACTCTGTCACCCAGGCTGGAGTGCAGTGGTGCCATCACAGCTCACTGCAACCTTTACGTCCCGGGCTCAAGAAATCCTCCTACCTCCGCCTCCCAAGTAGCTGGAATACAGGTGTATACCACCATGCCCAGCTAATTTTTCTATTTTCTTTTTTTGCTTTTTTTTAGATTTGGGGTTTCCCCATGTTTCTAGGCTGGTTGCCAGGCTGGTTTCAAACTCCTGGGCTCAAGGGATCCGCCGGCCTTGGCCTCTCAAAGGGGCTGGGATTACAGGCATGAGCCACTATGCTCAGCTACTCTCCCACGAAGTGAAGTTCTTAGCTCTTCATTCTCAAGGCTGGTGGGGCCAGAAAGACTTTACAGAATGTCCCCGAGGCATGTTTAAGAGCCCCTCCTCAGGAGGGCATGCTGGCCACACCCCCTCCAGCTAGGGCAGCTGGGCCAACCTTGCCCGTTCCTCAGCCTCTTTCAGGTTTTGTCCCTGTCCTTGTCATGCTGCATCTGAGGTGGAGGATGGGCGGGGGCCTCTGGCCTGATGGGCTGGGCTGCCCTGCCAGGCCCTCCAGCAGCTGACCCTCCCCTCACTGCCCTCCTCCCTGCCCCCCAGTTCACGTGCAACTCCAAGGACCTGCTGGGCTGCTTGGCACAGGAGCACAACATCAGCGCGAGCCAGGTCAACGCATGTCACGTGGTGGAGTCGGCCGTCAACTACAGCCTGGGCGATGAGCAGGGCTTCTGCGACAGCCCCTGGCCCAACTGCAACTTCCCCGAGGTACTGGGCATGCAGGGGCTGGAAGGGAGCGGTGGAGAGTCCTTGTCCTCCCCCACTGTCCCCTCAGATGCTCAGGACAGTCTGAAGGACAAGGTCTCACCAGCTCACTGTCTTCTAGAGACCCGCTTACCCCAGTATCTCTCATTCCTACATGCTAGACCCTGGGAACCAGGGGGAGCCTCCTCAGTATACAATGACAGTGACAGTGGTGTAGCTGTTGTTTCTATAGTGCTTACCAGGGACTATGGCTAGAGCTCTATATGCATTTACTCACTAAATTCCTCCCAACAGCCTGTAACATAGGTGTTCTATTATCTCCTTTGTAGAGGCAAAGAACCTGATGCACAGAGAGGCTAAGTAACTTGTCTCAGGTCACACAGCCAGGACTCAACGGAGCTGGAGTTCTCATTCAAGTTGTCCAGTTCCAGACAGGGTTCATGCTCCTGACCAAGGGCAAAACTTTCTGGACCCTTGGTTTCTTCAGCAGACCCTACCCCACCTCAGGAGAACCCACCTAAGCCCCAGCTGTTAAGGTCAGAGAGGAGAGAGGGTCAGAGAGGAGATCCCAAACCAGCACTACCATAAACCTCACCCGTTCAAAGTGCACAGTTAGTAGCTTTTAGTGTGTTCACCGATGTGTGCAGCCATGATCACCATCTAATTTTAGAACACTTTCATCACCCCAAAAAGAAGTTTTGTGCCTACAGGCATTTGGGTTTAAAAATAATGCCACGTATCCTTATTTGGAGAACAGCATATATTAAGCACCTGTGGCGCTAAAGGTGCTTCGTTCACGGTGCTGCATTTGCCAGAGACCAGTTCGCTAGTCGGCAGCTGGGCCGGGCTTCCAGCCTCCTCCTTCCTACACCCCGGCTCCCTGTGGGTATGCACGTGAAGCCTGTAAGATGGGGGGCAGGTTCTGCCTTTTTCTGGGGTAGAAGGTCCCTGTTTTCATCCAACTCCCAAAGGTCTTGTGACTGTAGCTGAGGGGTGCTGTGGGCTGTCAGCGTTGGCCTCCCTCCCAGCCTGGGATCTGGCTCTCAGTTGCACAGATAGGGCAGGGAAGGCCCAGTGGGGGAGCAGGACACCCCCCGCTCTGCCGCTGAGCTGGTGGCAAGCTCTCTGTCTTCTCCAGGCAGCCATGTTGCACCCAGCCTTCCCTTCCTAGCCTCCCCCTCCCCAACCTCCCTCCACAGCCTCTGCTGCATCTCCTGTCTGGCTGAGAGCCCACAGGAGCACTTCGTCTTTCTGAGGACTGTTTGTGAGGAGCAGAGGCTATTTTCGGTCTCGTACTTGCCCCTCAATGGTGGCTTCCTCTGGTGAGGCTGAGGCCTGTGGAGAGAGCGTGGCAGTGGGCAGGTCCTGGCTCCTCATTTGTGGGAAGGCTTGGTGCCAGCCTTACACCAGCTGACCACCCCCCCACAAGGGTTGCTCCTGATTGAGCAACTCCTCACAGGCCAGGCCCAGCATCAAGCGTTGGCCTCCTGGTTATCTGGACCACGGTCTGAATAGGAATCCGGGCTTGGCCCTTCACCTTACATCACACCTGTTGGTAAATTAGCTTCAGCAGAAACACGCCCAGCCCAGTTCTCACTTGAGCCAGCGCAGACTGGAGGATGCATGAGGCTGGGGTTAGCGGGTGGCAGGGCCTGGGGGAGCTGATGCACTGCCCTCTGCCCCGCAGTACTTCACCTACAGCGTGCTGCTCAGCCTGCTGGCCTGCTCCGTGTTCCTGCAGATCAGCTGCATCGGGAAGCTGGTGCTCATGCTGGCCATCGAGCTCATCTACGTGCTCGTCGTGGAGGTGCCAGGTGTCACGCTGTTCGACAACGCCGACCTGCTGGTCACCGCCAACGCCATGTACGGGGCACCTCTCTCACGCTACCCACTGGGTGCGGGGCATTGCAGGGAGGTGGTAAGAGCAGGAGGTTCAGGGTCCTGCCACCACAGGGAGCTTGCGAGGAGAGTGTCTTATTCCTCCCCCAGCCCTGACATCTGGTTAAAGTAGGGCAGAGTCTCGTTTCTTTCCTTCTGTCCCGTCCCTAGTAGTGGGAGTGGCCTCAGGTGACCAGGCCCCACTGTGTTTCTTTCTCTGGTTTGCTCCTCCCTTGCCAGGGCAGTCTCCAGGGGGGCTGCTTTCACCTCAGTCCAGCTGTCCCAGGCTCAGAGACGTCACGGTCCAGGCAGAGCCGGGCAGCAAGGTGTGTGGGAGCAGAGGGACAGCCTTTGTTGTTCACGGGCTCTGTGTCCCACCTCGAGACAGGTTCTTGGACATCCATTGTTCCTGTTCGTCCTCCAGCAACCCAGCCAAGTAGGCAGGCCCACCGCATAAGGCTGGGCATTGGCACACTACTCAAAGGCTCCTGGCTGTGGTGGCAGAGGCTAGGTCCCACGTCCTAGAGGTGGTGGGCATGAATGGGGCCCACAGCTGTCTGGCCCCACAGTCAACATGGTCCTGTAGTGACGGATGTCAGATTTCCAAGGGAGGCAGCTCCATGAGGGGGAGAGACCTCAGGCCTCGGGTGAAGTTGGGTTAGAATCTCGGCATCAGACACACATTGGTTATTCCTCTGAACCTCATTATTTTTTCCTTGTAAAATGGGAATCATGTTGTCAACCCAAATTAAAGAAGTCGAGGCAGAAATAATTTGGTCAAGTTCTGTTGGAAACTGAATGTGAGGATCGGCCAGAAAGACACACGCAGCAAGTTGGGCGTGTTCCAGAGGCTGTTACAAGTGGAAATTCTTTCATGAGAATGTCGAGAAGGGAGGAGGACTCCTCATATCGGAGTTGTCCTTTGTCATTGGAGGGTTACAGTCATTGGCTACACACTGCAACATACGACTTAAAACGTCTGCATTCCAGCAGTCAGTACAGTCTCATGATTCAGAAGCAAATCAGCATGTTTTCATGTCAGTGGGCTATGCATTCATCAGTACCTCGGCAATTTGAGCAACTCAGATAAGATTCTTCACTCAGGGGCAGGATATTGCTGTAAATCTCAAGACTTCCCCAAAGCAGGTTAATTTGGAAGCTTGGCAGATGTGACCTGTAGATCATCAACACCCATAGTAGTAAAATGTATTTAAAGTGCCTGATGCAGAGTATGCTTTTCTACCCATCACCACTTCCTACATACACACCAAGAAATGCCAAAAAAAAAAAAAAAAATTGACAGTTCTTTGTCCCCTAGAAAATGCAGCAAACTGCACCTTGAGTTAGAGGAAGGGATTCATCCATGCATTTATTCACCCGTTCACTAATTCAAAAATATTTATTAAGGGCCTGCTATGCACCGGCCACTGAAGTAGGCAGTGGAAGGACGACGTGGATAAACAGAAAACTTGCAGGAATGTTCCTTGCTTGGGGGAGGCAGTGCTGCCTGAGAAAGTGAAGGTGTGAGGAAGGGTTTAAGTCATATTCAAGGGAGAACTTCTTGGTGGTTATGTGGGGGCTATGGGCAGATGACCACAAAGACACAGTACAGTCGGGCATGGGACAGGCCGAATCTTGAGGAGGAGGAGGAGGAAGAGATCCAGGAACGTTCTACCCATGGATCAGGGCTGGAGCAGGGAATGTTGCTCTCCTCTTCTTACTGCTCCTTCCCTATCCCCAACATCTCATCTTCAGGTGCTGAAGTTGGCAGCAGACAAGGAAGGTTATTTCTGGGTTAGGAGACCCTGGTTTGGCTCTAGGGCAGTGTTGTCCAGTAGATAAAAAGTGGGTCAGGTGCGGTGGCTCACACCTAATCCCAGCACTTTGGGAGGCTGAGGTAGGTAGATCACTTGAGCCCAGCCTGGCCAACATGGCAAGACCCCTTCTCTACTAAAAATAAAAAAAATGAGCCAGGCATGGTGGCACACACCTGTAATCCCAGCTACTTGGGAGGCTGAGATACAAGGACAGCTGAGAATAGCTTGAACCCAGGTGGTGGAGCATGGGGCAGCATCCAGCCTAGGTGACAGAGCAAGACTCCGTCTCAAAAAAATTTTTTAAAAAAGGCAAGCCACTTAGGTAGTTTAAAATTTTCTTACAGCCATATTAAAAAGGCAAAAAGTGTAATTTAACTTTTATTTAACCAATACTCTATAGCCAAAATATGATAATTTAAATACATAATCAATATAAAATTCTTAACAAAATATTTTACCTTTTTTTACACTAATTATTCAGAACGTGGTGTAGGTTTCACACGTACAGCACATTTTAACTTGCAGCAGCCACATGTTAAGGCTCAGTAGCTGCATGTGGCCGGCGGCGGCATGTTGCAGGATCTCTCCTCCACTCCCCTCTGGGTGGCAGCAAAGGTCTGGGAGTGGGAGCGGCAGGCAGACAGGCCTCCACCCAGACAGATGTGCTGGGGTCGGGAAAGGCAGGGTCCCAGGTAAGAGCTGGGTGGTTTGTGGTCATGTATCTGATGCTAGTTGGGGCTGGGCTTTCTGCCACCTCCCATCCTGAAAGTGTCCTTGGATATGGCAGGGTCATGGGGCTGGGGAGTCAAGGAGAGTGGTAGTGGGGACAGCAGAGCAGGGCATGGGGCCTGGGCAGGAGCGGAGGCTGCCTTATGCAGAAGGGTGGCCCTGACCAGCTTCCCCAACTCTCTTCACAGAGACTTGAACAACAACGGGACCTCCCAGTGGTAAGTTGATGCTCCTTGGATAGGGCCACTCCCTGCCCTCAGCACAGAGCACACAGGGAAGGCAGCCATGCCCAGGTGGGAGGGGCCTTGGTGGCAAGGTGGGTGGTGAAGGAGGAGGCTAATGGAGGGACCCCAGGCTGGCCCTTCCTGGGGTAGCAAGGCATCCTCAGAGGGCAGAGGCCCTGGTCACTTTCATGATCCCTGCCAAAGTGATCTGTAGGCTCAGTGGTTGGGGATCATTGCTTCATTTTAAAGCATTTAGCCTTAAGCTCTTCCCTGGGAGCCTGTGTGAGAACCCCAGACACAGGAGAATGGAAGCTGGTACCCGCTTTCCCTCTGGAGTAGAGGAACAAAGGCGAGGCCAACAGGGGCTTGTAGGACCGGTCCCTGCATTGAGGGCTGCTGCCTGAGCAGGGGCTCACTGGAACCACTATACAGCCTTCAAGGGTTTGAGCTTTTGGCTGGCACAAGACATACGGTTTGGAATGGCTGCTTTTGTTAAGAGTATTTGTTAGTAATAGTAATCAAAATAGAATTTGACAATAATGCTACTAATTTTGGAGCACCTATTGTTTGTCAGATGTCTGCACTAAGCATTTGGTTTATAATCTCTCTTTAATCCTTACTATTATGTTGAAATGTGGGTATTGTTACCCTGTTTTACAGATAAGCAAACCAAAGTTCAGAGAGGTTAAGACACTCTCCCAAGGTTGTCCAGCGACAGGGTCAGCATGGCCTGCCTGGCCCCCTTGTTACTGCACCCATTGCCCCTGTCTTGTGCAGAGAAGGATCTGGATGTACATGCTGCCTTTTAGAGGGCCGAGTTCATCCCCTGATCTGACCAGTGGGGAGCTCCCGAGTGGCAGGGGCTGTAAGGCGTCAGGAGAGGAATAATGGCTGGCAGAGCTGCAGGTGCAAGCAGGGTCTGAGATGGGGCTGCCAGCCAGGAAGGCTTCCTGGAGGAGGCACACATGAGGCAAAGTTTGAGCGGTGGGTAAGGAAGAGGGGGAAGGTACAGCAGGAGGAAGAAAAAAGGGCCAGCAGCAGTGGGTGGGAGTGGGGGTCATCAAGGCCTGCTGTGAGGAGCCAGGGTGGTCTTAGGCTTGTCCACCTCCCATCCACAGCCCTGAGCACGCAACCAAGGTGGCACTAAAGGTGGTGACACCCATCATCATCTCAGTCTTCGTGCTGGCCCTGTACCTGCATGCCCAGCAGGTGGAGTCCACTGCCCGCCTTGACTTCCTCTGGAAACTGCAGGTGGGTGGCCCTAGGGCTGGACTTGGGGAGGGGAGGCATTTGGGAGCAGGTGACAGAGACAACAGGCTCGCCTGCTGGGCCGGGCCTGGCCTTTGTCTTACACTGACCAGCTGCCCTGCTCAGGCCCCACTGAAGCCACTTGGTGCCACATGTCCCTATGGGTCTACTCCCTGCTCTCTCCAGCCAAGGGGCAAAACCCTGGGACTTACTCCATATAGGCAAACCCATGCTGACAGCGCTGGGACTCTGACGGGTCCAGGAGGCTTGCTTTGAAGTCAGCAAGTACTGGCTGGGCACTTCCTGTGTGTGTTGTCAGGGACAGAGGGGGAGGCACAGGCAGGTCCTTGGTGGTGGCGGCAGAAGGTGTCCGTGACGGGGGGGTAAGGAAGAGTGGCAAGAGGTGAATGGAGGAGTAGGGGGAGGAGCCTGGCCAGGGTGGGGCAGCTGGCACCGAAGGCTTCTGAGCAGGGCTTGATCTGGTCGGGGCTGGGTTGAAGATGACTCCAGAGGGGGATGGACTGAAGGAACAGACTGCTGGCAGGAGGCCCAGCCAGGCAGCACGGCGAGAAGCCGTGGCATGTTCCGGGGCCACAGTCCTGACCATGCTGTGTGCATTCCAGCCAGCCCTTGGCTCTCTAGGCTGCATGCCCTGTGCCCTGCACCTTGTGTCCCCCTGGAAGAGGGGGTGCCCATGGGCCAGGTTATCTGCTGGAGCATCTTGGAAGGGCCAGGAGGGAGTGCCCAGGAGCACTCAGCAGGAGATAGCCCGTCTTCCTGTGGGCTGCCTCACACCTTTTATTCCGGGCCAAGCCTCTGCCTCTCCTGGCCCGGCCCCTATCTCCAGACCACTTCAGCTCACCCACAGCTTGCTTTGACCTCCTCCATTCCAGACCTCTTAGAGGCATCAGGATGAAAGTCTTTGGGCTAGGGCAGGAGGCCCCGCTTTTCATCGGATGCTGAGTGAGGGTAGGGATAAATGGTTGTCCCTTCTGCTATTTTGCATGGGTTCTGACTGGAATTGAGCATGGAGGTCTGCAGTTGAAGGTGCCCTGAGTTTGGGGGAACCAGGGAGAATCCCAGAAGGATTCTGTGCAGAATGCTCCTTTGTGAAGCCCTGGGCTGGGGCACCCTGGGGAGATCACGTGTGAGCCTGCACCTTGTCAGGCTCCTGCCTTCTCCCTCACTGCCCTCTTCTTTGGGAAAATTTTCAAGAGTCCCTCATTTTTCTGCATTGCCCCATCGCCCTCCACCATAGGTATTTTCTGACATAATGCCCCATCACCCTTAAATACTCCCACGTCTACCTTCCCAAAACAAGGACACACCCTCCCCATCGGGCGATGAGCCGGGGTGCAGCAGGCCCCACTCATTGTTGCCACCTGTCCCCATGCTGGTCCAGGATCCTGGTCCAGCTGGTCCACGGGTTCTCTGCATCGAGCTCTTCCGGGCTGCAACAATTCCTCAGTCTCTCCTCGTCTTGCGGTCCTTGCCAGTCTTAAAGAACTTGTTATTCTGGGACCTTCAGACCCATGTCCAGACTCAGGCTGGGCCTTCCTGGAGGAAGTGCACAGAAATGCAGCTGAGCACTCCTCGGTGCCTCACACTGAAGACTCCACCGTGTTGACCCAACCCACCAGCGGTGATGTCAGCCCTGATGGCCTGCTCAACCTGTGGCCACCAGCTTTCTCCACTCTCAAGTCCCCTTCCCGCTTTGTATTTGACTAGCACTTCTTGGAAAGAGAGTCCGATATGATACCAATTTTCTGATCCTTAGCAAGTCTCTGCCCAGCAGCCTTTGCATCCATTGGTGGCTCCTGCTTGTCTCAGTGCCTGCTGTGGAAATGCCCGATAGCAATGCCCAGTGTCCGCCATTTCTTCTGGACTTGCTGGTTGGCATTCTACTGCACAGAAGAGCTGACTCTCCTCCTCCATTGACTTGCCCATTCATTCACTTCTCTACCTCAGCCTGGACTCACAGATTCCCGTTTACTCCAGTGGGTTATCACCTGCTACCGTAGATTTATTTTAATGCTCAAATCGTCCTAGGTCTGGCCCGCGTGCGTTTCAAGTCGGTGTCTGTGTTATTTGACAGGTCTTCATCACTCTTACGAGCTTTTCCTGACTTTCCCACACAAGTGATCTCAGGCTAATCTCGTGCTTTCCCTGATCCAGCCCAGGAATCTGATTTCTCCAAGAGCCCTCACTCATTCTTTGTAGTAGAGAGTGGTGTTTAGAAACCAAGGTCTGAGTGCTTGGTGCGCTCGCTGCTTGTAGGTCCTCTCCATGGACAATGCTAGGAAGATATGTAAGTGTGTAAACTTATGTGGGAACATGTGTACACACGTATCTGTACTACTAGATATCCGTCTGCATGTATCTTTTTAATAATCCTGAGTTCATACCACTACTTCCCATTTTAATCCAATACCACAGGCTTCTTCCCAGCCTTCTTTTTTCCATGCTTGCAATGTCATCTCTGGCAATGAGAAACTCACCTCCCATTATATCTTTCATATATGTATTTATTTGCTCAGTGGTGACCCCCCTCACCCTTCCCCACCTGTGTGTACACACATGCACATGAGAGTGTCTGTGTGTGTGCATGTGTGTGTGTGTAGGAATGCGTGGGTGAGCCTGTGTCTACCTGCCAGCCTGTGGCAACCTCTCTCCCTGAAGCTTTCCAGCAGGTCCCTCATTCTCCCATCCTTTCCCTGGGATTTTGGGAGAGAGAGCCAACATCACATAAACACCAATAAAGAAATGGGAAAGCAGGCCCTTGGGATGGGTGAGTGATAGTCCCTGCCCCGCCACAGGCTGGCTCAGCAGCCCCTGTGCAGTTGGCGGGTAGGCGGACTCTTCAGCGTTCCTGAAGCCCCCGAACAAGGAACACACCCTGACTGGCTAGCCCCACTTCTGGCCCCCCTCCTGGCCTAACTACAGGGTCTGAGTTCTCAGGAGAGCTTGCTCTTGTCCCTCCCCCCCAGAATTGACCTTAGTAGGGCCACCAAGAGGCTGCAGCCCCCTAAATCTTCCTGCCCTAGAAGTAGTTGGCTGCATTAGCAGGAGCCCACCTGTGCTGGGGTAGAGTTTGCAGAGGTGGCTGGAGCAGCTGGCCTGGCCCTGGGGGATTGGCCCTGCCCCCAGCAGTAGCCTGCTCTCGCGGCCCTGCCCCCAGCCTCCACCTCCACTCTATCTGACACTTTGGGCTGATGCTGTCTGCTACCTGCTGGGTGCATCAAAGGAGCTGGAGTGCTCCTGGCATCCATGTGCCCCCAGCCATGTGTCTCAGCAGAGGTAGGAGCAGGACTGCCTAGTCTGGTGCATTTTCAGATACAAATAACTGACTACAGGGCTCCTCCATGGTACAGACCATGAGAAGCACAGGGATCCCCACCTCAGCCTTCTCCCCGTGGGCACAGCTTTTCCAGAGCCAGACATAGGTAACCTTGTTCATGGGGAGGGGCATGGGTAAAGGGTCCTGCCTCCTAGGAGGTTACCTGGGCAGGAAGCCTAGGCAAGAAGACAGCACAGACCAGCTGGCTTGCCACACCTCTGTGGATGGCGGTGGAAGGCAGGGCTGTTTAGCATCCAGAAGCCCTCAAGATGATCCTAGTCCTCACAGCCATATTCCCAGGGGGCTCCAGGAGGTCACCAGGCCATGGGCAGCACAGTCAGGAGCCCTGTCACTTTAGGGGCAGGGCTGGCCACTGAGCCTTGGGGTTCTGGAGCTTCTGCCCTGGGAGCTCTTCCTCCCTGCTGGTCCTGAAGCCTTGGAAAGGGGTGCCAGCTCCTTCCCCATGGACAGCCACCACCCACAGAGACAGCCAAGGGCCCTGAGAGGCAGTCCTGGTCCTGTTGGATGTTCTACTTGCAGCTGAGTAGAAAGGTGTCTCCATGTATTAGGAAAAGCCCACAGCCAGCCCTCTCAAAGTGGCTCTGCTAATTAGTGATCTTCTCTTGGTTTGGTTACCTTGCCACACCTTGGTGTGTGATGCCTCTTCTCTTCAGCCCCTTGTAAGGCACTATTGGCCTCTTGACCCAAGGGATCTGCACTGTCCTTTTATCTGGAGGGTGAGTGACCACAGACTCCCACTGCACAGACCCAGGACCCAAACTGGGGGGAGAACCAAAGTCACTGGTGATGTCCCATCCTCATCCCAGGGGGTACCTCATGGCACCTGCGCCTCCTGGCTGTGCCTGGCTCTGGGGCAAGTCCGCCCTGCTGGGAGGCAGGGAGACTGGGCAGGGCTTTGGGCTGTTTTGCCCCCACAGATCCGTTAATTAAGGTAACTCTGGCTTTTGATTGCATTTCCTGATATCAAGAGGACAATGAACAGTGGAGGAGGACCGGGGAGCTGGAGGGCTGTGTGGGCTGTGTTTTGTATCCTTTTTCCTTCCAGCCTGGTTCTGGCCTTTGGCAGACAGGATCCTTGCAGCCTTGCCTCCAGGCCTGTTCCTGCTTGGGGCTCCCTATAGGCTCAGCACCCCCAGAGAGGCCGGCAGGGAGAGTTCGATGCTCAGAAATGTCTTCTCTGATTGTCAAAGTCCTGCTTTTTGGAGAAAACCTGGAAGTGGAAACAGCAGAGAGAGGAGGAGAGGCAGCAGTAGTTGCCGACATCCTGGGCACAAGTTGGCATTTGCTTGACCGGCACTTCTCTCCAGGCCGTGGAGAGGAGGAGGTGGAGGTGCCAACATCCTGGGGTGCACGTTGGCATCTGCGTGACCAGCAGTCTTTTCCTCGCAGGCCACAGAGGAGAAGGAGGAGATGGAGGAGCTGCAGGCCTACAACCGGCGGCTGCTGCACAACATCCTGCCCAAGGACGTGGCCGCTCACTTCCTGGCCCGCGAGCGGCGCAACGATGAGCTCTACTATCAGTCCTGTGAGTGCGTGGCGGTCATGTTCGCCTCCATCGCCAACTTCTCCGAGTTCTACGTCGAGCTGGAGGCCAACAACGAGGGTGTTGAGTGCCTGCGGCTGCTCAACGAGATCATCGCTGACTTCGATGAGGTGTACAGCAGGGCCTGGGGCAGGCTGTGTTCCCAGGAGGGGCCCCCGGGTCCCTGGTGTGGGAGGGATGTGAAGAGACCTGGTTCCCCCTTCCACCATTCCGACATCAACAGTGATGATGGGAGCTCTGCCGGCAGGAAGTGACCATGTCCCCCAGGCGCTGCAATGGGCACACATGGCCTCTCCCATAATCATGTGACAGATGAGGAAACAGGCCCACAGACCTCAGGTGTCTGGCCTAAGGTCACTGCCAGTAAGTGGTGGAGCTGGGGTTTCAGCCCACACTGTTAAAACTTAGCCTTTGGCGGCTGCCTGACTGGCTCACCAGCTGCCATTCCTCTTATACCATCTAGGGTGCACGGGACCCCAGGGCCTGGGACAACCAAATGTCTGTGCCCAGGGGTCTAAGAGACCCAGAGGGAGGAGGAGGCTAAGGGAGGAAGCAGGACAAAGATGCGAGGCCCTGAGCAGCAGAGGCTGAATTGAGGCATTCCTTCCTTTCCCTCTTATACCTCTGTTGAGTACCCGGTGTGTGAAGGCACTGGGGGATGCAGAGCCCTGTAGGGCAGTCTCGACTCTGGGGGTTCCCAAGTCATGGGCATGAGAGGGGCCACCCCAGTGGGCATCCACGGCCTGAGCACGGGGTGCAGGGGAGGAGCAGGATGATGGAGCCGGGCCAGGCAGTGTCGGGAACAGCCTGCGAGACTCCTGGGGCAGTGGAGTAATGGGAACTGGTTGAATTGAGTCTGGGAAGGCTTCCAGGAGGGCCGGGGCCAGTGGGTAGGGAAAGAGTGTCCTTCTGGACAAATTGAGGTTTTCCTGGGTGGGATGGGGGTGTGAGCTTGTGAAGGGAAGACAAGGACCCAGAGGTGACTAGTGATCTGTCTTCAGGGCTCTTGGCATGAGGGTGGGCAGGTAGCCCACAGGCACTGTCCAGCAGGTAAGCGAGTGTGGAAGGGCCTGGCTGTGTCAGGAGTGTTATGAGCATTACACTGCTGAGGATGGAGACAGGTCCCACTATGTGAAGAGAGTCACATGAAGGGCTGGCCATGCTGCTGCACTTCCCTAGACATCCTTTGTCCCCTCCCTGTGGCCCTCTGTGTCCCAGGCTTGGGGGATGACCCAGGTTTGGCCTCCTTCTTCCAGATCATCAGTGAGGATCGGTTCAGGCAGCTGGAGAAGATCAAGACCATTGGCAGCACCTACATGGCCGCCTCTGGCCTCAACGACTCCACCTACGACAAGGCGGGCAAGACCCACATCAAGGCACTGGCTGACTTTGCCATGAAGCTGATGGACCAGATGAAGTACATCAATGAGCACTCCTTCAACAACTTCCAGATGAAGATTGGTGAGTAGGGCCCCAGGGAGCACTGAGCCCAGGGTGCAGTCAGGCGGAGGGCTGGCAGGGGCTCCCTCACACCCCATCCCGCATCCTCCATTGTGGTCCCAAGGTAGAAGGCTAGGCGGCAGCAGAGGCTGATGCAGTGTCTTCCCTGCCCTTAGCAGGTGAGGGCGGGCACGGGTCACTCCCAGCAGAATCCACTCAGAGCCTGGTGATGCCTCTGCTGCCTTTTGACATGAGGGGAGCATGGGCAGGACACCCCTTGGTGAGTTCCCACCTCACTCAGATGCAGGGATGGCCTGGTGGGACCCAGGTTGTGCCTGCTCAGAAGGCTTTGTGGGGGTTGCTGTGTGCTGAGGGCACAGGGCTTTCTGGTGGTTGCAGCAAAGGCAGATGGCAGTCCCATTTATTTTGAGTAATACTGACCTAACAGCATTGGTTTTTTTGTTTTTTTTGTTTGAGATGGAGTCTTGCTCTGTCACCCAGGCTGGAGTGCAGTGGCATAATCTCAGCTCACTGCAACCTCTGCCCTCCTGGGTTCAAGCAATTCTCCTACCTCAGCGTCCCAGAGTAGCTGGGACTACAGGTGCCCATCACCATGCTTGGCTAATTTTTGTATTTTTAGTGGAGACAGGGTTTCACCATGTTGGCCAGGCTGGTCTTGGACTCCTGACCTTGTGATCTGCCCACCTCAGCCTCCCAAAGTGCTGGGATTATAGGCATGAGCCACCACGCCCGGCCAACATCATTTTTTATTTTATTTTTATTTAAAAGTATTCCAATTCATTCAGTAAAAATGGAAAACAGTAAAACCAAATACTTGATACATTTTAAGTGCAAAATGTATAAACATGTTACCAGTCATTAAATTTGCAAATTTAGGAAAACATTGAACATGTAATCTGTAAAATTGTTAGCAAAATAAAGTGAAATAGTTTTTAAAAACTAAACATTGAAAGAATCATGTGATAGTGACCATGAAATGATTCTATTACAACTTTTAAAAAAGAGTAATCTTACGGAATGGGTCAGTGGGGTTATTGTTGAGTTGAGGTGGTGAGCAAATCTCCTAGCAGCTGCTCATCCACACAAACTGGGAGAAGAAATGGTGAGGAGCTTGTGATGGGTCAAGGCCCTATATCTTCCCTGGGCTCCTTCTGTGTCACGTGCCTTCGCTTGGTTGGATGGGTCTTGGGGGAGCTGTGCTGAAGTGTCTGTGGTGTCCGGAAGGGGGATTCTGGGCAGAGGTCCTGGATCAGTTTCAAAATAGTTATGACCTTATTCTTGCTCAGGAAGTCTTTGAACCAAAAACATATGTATTTTTCTTTTAAGTCAGTTTTGTTTCATTACTCCTAAAGAATGGTACGGTGAAAACCCAGGTACACACTTCCCCATGTGTTCCACCCTACTTGTGTCCATAAATGACCATGTAACGCCAGCTCTGAACTGTTCCATAAAGCTAGAGGTATTTCTGCAGTTTGTTTGTCCTTAGAATATATCTTACCAAGGATGTACAGTCTGATGGAGCACAAGTTAGTTTTGCAATAGAAAGCTTGCTTGGTGGAGTGTTGGTCCTCCTGAGGTTTGTGGAGGTAAAATGGTTTCTGAAAGAGCAGGCCTTTGTTCTGTTTGACATTTAATGCATTATCAACTCGCTGGGTATGTTTCAAGCCATCAATGATTCAGGTTCCTTTTTTTTTTTTTTTTTTTTTTTTTTTGAGACAGAGTCTTGCTCTGTTGCCAGGCTGTAGTGCAGTGGTGAGATGTTGGCTCACTGCAACCTTGGACTCCCTGGTTCCAACGATTCTCCTGCCTCAACCTCCTGAGTAGCCGGGATTACAGGCACATGCCACCATGCCCGGCTAATTTTTGTATTTTTAGTAGAGATGGGTTTTCACCATGTTGGCCAGGATGGTCTCGAGCTCATGACCTCGTGATCCGCCCACCTCGGCCTCCCAAAGTGCTGGGATTACAGGTGTGAGCCACCGTGCCCAGCCCCAGATTCTGGGAGCCTGTGTAGCAGCTCCCTTCCTGCACACTCAGGTCTGTCTTCCCTGGGTGGCTTGGCTTTGGGAAATAGATGCCATCAGGGGTCAGTCCAATCAGCAAGGTGGACAGTCCAGCCTGGTGACGGCACGTGGGGCTGCCTGTGGCTTTGAAGGACTGATGGGGAGGGTCGTGGAGGGAAGTTCTGAGGGCTGATGGCATTGCTGACCAAGTGAGGGGTCACCAGGGGCCTAGTTTGGAGCTTCTGCTGTGTTTTCAGTCCTGCCCTTCACACACAAGAAGCAGGCAGCAGTGAGGCTTAATAAGGACAGTATGAGACCGGCAGGTTACACAGGAGGGAACGCCCAGTGCCTAGAGACAGGACAGGAAATGTCTGGAGAACGTCCGTTTAGTCAGATATGTGGGGGCAGGATTTAGCCTGGGGAGGAGGAGGGAGGATGCCTCAGGAGGGAGAAGCAGCTCAGGGAAGGCTCAGAGGCTGCGATGCTCAGCGTTGCCTTGGGCGGGATTGGGAAGGTGGACAGAGGAGAGCCCAAGTGGTGGCCAGAGCTTGGTCGCTGCAGTGTGCCTGCCCCAGCTTGGAGGCCAGGGAGCAGGAGGACTCGGAGAGAGAAGACTGGCACAGGGTGATGAGTTGGCCAGGATCTAAGAGTGAGAATAGCAAGGAAAGAAACAGAAGTATGTGGAAGAGGGAGACGACCAGTCTGATAGGTTGAGCCTAAATGGCTCCAAGAGGAGGAGGATTAGGGAAAGGCAACTAGATTACACAGGAGGTCACTGGAGGCCTTGAAGAGGGCACTCCTGGCGAGGGGGTGTCAAGGACACAGGTGCAGGCTCCTTGTGTCTTGCATTTGCAGGCATTTGATAGGAGCAGGGAAGCGGAGGCTACAGGGTTAAGCACAGCCTTGAGTCTGGAGGCCCATGGGTGTCTCAGGCCAGGAGTCAGAAGGACCTGTGGCATGTGGAGAGAGGGATAGTGAGGTCGTCAGATATGTGTCAGTCCTAACCTGATGAATGTGGCTAACTCCTGTCTCCTGCAGGGCTCAACATCGGCCCCGTGGTGGCCGGGGTGATTGGGGCACGAAAGCCTCAGTACGACATCTGGGGCAATACAGTGAACGTGGCTAGCCGCATGGACAGCACTGGTGTGCCCGATCGCATCCAGGTGAGTGCATGAGCATCCACCACCCCTCACCCCCATGGGAGGGCCTGTGTCTGATGCTGAGAGGTCTTCAGGGCAGGCCACCCACAGTTCCCAGTCAGAATTTCTGTAGCCAGATTCAAGGGTGATGGAGCAGTTGATGCTGATGTCTTGGAAGCTTGAACACAATTGTGTTTCAGGCCCTCAGCACCTTGGACAGATCTTCAGGCCTGTGCAGAGCCCTCTACTGGGCATGGAAGGGATTGGGGGTTTCTGGGGGTGGAGCTGAGTGCAGAGGCCAAGCTGAGAGCACAGGTAGGCCCCAGTGCTTCCCAGCCCAGGCACACAGAGAGGACGCAAAGATGTCTGCAGGGAGCAGGTCTTACCCATTGAGCCTGCAGCACTCCCAGCCTGGCTCAGGAGAGCCAGTGGGGGCTGCTGGCCCTTGGATGGTACCTCTCCCAACCCCAGCAGCCAAGGGCCCTGGCCAGAGACCCAGAGGTCTTTTCCCCTTGCTCCCTCCTTTGCAAGCTGGGCTTGTGGTTTCCAGGTCTGCTGCTCGTCAGCTGCTGCTTTTTCTTGAGCCTTCCTTGGTTCTCTGCTGCACTCTGATGGCAGAGGTACCACCCTGGGCAGTACTTCTGCACAGCCCTCACCCCTAGTTCTGTGCGAGGCTGTGGGAAGTCAGCTCGCCTGGCCTCAGTTTTTCCAGGTGCTAACTAACTGTGCTCTTTAAGGCCTTTTGCCAACACCAATACTGCTTAAATGTCCCGACTTCTCTCCCCCATAGGACCTCTGAATGAAGGGGCTGACCCCAAGCACAGCCCTGCACCACTCAGCCTGCCTGGTGTGGGGATGCTGGCCCAGGGGCCTGGCCTTAATGGCCTTTTCTCACCTCCATCCCTGTGCAAAGGAGAGAAGGGTGGCAGGACGGGCATAGAGATAGGAGTGGGGGGCATATGTGTTAAGGCTTCCAACCCATTCAGGGACAGGTGCAAGGGGGACTCTCAGCAGCTACCACAATGACCCAGCACCTCACCCTGTGTGGGGCTTCACCATGCAGGAACTGCAGGTAGTAACACAGTGGGGTCCCCTCTCAGCAGCCCACCTGACTTTCCTACTCCCCTGGCGCTTGCGCTCACCAGTGGGCTTGCAGCATGGCTGGGGTGGGAAGCTCCGACAATGCTCACAAATGGCCCTTGGGTCGTCCCAGGAGGAACATGGCTGTGCTGCCACCCCCCGACACCTGTCCCCTGCCACTCTCTTCTTTCACCCAGCAATGGGATAGTGGAATTAATGAAGCCACCAGTGAGCTCTCTTCTTCTTCCAAAAGCTAAAGCAGAGCCAGGCAACAAGACCTGAACCCGAACCCAGGCCTTGCCGTTTATTAACTGTGTAACCTCCGGCATGTGACTTAGTGCTCTAATAGTACTCACCTCACAGGAAGATGAAGTGACATAAGCAGTGGCTCTCAATCTACCTGTTGTGAAAAAAGTTTTTAAAAAATCGTTCTGTCATGGAGGAATGCTTTGGTTGCACTGGGGACACACTTGGAGACAGGCTGTGGCCAGGCCAGATGGCTGTGAAAGCTTCTCTGCACTTACTCTCTGCTCCTTAACTGACTGTGGACTCAGGGCAGTCAGTACATGGACCGCAGGCCACACTGAGTGGCACTGAAGCAGCACACGGAAGCTGCCCATCACAGTGCCTGGCTAGAACAGGTGCTGAGGGCGAGATCTGGCATTGCTCTGTTCTTAGGGTCCCTTCCATGGTGAGCTGCTGTTAGTCCCTATAAGCACGACAGTAGGGCGGCTGCCCCTCTCCTTCTGTGTGAGGGGTGGCAGAAGGGCTGGGCAGTCAGAGGTGGCTCCACCCCATAGCAGTTCATGGCCAAGGCCATCAGTGGCCTGTCCTCTCCTCCTCTGCCCTCACAGGTCACCACGGACATGTACCAGGTGCTGGCTGCCAACACCTACCAGCTGGAGTGCCGGGGTGTGGTCAAGGTCAAGGGCAAAGGCGAGATGATGACCTACTTCCTCAATGGAGGGCCCCCGCTCAGTTAGCAGCTGCTGGCCAGCGGTGCCAGGTAGCCTGGCCTCCAGAGGCATGGAAGCAGCTTCTGTGTGTGCTGGGGGTGGCGGGGGAAGCCATGCTCCAGCCCGCAGGGCTGCGCTGCTGAGATTTTCCACTTGGACTCCAGAGCAGCTTCTGCCTTTGCTGGTGGGCAGCGGCCTCTATCCCAGGCCCCGGGGTGCCAGCGTCCTGCAAGCACCCCAGCTGACCAAAGATGTTTCCCTCTGTAGAAGACTCTGCTAGACTAGGTCTGAAGCTTGAGTTTTCTAACAGGTGCTGCTGCACAGGTGGAAAGGAGCCGTGGGAGTGTGTGTGTGGCGCAGCCCAGATGAGGGCTGAGGGAGGGGTCTCCGCCTCAGCTGGGGGTAGACGGGCTCAACTCTGGCCTGGGGGCCCCAGGGGTCTGCTTTTCCATGTGAGCCTTTAAACTTCAGACAGAGGCCACCACCCTGCACCTGCAGGGGCTTTGGGGCAGGAGTGCTGGCTTTGGAGGGACTGTGGCCTTCATCGTGGTCCTCTGCCCACACCTCCACGCACACAGACAGTGCCCTAGGAGGGAAATAAACAGAACTAATTATGAGGGGGGAGGCAAGAGGACGCCAAGCAAGGAGTGGTGATTCTGAGAAAAAATATTTATTAAACAAAACAAAACTAGTTCTCCGTGCCCTTCTTTAGACTATGCTAGTTGTATGCGTGTAAGACACACAAGCAAATGAGGACGCCACTCGGGGGGGAGGGCAGGGGTCCCCCACTTGTCTTTTTTGTATTTTTTATTTTGTATTATTGAAAGCCTTGGAGATCTCACAGAGATATGCCAAATTCTATATTTTGTAAATTAGAAAATAGCTGTGCACAGCAGGGCGTGTGTGCTCATTTGTACTGTGTGTATGTTGGTGTATGTACTAGTGTATATGTGCGTGTGTTCATGCTGTGGAACTGGTCTCACGCAGGATGCGTTTCCCTTATTTCAGATTTGGCAGTTTTGGGTTTTCCCAGGTACCACCAGAGCAGTGGGTGTGTGCTTTTGGGGTGCCATATGCTCAGATTGAGGAGGAGGATGCATGGACACAATGCCCCATCTTTCTCTGACACACGTGTGTACACACATGCACACACCCTGCTTCCCCTAAGCAAAATGCAGATGAAATAAGAAAACAAAAAGCTGCTTTCCCATCCCAGGCCAAGCTGGAACCAAGGGAAGCAACCTCATCCTGCCGTAGGCAGCATGGCACCCTCCACACCCTGAGACTTCAGATATTTGTTGCCTGCAGAGGCAGGTCCCACAGACTCCCGGGTGCTCTGCAGGCTGGGGCAAGGAAGCCAAGCCTGCCTGGCCTGCTCAGCTGGCCAAGATGCAGGTGGCTCTTCCTGGAGATGATCACTCAGTCCAGGGATGCAATGTGCAGCGAGCCCTCAGGTTTGGGGGAAAGGGAGTGACCTTGACCTCCACCGGCAAACCAGGCAGAGGAATGGGTAGAGCCCAGCTTCAGAGTCCACAGGGAAAGCTAGCAGAAATTTTCTTTTATCGGGATGGGGCAGTTAAATATACCAAGAAAAAAAAATACTATTTTTATAACCTATGAGGAAAGCATTTGGAAAATGATACTGTATCACAGAATTCAAACAGAATCCTTAGGGCCCATGCCCAAATCTCTCCATTGCTTCTCAGGTTAGAATTATCCTCACCTCCAACATGAGCCTGAAGGCAGTAAGGCAGCGGCTCTGTGCCAGCTGCCAAAATGTTACTCTGATGTCCACCTGCACCACCTCTCACTGGGCTCTAGCACCATCCTCCCCTCCCTGCACACCAATCCCACCGCAATTCAAACACAGCTCTGAGAAGCAAAGTGTCCACTGGACCCAAAACTGCCAAGCCTGAGTCTGTCCCGTGCCTCTGCTGCTCCATCCTTCGACTTCTACATTGCCATCCTGCCGTCGGCCGCAGGAGGCCCGCCTTCTCCCAGCTGTTGTTCTCAAGTTCCCTGCCCCTCCACATCGCCTGCCAGTGGTGGTGGGTTTTCGTTCTGCTTCCAACCTGAGTAAAGTGTGTGTGCTGAGTTCATCCTGTGTTCCCCCATGGTCATGGCCTCCTGGCCCCATGGGGGCCCCTCTCCCCATCCTAGCAGTGACTGGTGACAGCGTGCAGGTGCAGTGCTAGCTCTTCGTTCCCCTCTAAGGGGTGTGCACTCTTTTTATTCCTACTCTTGCAAAAACGGATACGATTATGATTTCCCATGGAAATTGAAAAGTCTATTTAAATAATTTAACTATTAAACACTTTCACTGGTAACGTGTCCTGGTCTGATTTGCAGCTTGGTAGACCCAGCCTTTGGGGTGCTGGGGGAGGGGAGCTGCAGAGGGCGGAGAACTCCCCTGAGTAGGGAACAGCGCCTTGCTATAGAGATGATGCTGGCTGAAGACTGTGGTCCTTGTGGCAGCCATTTGGGAGAACACTGGTGACCACAGCAAGCATCAGTGCACGGGGCTGGGGACCTGGCATACCCAGTGCAGGAGGCTGAGGAGTAGGGACCAGGAGTGAAGGGGATATGAAATCCAGGATTAGGCCAGAAGAGACCAGGTCTGAAACCACACGTGTGGACACCAAAGAAATGCAACTTAAAACCCTCAAAAGCCCTTTCCAACCCCATTCCCACTGAGCTAATCCCAGAGAACCTATTCGTTTCTCCTTTATGAGGATCTACTTTTTTCCAAAAGCATATTCATATCTAGAAGACTAACAAAATGTATTTGAAAAGATGCTTTTGAAAGATGGGTGAGTTTTGAACACCACGTTAATGCCCAAAGACAGCAAACATCACCAAAACCAACACCAGACTGCAGCCAACATGGTGATTATTTGACTGTAGTGTGATGTTAGCAGCTAATTAGTGGGAAGACACAGTGAATCCTGGAATATTGGAGAGACTAAGACATTCAAAGTTACTAACACATTCACAGAGCTTTTCCAAAAGCAAAATTACCTGAGTGGCATGTAGTCAGATGATGCTAGGAGCTGCGGGTTTTCCATAGTGCTGCAATGGCCACGAGTTGTTGCTCCTCAGCAGGATATGAGCTTCCCGGAGCCTGAAGAAGGTGCTGAGCCCGTGTCACTGCAGGGCAGGAAAGCCGCCTCAGGCAGTTCAGCATTCAGTGCTCACAAGTGCTGAGCAGATTCTCACTGCTGCCTGAACAAGAGAACTATGATGGCAGTGACAAACACGCTTTGAAACCCGGCAGCTTTTGAATTTGTCTAAAAGCAACACACTAAGGAGAACAAATGCTGTCCAGTTCACCTTCAGAGGGAGGGGGAACTGACAAGGCTTGGCCATGCTGGCCCTGGCTGCCCACCACAAGGCCCCCATCACTGAGCACAGTATCAAGAGGAGAGCTGGAAGGGCTGCTGTTACTTATGGGTGTGGGGGAAGGGGAGGGTGCAGCAAACCAGACAGACCATCCGCTCCATTTGGATGAACTTCACGGTGTATATAGAGAGCTTCATGTATGTTTTCTCACCTGTGCCTCCTCAGGCCTGAGAGGCCATTCGAGAAAGGACCAGAGCCTTGCCTGAGGTCACCCTGGTACTCAGAGCAGTCCCTATGGCACTTGCCCAGAAGCACTTCTGTTCAGGATCCTCATCTGGCCGGGTACTCAAAGGGCTTGGCAGGAACAGTGGGCTCACCACTCCTCCAGGTTAACAATAGATGAAATGAGATCCGATGACTAAAGTGGGCTTTTCTTGTCTTTCCAGATTTTCACAAAAGCCCTCTTGGTGGTTTTTCATCCCTGTCTTGGGAGGGAAAATGTGATATTGGCTGTCTTCTTGCCATCTTTCTTTCCCACCTGCAGGGTCCCTGCTTCATAAGACGGACACAAGAACAAAGGTAAATGAGGGCATTGGAGTGGCTGGTCTCCAGCCTCTCCCCCCCACACTGGAACACCCTGAGTCTAAATATTTGTGTAACTCTTTATCCAATCTTCAAGTGCCAGACCACATGTATGGTGCAAATGTAAACACAGTCTAATTAAGACTAAGATTTAGAGCCAAAGGCACAGAGACAAACGAGGCAGAAGCATCGTGCCAAGGGGGGGTCTGTGGGAAAATCACCTTCAAACCAAAGTCAGAACCAGCCCTTGCTTTATCCTTCTGCAGACACCAGCCCAGCCCAGCCGCATTCACATCAGCATAGCCACAGGCCTCTCCTGCCGAGGGCCCCATTCAGGAGTAGGGAGTGGAGATAATCCAGGTTCACAAAACAAGCAGCAGGTCCAGAGAGTCAAGGGGAGGAAGACGGCAAAGAAACGCAAAGGATTCACCTCGGGTTGAGGGTGGGTGAGCAGAGCTGAGCCACTGAGGGCATATGCATCTCCAGGGCTTGCCTCTCCTACTCCATCAGGGCCATGAATTTAAAAATTCTCACTGGAACTCATCACTGTGTTTTCCCTTGGCCGATTTCTAATTTAGATCTGCCTGGAATCTCAGGTTTGTCAGCATCTCTGGTTAGCCTGAGACTAGTTTTCTTATTTTGCAAAGTTTCTTCCCCCGCTTTGTTAGCCATACTGGCAGTCCCAGCTCACACGTTTTTTTTTTTTTTTTTTTTGGAGGGTGCCTTTTGCCTCAGATGCTTTTAAAAGCAGTGTTGCATTTGTGTAATTTAAGAGCGCCTTTCAGCTCTCAACGTCCCCAGCATCTGCATGAAACTGCAGCTGAAGGCTGGGGCTGCCTTCCTATCAATGCATGTGCACACTCACAGAGGCCCTCAGAGTGTGGGCATGAGGGCTGCTGCCATCCATGAGCAAACTGTAGATCAGATTCGAATGTGCCAAGTGTAGGGGACCAAAATGCTGGTTTCACACCGAACAGGGCAAGGTTCCTAGAAGCACTTCCCTCACTTGCCAGCACCCCAGTGCCTGGGAGACTGTGCAGATACTGGCGAGCACAGACTACCACTCCCAGGTGTGTGACATGGGGCTTCATCCTGCTTCCTTCCTTCAGGAGGACTTGTTAAGGTGTATAACATTCTGTGGGCAAAGCACCCGGTACACAGCAGGCATTTGGCAAGTGTGAGTCCTTGAACACCCTCTTCTCTCTTTGGATGCACCTCCAGTGCCCTGCTCAGAAGTCTGTCCACAAGCGCCTGCCAGCCAGATATTTCAACGGGATTCTTAAGTGGTGGCTTCTGAGGAGTTTTGTGCAATGATTTATGACATTCGAGGGCATTTGCAATTTAAAAGACTCTTACCACCTTTAAAATAACTGCAACAAGGAAGACCACAACGTGGTGGCCAACACTTTCCTACACTTGCTGTGCCAGGCTCTAAGTGCTTTACATTTACTCAATCATCACAACACTGCTTTGCCAAAGGTATGATTATTATCCTCACTTTACATCTAAGGAAACTGAGGCAGAAAAGTTAAGTAATTTGCTGAGGTCACCATGCTAGTAGAAAAGAAAGCCAGCGATGATTCTGGCTCCAAACTCCTAAACACTATTTTGCACCTTGAAAAGCTCCCTTCCATTTTTTGGTTAATATTTTCAGACACAGGGATCACAAATTCCCCAATCACCTAACAGAATTCCCATGAAATGATTTCACGTCAAAGAATCAACCTATTCTGGCATTTTGTTAGGAAAAGCAATTGTTTATAACACCTAAATCACCGATAACGCTTTTTCATATCAAGAATTTATATGTTTTAGTACAAGTACTAAAATGTATACTTCTTGCCCTAATAGCTGAGGTATACATAAGCTTCACCTCATACCTGAGGTGCATACGTGAGGTGAACCTCATACATCTTGCAGCCATCTGCCCGTCCTTTGTCATTGTTACAAATGTAGAGATTTTAGGAAACTACTTTATTCAACCTGGGACATCTATACTGTAGGAGTTAGCCCTGACCTGATCTCTTAAGTAGTAGTATATATGACCTGTAGGGGTGTGTGTGTATGTATATGTATACACACACACACACACACAATATATTCCTTATGTATTTAAATGTATTTCCTTGTTATCTAGCTTCAAATCACATGGTGGTTAAGAGCATGAGTTCTGAGTCAGATCTGGACTGAAATCCTGGTGCTACCACATGGGTTGTGATTGTGGTCAAGTCACGTCACTTCTTCCTGGCTCAGGTGGCTCATTTTTAAAATAGAAAACCTTCATAAATGCTCTCAGTGAGGATGACATGCTTAGCATAGTGCCTGTCACATAGTATACATTGCCATTTCCCCCTTCATGTCTGCTTCATCTGTTCACACTGATGCTAAAACAGTAAGAGCCCAGCTGTCATCAGTAACACACACATTCCCTAAGAAGTTTCTGAGATGCACTGTGGCATAGAAAAATGAGCACCAACTTTTAAGTGAGTTAAACGCAAACCCCAAATTAGAACTCCACATCCATCACTAAGTGTCATGCCATACAAAGACAAGTTCTTGACCTAAGTCTTGGTTTCTTCAAATGAAAATGAGATCGTGCTCCCCATCCCCCACCACCTATGGAGGAGAACCCAGCACTGGCCCACAAAATGAGCTAATAAGCATTCTCCCTCATTAGTCCTAGGCACTGGAGGAATTCAAAGTGCAAGGGTAAAATAGTTTGTCTTTAGGCAAGGTCCTTTGCAATACAGCCTCAAAGAAAAGTGCTGGCGCAAAGAAGGTAAGCAAGGCAGAGCTGAGGAGGGGGACACCAGGAGCAAATGGGGAATGAAATGCCTGAGTCCTGCTTCCCGTTGTCAGATGGCGCCTGAATGTGCTTTCTGTTGGGTGCTGCTTGTATGGCTATGCTGTGAGATGCAGGAGAAAAGGGCAAATGTAAACTGTGGGTGGGGTTGGGCTGAAAATACTGTTTGTTGCCAAGAAACACAAGAAACAATTCTTAAGACTAGGATATTGATTTCAAGAACTCTTGAGAACTAAGGCTGATCTCTGAGTTTCCTAAAATCCCCAGTTGTGGTGAGATGACTGATTACACATCGGCACTGCCAACGCAGAAGACGACTGAATGCCCACATATCAGCACCACTCACTGTTAGTTAACAAGCAGGAGCATGCGCACGTGGCTTCCAACCAGTGTTTCCATGTTTCTGTTTCATCTGCTAAATAACCTAGAAAGCTTGGCCACTCAAGAAAGACACTGCAAGAGTGGCAGCCAGTTTTTTTCTTTGAAAAACTCAATGCTTAAACAGGAGGCTGCAATCTGCCAGCATTCAACAGCAGCCCCAGAACACTGATGATTACATACCTCCAACCTTACTAGTAGTGCTCAGAGCAACATTCTCAGCTGACTCAGCCCTTTTACACAAACTCAGTGGAGCTGGGTTTCTTTTGTTAACTTTTAGTGAGGATATTACTAAAGCCAGTTTAACCCGAAAATCAGATTTTATTTTACCATAGCATTTTTAGGGAGAAAGACTTCGGTTCTTAGTGATAATAAGGCAGAAAAATACTATAAAGCCTTGACCATAGACAAAGAATGTGGTCCCAAAGAGTGACCTATAGCCTGTGGTAAGGTTAAGTGTTCAATGTGGTTTGAGTGGTGGCTGCTCTTGAAATAATGTATCTGTTCTTTTACCACACACTTCACGTTAAGTTCTAACTCTTACAGTGAGCCAAAAGTTTGTTAAAATAGTAACAAGGAAGGTATACATACACACACACACACACACACACAATACACACACATTGTTGAGTTCCTTGGAAACCAAACAGCTCAGAGTACATCCTTGGGCCACTTAGTAAACCTTCTGAAATAAAGGCCAAGCAATTGCCTTTTAGGGCAGCAGCTGACTTCAGGAGCCATGGAGGTTAGGTCCCTTATGACAAACCTCTGGTCTCTGTGGAGCCCTGACAAAGTGGGAGCCTAATGGGGTTCCACAAACGTCCTCACAGAAATGGAGCTGCACATCTCTCCACACTAAATTCCACTGTGAAGACAACTACATTTACTGCAATATACATGTGCTAGTCCAGGGAGAGCACATTCGCTTTCTATTTTACAAATTACAGAATTCGGCAAAGGTTCTCTGTGTCTCAAGGCATTTGTCTCAAATTATTTTCAAGCTTAATACTTGTTTGCAGCTTAGGATAAGAATTCTACTTATGGAAACAAAATCCTTTATTAACCACCCCTACACAAATCCCCCAAACCCTGAAATGGAAGCCTTTGAAAGCTGGTACAAGGTAAGGAGGCAAGGCACAATCGTAACATGTAAATGTGTGAAAATCAAGAATTCTGTTCGTTTTAGCACTTCACAGGACCCTCAATGAGAATATCTGTAGCAGAAGGCATCAGGAAAGGCTCTCCCCTAAGGAACTGGTTATGCTTTTGACCTACTGATAGGGCAGTGCATAACTTCTTTCCCATCTCTTAGCCTTAATTTCCAGCAAGTTCCAGAGTCAAATTTTACATACAATAATGTATGTTAAGCCTCCTTTGTTTTTCTTCCCTTTCTGTTCATATGTTATTAACATCGTTGTGTATATCTTTTCTTGGTATGCTGCTTCAAGGGCTTTTGGTAAAGAGTCCAGGTATTAAGAAGAGCTAACTATTCTAAGTATATATGCACCCAATACAGGTGCACCCAGATTCATGAGCAAGTTCTTAGAGACCTACAAAGAGACTTAGACTACCAAACAGTAATTGTGGGAGACTTTAAGACCCCTCTGTCAACATTGGACAGATCAATGAGACAGAAAATTAACAAAGATATCCAGGACTTGAACTCAGCTCTGGACCAAGTAAACCTAACAGACATCTACAGAACTCTCCACTCCAAATCAACAGAATATACATTCTTCTCAGCACCACGTCACACTTATTCTAAAATTGACCACGTAATTGGAAGTAAAACACTTCTCAGCAAATGCAAAAGAATGGAAATCATCATAAACAGTATCTGAGACCACAGTGCAATCAAATTAGAACTCAGGATTAAGGAACTCACTCAAAACTGCACAACTACATGGAAACTGAACAACCTGCTCCTGAATGACTACTGGGTAAATAACGAAATTAAGGCAGAAATAAAGATGTTCTTTGAAACCAATGAGAATGAAGACACAATGTACCAGAATCTCTGGGACACATTTAAAGCAGTTTGTAGAGGGAAATATACAGCACTAAATGCCCACAAGAGAAAGCAGGAAAGATCTAAAATCAACACCCTAACATCACAAAAGAACTAGAGAAGCAAGAGCAAACAAATTCAAGAGCTAGCAGAAGACAAGAAATAACTAAGATCAGAGCAGAACTAAAGGAGATGGAGACACGAAAAACCCTTCAAAAAATCAATGTATCCAGGAGCTAGTTTCTTGAAAAGATCAACAAAATAGATAGAGTGCTAGCCGGACTAATAAAGAGAGAAGAAACAGATGCAATAAAAAATGATAAAGGGGATATCACCACCGATTCTACAGAAATACAAACTACATCAGAAAATGCTCTAAACACCTCTATGCAAATAAACTAGAAAACCTAAAAGAAATGGATAGATTCCTGGACACATATACCCTCCCAAGACTGAACCAGGAAGTAGTCAAATCCCTGAATAGACCAATAACAAGTTCTGAAATTGAAGCAACAATTAACAGCCTACCAACCAAAAAAAGTCCAGGACCAGACGCATTCACAGCCAAATTCTACAAGAGGTACAAAAGGAGCTGGTACTATTCCTTCTGAAACTATTCCAAACAGAAAAAGAGGGAATCTTCCCTAACTCATTGTATGAGGCCAGCATCATCCTGATATCAAAACCTGGCAGAGACACATCAAAAAAAGAAAATTTCAGGCCAATATCCCTATGAACATTGATGCAAGAATCATCAATAAAATGCTGGCAAACCAAATCCAGCAGCATATCAAAAAGCTTATCCACCATGATCAAGTTGGCTTCATCCCTGGGATTCAAGGCTGGTTCAACATATGCAAATCTATAAACATAATCTATCACATAAACAGAACCAATGACAAAAACCATATGATTATCTCAATAGATGTAGAAGAGGCCTTTGACAAGATTCAACAGCCATTCATGCTAAAAACTCTAAATAAACTAGGTATTGATGGAACGTATCTCAAAATAATAGCTACTTATGACAAACCCACAGCTCATATCATACTGAATGGACATTCCCTTCCCTTTGAAAACCGGCACAAGACAAGGAAGCCCTCTCTCACCACTCCTATTCAACATAGTATTGGAAGTTCTGGCCAGGGCAGTCAGGCAAAACAAAGAAATAAAGGGCATTCGATTAGGAAAAGAGGAAGGCAAATTGTCTCTATTTGCAGATGACATGACTGTATATTTAGAAAACCCTATCATCTCAGCCCAAAATCTCCTTAAGCTGATAAGCAACTTCAGCAAAGTCTCAGGATACAAAATCAATGTGCAAAAACCGCAAGCATTCCTATACACCAATAACAGACAAACAGCCAAATCATGAGTGAACTCCCATTTACAATTGCTACAAAGAGAATAAAATATGTAGGAATACAACTTACAAGGGAAGTGAAGGACCTCTTCAGAGGAGAACTACAAACCACTGCTCAAGGAAATCAGAGAGGACACAAACAAATGGAAAAACATTCCATGCTCATGGATAGGAAGAATCAATATCATGAAAATGGCCATACTGCTCAAAGTAATTTATAGATTCAATGCTATCCCCATCAAGCTACCATTGACTTTCTTCACAGAATTGGAAAAAACTACTTAAACTTCATACAGAACCAAAAAAGAGCCCCATAGCCAAGATAATCCTAAGCAAAAAAAAAAAGCTAGCGGCATCATGCTATGCTAGCTGACTTCAAACTATACTACAAGGCTACAGTAACAAAAACAGCATGGTCCTCATACCAAAACAGATATATAGACCAATGGAATGAACAGAGGCCTCAGAAATAACACCACACATCTACCATCATCTGATCTTTGACAAACCTGACAAAAATAAGCAATGAGGAAAGGATTCCCTATTCAATAAATGCTGTTGGGAAAACTGGCTAGCCATATGCAGACAGCTGAAACTGGCTCTCTTCCTTACATCTTACACAAAAATTAACTCAAGAGGGATTAAAGACTTAAATGTAAGACCTAAAACCGTAAAAACCCTAGAAGAAAACCTAGGCAATACCATTCAGGACATAGGCATGGGCAAAGACTTCATGACTGAAACACCAAAAGCAATGGCAACACAAGCCAAGATAGACAAATGGGATCTAATTAAACTAAATAGCTTCTGTACAGCAAAACAAACTATCATCAGAGTGAACAGGCAAACTGTAGGAGAAAATATTTGCAATCTATTCATCTGACAGAGAGCTAATATCCAGAATCTACAAAGAACTTAAATTTTCAAGAAAGAAACCTACAACCCCATCAAAAAGTGGGCAAAGGATATGAACAGACACTTCTCAAAAGAAGACATTTATGCAGCCAACAAACATGAGAAAAAGCTCATCACTGGTCATTAGAGAAATGCAAATCAAAACCACATTGAGATACCATCTCATGCCAGTTAGAATGGCAATCATTGAAAAGTTAGGAAACAATGGATGCTGGAGAAGATGTGGAGAAATCAGAATGCTTTTACACTGTTGGTGGGAGTGTAAATTAGTTCAACCCTTGTGGAAGACAGTGTGGTGATTCCTCAAGGATCTGGAACTAGAAATACCATTTGACCCAGCAATCCCATTACTGGGTATATACCCAACGGATTATAAATCATTCTACTATAAAGATACATGCACATATATGTTTATTGTGGCACTGTTCACAATAACAAAACCTTGAAGCCAACTCAAAAACCCATCAGTGATAGAGTGGATAAAGAAAATGTGACACATATACACCATGGAATACTATGCAGCCATAAAAAAGGATGAGTTCATGTCCTTTGGAGGGACATGGATGAAGCTGGAAACCATCATTCTCAGCAAACTGACACAAGAAGAGAAAACCAAACATCATATGTTCTCACTCATAAGTGGGAGTTGAACAATGAATGCATGGACACAGGGAGGGGAACATTGCACACCGGGGGCCTGTTGGTAGGTGGGGGAGCTAGGGGAGGGATAAAATGAGGAGGAATACCTAATGTAGATGATGGGTTGATGGGTGCAGCGTATCACCATGACACGTGTATACCTATGTAACAAATCTGCACGTTCTGTACATGTACCCTAGAACTTAAAGTGTAATAAAAAAATACATTTCAAATACAGACAGAAAAAAGCAAATATTGCAATTACTTTGAGTATATAAAAGAAGGTATCTTTGCTCTCATGGTACATCTTAATCAAAAAGCAGTATTTAGGAATTATCTAAATTAAAATAAAATACACCTATTAGGATAAAATACCCCAGCAGCAGGCCTGGACTCACCAATTTCAGAACCCCTCAATTCCTGGGCTTTACCGAGAACAGTCATATTCCCTGAATATAACACTGGTCATCTTCATTAGTTCCATGCTAGTGCAAAGAACCCTGTACTAGGAGATTAGGGTGTGCTCAGCTATGTGAGTTGGGCAAGTCGTTACCATCTGATAGCTTCTGTGTCCTTCCTCTTAGCATGAGGGCAGCTAGTACTGCTCCTATGCTACAAAACTCACTATAAGGAGGTAAATTCAGACTTGTTCCTAGAAGTAAAAGTGCAATATATAAACAGAAGATCATACACCTTGGAGGCCTAAAGGGATTCTTTCTAAAGAGCCTAAGGGCTTCTTTACACCAATTTCTCTCCAAATTCAGTGGTTTTTTTTTTTTTGGGCAACATGATACAGGCGGGGAAATGATATAAACACTCACAGATACAGGCACCAAATAATGAAAGCCAACATTTCTATACATAAAACATGTATACCTGTTTTCATTTTTTTTTACATTAAGATGTAAACATTCTCTTATCTAAAATAGCCAGTGAAAAAATAAAAACAAAAAACAAAGTCAGCCTTTAAAAATAACTGGTGAGGAGTTTTCAAGTGTTCTTGCTGAATGTATCTGAATACCAAACATTATAACTCATCAATTCAATGACAAGGAGGTAGCTCCTGAACCAAACTGGTACGAGGCTGTACCAATACAGAGCAAAATCTCAATTAACCAGGATGCTCCAACTTCCCAGCTGACTATTTACAAAAAAAAAACTGTTTTATCCATTAGTTTAGAAAATATTTCATATCTATCTATCTATCTATTTTTTTTTTTGAGACAGTCTCGCTCTGTCGGCCAGGCTGGAATGCAGTGGTGTGATCTGGGCTCACTGCTACCTCCACCTCCCAGGTTCAAACGATTCTCCTGCCTGAGCCTCTTGAGGAGCTGGGAGTAAGGCACACGCCACTATGCCCAGCTAATGTTTGTATTTTTAGTAGAGATGAGGTTTTACCATGTTGGCCAGACTGGTTCTCAAACTCCTGATCTCAAGTGATCCACCTGCCTCTGCCTCCCAAAGGGCTGGGATTACAGGCGTGAGCCACCGTGCCTGGCCTGAAAAACTTTCTAAATGGAACCACTTCGCTTTCCTGGCTACAAAATGCCAACACAATTCAATGGTGTTTTGATGATTTAGGATCTTGTGATGCCTTGGGGTATCTCTCAGAATATGCATAATTTTGGAGCAGGCTTGTTAGAGCAGAAAACTGAGGCAAACTACAGTTTCTAGTTTTACATGAATCCCTGATATCATAAGCTTATTGTCTTCCTTTTACCTCATTCTTCTAAAAGGAGAGTGCCAACTAAGGTTCTAGTTAGGCAAGATTTTACAGTTCTAGACAGATCCACAAATACTGGTTCACACAAACAAGACAGTTCACCGACTTTATCCTCTGGACTATTTCTTCTACTTAATAAATGAGCCCAGTAACAACAATTACAATGTAATGGGGTCTGTTTTTCTATATGATATCAAATTTCAGTATCCTATGAATTCCTTGTTTGAAATATTTTAAACAAAGGAAAATCATTCTTGAAGATGGCTTCTAAAACCATGAGAGTCAAAGATTTTGCTAATGGAATCAAACTGTGCTTCCTATATTATTAATTCATAACTGCTTAAACAATCTTTAAAACATTATCAAAAAGCAAGTAAGTTCTCTCAGATACTAGGGGCTTAATTCCTCAAAGCCATAAAATAATGAGTTGCTAGGAAAGCCACCTTCTGATTCTTAGTACAATCAAGTATTTCCATAGTGCAGGACTCATACCACTGGTGGCACACAAGATGTCTTTAAGTGGTACACAACATAAAATAATGCTGAATCACAGTGAGAATGTCATTCCCTTTACAGTTTCCTGTTATCCTCTGATTATTCCAGAGACAGCACCTCATGCCAGTGCTGGTAACATCCTCACTGCCACAAAGAGCAAGCCTTAGATTTGGAGTCTTTCTAGGCATTAGTTTCTAGCTAGAACTGAAAAACATTTTCTGCGTTCATCTTATTTATTTTGTGGTTGCCTTTTATTTATGGCAAACTGATACTTGTTTTCCACTTGGAGTAGGATTCATTTTTTTAAAAACTTTAAAATTTAAAACATAAATATTAATAGGAATACAAGTAGTACTCAAGAAACTGAAGTTTGGGAAACAATGACTATTGTCTGAGTCATATTTTTAAGATGTAATTTCAAAAGAAACAACAAATGTGGATTAAAAAGGAAACATACATTACTGTATTTTCAATACTTGCGATGTTCCAGAGATGAGCTCGTCACAGCCGCCTTCTGTATCAGGTGACTTCCAGAGTTAAGATTCAAGCAAAGATATAAAAGTAAAAACCAATTTCACACCATCTTGGACTTTATAAACTCTTAGTACTATAAATGTGCAAATAATCTGATATTTATCACAGTCATTTATTGAAAACAAACGTTCCAATTTCTGCAGCTTTTTATTTGGTCTATACTAATGCCTCACAAAGGCAAACGCAGGTTGTAGAGTTCCTCCTGCCTGGTCCTCAGAGCAAGTACAACATCTATTTTTTGAACTCTTCAGGAAGGATTCAGAACTGCTGGCCAAGTCTTCCAATGGTATATGACTGTTCTTCCACTGTTACAGCCTTGAAGAGAGAACTCTCCCCCTCCTCTTAATGATAATCTCATGGCCAACATTCTTCTAACAGGACTTTTCCTAGCAGGTCTTCCATGCTCACAGGCACGCCATGCTGATTTTAAAAAAGGAAAGTTGGAGAGAAAGAAAGCAGAGCTTCTCCTCTGTGGGGAAGAGCTGCTTCATCACAGTGGCAGTTATGGTATGTTCCCTCCTTTTCTCCCTGAAGCCAAGGCAATAGATCTGAAGGATGGTGTTAGACATCATAGTCGGGAGCCTTGCCCTGGGCTTGCCTTAGCCAGATCTGTAGTGTAACAAATGCTCCCACAGTCACATGAAAGAAAAGCTGCCATAGGTTGCGCAGTTCATAGAGGTACATGTTGCATAGACAGATTAAGCCAAAAGTCAAAAAAGATTTGACATTTCGCCAGCCGGTGTAGTAGACAAGCAAATAACACTGTTCAAAATATAAAAATGAAAGATGATTAAGGTTACAGGAAAAGAAACAGATGTTTCTAATATAAAACTGTAACAGCCCAGAGAGTAAACTATAAGAATGGATGAGGGTATTTTTTATCTAGGGATAAGATAATATAGCATAGATCTAAGACATTCAGCTATGAAAGTTCCACAGTTTGAAAGGGAAAAATTTTTCAAAAGAAAAGCATTTTGTATCATATTTTAAATGGAAGTACAATGGAATGACTCCCTTGCAAACAGGCTGGGGAAATTCCCCATGGTGACATGCAACTAAGAAGCATTCCCAGCGTCTGCAGGGGTTCCATTCTCACCCAGAAAAGTACAAAAAGCACATACAAGCTATTCCACAAAATGGGCTCTTATAGAACCTAAGTCTGAGTATTAATGAAATCCACCAAATTTTACCAGTCCCCCATTGAGTGAATACAAGGAACTATGCTAGATACAGCATCTGACTGAACATTTGAGGAAGAATTCATCCAGTAAATATTTATTGAGGGCCTACTACAAGTCAGGCATTGTTCTTCAGTTGTGGGTAAAACAAAGCCCTTGTTCACACAGAGATTAAATTTTAATGGGGAAGAATTATAAATGTATTTTAAATATATAATATCAAATAGTTATATCTTGAAAGAGAGAAAGCAGGAAAAGGGATAGGGAATGATAGTGGGTGCTATTTTAGATTAAATAGTAAAGAAAGTGCTCCCCCGCACCACCCCTGCCCATCCTGGCATTCACCCTTTGCTGCTTTTCTCCATAACATACTATAAACATACTTGAGAAACGTGCTTATTTAGTTATTCATAGGCTTTCAATAGAATCTAAGATTCATGAGGCGTGAGATTTTTTTACTGTTATTTACTCATTTATCTCTAGTGCCCAGAGCAGTGGCTGGGACATAATAAGTGCTCAATGTGTTGAGTGAACCGTAATGTCTAAAATTCATAACCTGGTAAATATGGGTATCACAAAGTCTAAAGAGAGAAGCCCAGGTCTCTCTGTGAACTGTATCCAGGCTTCAGAATGGGAAAGACATTCCAGTGTCTGTTATAATGCAGAAAGAATGTGGAAATGTCCTGTTAAACATGTTTAGTTCTTATACAAATTTGGACTTTGTTTACTTAAAAGAAGGCTGCTATCCAAGCAAAATGAAATGGAAGTATTTATTTTATCAGTAATTTTCATCATAAAATGTTGAAAAAATAGAAAAAAATAGCTTTTTCTTTTGGAATAATTTTAGACTTAAAGATGCAAATTAGTTCCTGTATATTCTTCACCCTGTCCCCCCGTTATCCTCTTATGTAATCATAGTATAATCATCAAACCAGGAAATTAACATTGATTCAATACTCTTAGCTAATCTACAGACTTTATTCAGATTTTGCCAACTGTCCCACTAGGGTCCTTTTTCTGGTCCAGAATCTAATCTGGGATTCTGTATTGCATTAGTTGTCATGCCTATTCCAATCTGTAACAGCTCTTCCATCTTTCTTTTTTTTAATTTTTCATGCCCTTGACAGTCTTGAAGAGTATTAATCTGTTATGTTGTAGGAATATTCCTCAACTTGGGTGTGTCTGATGTTTTGTCAAGTTTGAAATGAGGTTATGCAATTTTGGCAAGAATACCACAGAGGTGATGATATGCAATACGTGTTATTACTGATGATGTTAAATTAGATCATTTAATAAGGTGGTATCTATTCCCTTTACAATTATTAAGTGTCTTGGGGACAGGGAATTGAGATTATATGAATATCTTATCATACTTTTGTCCATTAATTTTAGTATCTATTAATAATTCTTGCCTGCAACAATGATTACTGTGGTGTCTGCTTAATGGTGATTTTGTATTTCCATTTTTCTAACTGTATTTATTGCTTGGAATCCTACTGTAAAAATAAGCTAGCTTTTCTGGTAATTAAAAATATATATATATTTAATTCATGGTTTTCCAGAGCTTTTAAAATAATGGTCTCTACCCCACATATTACCTATTAATTACAAAGAAGAAAAAGATATCTTTGCAATGGAGATCTGGTAGACACCATCTTAACCAAATAATCAAACTTATGACTGATGCAATGACAGATAGTCAACATATCATACTATATCGCACTGTTGCCAGAATATTTAACCTCAATTCTTTTAAATTAGAATATTTAACCATAACCTGACATAACCTTAATCCTTTTAAGAATATTTAACCATAACCTGACATGGTATGCATGTCAGGAGTAACAGACTAATCTAGATTGTGGGTCATTTTATATGGTACTTGCCTAAACTCTTAAAAAAGTCAATGTTATGAAAGACAAAACCAAAACAGAACAACAACAAAAAGGCTGGGAGACTGTAACATAGATCAAAAGATACGTGACAACAAAATGAAATGCATAATCCTGGATCAGGGGAAATATAGCCACGAAAAACACTTTGGAGACAACTGAAATAATCTGAATAGGGATCCTATATTAGATAATATTGTATCACTTATAGTCTTCGATGTGATATGAAGTCCTAGCTATGTAGAAAGAAGTCTGTTGTTTTTTTGTTTTGTTTTGTTTTTTGAGACAGAGTTTTGCTCTTTTCCAGGCTGGAGTACAATGGTGCAATCTTGGCTCACTGCAACCTCTGCCTCCTGGGTTACAGCAATTCTCATGCCTCAGCCTCCCGAGTAGCTGAGATTATAGGCACCTGCCACCACACCCAGCTAATTTTCGTATTCTTGGTAGAGACGGGGTTTTACCATGTTGGCCAGGCTGGTCTTGAACTCCTGACCTCAGCTGACCCGCCCGCCTCTTCCTCCCAAAGTGCTGGGATTATAGGCGTGAGCCACTGTGCCTGGCCCAATGCCTGTGTTTGTAGAAGATACATCATGAAGTATTTTAAGGTAAAATACCATGATGCCTGTAACTTACTTTAAAAACAACTGCTCAGGGATTTCGGTTTCTAGGAAGATGGAGTAGACACACTTTTCCCTATTTCTTCCACTAAGTACAACTAAAAACACTGGACAGTATATGTAACATAAGCATAAGACGACTCTGAACTGTGGAGAAAAAGCAGACAAACAGAGGATCTTGAGATCCAAGGAATGACACAGTGGTAGGTTCTCTGAGTTTTCTTTTTTGCTTTATATACGCCAGACTTGGAGCTGGAGAAGCTGGCAACTAGAAATGCCAATGCATGCATATCAAAACAACAACAATAACAAAACCCTCAATAAGATCTTGCTGTCCCTCTAGTAAAAGACCAAGAAAGAGCACCTTAGCAAGACAGAAAACTTTTAAACAGTAACTATTATACTCTAGCCAAACATCACACACACACAAAACCTGTGACCCACCCATACCCATACCATCAAATGTTGAGTAGAGAGCCTATAACATTGTAAGCAGATGTTCTAACCCTTCAGCATGGTTTCAGAGAAGGCAGGTAGAAGCCAGGACTTTCATTCCCACTAGATGGCAATGAGCCCTCCTCTACCCTCTTATTGTGATGTCAGTGGAGAACCCTTGGGACGCTGGGCAACCACCTTCACTTGAGAGTAACAAGACAATTCATTTTTCATCAGTAACAAGACAGTGGGATTCTCATCAGAAATCACAGCGGCCAGAAAAAAAGAATATTTCTCAAGTGCTGAAAGAAAAAAAATGCTGCCAAATCCAGAATTCTGTATTGAACAAAAATATCCTTTAGAAATAAAAGGAAAATAAAAACATTTCTCAGATGAAAGATTAAGAGAATTGTTGCTAGCCAATCTACCATAAAAGAATGGTTAGAGGAAGTTCTCTAAATAGAAAACAATCAAAAGAAGAAATCTTGAAACACTGGGAAAGAAAAAAGGACATGGTATGCAAAAATATGGGTAAATACAATAGGCTTTCTTTTTCCTCTTGAGTTTTCTAAATTATGTTTAATAGTTAAAACAAAAATCATTAAAACACTGGGCAATGTGGTTCTAAATATATGTAGAGGAAATATCTGAGCCAGTTATAAATGGGGGAGGGCAAAAACAAACACATCTAGGGAGGTAAGGCGTCTTGAATTACTAAAATGTTGACACCTGAAGACCATGATGAGTTAAGTATGTATTACATGATGCCTACAGCAATCATTTAATAAAGCTATACAAGGAGATATACTCAAAAATACTACAGATAAACTGAAATGGAATTCTTTTAAAATGTTAAAGTAACCCACAGGAAGATAAAAAATACCAGAAAAATGAAAAACAAAACTAAAAATAAGCCCTAACATATCCATGTGTTAATTATATATGACTTAAATACAGCAATGAAAAGACAGAGATTGGCAGGGTGGATTTAAAAACATGAGTCAACTCTACACTGTCAGAAACTCACTTCATACAATATAGGAAAGTTAAAAGTAAAGGATGGAAGAGGATATATCACATAAACAGTAATCAAAACAAAGCAAAAGTGGCTACATTGGTATCAGATAAATACCAAAATATTTCAAAGCAAAGAAAATAACTAGGGACAGAGGGGAACATTATATAATGATAAATGGGCCCACTCACCCAGAAGACACAGCAATCCTAAATGTGTATGAACCAAACAACATAGTTACAAAACATATGAGGCAAAATAGAACTGAAGTACAAAATGGAAAAATCTATAATCCAGTACTCTTCTCTAGCCAACTAGCATAACACTAGACAGAAAATCAGCAAGAATATAGAACTTGACAATACCAAGCAACATGATCTAAACATTTACAGAACACACTCACTCAATAATAGCAGAATACACATTCTGTTCAAGTGGCTATGAAACATATAAGACAGACCATATATTGGAGCCATAAAAGAAACCTCAACAAATTTAAAAGAAATGAAATCACACAATGCGTGTTCTCTGATCACAGTGGAATCAAACTAGAAATCAGTAATGGAAAGATAACAAGAAAATCTTCAAACATTTAGAAGTGAAACAATGTGATTCTAAATCATTCATAGGTCAAACAGGAAGTCTTAAGGAAATTTTAAAAAATTGAAATAAAAAGAAAATGAAAATACAACATATCAAAATTTATGGAATATAGCTGAAGAAGTGCTAAGATGGAAATCTTTAAGAGTTAGTGTATACATTATAAAAAAGAAAATTCTCAAACCAATCATGTAAGCTCCTACTTCAAGAACCTAGAAAAAAACCAAACAAAATAAATGCAAAACAGGCATATGGAAGAAAATAGTAAAAGTAAAAGCAGAAGGCAATAAAATTGAAACTGGAAAAAATGATAAAGATCTGGTTCTTGAAAAGATCAATACAATTAACAAGACTGACAAAGAAAAAAGAGGATGCAAATTACCATTATCAGGAATGAAACAGGATATCACTACAGACCTGCAGACATAAAAAGGCCAGTAAGAGAACACTACAACCAACTCTAAACACATAAATTTGATAACTTAGATGACAGAGACCATTTCCTTAAAAAATACAAACTACCATAAATTCACTCAACATGAAACATAAGTTGAACAGCTATATAACTAATAAGAAAATTTATGATTTGTTATACTGCTACAGTATCAAGACTATGTGGTACACCAGGAAGGAAAAAAAAACCCAACAAAACACAGAACCCAGAAGTAATCTCACACAAGTATGTCCAGCTGATTTTTTTTTTGCAAAGGAGCAAAAGCAATTTAATGGAGGAAAAGAATTGCCTTTGCCATGGATGGTCCTGGAGCAATTAGTCAGCAATGGTGCTGGAGCAATATAAACAAAAAAAGAACCTTGATTTAAGCTATCTAAGTCTCATATCTCATACAAAAATTAGCTCAAAATGGATCATAAATGTAAAATATAAAACCATAATAAAAGGTCTAGAAAAAACATGGTAGAGAAACTTAGGCTAGGCAAAGAGCTCTTAGACTTGACTAACATAAGCATGACCCATAAAAGGAAAACTGGATCAACTGAACTTTATCAAAATTAAAAACTTTTGTTCTGTGAAAAACCATGCTAAGAGGATGCAAAGACAAGATATAGACTGATCTGAAACTTAAAAACAAAACAAAACACACACACACAGACTGGGAAATGATAACTGCACACTTCCTTTCTGACAAAGGACTAGTATCTAGAATATATAGTTGTCCCTCAGTATCCACAGGAGATTGGTTTCAGGACCTCCCTGAGGTATCAAAATTTGTGGATGCTCAAGTCTCTGATATAAAATGGCACAGTACTTGCATTTAACTTCTGCACATTCTCCTGTATACTTTAAATAATCTCTAGATTACTTATAATACCTAATCCATTGTAAATGCTGTTATACTATATTCTTTAGGGAATGACAAGAAATAAAAGCCTGTACATGTTCAGTACAGATGCAATTTTTTTCTAAATATTTTCAATCCATGGGTGGTTTAATCCATGGATGCAGAACCCACAGATATAAAGGGTCAATTGTATTAAAAAAAACTCATTAAGAGAAACAGTGAAAAAACAAATAATTCAATTAGAGAATAAGCAAAAGAGACATTTCACTGAAGATAATACATAAATGACAAATACATGAAACAATGTTTAACATCCTGTTAAACCATGCAAGTTAAAACCACAATGAGCTATCACCACACACTTATCAGAGTGGCTAAAATAAAAAAAATACTGGCAGTACCAAATGCTGTTGAGGATGCAGAGAAACTAGCTCACTCACACATTGCTGGCAGGAATGTAAAATGGTACAGCTACTCTGGAAAACAGTTTTTCAGTTTCATAATAAAACTACCACATAACCTGGCAATTGTACTCCTAGGCATTTAACCCAAAGAAGTAAAGACTTACATCCACACAAAAACCTGCACATAAATGTTTATAGCAGCTTTATAATAGCCAAAATTTTCAAACAACTCAGATATCCTTCAACAGGTAAATGAAGCTGGATGTTGTGGCTCATACCTGTAACCCTAGAGCTTTGGTGGGGGTCGAGGTTGGAGAATTGATTGCCTAAGGCTATGACTGCACAACTGCACTCCAGCCTGGATGACAGAGCAAGACCCTGTCTTTAAAACAAATAAAAAGGAACAAATCATTGAATATTACACTGAATACATATCATGGAATACCACTCAGCAATACAAAGGAACAAATAATTGATTATGCAACAACTTGACTGAATCTCCAGAGAATTATGCTGAGTAAAAATATGGCTATCACAAAAGGTTACCGTTACACACTAAATGTTTGTGTCCTTTCTAAATTCAAATGTTGAAGTCCTTAATCCCCAATGTGGTGGTATTAGGAGCTCGGGCCTTTGGGAAGTAATTAGGCTTAGATAAAGTCATAAGGGTGGAGCCCCCATAATGGAATCAATGACCATATAAGAGGAGGAAGAGATCTCAGCACTTTCTCTGTGTGAGGATATACTGAGAAGGCAGTCTTCTGCAAGCCCAGAAAGGGGCACTCAGCAAGAATGTGATCTGCCAGCATCTGAATCTTGAACTTCCCAGATGCCAGAACCGAGAGATAGAAACGTTTGTTGTTTAAGCCACCCAATCTATGGTATTTTCTTACAGCATCCTGAACTATGCCAATTATATGCTATATAATTCCATTTATATAATGTCCTTAAAATGAAAAAATTACAGACATGAAGAATGTGTTAATAATTGCCAGAGATCAAGGAGGGGTGAGATTAAGGAAGGAAGTGGATATGGCTATAAAAAGACAAAATGAGGGATCCCTGTGGTGAGAGGAATGTTCTATATCTTGACTATATCGGTAACAATACTCTCGTTGTGATACTGTTTTATATAGTTTTGCAAGATGGTAACATTGGGGGAAAGCAGGTAAAAGGTACATAAGATCTCTCTTGCAACTCCACGTGAATCTACAGTTATCCCAAAATAAAAAGTTTAATTAGAAAAACAGCTTTACCCATACATACATGTCTGAAACTTACTTTATAAATAACTACAGAAGCTCCTTGACTTACAGTAGGGTCACATCCTGGTATTATAAGTTGAAAATATCCTAAGTTAAAAATGCATTTAATTCAATTAACCTACCAAACATCATAGCTTACCCTAGCCTACCTTAAACATGCTCAGAACACTAACTTTGGCCTACATTTGGGCAAAATCATCTAATACAAAGTCTATTTTATTATAATATGCTCATTGTCTCATGTAATTTATTGAATAGTGTGCTGAAAACCAGAATGGTGGAATGAGTACCTGAAACATAGTTTCTACTCAATGCGTATCACTTTCGCATCATTATAAAGTAAAAAAAGTTCCAAGTCAGGGATGATCTGTTTATACACGCTATATGTACACACACAGAAAGAGGGAATGAGATAAGGGAGGTGTTGCAAGATGTTAACAATTGATGACTCTAAGTATATTTGTCTTGCAACTTTTCTGTAAGTTTGAAGTTTTCAAAGTAAAACATGGAGGGAGCAGGAATAGTTTCTAGCTTCTTCACTGATCCTTTGCTTTCCTATTTGAAATATTCCGTATCAAGATTAATCCTATGTGGCTGAGTTTTGGGCTTCCATAAACACCTGCATCCTGAAGAAAAAGGTGACAAACCATGTAGTAATGGCTTTTCAGATCTGATCTAAAAGGGATTTAAAGATATCCTGACAACTAGAGACAGAGCATGTTACATGGTAAAACATAATTACTTAAGTTTTACTGTGGGGGAGTAAAACAGCATTATTATCACCCTGTTCATCATATTTAGAAAGCAAGCAGTTTCATGCCTTTCAATGTGAAGGAAATTGGTTTTCTGCTTTTCTTTTTTAAAGAATGAATTTGTTTAAAATATTTTACTTCTCTCAAGTAAAAGAAGACCTGAGTGACACTGCTTTACCATGAGGCAACTCTCAGAACTACTTCAGGCTGTTCTGGGAAATGTAACAGAGGTGTGCCTGTCTACAGCCTAGTAGTCAAGTGCTCTGAAGTCACAACGATATGGGTTCAAGTCACTAACAAGCTATAAGAACTGCCTATACCTCAGTGAGCAGGATATAATGGTATGTATCCTCCTTTTTGTGAGGATTTAATGATACAATGAATATAAAGGGCTTAACACAAAATAAGAGCTCAATACATTCTACCATTATCACTAAGCATTTACAATTACTTAAGACAAAGCAATCAAAACTTGTATTTTACAAGAATGACTATTCATAAAATTATTTTAAAGTTAATACCTCGCTGTTTTAGATAAAAATCAAATGAGATCATGTGTATACAAGTTATAAAATTATAACTTTAATTATAACTTTAATTTTATAAAAATTACACAAATTAGGAATTTTGCCTATAAACAGCATGATATAGTAGATAGAACACAATATTCAAAATCAGAAGACTCAGAGTTAAGTCCCGACTCTACTGCTTTCTGATTATGTGATCTCAGGACAGTACTGAAACTGCCTCGGTTTTCTCATTTAAAAAAAATGAGATGTTATCCCTTTTGTGACAGGATGATAGAAATTAAAATAGGAAATATATACAAGCGCATTTCATAAAATTAAAGCACCATGTGAGATTAACAAATACAAGTTTTCACATTTCCCCCATGAAATGCCATTCAACATAAAATCTGCCAAATTTGACATAAAATTTCTGAAGGTAATATAAATGGTTAGGAAAATCAAGTGATTTAAAAAAAAATTGGGCCACTGGAACTAAAATGTCTAATGTCTTTACATAACAGTCAAATACACATATTCAAAATATGTCCCTAAAGACATCCACTGAATTTTAGGTAGTCTTATATTTGCAGTTTGTAACGTTTTTTTCTATTCAAGCCAAAAAAAATGTGTCACTTATAAAAGTTAGATCAAAAAGCCTTGCTTGCTATAACATATTTTAACAATCTTGCATTTGGGTAACTGGTAATTTCCTTTCCTACAAATGTGTGCCTCCTCTGGCCTTGGAAATGTGACTATCAGTCAGTCTCCATGTCACTCAGGTGCAAAATCTCTTCCCTCTTTAAGTTTTGTAGTCTTCAAGTCCCAGTGAGTCTTCCTTCTCAATGTCTACTTTTCTATCCCCCACTGCCATTACCATATGTTGGCTTTCATTACTTTCTACCTGTAGTAACAATTTCAAACTAATTTCCTTGCTTCCAGTCTCTCTGCTCTTATAGTCCATTCTATTCATTACTGCTAAATTGAATCCTAAAATCCTGCTTGTGCTGTGCCACTCCCTATTCAAAGACTTCCCCCAAAAAACAAAATCCTCAGCCTAGAGTACAAGCAGAACCTGGAAGCTGAATAATCAACCACCAGAAAATACAGCAGTCTTTTTTTTTTTTTTTTTTTTTTGAGACTGAGTCTCGCTGTGTCACCCAGGCTGGAGTGCAGTGGCACGATCTCTGCTCACTGCAACTTCTGCCTCCTGGGTTCAAGCAATTCTCGTCTTAGCCTCCCGAGTAGCTGGGACTACAGGCACACAACACCACGCCTGGCTAATTTTTATATTTTTAGTAGAGATGAGGTTTCGCCATGTTGGCCTGCTGGCCTTGAACTCCTGACCTCAAGTGACCTGGCCACCTTGGCCTCACAAAGTGCTGGGATTACAGGCATGAACCACCGCACCTGGCCTATAAGTAGTCTTTACTGCCATAGGCAGATGACATACCACCACTGAAGCCTCAGCACAGGAAGAAGGTTAACATCAGGTTCAGTGAGATCTATGTCCACTCAAAATGGAGATGGAGGTCACAAAGTTAAAAGAGGCTCAAATTTAATAACAGGCAAAGAAATCAGAGTTTAAATAATTTAAAATGCACAATCAACTGCTAGAATTGATACCTGAAATAATAATGTAAAGTGTTTCTTTAGAATGGAAAACCTACCTGGTAAAGGCAGGCTGCTGTTCCAAGGAAAAATGCAATGATGTAATTAAAATCATCACCATCACTCTGCAAAAGCAAAATAAAAGACTTTTGTTTCTGGTAGAAACCCATTTCCAAAAACAATCCATCAATATAGGATAAAACAATGTTTACACACAGTCAAAATTGTCACAAAACTGGTAAATAAAAATTCTCGAGTCCTAAAGTGAAAACATAAAACACATTCTAAGACCTAAAGAGTGTGGGGGTAGAGATACAAGTGTTCCTCTATGTTTTGGCTACCCCCATCAATTTCATTCCACCCAAGAGAAGATGAAAACCACTGGGGAAAAGTTCTGACATAATGTTAAAAGCCTCTCCTCCTCCTACTAAAAAAATTATGCCCCAGTGGCTGACAAAGTTACTCCAGCTCACTAGGGTCACTACTTGACTCAAATACTGCCAAACTTTACTACTAGTAAGTGTATCACTGAATTGTCCAATAAAGTAATTTGATAGGATTTTTTTAAAACTGTGAAAACTGAAAAGCTACTGTCCACTAGAGTGTGCTAAATCCCATTGAGAAAAATTAAGACTAATCAGTTTCGCATACTATGCTAGAAGAACAGCCACCCAGAGGAAACAGAGATACCTCATGCATAGATTGTCTCTGAAAAGAAAACGAATGGAGACATGTAACAACCCATGCTTTCCTATTCCTTTTTGGTTCTTCTTAAATATCTACATTATCAACTTCTTTCAGTGTTTTTATACAGTAAAATATAAAGTCCAGGCGGAGCATTAAATTTTTTTTCTGCCAGGCAAGAACATTAATTTGGCCCTTTTCTTATATTAGAGAAAAAAAATCTCTTTATACAGTGAAAACTTCCACAAGACACAGAAGAGTATCTCATGATCATGTCTTCATAAAATAGTATAAAGGGAAAATTCCTTTTCACTGGTTATTGGGCAACAGAACTGACTATAAGGCAGAGGAAAGCTGGCTTATCCTAGTGAGAAGATCTTAAAATAGGAACCATTCATCTGTCTGGGATGCTTAGGCCAGTTGCACCCCAGAGGCAAGGAAGGTCAACACGAAACATTTCCAGTTTAATAATTCTAAAACCTTAAATAACTTCTGCCTATTTTTTCTTTAGTCCTTTACTTTTTAAATGACCTTTTTTTCTGATTATAAGAGTTCTTATTCATTGTAGAGAATCTGGAAAATACAGATTATACAAAGAAGAAATTAATATAACCTATAAATGCCATAACTCTGGGAAAAATTACTGCTAACTTTTTCATGTATTTCCTTCCAGTCTTTTCTGTGTATGTATATACATTTTTAAAAAAACTGATTGATACTTTTATATACTACCTTTTAGTACTTCACATAACATCATGAACACTTTCCCAAGACAGCAAGTATTGCTCAACCACATACTTTGTAATGACTATATAACCTTTAATTGTGGGGGATATACCATAATTTATTGTCCTACAATTGGATACTGTATTTTCTCTCTAAATTTACACTTTTACTTTATAACTCTCTTAATCATCTTTTTTTGACTGATTGATTGATTGACTGAGACTAAGTCTTGCTGTATCACCCAGGCTGGAGTACAGTGGTGCAATCTTGGCTCACTGCAACCTCTGCTTTCCAGATTCAAGTGATTCTCCTGCCTCAGCCTCCCAAGTAGCTGGGATTACAGGCACCCATCACCATGCCCAGCCAATTTTTGTATTTTTTAGTACAGAGGCGGTTTTACCACGTTAACCAGGCTAGTCTCGAACTCCTGACCTCAAGTGATCTGCCTGCCTCGGCCTCCCAAAGTTCTGGGATTACAGGCATGAGCTGCCATGCCTGGCCTTAATTGCCTTTAAAATACTTAAGAGCATATTTCTAGAGCCAGTGAAACTTGGGTTCAAAGTTTTACTTATAATCTGGGACACTTACTTAACTTTAATTTCCTCTTTTGAAAAATAAAAGTTGTAGAGATTAAGTGAAATAACATTTGCAAATACGAAGAAGAGTAACTGGTATATAGTAAGTACTCAGAAACATTCATTAACTACTCTCTCCCTGCGGTTACTGTCTGCATCATTTGAAAAATCTTTAATTATACTTGATAAAGAGAAGACTATTAGCATATTCTTCCATTTCATAAATATTTATTAAGCATTTACAAGCCAGGTACTTCGTTACTATCCCTAGTACAGAAAAGAGTTAAGTCCACACCAACTTAAGGAGCTCACTCTAATTAAGAAGGCAGATACATAAATCAATAATTACCACCCAAAGTGGTAACTGATGGCACAGGTGTGTTCAGAGGATACTAAGAGAGCCCACTGGAGACACATTTAATTCTGCCTAGAGAAAAAAAAGGCCAGGGAAGGCTTCCTAGAGGGAGTAAAGCTTAATCTAGGTCTTAAAGGCTGAACCAGGTAGACAAGGTAGGAAGATAATCCAAGGCAAAGGAAGTAGCATGTACAGTGTCAAAGAGGAAGGAGGTTAAGATGACTCAGAGGTTTCTTGTTGAAGCAACATTTGAAGGACACCTTGCACTAAGTTGGGCATACAGGAAGAAAAGTAATTCAAGAGCAGAAAATACTGAGCTACTGTGGACAAGCTATTCTGGAGTTGCCAGTGGGACATCCAGATAATTATATTTAGCGATATTTAAGTCTGCTTCAGGAAAGAGTTTGATCCAGAGATCTAATTCAGCAGTCATCTATTTTAATAGTAGTTAAATGAAAGGCCTATGACATTTAGGCCTTGTTGATTGGCTCCTACATTAGAGAGAGAAATAAAACACTATAAAGAACATTCTGGGGGCAACTGTGGAAATTTGAATACAGATTTTACATTAAGTAACACTATACCAACGTTAAATTTATTTGGTGTGATTAAGGTATTAAGATTACATAAAAGAATATCTTAGCCCCTAAGACATACATATTGAATAATTTTGGAATAAACTGTGATGATAGCTATAATGTTAACTTGCAAAAAGTCTGGAAACCATCATTCTCAGCAAAGTGACACAAGAACAGAAAATCAAACACCGCATGTTCTCACTCATAGGCAGGTGAACAATGAGAACACATGGACACAGGGAGGGGAGTATCACACAATGGGGTCTGTTGGGGGGTGCCAAGGGAGGGACAGCGGAGGTGGGGTGGGGAGGTTAGGGAGGGATAACATGGGTAGAAATGCCAGATGTAGGTGACAGGGGGATGGAGGCAGCAAACCACATTGCCATGTGTGTACCTATGCAACAATCCTGCATAATCTGCACATGTACCCCAGAACCTAAAGTACAATAAAAAAATAATAATAAAAAGTAAAGAAAGAAGAAAGGAAAATGGTAGGTAGGTATATGAGGTGGATGTTAACTGTTATAAAAGTTCTTTAAACTTTTCTGTAAGTTTGAATTCTCTCAAAATAAGACGTTATGTGGTACAGGGAAAGGAAAACACAAATATTTAATAAAAAGTCATGCAGCCACTAAAAAGAATGGAATATATCTCTGTGTACTCATCTGAAATAATCTCCTACATAGTTTTAGACTTAAAAAGATGCAAATTAGTATTGAGTATGCTATCATTCGTATAAATTTTTTTAAGAATTATATAAGTAAATATATAAATACCTATATACTAGCATATGCACAAAATCTCCCTAGAAGGGTGACTCTGAAGAAAAATGGGGAGAGAAATTACTTTTTTATGAAAATATCAACTCTTGTAGGCTTTGTAATTTTTCATGTACATATTTTACTGTGTGTGTGTGTGTGTGTGTGTTATATACATATGTATGTGTATTAACTTTTCAAATACACCATTATGAAAGTAACCAAGAAGGCAGCATGGAGTTGAAAGAATATAAAGCCAAGGACGGAACACTGGAGAATGCCACTGTATAAAGGACAGGTGGAGGAAGAAAGTGTATCAAATAAACTGAGAAACAGGAAGAGAAAGAGGAAAATAAAACAAAATGGAGAAAATGGTTTCACAAAAATGAATGGATGAGAGATTTGTCAAGAAGAAAAATGTAAATACATTAAACTTTTAACAGTGATTTGTGTCTATGTTTCCTGAAATAAAATTTTTTGAAATTAAACAAGGCAATGTTTAAAAGGAAGAACAGAATGATAGATGAGGCAGAGAAGGTACATAAGGTAAGACTCTAAAGAGTAGCTGCTATTTGGCAATTGAAAGGATACTGGTGAGCTTAATGTGGGTATCTGAGAGAATTACAGGGGCAGAAGAGAGATCACAGTAGACTAAGAAAAACAGAGGGTAAAGGAGCAAGACAACATAGTCTACTCTCTCAAAAAATTAGAAGGGAGAGGCTAGGTGAGGTGACTCACGCCTGTAATCCCAGCACTTAGGGAGGCCAAGGTGGGTGGATCACCTGAGGTCAAGAATTTGAGACCAGCCTGCCCAACATGGTGAAACCCCGTCTCTACCACAAACACAAAAAAATCAGCCATGCGTGATGGTGGGCGCCTATAATCCCAGCTACTCGGGAGGCTGAGGTGGGAGAATTGCTAGAACCCCGGGCCAAGACTGCACCACTGCAGTCCAGCCTGGGTGACAGAGCAAGACTCCATCTCCACACACACACACACACACACACACACACACACACACACAAAATCTGAAAGGAACATATATGAGGAGGCTTTTTTGGTTTTGTTATTGTTTGTTTTGTAAAGAACAGCAGGGCTGAGGAAAACGAGCAAGTAGGGAAGCAGCAGATGAAAGGAATAGCCAGAGGTTGGGAAGGTGGGCAGAGGTTAGGAGCGGGGGACAAAAGTGGAAGTGAACAGGGGTGGGAAGACAGAGACAGGGAGGAAGGCAGAGGTGGTGGTGGTGGTGGAGGAGGAGGAGGAGGAGAGGGCACAGGTAAGGAGTTCCAATATAAATTTTTATGAATTTTACTATTCACCTTTAGAGGATATTAGAGTACCAATGTATTGCTCTGAAAACAAATAAAGGGAATTTTACTTTTAAAGATGAGGATGGGGCCAGAAGTAGTGGCTCATGCTATATTACCTTAGCACTTTGGGAGGCCAAGGTGGGAGAACTGCTTGAAGCCAAGAGTTTAAGACCAACCTGGCCAACACAGTGAGACCCTGTCTCTTTAAGAAAAAAAAAAAATCAGGATGAAGGTAAACAAAAGCCTCATAAAGGAGCCAGAAAATCTATTAGGAGGATACTATTAAGATGTTTATAATAATTAGGGAATATTTACTTTTTAATATGAAGTGGAAAAAAGGACATAACATAATGGATATATGTACCTGTATGAAAATTTGGGGATAATTTTTATTTTATTCTTTATACCTATGTTTCCCCCAATTGTTTTTTATGTTATTTTTATTTATCTATAACTTTTTTATTTTCCTTCTCCGCCCCCCACCTTTTGTTTTTTTTTGAGACGGAGTCTCACTCTGTCGCCAGGCTGGAGTGCAGTGGCATGATCTCAGCTCACCATAACATCCACCACCCAGGTTCAAGTGATTCTCCTACCTCAGCCTCCCAAGTAGCTGGGACTGCAAGTGTATGCCACCAGGCCCAGCTAATTTTTGTATTTTTAGTACAGACGGGGTTTCACCATGTTGGCCAGAATAGTCTCAATCTCTTGACCTCATGATCCACTTGCCTCAGCCTCCCAAAGTGCTGGGATTACAGGCGTGAGCCACTGTGCCTGGTCCCTTCTCCATTGTTTAATGTTATTTAATCTTTATTATCTTCTATTTCATGGCACTGTCTTATATGATACCCTAATTATTTAACAATGAATTAGCATATAATCAGAAAAAAAAAGCTTTCATTTCTTTTGAAAGAAAGTAGGCATCACATCTTAGCACAGATATGTCACTAAATAAATGAAAAAGTTCTGTTATGTATTAGCAAGGACATAATTTCTTTAAAAGGTATTAACAAGGCTATGGGAAAGAATATAACAAATAAAAGCAAGTTGATGACTTCTGCTTTGTAGAAGCTTTTACAAACAATTTTGGAATCAGAGAAATCTTAAGACTGTCTGTCCTAATACCTAAGAAATGGTACCTGGGCTTATGTAGTCTAAAATATTCATCTTGCAGAATTGCAAGATGAGATACAAGAAGGTAAAGTAACCCATCTAAGGTCACAAAGTTAGTTACTGGCAGATGGGACCCAGGTATCTTAACTTCCAGGCCAGCATTTCTACTGCAGTATCAGAAGATTCCATTTTTTTTTTCCTAATGTGCCATATGCAAATTACTTCCAGGTTGGCATTAGCCTAATTAATGTAATTGTTTCAAGGTTGATCCTTAAAGAAATACATGTAATATAAGCCAGCATGATAAAAGCTAATGCCTTCATAAGGTATTAATTCACAAAAAAACTTATTACCATCTCTAAACTCAGAACAAAGTTAGGAAGTGAAAATAATCTAATTTATACATTACTGTGGACACCAAAACAAACTTACGAACTTAAAAAAACTATACCCATCCTAAGCCTCCCCAGTCTAAACTTAGATACCAAAGAAAAACTTCAGTGCTACATATTTGAATAAATACCTTGCTATCACCCTATGAGGCAGTTAATAATCTGGAAGGAACAAATTTGTGCTGAATCTTCAAACACCATTAATAATACACAAGAATGTTGATTCATGTGGGTCCTCAAATTTAAATGAGCCTCAAGATACTAGAGATAAATGTAGCAGTCATTTTTAGCATTCAAAAAGAGTATTTAGAATTCATGGCTTTAAAAAAAGTAAGTTTTAACATCTATATATTACTCACACTCAGGAAATACACTACATATTTCAGCCAGATCTAAAATTATAATTCCCAAATAAGTCCTCTGCTCTTAAATCAAGTATCAGAGAAGCAGTAAGCCCACACAATCTGGGTACTGCCCTTCCCCCTCTTCTGTCAACACTGTGATATGAATAACACCACTGTAGGTAACTTCAAAATAGATAAAACTTTAAGTCCCATGTACTGGGATTTGCACTCAAGTCTTCAGAGCAGACCACCTCAGAAAGATCTACCTTTACTAAACAAAAATTATCTAAAGTGACACTTGAGATTATTCCTAATGTAAAATGTAATCTCAACCAGAAAGAAGGCTAAGAATATGTCTTAAGACTAATGGCTTTAGTGAAAATAGAAAAGGATCTTTTATCCAATATAGGTTCTGAACAATGATAAAACAGACTTTAATAAGGGAAAATTAAAAGTGAGAGACCTCAGGTTCCCAATTTTGTATGCATTTTTTCAGGTTAAGTTGGGCTAAACATGTACTTAGAAAATTGCTCTAGTTTGCACTCCTGAACCTATCCGGTTTAAAACTCTTAAGTTTATCATTGTGTCCATTTACATTCTGACATTTCATTTTCTCCTTTTGTTCACCTATCATCCATTCTATCTTTTAGGACATACAATCTTTACAAGGCAGATAATTCTAACACTATATAATGTTCCTTCATTTATCTTCACAGTGGGAAAAGGAAAAATATTTCCAAGCACCAGTCATGTACCAGAACATTTTACTCAATGCAAATATAAAGTTCTCAATAATTGGAACAATGGGAGTTTCTACATTTGGTCAAGTAGATTTCCAAAGGCAGTGATTTTCATTTAGGTGAGAGGATCAGAATTTGCTGGAAAATCTTGTAAAACTACTATGAATGACAAACTACTTATGGACTATTATCCCCAGCCTTGCCTTCTGCTGTTTCCTTGCTCCTCTGCGAATCATTCTCTCAGGAATCTCAACTACTAATGAGCATATGTGGGATATTTCAGGTGGGTTATAGCAGAACAAAGACTTTAACTGCTAAGGGAACACAGAGGCAGGTACCAATGCCCTAATTTTCCAGATAGCTAAGAATCCCACTTGAACCAATTTACAGTTCCCTGTATCAGGTAAGTAAGAAATATTGGAGTAATTTAGTCTAAGACAAAAGAATGGATTCTGTATCAACCATCAGAAACATACAAGCGTACACAGAGTTCTCAAAATATAAATGACCTACTAATAAAAAAGACCACTCTAACCTTGTCCCCATTCATAATTTACACTCCATGCGTCTTTCACACTCCACCACCACAGTTGTGACAAACTGTTTTAAATAAACAAAAAATCAAAAAAATCCCTTTAAGTTTCTAGGGAAACAGAAATCTAACATGGGGCAGGAAGAAGTTACAATGCCCTGCAAAATGTTCAGGCTCTCCTTAACCTCCACAAAAATACTGACCTTTACTTTACTTGAAATGTTTGTTGCTTAAATATCTACAATTTAACAAATGTTTTCTTTTTTTCTGCATACATAACAGGTGCTAATATTTGTTATTTAAAATGTGAAATAGTCATATGATTCAAAAAGAACATATAAAAAGATAAATATAAATATATACCAGAAAAAGTCTAATTCCCATCAATTTCCCATCTGTCCAGTTCCTAACATGTTTATTAGTTTCTTATCCTTCCAGAGTTTCTTTATGCAAATTAAAATATATTGTTATTCCACCAAGCTATCCTAGGTGAGGATACTTGGGCTGAGCTGGCAGGGACTAATGAGTGCTAGGCCAGAGGACCTGGTTTGGCTATCTCTCACTGGCTTTCTCAAAATGGCCCTGGTTCTGAGAGTGCATATATTTGTACATGTAACCTTGAAACATGAATTCCTGATTTCAGGATCCATTATGGCTGGGGCTCTAATATCCTTACCTGGCCTGTGTGCAGGGGAAGGCTCAGACCCTCCACAAGAAGAGAAGGCCCAATCCACTGCTTCCTAAGAGTGAGCTGGGCACAACAGGTTCTACTGTAACTGCCAAGCAGAGCAACACCTAACTAAAGAATATCAAAGCCCAGACAGAACATTCCTCCCTTTCCAGTTTTCCTCCAGTTTCTTTTTTTTTTTTTTTTTAAGACAGTCTCTCTCTCTGTCAACAGGCTGGAGTGTAGTGGCATGATCTTGGCTCACTGCAACCTCCGCCTCCTGGGTTCAAGTGATTCTCCTGCCTCAGCCTCCCAAGCAGCTGGGACTACAGGCACACAGCACCATGCCCGGCTGATTTTTGTATTTTTAGTAGAGACAGGGTTTCATGTTGGATAGAATGGTCTCAATCTCTTGACATCATGATCTGCCTGCCTCAGCCTCCCAAAGTACTGGCAGGTTCCTCCAACTTATTATGGAGAAAGTCTTTGTTTTAATGATGGATTTTTAAAATAGACTTTTTAAGAGCAGTTTTAGGTCTACAGAAAATTGAGCAGAGAGTTCCATATACTCTCCTTCTCTCCTCTGCCCCTGGTTCCGGACACAGAGCTCCTAAAACCCTTCTCTCAGGAACCTCAACTACTAATGAGCGTATGTGTAATACGTCCCTGATTCCCGACACAGAGCTCCTAAAACCCTTATAAATAAAGGTGCTAGGAGACTCTTGTTCCCATATTTCGTCTTTTTGTTTTGTTGCCAAAATTTGGTCACTGACCCTAGGGTTGACACAGAGCTACTGAAACCTTTGCAATTTCCTGAGTGATAAGATCTGAGGCTGGGCGGGATGGCTCACGCCTGTAATCCCAACACTTTGGGAAGCCAAGGCAGGCAGATCACATCAGGTCAGGAGTTCGAGACCAGCCTGACCAACATGGTGAAAACCCATCTCTACTAAAAATATATAATTAGCTGGGTGTGGTGGTACATATCTGTGATCCCAGGTACTCGGGAGGCTGAGGCAGGAGAATCGCTTGAACCCAGGAGGTGCAGATTGCAGTGAGCCGAGACTGTACCATTGCATTCTAGTCTGGGGGACAGGATGAGACTCCATCTCAAAAAAATATATATATGTGTGTGTGTGTGTGTGTGTGTGTGTGTGTGTATGTATATAAGAAAAAACAGCATCTGACACAGAACTCCTAAATCCCTTGGAATTTTCCAGATAATAAGAGCATCTTTTATTCTAATCAGGCAATTCTTGGTGAGATCCTAGATGGGAGATGGTTACGACAAAGACCAAGCCATGATTAGAAGCTAAGAACTTTCAGTCCTACCTCCATCCTCCCAAGTGGGGGAAAGAAACTAGAGATTGAATTTATAATCAATCATGCCTACATGATGAACCTTCCATAAAAATCCCTAAAAGATGGGGTTCACAGAGTTTCTGGGTGGGTGCCATGTGCCAGGAGGTTGGCAAACCCCAACTCCATGGTGATAGAAGTTCCTGTGCTCAGGACTCTTTCAGACCTTCCCCTCTTCATGGATATTCACCTTTATTCTTTGTAATTTCCTTTATAATAAACCAGTCAACATACTTCCCCTGAGTTCTGTGAACCATTCTAGTAAATTATTGAATCCAAGGAGGGGGTTGTGGTAACATCCAATTGGTGATAACCTGAACTTGCAACTAGCATCTGAGGTGGGGGCAGTCTTGTGGGATTAAACTCTTTACTTGTGATGTCTGGGCTAACTCCAGGTAGATAGTGTTGAAAGTGATTTGAATTAAAGGACACCTAGCTGGTACTGGAGAATTTCTTGATGTGAGAAAACCCCCCCAACACCTGGTGTCAAAAATGAAGTTCTGAAAGTATTGAGAATCCTGAGTACAGAAGCTAACAGTTTGTTTTTCCCTATATACTGAGTCCTTGCTTTTCCATATGAACTGTAGAATCACTGTTAATATCCATAAAATAATTTGTTGAAATTTTGATTGGGATTGTATTGAATCTATAGACAAAGTTGGGAAGAAATGACACCTAAACAATATTGCATGTTCCTTTCTATCAACATGGAATATCTCTCATTTAGATCTTCTTTGATTTCTTTGATCAGAGTTTTAACATTCTCCTCATAAAGATCTTGTATATACTTTGTTAGATTTACCCGTAAGTGTCTCTTTTTGTCTGGTGTCACCATAAATGGTATTGTATTTTTAGTTTCAAATTTTAACTCTTCTTTGTAGGTATATAGGAAAGCAACTGAGTTTTGTATATTAACCTCATATCCTGCAATCTTGCTATAATTACTTATTAATTTCAGGTTTTTGCTGATTTTGGGATATTCTACATAGAAAAAGAATTAACAATATTCTACACAGTCATGTCATCTGTGAACAAAGACAGCTTTATTTTTTTCTTAATCTGTCTATCTTTTATTTCCTACTCTCATCTTATGCATCAACTAGAACTTCCAGTATGATGCTGAACAGAGTGTTAAGTGGGGGACATCCTTGCCCTGTTCCTCATCTTAGGCGGAAAGCATCTAGTTTCTCATCATTAAAGATGATGTTAGATGTAGATTCTTTTAATAGATGTTCTTTATCAAATTGAGGACATTTCCCCTCTATTCCTAGTTTGTTCCAAGTTTTTATGATGGATAGAGTTTGGATTTTGTCAAATGCTTTTTCTGCACCTACTGATATGATCATGTGATTTTTTTTCTTTAGCCTGTTGATGTGATCGATTAATTGGCTGCTAATGGTCTCTAGCCTTGGATACCTGAGATAAATTCCACCTGGTTGTGGTGTTAATTATTTTTGTACATAGTTGGATACAATTTGATAGTATTTTGTTGAGGATTTTGTATCTATATTCATGGTCTGTAAAGGTGTCTTTTAAAAATGTATAACAGGCTGTGTAATCTCAGAGCTATCAGTTACACTTAAGTGGTAATTAATCAGATTATTGTTCTTATGAAACCTAAAACTCTATGAACTGTAATGAGCCAGAGACATTATGATCAGAGGGAGGACATGGAACAATTAGAAAACAAGGTAGGCTTTAGCCAGTTGCAGCATCTGAAAAGCATGAAAGCTGTAATTTATACTACTTTCCTCAGTTTTTAAGTTTTAAATCAGAGGAGGAAAAAGAAATCAGCCCAAGAAGAGTAGGGACATAATATCTGAGTGCCTGAAATAAATTATTGTTCCCTTAAATTGGTTTTGTGAAATACAATAGCCTTGTCTGAATTTTAACTTAAATGTAATGCAATCTAAGCCCCAGGTTCCGTAACTTGCATACAGTTTTATAAGTCAAAGATAGTAAGGATCTGCAGTGGTCAAGCTTTTCCCTACCCAAGCCCAAGCCTGCTCCACCAACAACTCTTCATACCCCTATACTACTGTTATTCCCACTACATTGAGTACTGAAAAAAGAAAAGTATCTTATTATAAGCTTTTTCCACTAGCAGTCTCCAAATTGCCTTTGTTTCTTCTTTTTGTTAAGCCATCTAAACAGCTGAAAACTGAACTCCTTCTGCTGGAATAAATCTGATCTGGCATGGGGACAGGGAATAAGGCTGAGGGATGGCAACTGGCTATCCTGTGCCTAAAAAGGGAGCGGAGCTTCAACCTGCGGGCAAAGGGTGTTTGGAAGAAGAATTATGAAGTCATAAGAAGTCCTGTCTATCTCCTTTAGAACAGTTCTGCTGCTGGAACCTGTGATGTCATCTGCTGTTGGTTTTACATGGCTAACCAGATGCAGAAAGATACCCTCTGAGTGTTCCCCAAACTAACAGCAATTTTAAAACAGAATATAAAGTGTGCTGAGTGGATTTTTACAAATGGTATTCTGCACTTAATGCTGACCAAAAAAAGAGGACTGATTCAAAATATGGAAGTGTCAAGAGCTCTTCAGAGAAAGTGAATAGAAATAAGGGAAAAGAAAGCTGTGCTGTCTCAAATGTGCTGAACTTTAAGAAAGAAAATTTCAAAAAAGTTTACAAAAAGCATAAGAGAAAAAAATAGTATACTCTGATAGCTATAGTTTCTGAAAGAAATTCCACTGGAAAATAAAATAGGTGGCAGTATCTGAAGAAATTTGTGGTTTCCCAGGAAGCTCAAGTTTTAAGAAGCCACTAACAAAAAATAAAAAGGAGCAGACGAACTAAGCAGGGAATACACAGAAGTGGAACAAGCACAGCCCACATGTACTCTCTCCATTCTTCCACTGCTCTCTGTCTGGTCAGATCTCTCCAGGGCCAGCTCAACTCTCCTCCATAAAATCTTCCTTCTCCAATCCTGATTCATACCGACCTCTCCCCAACTCTGTATCTGGCAATTAACTTCCTTGCCTCACCAATTCAACTTTCATTTATGAGACTGCAGAGCCTATGTCACACATGTCCTGGTGTTCCCAGAGTGCCTATAAATAGTACCTCCTAAACAGCAGATGATAAATAAACATGTGCTGATGGAATCAAAGAAGCCAACCAGTGTTTTTAGAAGAAAAGAGACTAAAGCAGATATACATAGATTTTGAGCATGCACTTTAAATTGTACTTAATACCCAATCCAATTCAAATCAATTATGTAACAAGTAGAATGAATAGGCACTGTCCCCTGAAATTGCAAAAATAGCACAGTACCTGCAGGAGACTTTCTATAGCATGAAAACCTCGAATTAAATTCAGAGCTCCACATAAAAGACTAAGGACAAATCCCACAATCCCTGACAGAGTTGCTGGTTCCAGTCGCTGGTGAGCTGGAAAATAAAAGAAATAGTTAGAAATGAACACCAATACCTCACATAGATGAACTCATGTAAAACAGAAATTCACTGCTCAACTTAAATGGGTCAAACAGACACTTCATAGAATTAACAACATATATTCATAATTAAATACTGTTATAAAATTTAAAATGCTTGACAACATAAAAGCTTCATTTCCCTTAAATTAACTTATTTTTCTCTCTTTCATTTTATTTTATTTTTTTTTGGAGACAGGGTCATGATCACAGCTCACTATAAGCCTCAAACTCCAGGGCTCAAGTGATCCTCATGCCTCAGACTCCCAAGTATCTATGATTACAGGCATGTGCCACCATGCCTGGCTAATTTTTTCTTGAATTTTTTGGAGAGACAGGGTCTCACTATGTTGCCCGGGCTGGTCGTGAACTCCTGGCCTCAAATGATCCTCTGGCCTTGGCTTCCCAAAGTGCTGGTATTACAGGCATGAGACATTGCATCTGGCCTTTCTCTACATTTTTAACAAAGACATATAACTTGCATTTGGGATAGACAGTGCTAAGGAATGCTCACAACTGGCAGTAAATCATTTAGAAAAAACTTTACTGCTAAATTTGTCTACTATTTGCAAGTAGGTGCAAGTATTTGTAAAGGTGACTTTGCTTGGAAATTCACTGCATAATCCTACTTCTTTTGAAACTGCTTAGGAAACATTTTTAAGGACAAACATAGCTTACTTTTAAGCAAAACTTTCCCTTATTTGGGTTCCAGGGCTATAAATACCACTGGGATTCATGTGAAAGCTCATATATAATCAGCAATCTGAACTCCAAAACAGAATGAGGTCTTATAGCTATGAAGTTCCTGATCCTCTGAATAACACTGGAAGGTAAAACTCATAAAACACCAGCTGAAGAAGTGACCACCCTCAATACATTCCCTTATCTTCCAGGGATTCTGCAGCATAAGAGTTATACAATAGCTTCCCTTCATCATCGTCTTACACTTAATAGAATTAACAACAGGGTCTACATGAAAACACAAAACTAAATACATAATCATCTAGACCTCAAAAGGGAGACAGGGGGAAAGAGAAGACAACAGAATCACATTCGAGTATTGTATTTAAATCACTGAAGTGTAAATGCCCTGACAATTAAGTTAATGAGGTGGAACATTAATATAAGGGTGGGCTTAAATCTCTGCAACTTATATTCAGCCATTACAGCAGAACATTTTCCCTAAATAGTTATAAAAACACAAGAACCCACATTTTACAAAAACGTATTTACTCCCCAAGCTCAGGAGAAAGTGCTTATATAGGATAATATTTTTTTAAACTTCCTTGGTGCCCAAGCTGCCTGCTATCAATCAATTTTGTTGAGATTTTAATATGACAATAGAAAATTAAATGTCTCTATTCAATACTGCTTCCAAGTTTTATATCAGTAAAGAAAAAAAAATTCACGATTTAAAAAATCTATCTAATTGGTCTATACATCAATTATGTTTTGCAGCCTCCCGCTTCACCCCTTTTCAGTAATGAGTAAGGGGAATTGGCCTGTATAAAAAAGGAAATTCTTAATATAGGTCTCAAGAATAAAACCACCTGGCAACTGAATAGGTTACATAAATCATACTTCTAAAGTATACAAAACAAGTTTACCTTAACAAAAAGCCTCAAATAATATGCTGCATAACTAAAAAACTTTAGCTTTTTCAGTCAAGTAAGGTGTAGCCATTATTCAGTGGAAAATTATTACCATTTTAGTGTGTTAATTAATACCTACTTAAGAAAAAACAGTACATATATGTAAATTTTTACTAAATTTCTAACATTTGTCTCTTAGCCTTAGAGCACTCTCTTTATTATGACAGTATACCACTTATAAATTATTTCAAAATGACCAAAAATGTTTTTCAAGGCATAAAGCCTTAAAAAGCATAAGCCTCCTTTGACAAGAACACAGTACATCTTGTGCTGAAGGACAGGCTGGCGTTATGCCAACTCACTGTGGGGAAGAAATTCTAGAGATCCCCCACTTCCACCTCCACCCACTTTCCAGGTTCTGTGGCTTGTACCTTGAGAAGTTATCAAGAGAATACTCCATCTGCACACAACATAAGAGGGTGACATTCCTTAAGAATAATTTCTCATTTTAACAAACTGAACTAGATATTTAACCACATTTTAATGCAATAGCTATTTATGCTATTTTTTTACTTCAGTAAAGCAGATTGTAGATCCACTATTATCCAAAAATGCTTACTGTACACTTCAATTCAGCACCATTCTAGGTACTATAATAATCGGTGTAGAGTCTTTGTAACAACAACAAATGAGAGGCAGTGTAGAAACACAATAATTCTGCTAGATCCAAAGCAGTGTCACCTCATCATTTTTTGTTTTGTTTTGCTTTTGTTATTATTGCCTTCTGCTACAATGCCATTTCTTCAGTCTTCTTGAACCCAAGGATGGCATAACAAAATTACATGTTTCTGAAAATGTACCAATGGTTTATGAAGACTCTGCAAAAGTTCCTAAAGAAGTGAGAATAAACCTCTTGGAACCAAAGGGCTATTGGTTACAGTAAATTAATATATTTATTCAGTAAATACTTTCTGGCATAGTTCTGTGTAAGACACTATGCTTTAGAAGATATAAAAAATGAATTACACAATCTGCCCTCAAGGCACTTCTAGTCTTTTTTAAGAGGTAGAACAGATAAGTATATGAAAGTTATAAGCATTCTAAGCTAAAAGAGGTAGGGGAATGATCAAGTGGAAAGATACAGGTAGGGGGAGGGTGGTGACGGGAATCAGGAAAGATCTTTGAAGACAGATAAAATGCAGTCAGATACAAAGGGGAAGAAATGCATTCCACGCAGAGAAAAGTACGTGAATGTGATGGAGATGGACCTGGGAGAAACAAATAATAACAGCATCAACAATTACTACTTCTACCAGCAGTGACTGCTCTCAATACACAGGCACCAAGTGCTTTATATACTTGGTCTCACTTTATCCTTCCAACAACCCAATGCAGTAGGTCACTGTAATTATCCTGCTCCCTACCCCCTACCCTCTGGAATAGGAAAGGTTTAGAGACATTAAATAATTTGCTCACAGACACAAAGTAAGCAGGTGAACTGGGATTTAGACGATTGTTAGTGGTTTGGTTTGGCTCAAAGAGATGTTGGTGATGAGTGGGGAGAAATAAGGTCAGAAAGGGAGGGAGACACAAATTAATAGTATAAAATTCTAGATTAAGAATTATGGAAAATTAGACAATGGGGAACCACTGAAGAACAAGATTCTCATATAACGAAGGTTATACTTAAAGAATATTAATCTATTAGTGGGTTACAAAGAGATCAAAAGTAAATGAGGAAGAAATAATCTTTTTGTGAGTACCTTCTCACTAAGTACGCATTGTCCCATGGTAATACTTCAGAATGGCATACTTCATGAAGCAGAAATGACTAACTTCTCTGTGACTGAACTGGAATGCCTAACTTTTCTGTGCCTAAACTTTCTTATTTGCAAATTAAGGTTAAATAATTTTCTGTAAGTCAGACAGCCAGAAGGGCCATCTTCACAATTAGCACTTGGGCCTACCTGACTGCAGAGCGCATGCTCTTTCTACAATTCTACAATACGAAGTTTGTGGGAGAGTCACTGCAAAAGACTGACTGAAATCAGGGCCTAAATTAGAATAGTCACAGTAGAAATGGGAATCTGAGTGCTTGGGAGTTCATGAAAGAATAAAGCTAGAATAAAGCTAAAATTAAAAAAAAAATTTTTTAAATAAGAAATGGGGGAAAAAGAAAGAAGTGAGATGTCATGGAAGTTAAAACTATTAGATTTGGCAATTAATTAGACGTGGCAAACAAAAGGGAAAAAAAAAATCAAAGAAATGTTGAGGTTTTACCTCTAGGTGATAGGAAAGATGAGGGTGCTTTGCAACAGATCCACAGAAAGAAACTTAAGTTTGATCAAAAATGGGAACATCTTAAATATCATATTTGAGGTGATGGTGGGCCATGTTTAACAATCAACTGAAGAATGGAACAGCAGTAGAGCTGGAGAAGCAAATGAGGTCTGCAGCTGAAGGGAAAGGTTTAAATGAGGATCAAGGAAAGAAGCAGGCCAAGGGAAATCTTTGGTAAACACTGTCAGTAAGGGAAGGAAGAAGAGTCAGGGAAGGCAGATGCAGGAGAATTAAGAGAAACCTAGGAAGGAGAGATGAACAAGAAGAAAGACATAGCTAACAGTACCTATAGACAGGCCAAAAAACAATCAGACCTTAAAATAAAAAGTATTAGACTTATTCACCAGGAGATGCTAGTTGATTCTCTTAAAAAAAAAAAAAAAAAATTTTAGAAAAGTGGTTGAGGGCTTTTTAAATCTCACAAAAAAAGTGAGACCATGCAATGTTTGTCTTTCTGTGCCTGGCTTATTTCACTTAATGATCTCCAGTTCCACCCATGTTGTTGCAAATGATTGGATCTCATCTTTTTAATGGCTGAATAGTACTCCATTGTGTACATGAACCACATTTTCCTTATCAAATTCAGATTGCATGAGGTTGAACAACTGGTGATGTTAAGAGGTGGAAGTATTAACTGAATACTACTGCAGTTGAAGGAGAGAAAAACAGGATAAAAGTTTAACAGAGATAATACGACTGAAAAAATAATTCTTTCTTCTCCTAGAATGTTGGAGGGAGGGAGGAAGACTTGAATACATACATAGGTGAAATGAAATAATTCAGTGAAGATAAAATAGAACAGTCAAGAAAAAGGAAAAGTAATTTTTGAAGCAAGTCCCAGAACAGTCCTTATGAGGATTCAAAGAGATGGTACCATTCTAAATCTCAAAGATGCCCAAAATGCCTAGGAAACAGTCTGTGGAAGGTAACAGAGAAATTTTAGGTCAGTTCCATCTAAATGAGCACAATTTATTATTGAAGTATGACTGAATGAGTGTAACACTCTGGTACAAAAACACACTATTCTTTACACCAGTGAGGCCCTTCTTTATCATCACCATCTGTAAAAATCATGCATATTCTTCAAGGGTCCAAGACCTGAAAGTGTCTTCCTTCTTACCTCTTTTGCAGCATGTATCACATTCTACTTTGTGTTTTACTTACTGGACTGTATTTCCCCTTCCCATTCTGATTGCAGTTAATGTGTTTACTATCTTTCTAAAAAAATGTCTCCACAAAATTTAGCATAATACTTCACAGAAAAAAATGATAAATACCTGTTGGATCATGAGGGTGCACGTGTGTTCATGTGTGCGTGTATGTGTGTGTGTGTGTGTGTAAGAAAGAGAGATTATTAAAACTATTTGGTTTGTGGGCACCAGCCAAAAGAGTAGCATTTTCAGGTAATTGACAAATTATCTAGAAAAGGATAAAATAGATGAAAAACATACAAGTGTCAGAGAAACTGACAGAAGTGTTTCTATCAGTTTAAACCCTAAATTTAGGGTTTTGTGAAGTTTTTTTTTTTTTTTTTTTTTAACACAACATAAAAGTAAAAAGACTAAACACTAAATGCTGGTGAAGATGTGGAGTAATCAAAATGCTCATAAATTGCTTGCTGGGAAGGTAAAATGGTACAACTACTTCAGAAAACTGTCAGTTAAACAGGCAACCTTATGACCTATCAATTCCACTCCTAATATTTACTTAAGGCAAATGAAAATATGTCAACAAAAGGATAAATATTCATAGCTTTATGTACAGTAACAAAAACTGAAACAAGTTTATGTCCATCAGCAAGAGCATGAATAAACAAATTGTGGTACACTTATACAATGGAATACTGCTCAGGAATAAAAAGAAATTACTGAGGCAGGCAACATGTACATATAACATTATGCTGTGCAAAAGAAGCTGAACACAACAGTCACACAATGTAGTCTTCTTTTATATAAAGTCCTAGAACAAACAAAACAAAGTTCAAGTGGAAAAAAATCAAAATAGTGGTTGTCTGGAGGATGGTGGAAATTGACTGGGGAGGGACACAAAGAAACTTCTGGGGGGGGAGATGGAAATGTCCTATATTGTAATAAGGGTGTTTATTAATCACGTCTTTTTATTCTGTATTTTTGATGCTTTGACATCTTGGGCCTTGCTGACTCTGGAAGAACTGCCTCTCCCAGGGATAGCTAATTCCTAGAGATGGCAAACAACTTGTCTGAGTCTCCCTTTCACATGCATTCCAATCAATCCAGACCCACACTACCAACCAACTCCTCTACAAGGCTCTCACACTCAGGACCATTATTTCCCTATCCCAATCACCCCAGGGCCAGGTATCAGACAACCAGAGACAGAACCTATGCCCCAGAGACCACTGAAATTATTCAAACTAGCCAATCCTAAAACCTCCTTACCCTGCCTCACCCATTCCTTACCACTGAAACCACAATAAAAGTTCTTGCCCACATTTTCCTCCTGCTCCCTCTGCCTCCTCACCTACATTGGCAAGTCCTTGTGTGCTCCCTTCTCTAGGGCTCAGTGAGTATAACAAACTGTCTCTTCTATGGCAGTCATCTCCTCACCATACAGTAATAATGAAACATATACTTTGAAACAGGGTGGACATAGCAAAGATTTGTGCATTTTAATGTATGTAAATCTCCCGTAAACAAAAAAAAAATGTAGAGATAAATAACTGAGTGGATGAGTGGCAGGGGGAGTAGGTAGAGGTACAGATGAAAAAAGAATGGCAAAATGTTGATATGGTTGTTACAGTTGGGTACATGAGGGTTAATTATACCATTCTATTTATTTATATTATTCTGTTTACTTTGAAATTTTCCATAATAAACAGTTTTAAAAAGAAAACAAAAGAAGTAAAAGCATAAAACAGTACCCTTCATTTAATATTTTAACCCCATGACCAACAACTACAGACTTCAGAAAATGGTACGTACAGCAAGATAAAAACATTCATGACAGACTGTAGGGAGAGGATCAAAAGATTAAAAAGAGAAAAAATTGAAGAAATACCAAAAAGATATTGAGAGCAAGACACTGTAACAGAGGGAAGAAAGCCCTGAATATATATTTCATATATATTATATATATTAAAAATATATATTATACATATATAAAATATATATATAAAATATATATATATACATATACACCTTAAGTTCTGAGATACATGTGCAGAACATGCAGGTTACATAGGTATACACTTGCCATGGTGGTTTGCTGCACCCATCAAACCATCATCTACAACAGGTATTTCTCTTAATGCTATCCCCTCCCCTAGCCTTCCACCCTGCAACAAGCCCTGATGTGTGATGTTCCCCTCCCTGTGTCCATGTGTTCTCATTAGTGAACTGGAGATATTTATATGAAGTGACTGGAGATATTTATATGAAGTAAACTAGACTAAGAGGATGGAAAGAACACATAGTTGCTGACTTAACTGTCACTCTGGTTCTGCTGAAGGAAGGGAGAAAGAGATCACAGAATAAACTGGTAGACATAGGGAAGCTGACTTTAGCCCAATTATAAGTTTTTTTTTTTCCTAAAGCCTTAGGTTGGAATAATTTTTTAAGCAAATAGTCTGATAATGGCATATGCTACCTTATAAGATAATGAGGTGTTCATTTTAAGCAAAAGTTTATATCCTTTCACAATTGTTGAAGATCGTATTCCTTCTTTGGGATGGGAGATTTGAGCACTCACTCAAGTCTTTACACCTTCTATGACAGTCAAGAACCCTGGCCTTGAATGTAGCCATTTTAACATAATGCAAAGCACTTTACATGCCTATAAATATGCAGTGCAAAGAATCTATTTTTCATTTCCAGGAAAATGTTTACATAAAAACCTTAAATGTTTTCCTAGCCATATCCAAAGATCAAATCAAAATGAATTAGACTTAAATCTAAGACCTCAAACTATGAAGCTACTAAAAGAAAATATTGGGGAAGCTCTCCAGGACACTGATCTGGGCAAAGATCTCTTGAGTAATACCTCACAAGCACAGGCAACCAAGGTAAAAGTGGACAAATTGCATTATATTGAGTTAAAAAGCTTCTGCATAGCAAAGGAAACAAAGTGAAAAGACAACCCACAGAATGATAGAAAATATTCACAAACTGACAAGGATGTGAATCCCTATATCCATCTGACAAGGGATTAATAACCAGAATATATAAGGAGCTCAAACAACAGTATATGGAAAAAAAATCTATTAAGTCAATTAAAAAATGGGCAAAAGATCTGAACAGACATTTTTCAAAAGAGACATACAAATGGTAAACAGGTATATGAAAAGGTGCTCAACATCACTGGTCATCAGAAAAATGCAAATGAAAACTACAAGGCATCATCTCACCCCAGTTAAAATGGATTTTATCCAAAAGACAGGCAATAATGAATGCTGGTGAGGTTGTGGAGAAAAGGAAACACTGTTGGTGGGAATGTAAATTAGTACAACCACTGTGGAAAACAGTAGTAGTTTTGAGGTTCCTCAAAAACTAAAAAGAGGCTGGGCACAGTGGCTCACGCCTGTAATCCCAGCACTTTGTGAGGCCGAGGTGGGCAGATGACGAGGTCGGGACATCAAAACCATCCTGGCTAACACAGTGAAACCCTGTCTCTATTAAAAATACAAAAAATTAGACGGGCATGGTAACCTGCACCTGTAGTCTCAGCTACTCGGAAGGCTGAGGCAGGAGAATTGCTTGAACCAGGGAGGCGGAGGTTGCAGTGAGCTGAGATCATGCCATTGCACTCCAGTCTGGGCAACAGAGTCAAACTCTGTCTCAAAAAAAAAAAAAAAAGAGAACTATCATATAATCCAGCAATCCCACTGCTAGGTATATATCCAAAAGAAATGAAATCAGCATATCAAGGAGATATCTGCATTCTCATGTTTACTGCAGCACTATTAACAACAGGTAAGACTTGGAAACAACCTAAGTGCCCATCATCAGACAAATGAATAAACAAAATGTGGTACACATACACAACAGAGTCTTATTCAACCATAAAAAAGAATGAGATCCTGTCACTTGCAACAGTATGGATGGAACTGGAGGACATTTTATTAAGTGAAATAAGCTAGGCACAGAAAGGAAAATTTTACACATTCTCATTTCTGGGAGCTAAAATTTAAAACAACTGAACTCATGAAGATAGAGAGTAGAATGTTGGTTACTGGAGGATGGGAAGGGTAGTGGGGGTGGGAGAAAGGGGGATGGTTAATGGGAACAAAATAATGGTTAGCTAGAATGAATAAGATTTAGTACTTCATAGCACAATAGGGTAACTACAGTCAACAATAATTTATTGTAGATTTTAAAATAGGAGTACAATTGACATGTTTATAATACAAAGAAATAATACTTGAGGTGATGAATACCCCATTTACTCTAATGATTGTTATGCATTGCATGCCTGTATCAAAATACCTCATATACCATATATTACACACCAACTATGTACCCATGAAAATTAATTTTTAAAAAATTTTAAAATTAAAAAAAAAAGTTTTTCTAGCAAAGAGATCCTCTGAGGTTGCTGTTTGAAAGTATTTTCCTGATTAGTCACATATCTGGTAGCTTACTTTATAAACCACTGAGAGAAAGGATTGCTTTGAACTTCCATATTCTCTCATGTACTTGATTTAAAATATTAGAATAAAGTAATTCATTTTCAAGAGATTCTCAGTTCTTCCCAAAGATTTTTTAAAAATAACGGAGACCCAGAACTCACCAGAAGAAATCTTACCAGCACTTTTACAGTCAACAGAAAATGCTGATGTGACTCCATTGGCTGACCCCAGTTCGTACATGGAAATTTGATAAGGGGGCCTCAGCTTGATTTCCATCTGCATGTCAGAAAGATTTATCTTTGTTGAAAGAGACCTGGGATTATTATATCGCTGCTTGGTCCTCTGAATGAAGTTATCTATATAAAATAAATAAATAAATTTCCTTGCAGTTACTTGTTAATCATTTCGGAATATGATGTTTATGGATAATAAATATTATAGATAGTTTATTATTCAAAATTGTTCAATTTGTCATAAAATATTCCAAACTTGTGTTTAATGATTAATATATCATGGAGTCATCAGTTTTACACTCTAGAAATCAGTTATTGAAAATAAACTAAGAATTTAACCCTACCTAAGTGCATTACATCCACTTCAAGGAATTATAAAAACAAAAAACAGCTTTAGCTTTAAATCAAAGTCTCCATTTTTTTTTTTTTTTTTTTTTTTTTTTTTGAGACAGGGTCTTGCTCTGTCACCAGGGTGCAGTGTTACAATCATAGCTCACTGTAATCTTAAACTCCTGTGCTCAACTGATCCTCCTGCCTCAGCCTCCCAAGTAGCTAGGCCTACAGGTGTGAGCCATGCCCAGCTTCTTTTGTACAGACAGGGTCTCTCTGTTGTCCAGGGTGTTCTTGAACTCCTGGCCTCAAGTGATCCTACTGCCTCAGTCTCCCAAAGTGCTGGGATAACAGGCATGAGCCACCACACCCTGTGCCAAATCTTGTTTTTTTAATTGAGATTCCTATCACATGAAATATTAAGTCTATCAGATTTACCAGCTGCAATTTCATAAGGACACACACTAGACGTTGCATGTTTTTATAAATCTGTTTTTTTATTGCTTATACCATTAGAATGTATGTTTTAAAAAATAAATTGAAAGTAATATAAGACATTTCCTAAATATTTTCCAAGTGGAATTTTATTTTTACTATTTACAACATGTTTATTTTTTTTCCTTCTACATCAGAAGTTGAGCAAACAACTGCCCACAGGCCAAATCTAGCCTGCTGACTATTCTGTAAAGTTTTATTAGAATATAACTGCATTCATTTATGTACTGCCTATGGCTGCTTTCGAGCTACAATGGCAGGGCTGAATAGTCGTGACAGCGACTATATAGTCCTTAAAGCCTAAAATATGTACTATCTGGTCCTTTCCAGCAAATGTTTGCCATCCCCTGTCCTATATGAAGCAGACTATAAAAGATTACATAAACACAAAAGTCTGAATCTCTAGCTTATAAATTTCTCATTGGGAAGTTATCCTCCAGCATTAATTCTTTAGACCAATACTCACAATCCCCTTCACAGCTCAAACACAATTTTTTTCTAATAAGCATCTAAGTAAAAAGTTACCATAATTTATAGATCATTTACCAAATTATTCTATCAAAAGCAAGATAGCAGGAGTCCCCTCTCCACCCAATATTAGATTTAAAATTGCCTACGACTGGATGGAGACAGAACAAAAAGGAAAAAAAATCAGGCCCTTACCAAATTCAATGAAACAGTATGGTCTGACAGCAGTATTTGTCTTCATCATGTTATAAGTAGTAATGAACTCCTTCTGAAGCTCATCCAGGAAAGAGAAGGCGAGAACATTTGGGTAATTTTCAGTGCACAACATCATGTAGCTCACTCCCAGAGAGCTAATAAAACTATAGTGTAAAAAACATTGGTTTTAAAATTTCAAATTAAATCAAGGTAATTTATTGCTTCACAAGGCTGGTTCTATACACCATAAACTGTTACTACAGTGGCAATGAAGATCTAAACATTTATTATATATTCTAGGACAAAATTTAAAGGAACCAAAATATATTACTATTATAAGTTGTGGTTTAAAAATAGAAGACAAAAAAATGGAATATACTACAGAGAACATACAATACGGTTCTAACATTTCAGTTACTTATCACTCGGGGGGAAAAGCAGGGGAACAGGTATACGAATATGTGAAAATATATTATAACCATTACAGATAGCTTAAAGTCTAATCCTTCAACATGTTTTCCACTTTTGAGTCCAGAACCCTTCCGAGATTCTGATGAAAGTTAGGAACACTCTCCCTAGAAAGATGCCAGAACACAGAAGATTGCACACAATTTCAAGATGATCACTGACCTCCTGATGTCATCACTGACACACCCCGGAATCAAATCCTCTACTTTATACAGTAATTAATTACAAACCATGAGAAGGGGTAATTTATGAGTTTATATTAAAAAAACAAAAGGAGGAGAAATGAGGGTTATTGCTTAGAGCAGAATGCTGAGTGTTGACTGGTAAATGTAGAGGTAGTGCTAGCAACAGAAAAATCAGCATTTTGCAACCAACATAGTAAAGACTCAATCAGGCAAGGACAATAATGGATGCTAAATCTAGGGGAAAACTTTTATGAATTAGTGTATTTGCATGGCTTTAACATGTCTTTCCATTGATTATTTTTTAGTTGCAAGGGGAAAATATTACACAGTAGAAACTAGGCAACTCCTTCACCAAGTACTCTCTAACATCACCAATGTTAGATGGACACTGTGTATCTCCAGAGTTTATATCCTGAGAAGGCACATCAGCTATATAATACTCTGAGAATGCATAATTTGAATTTAATCATAAAGAAAACATCAAAATGATCAACATCCTATTTTTAAAAAGGAAAAGGTATATTCTTTAAAAATGCCAGAATTATAAAAAAGAAATAAAGGATGTGGAAATGTTGCCAATCAAAAGAAGCTAAAGCTAAAGAAGCTAAAGAGGCTGGGTGCGGTGGCTCACACCTGTAATCTCAGCACTTTTGGAGGCCAAGGTGGGCAGATCACCTGAGGTCAGGAGTTGGAGACAGGCCTGGCAAACATGGTGAAACCCGTGTCTACTAAAAATACAAAAATTAACCGAGCATGATGGTGCGCACCTGTACTCCCAGCTATTCAGGAGGCTGCAGCAGGAGAATTGCTTGAACCCAGGAGCCAGAGGTTGCAGAGAGCCGACATTGTGCCATTGCACTCCAGTCTGGGTGACGAGAGAGAGAATGTCTCAAAAAAAAAAAAAAAAAAAAATCTAAAGAGATGACAACTAAATGCAATACCTAACACTAGTTCAAATCCTGTGCCAGAAACCAGGAAAAAAAAATGCTATAAAGCATATTCCTGGGTCAACTGATAAAAAAGGAAAGTTAGCAGTAGAGTAGATAAAATATGGTATGAATATTAAATGTATTGAAGCTGATATGCATACTGTAGTTAAATAAGAGACTATCCCTAATTTTAGAAAATATACTTTAGTAGTTAGGAAGAAAGGGGCATAGTATTTATAAATTTCTCTCAAATGGATCAGGGAAATAAAATCAGTTAGGTAGGTAGATCAAATGAGAAAACAAATGGGGTAAAATGTTGACAAAAGGTGAATATGGAAACAGGTACTACTTGAACTTTCCTTATTCATACAACTTTTCTGTAAGTTTGAAATTACTTCTAAATAATATAGAAATTAAAAATGAAAAGCACTGAAACATTAAAATTAACCATATTCTACTGGAAAAAAGCTTTCTAGAATATAGTATATCCCCCACTATGATAAATAAGCAGAGCACAAAACACAAGGTAACCCTTTTTAATGAGTCGCCTAAACATCATTGCATAGTACTGTCAATACAGCTGGTCTAGATCAGGGCAGTAAACAGCATGCAGGGTAACTCCCCAACTCCTATGCTGGACTCTGCTAATCTACACAGTAATCTTTTTTTATTTGGGATTCTGATTACTGTGTAGATTAGCAGAGTCCAGCATAGGAGTGGGGGAGTCCAGGCTGGAGTGCAAGTGGCACTGCAACCTCCACCTCCCAGGTTCAAGTGATTCTCCTGTCTCAGTCTCCTGAGTAGCTGATATTACAGGTACTCACCACCACACCCGGCTAATTTTTGTATTTTTAGTAGAGACAGGGTTTCACCTGTTGGCCAGGGTGGTCTTGAACTCCTGACTTCAACGTGATCCACCCGCCTCAGTCTCCCAAAGTGGTGGGATTACAGACGTGACCCACTGTGCCCGGCCTAAACAGTAATCTTTACTGTAAAACTCTGATCTATACTAGTCACCCTGCTGTTTTCTTTCTCTAATAATGTAGAAGCAGAATTTATTAATGTTTAGAATAAATATGTTCACAGGATTCAAATTTAACAAGAATGAAAAATAAAAGGGTACACTGCACTTAAAGTGTCTTATCACTCTTGCCCAGATACCCAGTTCTCCTTCCTCTGGGCAATCCATGTTATCATTAATTTCTTATGTATCCTTCCTGTGCATAAGCAAGTAAGTATGTGCGTGAATATATACATCACACACACACACACACACACACACACACACACACACACACACACACACAAAAAAATGAATCCTTTTTAAAGACCATCCCAGGCAGCCAAATGGGACTGGCACCTACTAGTCATCTATTACTAGTGGTATGGGATATGCTAATAGTGAAAAGTGCTGATCTATGGTTCTAGAGTAACCTGGTATTCCTTTCTGAAGCATCACTTAATACACAGTCATTTAGTGCAGTGTTTTTCAAAGTGCAAGTTGTAAACCACTATGTTATAAAATTAGTTTAGTGAACTACAGCATTTTCCAGAAATTGAAATAAAATATAACAGAAAATATTGGAATACATATTGTTTCATAAAACTTTTGTTTCAGTTTCCTATATGTGTATATACAGTGTTCACAAAGTAAAATGTATCTCTTCTTAAGGATCACAGTCAAATTAATTTAGCCATTGCATATTGCATTTTCCTACAAATATCTAAATCAAAGGCCAAAATGTTTTCCCAAATGATTTTCTCTTTCCAAAAAAATCTTCACCGTTATTATCAAAATTCTTTGACATGTTATTAGCATTCAAATATATCCTCCAATAATATGAATAACCTGAAAACAATTGGTAATTGGTTTCCACACCCTAGGAACTCCTAACTGGCTAGCCAGGAGTTACTTCATTATCCTCCATTAATTTGACTAAAGTTTTTGGGATCCAATTTTTTATTATGTCAGAGTCTTATTGTATTTCCATATTCATAACAGAGTCAACCACAGACACCTACATGACAGTTTATCCCAAATGGTTTATCTTATTTGTGCTAAATGTAACTAGAGAATTGTATGTGAAATAAGAAAACCCTATGTTTTTAACATGGCACGTGAGCATTTTCAGGGAGTCTATTTTATTACAGTTGCATGATTCTCTCTGAAAAGCCTATAGTGTGTTCTATAATACTATGGCTTTTCATAGTGAATTTAGCTTTACAATGCTTCATTTGAAATGCAAAGTTTTCCCAAAGTACATACAGTTAAAGTGACGTTTGTAATGAAAAAAAATCTGCTTTTTCAACAATCATGGGACAGACTGAAATACTCCACCATTTCACTAAGGACTACTCATAAAATAGTCTAAAGTCATTACAGGTATGTCAGTTTGTGCATGCTTTTGCTATGTTCATCAGGTTCACCTAGCTAATATTTTTATGAACAATCTGGCAGTTGTCTATCTGCCTTGAGAAGGAAGAAGAGAAATAGTAGTAAGAGGAATAGCATCACGTAGTTTACTGACCACTTAGTATGAGTTAGGCCCTCTGCTAAGTATTTTACATATTTAGTTTCATTTTAACAATAAAGGGGCACTATTATCTCCATTTTACAAATGAAAGAACAGAAGCTCAGAGAGGCTTAGGAACTTATCCAAGGTCACACACCATTAAAAAAGAAGCAAAGATGGGATGAACTTAGCTCTGATTCCAAGGCCCACATTCTTTTCACAATACAACACCAACTTCCATGTACTATAGATTAACTAATTATTCCTAATTCACCAATATCTTTTCACTTTTTCCAAGCCACAAATCAATTTCTATTTTATTCCCTAAATTAAGAGTAATGAAACTTGAGAGTTTTGGAACCTGTATTACAGTTATCTTCTGGAAGCCCTGTCAACCACTCCACTTCATTTTGTGCAACTCTACTCCTCCCTCTCTACATTCCAGCCACATTGGCCTTATTTCAGATCCCCAAGGATGCCAACCCACTTCCAGCTCTCCCACTTCCAAACTGAGAAACTTCATGATTTTGTCTTCCCCACTTGCAATGCTCCAATTCTGACCTGGCTAATTCCTACACATCATTCAGTTCTTAGACTGAAAGTCTCCCCAGGAACACACAATCTAAACTGATCCCACTCCTACAATGTATCACGGCAGTTGTTAGTTTCTTCACAAACCCAATTTGTAATTGTATATTAATATATTTTTGTTGCAATGTCTCTCTCACTTATATGCTTCAAAGCAGCAGGGGATGATTTCTGTATTGTTCATCATTATATTCTTAGCACTTAGAATATTTTATGTCTAGTATACAGTAAGTGTTCAGTAAATAAATGAGTGCAAAGGTGGCATCATTCCTTTACTCATTTATACACTAATTTGTTGAGTATATCATACACCAGTAATTGTACAGCTTAGTGGTATCTAAACAAAGCAGCGGTCAATAAACACCTGACTAAATGACAGAAGAGAGTAGAACTTCACTTGTCTTCCAGTCACTGTTCTCCAGAAGGCTCTATTTAGGATTCAGGTGAGTCTTCAACACATTCTTACTTTAAAGAGAGGGATGTTCTCAAGAGGCATGTAGAATTACTCACCTCCACAGTGAGTACCCTGAGAATGGCTATGCAGGTCTCAAAGACTTGTCCGCTCCCCCTTTATCACTGTCATTGCTCACACACAGACACACATAAACACACACACTCTCTCCTCTTTTCTATATCTTGGGCACAATTTTTAAACTGTCAAGGTTTTTTCTTGCTTTGCTCTAATTTACTTTTTATTTTTTAGTTCCATTCCATTTCTGAGCTTTGGTGCCAACGGGCTTTGGTCTTTATTGCTACTGCCTTTTACACAAGGAATTTATCCAATTTCATTACATTTTTGGTTCTCCTCTCTGGCACACCCACTAGGAACTTCTTTAGGGTCAAGTGTAACCTAAGAGGTAAGAGTGGCAGAAGTCCACATACCAGACATAGGAGATTTACCCCTTCTAATCCACTGAAAAGCTAATTCTATAATGTGTTCAAACCATTCCACAAGTGATTCCTACATTCAACAAAATGAATAAATGGTTTTACATATTAAACTTTTTTCTGGCATCTAATTTCACTTACAAACTGTCAAAGAAATTTTACATATCACCAATTAAACACTGACAATTAGGACAATTCCAGCCTGTTGCACCAAACTAAATAATTAGTAATAGCAATGATAATCCTCTCAGCACACACAACACCTAGCATAGGCCTAGCATTCTTCTTTATAGGCTCTGATGGCAAAGATAAAGTCCCAGACTGCCAGAAGCTTACTATATAACTACTGGGAATGTGCTTATCACAATGATTTACAAACCAAGATATATACATAAAATGTAGCATGCTAAATGATAAGGTACATAGATAGCAAATAATTTAGTATTACTGATAAAATAATTTATGAACTGAAAAATTATTTGCATTACATATAACATGTAATTTTCACGCCATAATTGTACCACTATACACAGAAACTCTGTTTATCCTATGTAGCCACATTGCCCAGTGAATAGCTTTCCTGGGTGCAGAAAAACTCTTTAATAGGACATACCATCTCTAATCTGTTAAATTTGCTAAGTATAAAAAAATGTTTTGGAATAGAACCTTCTACATTGAATTTCATTCTCTAAAATGAAGTGTTTAAACTTTAAACTATTAAATAAGGCCAGGTGCAGTGGCTCACCCCTGTAATCCCAACGTTTTCGGAGGCTGAGGCAGGAGGACCGCTTGAGCCCAGGAGTTCGAGACCAGCCTGGACAACAAAGTAAGATGCCATCTCCGCAAAATTTTTTAATTAGCCAGGTATGGTGATGCACACCCATAGTCACAGCTACTTGGGAGGCTGAGGCAGGAGGATCACGTGAGCCCAGGAATTCAAGGGTGCTATAAGCTATGATTGTGCCACTGCATCTCCAGTCTGGGCAACAGAGCAAAACCCCATCTCTAAAAATAAAAATATTAAATAGAAAGGCTCAACATTAATGAAGTGAGCATATCTTATAAATTTTATTATCACCAAATATGTCTCATAGAAAACAAGATGAAAACAAAAGACTTTGCCATTAGTGGGACATTAAGGAGATAAGAATGAGAGCTCAGTAACACTAAGTGTCTACCATATGCAGCATTTTCCCAGAAACTTCCTATTTTCTCACTTATTCCTTTATGTGGCCAACTTTTAATTACCTTCCAATGGTGAAGAGCCAAATCATGAATAAATCATCCTATGAATAAAAGACCCATTTTAGCCACACATTTTAACATCATTAAAAAAGAAAATATTCATTAATATGCATCCCAGATAACTTACAACAGTAACCTAACGGAGAATCTGGGATCATTTTAAGGAGCCAATGGTAATTATACCATCAGAGACTTGGATAAAACAGAGAGCAAGCAAAGTTTCCCTTTGACATCTTTATTTCCTTTTCTTCAGAGTTAATCTCCTAATTAACTCTTTCTCACTTCCCTACCACAGCCCAAAGATCCTGACTTTTTTAGATAACTCATCAGATAATCCCTAAGTTACCTGTTGGGTATATTCCCAAAGTTTACTGCACCTAGATCTCATTTTCCCACCGAAACTGTAATATAATAGTAATCAGGTTCCTAGGCCAGTTCACAAGAGCCTATTTAATATATATGGTGTGAAAAGCTGTATATTTTGCCATAATAAGCAGGAGAAAAGTAATGTGATGCTAGTAATGAGACAAAACAGGAAAAGTGGACATCCAGGTTATCCTCTTCCCCCACCTGGTTTGGTAGCTACAGGTTGGTTGCATTTCCCAGCCACACCCTCTCCCTGTCAAACACCTAGTCTCCAATAAAACAATGCTATACCATCAATTTTAGGATTCACACATACTCTCTTCCTCATTATCAACCAAGAAAAGAGGGGGAGTGGTATTTCCCTTCATTCTCTTCCCTGGTTCATTTCTCTCTCCATAAAAAGTGAAAAGAATTAGGAGAATTAGGAACACATGCTGCCAGGAAAGGGGTAAGGGTAAAGGGGAACAGCCATTTTTTACCAGGTAATAATCTGAATCCAAAAAGATTGTGGTTCAGATATATCATTTACTGTTTTTGTGATGTTGAAGGAGTTGCTTTACATTCCTAAGTCTCATTTACCTTATTTGTAAAATTCGGTAGTGTTAGCATTATAATGGCTATCAGTCTTGGCCAAATAAGAGTATCTCTTCCCCCTCTGACCACAATGATCAGTCCAGAAATGGTCCATTACACAAGCAAAGACAATGTCCTGTTCTTGAGACATGGAGAGGGTAGCTCAGTTGGACTGAAGCAAGCCTGGAGCTGTCTGTGTAGTGGTTTCAAGTCTGTAGAGAGTCTATCTGCAAAAGGTAAGAGACTGCAGAAATGAGAAATATTTCTGATAACATCTGTGAAGGGAGCTCCGCCAGTACCATTCAAAATACCCATTTTTCCTTAAGCTAATGTGAGTTGTGTGTCTGCCCCTGGCAATGGAAAAGAGCTCTATTTAATAGCCCTTCACAGAGCTGTTAGAAAGTTTAATGATAATGTCAGTAAAACACCTGGCAATTGCAAGTACTCCATAACTGGGTTATAGTTAAAGTCTAGTAATCAGAAAATATCGTGAAAGAGTGAAAGGGAAACTAAATCCAAAATGTCGGTAGGCCTAAAATAGTATTCCTGGCTGGAGACAGCAGTTTGGGGAGAACCCTCTGGCAAGGAAAGAACGTTAGGAGGCTCACAGCCATTATCAGACTTCAAATGATTCACAATGAAAGAACTGAAAAATGTTACTCCTTGCACTAAAATTCACAACAGGGTATGACTGGCTTCCCAAAGGGTATTTGTCTCTCCAGTGTCTTAATGTTTAAATAAAGAGATCTGAAAATGTGCAACTATGATTTTTAAAACTCTAAAGCCAATTTCAAAGTTTTAAAGATCTCATATGGTTCATACTTACATTAGTCATTATTTTTTCTTAAGTGGTAACATAAGTTTATCATTAAAAATTCATTACACTCTGAGGAAAGTACACTTCAACTTACAAAACAGATGAATTCCTTAAAATTTTATATAGAGAGAATTGGGATATCACTATGGAATGCGACAAGAAATCACAAAACTGAATACCCCACACTACACTCCATCTTGCCCAATCAACAAGGTTTCTCCAAAGTTGAAACCTTTTGGAAAAAAATGAAGACTTACCTCTTTGGCACTCTGAATGCTGTCATACTCCCAAAACAACCTCCCTCATTTAGCAGCTACTATGACATGTGCAAGGAACTGTGCTAGTACAAGCCATGCTGCACAGAATATGCTTCATTGGCTAAACGAAAGTATCCAGCCACTACACACATTTGAAATTCATCATTTTCCCAATACACAGGGAGAGAAAACTAAAGGAATTTTCTCAATTTAATTTTTAACTTTTATTTACTTATTTATTTTGAGGCAGAGTCTCACTCTGAAGCCCAGGCTGGAGTGCAGTGGCATGATCTCAGCTAACTGCAGCCTCCACTTCCTGGGTTCAAGTGATTCTCTTGCCTCACGCTCCCAAGTAACTGGGATTACAGGTGCCTGTCACCACACCTGGCTATTTTTTTTTTTGTATCTTTAATAGAGACAGGGTTTTGCTATGTTGGCCAGGCCGGTCTCGAACTCCTGACCTCAGGTGATCTGCCCAAAGTGCTGGGATTACAGGCATGAGCCACTGTACCCAGCCTAATTATCTCAATTTTAAATGTTACTCCCTCCGCCGTCCCGCTTTTTTTTTTTTTTTTTTCAAACTCTGGTCTTCCCCTGCCTATTCAACTAGAATGTAATGTGAGATATCAACTGATTTGGCACATAATTATACACTTAGTGACTCTGAGATTCTGTGAAGAAAGAGCACCTCAATTTCTATACAAATTTGAAAACCACAATGCTAAGAGGTGAGGAATAAAAATTGATCTGCCATGGTAGATCAATTTCCCCAATCAGTTACAACCCTGTTACAGAGAGAGAAATAAAAAATTAAATTAAAAATAAGAAATTTTAATAAATGATGAAAAAGGCAGTCAAGCAAGGTCTACAGGCGATCTGTGAAAGGAGTGAGATCATTAGAGAAGTGAAATAGTAATGAGAAAGGAGGTGATTCAAAAGAAGTAGGGTTTGAAGGAAAGAAGTATTCAATATGGCTAGGAGAAAAGGGGGCAGCCTTGTGGCAATTTCAGGCTGTGCTATGATGTTGCTACTGCAGATCCGTGAGTTTTATCTAGCAAACTCACAGTGGTTAAAAAGAGAGTTGTGATATGAGAATTTTAAGTCAGGTAACACACACAAATTCTCAATTTTACGCATTTCAGTGTAAGCTCAATGTCATATAAGGTAAAACCCTCAATAAACAGAAACTAAGCCATAAGATCTCTTACCAATGATAAAAAATATGTGAAATCCAAGTCCTTATAAGGAACTAGAACTAGAAATCCTATTTCCTAGGGCTGGGCGCAGTGGCTCACGCCTGTAATCCCAGCACTTTGGGAGGCCAAGGTGGGCGGCTCACAAAGTCAGGAGATGAAGATGAGACTAGCCAACATGGTGAAACCCCATCTCTACTAAAAATACAAAAAACTTAGCCAGGCATGGCAGTGTACACCTATAGTCCCAGCCAATCAAAAGGCCGAGGCAGGAGAATTTCTTGAACCCGGGAGGGGGAGGTTGCAGAGAGCAAGATCGCACCACTGCACTGCAGCCTGGTGACAGAGAGAAACTCTGTCTCCAAAAAAAAAAAGAAAAGAAAAGAAGTTCTATTTTCCAATCCTTATTGAAGACTTGGTACAAAAAAACATGCGTAGACGTTTTTCTATGCATGGCTCTTAAGGCCAGGTAATCTTTTCCTTTCAACTTACCTGAATTGTATTCTTAAACCAGACCAAATTAGACTTCTGCTGATTTATCCCACTCCTAAACTCTCATAATTATGGTTTGCTGGAAGAACGTTATCCAAATGGTGTCCTCTCTATGTATTTCAGGTCTCAATAGCAGGAAAAAAAATGTTTTTATCCAGTGGACACTAAATTCTATGGATTATCCCCCTTTGCTTTGGCCACAAGGAAACTCAAAGGTAGTATTTGCAACCTTTTTCTAACAAATGAATGAACTACCTAGTTTGCATTTCCAGAAGGAAATGTTACCTCAGTTTATTATTCTCTTATATCTATTTTTCTTCTTCTGACTCCCTTACTTGGCCCCCTGAATTTTTTTTTTTTCCTAAATTGCCTCAAATCCTTTCTGTGAAATAAGCTGGAGTACAACTAAATAGAAAATCTAGAATTTTCAGTTAAATAGAATAAAGGGATGTTAAAATTTTACATTTTACTTTACTTTTAAGAAAAATCAAAAACAATTTTTAATTTAACAAGAGAAAATAAGTCAAAAGAAAAAAAATTTATAAAAAAGTTTTTAAAAAAAGTCCGGCACACCTAGAATTAATATACATTCAAGTAAATCTCCTATAACTCTGACTTGTTTATACCACTATATATTCACAAATAAAACTCAGAATAATGATCCAAGGCACTAACAGAGCCTACTAAACAAAATATTAAAATGTTTCAAGTTTTTCCTCTAAAAAAATAGAAGACATTTTACATATATTTTAATCATTATCATCACAATATTTTCTAGTTAAACCCTCAGAAACTCCAATTAAATATAACATCTCACTATTGTGATCCAAGAAACTGTAGACATCTCTAAGGTTCTATTCTGGGCCTCTCTATACAACCAGTAGGCATTTCTCCCTTCTCAATATCAACCACATCTACGTGAATGATTCCAAAATCTCTATCCCATTTCCATTGAATTACCTTGTCAAAAATCTCAACTTATTTATTTTATTTATATATATATTTTTGAGACAGGGTCTTGCTCTGTCACCCTGGAATGTAGGGGTGAGATCATGGCTCATTGCAGCCTCAACCTCCTAGGCTCAAGCAATTCTCCCACCTATGTCCTCAGAGTAGTTGAGACTATGTCATGCCTGCCTAATTTTTTAATTTTTTTGTAGGGACAAGGTCTCACCATGTTGCCCAGGCTGATCTCAAACTCCTGGGCTCAAGTGATCTGCCTGTCTCAGTCTCTCAAAGTGCTAAGATTACAGGTGTGAGCCACCCTGCTTGGCCTAAAACCTCAATTTAAATAATTAAAGTGGGCCAGGTCTCATGGCTTATGGGCCAGGTGTCATGGCTATAATCCTAGCACTTTGGGAGGCCAAAGCAGAAGGATCACCTGAGCCCAGGAGTTTCAGGTCAACTTGGGCAAAACAGTGAGACCTCATCTCTACTAAAAATTAAAAAGTTGGCCAGGAGTGGTGGTGTGCACCTGTAGTCCCAGCTACTCGGAAGGCTGAAGTGGGAGGATGGCTTGAGCCTAAGAGGTCAAGGCTGCAGTGAACTGTCATCACACCACTGTATTCCAGCCTAGGTGATAGGGCAAGCCCCTGTGTCTTAAAAAAATGATGAAAATGGAGCTTCATTATCTTTCTCTTCTGCCTCACACCTCATAAACAGTCTGTTCCAAAGATCTCATTTCTGACAATGACACCATCATTCCGTCCAATTCCAAGGCTTCAGTCATCTGATCCCTTACTTATTTTCATCTCTGGTATTCCATCCTATCAAGCCTGATCACTTATTTTGAACTGATCCAACTTCAAAGTGATCCCCAATCAAACTATTTCTCTTCATTACCATTCTAGTTCTTTTGGCATTGTATTCTTCATTTGCATGTTTATTTTCTTACTTCAGGCCCTAATAAGTTGGTTTCTCTGCCTTATCTCTCTCCTCTTGGACTGTCCATCTCACCCTAAATTCCACTGTCTCAGGATTGTTTTTTTATCAAGTCTCTTCCCTTGAACCTGCAGCAGAACTTCCTATAACATATCGAAGTGTCATCCTTCAGTCTGAATTTTCAGGGCAATCCAGGATCTGGCCGCACACTGATTATCACACATGTCTCACAACTATCTCGAAATCACCATCCACTGAACCAGGATAAGCATGTTAATACACCTACCATGCTAAGTCACTTTGTTTATTCTGCCTCTCCTCTGTACACCTGGAATGCTCTCCTCCCTGCCTTAGCCCACTCTTATTAATTCTTCAGGACATGGCTCATGTCTCATCTCAACAATGAAGCCCTCTGCTTATTATATCCTATATGGACTGTGTTTTTGATTTCCTTCTGTATGCATAATCAGTATCAAACTGCTCAGAAATTAATTGCTCTCTAATTGTTTCAGGTCTAAACTTCCCAGGGTGGTCTCATTCATTCCCATGGTTTTAATCACAAACTGTAAGCTGACTTCCAAATCTAAATTTCTATACTTGTCCTCTTCACTAAGATTCAGACTCATATATCCAGCTGCTTCCCTAGCAGTGCCCATTGGATATCTAACAGGCAGCTCAGATTTAACATGTCCAAACAGAATTCTTACTTTTTACCAATGAGACACACTTACCCTTTCCTGTCTTGCTAATTTCAGCTCCAATGTTCATCCAGTTCCTCAGGTCAAAAAATTACAGGTGATTATTATTCTTTTTCCCTCACATCCTATTTCAATCCAGTAGGAAGATTTGCTGGTATTAATCCCAAAATACAGCCCCAATCTAACTATTTCTTTTCATTACCAACCTAGCTCGTTACACTCATCATCTCCACCTGAACTTCTCTAAGAGTCTTCCATCTGACCTCCCTGCTTCTACTTTCTCCTTTAGTGTATCCTTCACAGAGCAGCCAGAATGATCTACTCTACGCCAAAACGAAATCACGTAACTTCTACAGCTTAAAACTCTCCAATGGCTTCCTACATTAGACTAAACAGACTAATAGATTCCAAGCTCACTATGGCCTAGAAGGCCCTACATAACCTGCCCCATTCCTACCTTTCCGACCTCACTTTCTACAATTGTCCATAATGCTTTGGGATCACTGGTTTCCTTTCTGTCTCTTGATATGTAACAAAGGGCTTCTCCACTGGCTGATACCTCTGCCTTGCTCTTCATCCACAGCATCCTTCATGTAACTACCTCCTCTCTCATCTTTTAGGTCTCTGATCAAATGTCACCCTCTCAGAGAGGCCCCTGACCACCATAAATAGTCACTCTCTATCCCACTGCCCAGTTTTACTTGATTCATATATGATACAGTGATAAATGCTATCTCCTCCCACTAGATACTGCTTCAGCTCTCTAATGGCAGATATCAGGTAAAAATTTTCTATTTCCAATTATAGTTTGCCTACTACAATCCTAGGTATGTAAGAATACAAATAAATATTTAGTGATCAACTTATAAATATCTGTGATCTGCACAACTATAAAATTTCCTAGAGCCACATATAAATACAAAGAAACTGCAAAAAGGCTGCTGCTGACATAATGACTACTATTTAGTGTAAGTTCAGAACAATGATTCTTGACTTGAACAGGTTTTCCTAATCACTCCTTTCTACTGCAACCACTTAAACTTCATTAAGATGACAACCACTGGGCAAGTGAGTCAAATGAAGCAAACTGAAGTCTTACTTAATGTTATAATGTCCAGTTTTCAGCGTACATCTATCAGGAAGTTGAGCGAGTTTCCTCGAGAGCATTTTAAAATACTTTCTGCACTCCTGCATTCCTGTGCTTTGTTCATAATCAGTAGAAGCAGAAAGTGGCAGTCCATCTCTGACACGAATGACTGAGGCAGATAAAATCATAGACATTTCAACCAACAGAGAAGACCTAAAACAAAATGAACAATTTGGGTTAGCTAAAAATTAAAGCCAAACTTGATAAGCGTATGTAAAAATCTTCAACTCACTAGTAATATAAGAATACTAATTAAAATGGCCAGGTGCAGTGGCTCACGCCTGTAACCTCAGCACCTTGGGAGGCCGAGGCAGGCAGATTACAAGATAAGAAGTTTGAGACCAGCCTGGCCAACATGGTGAGACCCCGTCTCTACTAAAAACACAAAAATTAGCCAAGCATGGTGGCGCACGCCTGTAATTCCAGCTACTCGGAGGCTGAGGCAGAAGAATTGCTTGAACCCAGGAGACGGAGGTTGCAGTGAGCTGAGATTGTGTCACAGCACTCCAGCCTGGGCAACAGAGTGAGACTCTGTCTCGGAGCTGGGGAAGGGGGGTACTCCAACCTGGACCTGGGTGACGAGAGAGAACCTGTCTCAAAAAACAAATAAGTAAAATAAAAGTAAGCTGCATTCTTTTATGTCTGGCCTCTCTAGGATCCTAATAGAAATATTAGGAATAGTCTTTATTAATAGGCTGCAAATTTCATGTAGTCTTCAAAGTTATTCTTAATGACAGATCAATAAATATATGGTCCATATTTTCTAAAATACATACTGAAAAAAGAACACAATTTTAAGTTCCATCTGTTTAACAAACATTTACTGAATATCTACTATGTGCCATGAATCATTCCAATACTAGGAATGAAGAGTTCCTACCATGAAGAAACATCACCCCCCAATTAGAGAAATTCAGATGAAAAGAGGAAACAACACAGGTGTGTTGTCCACCACTTCATTCACTTCATTAACCGGAAAACTAAAGCTGGACAAACTTACATTTCAAATATTTCTGTTTCTTTTTTTTGAGACAGGGTCTGACTCTCGCCCAGGCTGGAGTGCAATGGCTCGATCTCCACTCACTGCAACCTCTGCCTCCAGGTTCAAGTGATTCTCCTGCCTCATTCCCGCTGCAAGTAGCTGGGATTACAGGTGTTTGCCCCCACACTTGGTTAGTTTTTGTAGTTTTAGTAGAGACAGGGTTCAGCTGTGTTGGCCAGGCTGGTCTCAAACTTCTGACCTCAAGTGACCTGCCCGACTCGGCCTCCCAAAGTGCTGGTATTACAGGCATGAGCCACCTGCTCCTGGCCTCAAATACTCCTAATGCATACTTTACCTTTTAACTAAAAGCAGAACACAGCAGTTATATTCCCTGTCAAAATTCTTATAAGGTTGTCAGAGGATTGTTTCTACTGATCCATAGTTAGGATTTTTCTTAGGGAAAAAATTAAACCTCTTCCTATCAGAGTAATTTGATTCAGCATCCAAACCAGTAGAATTTAAGTCTGACAAACTGGGATGAATGTCCGGTGATCAACGTCAGGCTTAATCAATTTGTAGGCAGTCTCCAATCACCTTAGGCTAAGCTGTCTCTCCATCAATTCAATGAACTAGTTTTTTTTTTTTTTTTACCATGGATTCATCATATAGTTTGTAGTTGTTTTTAAACTAATCTTATCTGGACTGTGATAACAGAAAACAGAATCTGTCCATATCAAGCCCAAGCTAGGTCAGAGTATCTTTAAGGTCTAAGAAGGGTTGTGGTTGGCAAAATCCCCAAGGAAGAACCAGCGGAACTGTGGAAAGCAAGAGGTTACAACAATTGCATGGGAGGATTTAGGAGTTTTTAGCTTAACAGGGCCATAAATAAATGTTTATAGCAGTGGTCCATTTTTCCTTACCTTTAATACAGAGAAAATATTACACCCGCTTTAGACAGCAGCAGTTAACTCATAGGGAATCTGAATACTGGCTATTGTTTCCTCTCCCCATCAGCAACTGTTGAAGGAAAAAGCACAAGTTAGAATCTAGGTAAATCTGGGTAAACTTTTATGTAAAGGCGGAAGAAAATAAATTCCCATAATGCCAAACTGCTATAGCAGTGGTTAGCAAGTTCTTAGACCTAACAAGACACCCCTCTTCTTCAGGACCTTGTGTGGGTAATGACTACAGGCTCAACGTCTCAGGAAGGTATCTCTCAAAAGGTAATAAAGCCCAACATACAAGTAGATTTTGTATCTATGTTCTAGCCAAATGCTTTCACAAATGCCATTTTTAAGATAAAAACGTTTTATACTGGAGGCAAAAGCACTCATTTATTTTAGTTCATAATTTCCCAGTCTTCAGTCATCCAAATGCCATTTTCAGAATTATCTTCATCCACCTGTACTATTTACCTAATATTGGTCTTTGAACTTACTTTTCTTGTCCTCTGTTTTTTAGCAATATCATCTGTGAAATAAGTTTTGAGGTGTTAGGTTTTTCTAATTAAATGAACTTGTTTCATTCAAATATGTGTGTGAACATTTTGGGAGAATTTTTAAAATGTTCATCTGCTAATCATCTTGCATATGTGACAGTACCAAAGTTTGAGAAACACTACCAATAAGGTACATATTGTTAAAAGTGGTAGCTGAGATCTGTGGGAATGTTGGGGGGCGGTGGCAGTTAATCTGGACAGAAAGCTATACTAACTGTGATGCACAGGGAGGGTGGGGGTAGATTGGGTGATAAAGGGGAAGAAATTTCTACAATTTTGCCTGTGCACTCTACCTCACTAGCAGTTTTTCACACTCCTATTATGGGTGCTTGCACTGCACAGTATATATGAGACCTCAGGCTTCACAGATTTTACTCAGATCTAGGACAGGGCTCTCAGTACATGTTCAAATGTGTCAATCCCAACATTTGCATAGTGCCACATAGTCCACATTTGGGTAGGTAGAACCTCCATTTTACAGATGAGGAAATGGAGGCTCACTTTCTCAATGTCACACTGCTAGTATATAGCAGAACTGGTACTTCAATCTAAATTTCTAATATCTCTACATCACATGCTTCATCAGTCTCCAAACACCAACAAGAGGCAAGAAACCAGTGATATAGAAACTAGCTATGCATTTTGAAATAACAACAGGTTACATTTTCTTTGAGGCACTACAGTTTGGTAGTTATAAAGAGGACAGAATCTGGAGCCAGGCCGCCTGGGTTCTAATTCTGGCTCCACCATGTACCAGCCATGCAAATTTGGGCAAGCTTTGCCTTATCTCAATTTCCACACCTACATATTGTGGCTACTAACAGTATCTATCTCATAGGCTTGTTTTAAAGATGACAATAGTATCTATCTCATAGGATCATGTAAAGCACCTGAAACACTGCCTTGTAATATACTAAAAGCACTATATTAAGTATTTGCTATATTATTTATTGATTACTCTCTATGGACCATGCACTTCATACAAATTACCTCATTTAAGCCTTCCAAAAACCTGTGAGGTAGGTATTATTAGTTCTGTTTTACCTTTGAGGAAATTCAAGTCCAAAAAGCTTAAGGAATTTGTTTAATCCCTAAACAAATTAAGTGACAAAGTAGGGATTTAAACTCAGGCCCAACTCTAACACTGTGAGACACTGTCAACATATGCAAACTTCTTACTCAAAAACATGTAAAGGAAGGTCACAGGCACCCCTGTGATAGTGCCTGGGCCTCTTTCATATATCAACATAAGATATACTTCGATTTTAATCAGTTGCACGCAAAAAAATAAAAAAAGCACCAAACAGATGTGATGTTTTCAACATAGGAAATACCCGAATGTCCCATTAATTTAGGATATGATCACAGGTGTCAGAGTCAAATAATGAACCTTAATATACCAGAAATTGTAGCAACCATTTAAGGCATTGCCTGATTCCTTACAATCTTAGCATGTAACCAAATATCAATAACACGGAAAGTGATTCAAAGTTTTAAAAGTGGCTGTTCCCCCCTTACTGGATATCTCAACATCTCCAGTCTGGTGGCTGAAACTTTTGCTCTGGGCTAGGCTTTGTCTTGGCTGAATAGGCATAGAAGGGACTGGTTCTCAAGCTCGCCACCTGCCCCAGGTGGATGATCCGGGAAACTAAGCAGCAGGAGAAAAATTATCTTCAGCTGTATTCACTGGCAGAGAGATTCAAGCCAGCTGGGGCTTGTCCTGTTCTTTCGGAGACCTCCTTCACTTGTCGAGCCAATCACTCAGGTCTCCCTTCTGCCACATCGTTTCCAAAGTGACTCTTGAGGCAGGGTCTCAAGAGGTTTCTGTGAGCCAACGTGGGCAAATATCTGGGCTCAATGCTCACTCCATCCCCCACAAGACGTAAAGTAAGACACTGGTTCAAGTCCCATTCTGCCTAAAATGTATAAGAAACGCCACCTCAAGCTCTCGCGGGCCACTTACACAGGTAGATCACAGTGTTTCCGACATCTGGGCGCCAGGGAATCCCCACCACTACGCTGACAGCCAAGGGCGACTGTCCCTCCCGCTCAGACATTCCTCCCCTGGCTGCCCAATACCTGAGGCAGCACAGACGAGGCGCAACTGCCGCCCGCGTGGCCCAACAGACCCCTCGAGTCGAAGGGGACGGTGTCCCCGCTTGCCCGCCCCTCCATAGCTCGGCGGCCCCCTGCTCCCACCCCAAAGGCACAGACTGGCTCCTGCCCGTCGGGTAGGTCTTCAGTCCTGAGAGCGAAGGCCGAGGCTGTGGCAGGAGACAGGGAGAGGAAGGGGAGCGGCCGACAGGGGTTCGAACGACCCCTAAGAAGGGAAGAAGAGGACTGGGAGGGGCAGGGGGAGTACCTGTCGAGCTGGGACCCGCCGCTCCTAGTGACGCGCCCCGCAGTGCATTGTGGGGCCTGGGAGGAGCCTTTCGGCGGGGCTGCGGCGCGTCCAACGTGGCTCGCACCCGCGGAATCAAACCACGCCCCCGTTCCCTCGGCTCGCCCAGGCCAATCGGGTTCTGCGGGAAGGACACAACAGCCCGCCCACTCCCGTGGCCTGCCTTAGTCCCACCCCATCCAGGAGAGATTGGCAGCCTCTCTCGCACCTGCGCCAGAAAAGTACAGCGTCTTCTGATGACAGAACTGCCCTGACTTCAGAAATAGGACCAGTCTCCCCCGCTCGCCGCCCTGTATCTGCAGGCATTTTGGCTCTCACACGCTGCCCTACAGCAAACACTATCAAAGGAACAGGGAGAAAAGCTCCTTCTGGGTGAGCAAGGAGAGGAGCTAGCCCCATCTATTCTCACAAACAAGAAGGAAACTAACCATAGCAGAGAAGTGCCAGATGCTGACCCTGCGACCGCTTCCGGCCTTTGCATCGGTCGTACATTATTAAATAGGCATTTACTGACTGTTTACCATGTGCCAAGCACCGTGTTAAGCACGGGGTTACAGGAGTGGACATAACACTTGATGGAATTTAAGACGTAATAGGAGCAAGAGACATTAAAGCATAAATAGTTACCAAATTATAAATTGTGATCAGTACTGGGAGGGAAAATTAGTGGGTGCAAGGATGAATTAATTTTGGACTGCCAGAGAAGAGCCCCTCCGAATAAGTGCCTTTTAAGCTGCAGGAATATTAAAGAGCCTTAGAGAATGTTCGCGGTCAAGGAAATATGATGTGTGAGGTTGTTGGGGCATGAAAGAACTTCGTGTGCTCTAGGAACTAAAAGGAAGTCAATGTGGATGGAGTGTAGGGAACAAAGAGAAACTTTGCGCGTTGACCTTAACAGATCTTCCAAAATACAGCCTGAAATTTGTAATGTGGCCAATAAGAGCCAGCGTGGTCTGGCCCTTGTCTCATTTCCCAGCCCAAGGTCAATGGGCAGCTAATAAAGACTATTATTAAGTAGATTCTTATTTGCATATTTAAGAATCACTCAAGCTGTTTGTGGGGAATAGATTGGAAGAGGGCAAGAAGGGTTGCTGGGAGGCCAGTTGGAGGCAGTTGCATCAGACAAAGCCAGAAATGACGGTGGCTTGAACTAGTGTAACGAGAGTTAGAGACAGAGGTGGATAATTTCAAGATATGTATAAATCAGAGATGGTATCCAAGGGACTTAATAATAGATTGATTTGCCAGGAAGGTCAAGAAAGAGGAATATTAAGGATGACTCCTTAAGTAACTAGATGGATTAAGAAGCCATTTACTGATTCATGGAACGCAGAAGGAGGAGCAAATGGTTTGGAATATGTTAAATTTGAAATGCTTATAAATGGACATGTCAAGTAGATTTGGATATGTAAACCCAGAGTTCAGAAGAAAGGCCTGAACTAACATAAATTTGGTCCTAGATACCCAACAGAAATGTATTCATATATTCACCAGAAAACATATGTATAAGAATGTTCATGAAATGAATAAATTTTAGAATACTCTCACTGGGCGCGATGGCTCATGCCTGTAATCCCAGCACTTTGGGAGGCCGAGGTGGGCAGATCACTTGAGGTCGGGAGTTCAAGACCAGTCTGGCCAACATGGTGAAACCCCATTTCTACTAAAAAATTAGCCAGGCGTGGTGGTGGGCATCTGTAATCCTAGCTACTTGGGAGGCTGATGTAGGAGAATTGCTTAAACCCGGGAGGAAGAGGTTGCAGTGAGCCGAGATCATACCACTGCACTCCAGCCTAGGCAATAGAGTAAGACTCCATCTCAAAAAAAAAAAAAAAAAAAAAAAAAATTCACATAATAGTATACTATAATACTGTACACTGTGGGAGGTAGAAAAGTTCCTCTTCAAAGTTTCCTTTCTTGTTTAAGAAAAATTCATAAGTGTTAGAAATAACAGTTTGTTTTAAACACTTTCTTCAAAAGCCTTCTTGCCTTTTTGCTAGAAGCCCTATACTATGTAGTTGGTAGATATGTTTACAGGCACATAGTACATTCTATGTCCTTGTACTTTAACGAAGATAACTGTGCTGGACATGCTCACAGGCATTTCCCAGCTCGCAGCCTATGCCCCTTCCTTATTTGGACTTCCTTTTTTTTTTTTGTTCTCCATTGCTTTTACCTGTTTAGAAGTTTCACGTTATTAGCCAGTAGGGTTTTAGTTTAGATTGTGAGGTCTGGCTCCACCCAACGGAGATGAGAACAGCAGCAAGGACAACCCCAAATGCTTAAGAAATAAATATGTCTGCTTTCCTTTGTTCATTGTACTCTCATGGCAAGATTGCTAGTGGGAGTACCCTTTCTGCAGGAAGTGAAAAAGAATTGCTTTGCTGAGAGATCTTTGTCCCAGTATACATAACATACAGGAAAAACAATAATCTACATCTACAACTATATGCAAAGCATGCATGAATTTCACAATCACAAAATTGAGTGAAATAATTCAGACACAAAAAATGCATACTATATGATTCCATTTACAATAATTTTCAAAGTAAAAAATCATATCAGGTAATAGAATTAAGATTCTGGTTACCTTTAAGTAGTGTTAATAATTAGAAAGGAGCAGTAAGGGGCTACTGGAGTTCTAATAAAGTTCTTCTTGATCTGAGTGTTGATTACATGGTGTTTTCAATTAATGAAAATTCACTGGACTGGACACCGTGGCTCACACCTGTAATCTCAGCACTTTGAGAGGCTGAGGAAGGCAGATTACTTGAGCTCAGGAGTTTAAGACTAGCTGGGCAACATGGCCAACCCCTGTCTCTGCCAAAAAAAAAATACAAAAATTATCCAGGTGTGGTGGTGCATGCCTGTAGTCCCAGCTACTTGGAGGACTGAGGTGGAAGGATTGCTTGAGCCCTGGAGGTTGAAGTTACAGTGAGCCATGTTTGTGCCACTGCACTCCAGCCTGGGCAACAAAGTGAGACCCTGTCTCAAAAAAAAAAAAAAAATAGCAAGAAAAGAAAATTCATCAAGCTGTACACTATAATTATGCAATTTTTCAGTACATATTTTACTATTAAATAGAAAGTTTATGTTTTTGCAAATGTTAAGGGCAATGCAGCCATGAATATGTAAATGATACCAGACTAAACATCTCCCTACAAGTAATAGAAAACTGGACCAAATCCATGAAACAAGTTTTCAGGCATTGGACAATTGGCATAGTAAAATTGTGATCTTGGAAGGAAGGAAAACAAGCAAGATGAGCCTCAAAAATATCCACAGATTTCTTTCTGGAGGTATTTACCTAACAGGACAGAAGAAAGCCAAGCAGGGTTTGTTGAGGACACAGAAATTCGTATTAATACTGATTGAGACAAATGATATTTGTGGGGCAGAGTGCCAGAGAAACCTCCAGAAATACACATAAGGATTCCTGTGAATCTTTGATATAGCTTTAAGGATAGACCCTATGAGGCTGGTAAATAACAACTACTGGAGAAATTTAAGCTGAACAGCCACAAGAACTTGAATAGAGTTTGGAAACATTCAGTATCCGACTGATTATAATGGGAAATCTTACTAAAAACCTGAAGCATTTGGTAAAGAGACCCTAAAAAGGCCACACTTTAAAAATAAAGCTAAATTAGCCTAATGTGATCTTGATCACATCAGGGTTACCACCTGAGATGTTAGTCATCACCTGCAGAAGTCTGAGCTGCAGATCCTGACTCAAGGATGGATGAATGAATGCACTCTCACACCATTACAGTGTTTCAAGTGGGCTAGGAATGGCTGCTTTCAGAGGGTGAAATGCAACCAACCGACCCAGACCCTCTGTTCATCCACACTTTTATTCTGTCAAGATTTTACAACAGAGGTTCTAAGTTAACACACTCATGGATAATTAACATGGTTAAAAGAGTGGTTTTACGAATATTAAAGCTTTAAGTTCCTGGCCCACAGTAAACACTATTAACAGGTAATTCCCCCTCTGATCTCCCCCCTAGAGGACCATCCAGCACAAAGTTTACATGAGTAAACAGAGTGGAGACAAATGGATGTGGGGTAAACAGACTTAACTTAGAAAGCCTTGTCCCTATTTTCTCCCTAACTTAATGGACCTGTCGGCCTGCCCCAATAAAACCTTTCCACCTTCTAAAAGGTTTGAGACTATAATCTCTACCTTTTCCTAAATATTTTCTGTAATATTTTGCCAACCATCCCAAGTGAATAGCAACAGCCCAATAGTAAAGACTATTCTAGACCCACTCAAACAAAGCTGAAAAAACTGATCTGCAAGTAAATTAACTGCTTTTTTGAATGAAACTTAACAGTCTTTAAAGAAAGACAACAAAATCTAGGCACTTAAACATGTAATATATGCAATGCCTAGTATCCATTAAAAAAACCACTACACATGTGAAGAAGCAGTAAAATATTAGTCATAAATGGGAGAATAATCAATCAATAGAAACAGACCCAGAAATGACAAGGATGATGAAATTAGTTTTTAAATTCACTTCTCTTCTTTAAATTTTTTTTTTTTAAGTTTTAGAGGGTATCAGTTGCACTGGGGTTACAAGCAGGTGAGATAAGAACTCTAAAGAAGCTATTATAAATATGGCCAAGAACTTAAGGCAACACAAATAATGTGAGAAATGAAAACCATAAAAATAACCATATCAAACTTCTAGAGCAGAAAAATACAATATCTGAATTGGAAATTTTGCTGTATGGGCTTAATAGCAGATTATACACTGCTGAAGAAAAGCTCAGTAAACAAAGTAACAGTGAAAAATAGTTATCTACATTAAAGCACAAAGAGAAAAAAAGTTGAAAATAAAATGAACAGAGCCTTGGTGACCTATGGTTTAATAAAAAGTTACCTAACACATGTATAATCAGAAACTCAAAGAAAGGAGAGGGGATACAAAATATTTGAAGTCATAATGGCCAAAATTTTCCAAAATTTGATAAAAAATATAAACCCATAGATTCAAGAAAATAAACTAGGCCAGGTACAGTGGCTCACGCCTATAATCCCAACACTTTGGGAGACCAAGGTGGGCAGATCACCTGAGGCCGGGAGTTCAAGACCAGCTTGGCCAACATGGTGAAACCCCATCTCTAGCAAAAATGTAAAAATTAGTTAGGCATGGTGGTGCATGCCTGTAATCCCAGTTATTCAAGAGGCTGAGGCAGAAGAATTGCTTGAACTTGGGAGGCAAAGGTTGCAGTGAACCAAGATCATGCCATTGCACTCCAGCCTGGGTGACAGAGCAAGACTTCATCTTAAAAAATGTATATATACAAAAATTAGCTGGGCATGGTGGCACATGCCTGTAGTCCCAGCTACTCATGAGGCTGAGGCAGGAGAATCACCTGAACCCAGGAGGCAGAGGTTCCAGAGAGCCAAGATCACACCACTGCACTCCAGCCTGGGTGATGGAGCAAGACTCTGTCAAAAAAAAAAAAAAAAAAAAAGAAAAGAAAAAGAAAGAAGGAAACTAACCTCAAACAGGATAAATGCCAAAAAAAGCTATGCCAAGGCATATTATACTGAAAATACTGAAAATCAATGATTAAAAGAAAATATTAGAAACAACCAGAGAAACATTGAAACCACCTTGCATATATAGAACAAAGATAAGAAGTACTACTGACTTCACTCTTCACATCAGAAAGAAAGAAAGCCAAAATATAATGAAATAAAAATGTTAAAGTCCTGAAAGTAAAAACTCTGTCAAGTTTGAATTCTATATCTAGGAAAACATCTTTCAAAAAATGAAAGTGCAGCCAGGCTTGGTGGCTCATGCCTATAATCTCAGAATTTTGGGAGGCCAAGATGGGAGGATTGCTTGAGTCCAGGAGTTCAAGACCAGCATGGGGAAGATAGTGAGACTTCATCTCTACAAAAAAATTAAAAGGGAAAATTAGCCAGGCATGATGGTATGTATATGTAGTCCCAGTTACTCAGGAGGCTGAGGTGGAAGGATTGCTTGAGCCTGGGAGGTCAAGTCTGCAATGTCCCAGGATTGTGCCACTGCATGCCAGCTTGGGTGACAGAGCAAGACTCTGTGTCAGGAAAAAAAAAAGAACAAAGGTGAAATAAAGACATTTCCAGGTAAACAAAAGATGAAGAGAATTTGTTGCTAGCACACCTGAATTATAATAAATGCTGAAGAAGATTCTTCAGATTGAATGAAAATTATTCTAGATAGAAACTCAAATTCATACAAAAGGAACAAGAAGTACAAGAAAATGTTAATATATGAATTAATATAAAATTTTTTCTTCTTTCAAAAATGTGTATAATTAATCATTTAAAGCAAAAGTGTAACACATGGTTTTTATTATCATTTTTGTTGTAATTAATCACTTAAAGCAAAAGTGTAACAAAAATGAAAACGTTTATAACAAATGAAGGTGTAAAACATATGTTAATGATATTGTAAGGGAAAGGGGAATGAATATATATTGTTACAAGGTTTTTAACACCATACATGAAGTGGTGTAACTGTATTTGAAGATAGAACATGATCAGTTAAAATATATATTAGGGCCGGGTGCGGTGGCTCACACCTGTAATCCCAGCACTTTGGGAGGCCAAAGCAGGCAGATCACAAGATCAGGAGTTTGAGACTAGCCTGGCCAATATGGTGAAATCCCGTCTCTACTAAAAATATAAAAATTCCGGTGTGGTGGTGGGCTCCTGTAGTCCCAGCTACTCGGGAGGCTGAGGCAGGAGAATTGCTTGAAAGGAGAATCCACCTTTCACACTTAGTTTTCAATTGCCTGTTACTCACCCTTAGCTGCTGATTCTATTTCTATGTAGAGTCTCAGTGACGTTCAACAATAGCCATCTAGGCCAGGCACGGTGGCTCACGCCTATAATCCCAGCACTCTGGGAAGCTGAGGCAGGTGCATCACCCGAGGTCAGGAGTTCGAGACTAGCCTGGCCAACATGGTGAAACCCCATCTCTACTAAAAAATACAAAAAAAAAAAAAAAAAAAAAAATTAGTTGGGTGTGGCAGGCACTTGTAATCCCATCTGCTCGAGAGGCTGAGGCAGGAAAATTGCTTGAACCCAGGAGGTGGAGGCTGAAGTGACCCAAGATCATGCCACTGCACTCCAGCATGGGCAACAGAGTGAGACTCTGTCTCAAAAAGAAAAAAAAAAGCCATCTGGTACATTACCATCTACCTACTCTTTTCTCCATATATCTTAAATATCTGATACCTTTGGTCCTGTGTCAGATCAGAATGGTCAGGCTTTTATATCCTTGCCTCATTAAGTCACCAGATGTGGATTTTTCAAGGGGTATGATATCAAATAAGGTAGCTCTCCGAAGGTGAAGCACAAATAAAAAGCTATCAGCTGGAGGCTACCTGCTGACTCTCCCTGCAGCTGGGTGACAAGTCCTCCCTTGAAGGAGGATCCAGACAGAGAATTTCCGTGTCTACCACAGACATACATTGTTTCTGTAGGATTCCCACCAAAAATGCAAAACCAGAAAATAATCACATGGAAACATTAAAGTAACCCAAACTGAAAGACATTTTTCATAACAAATGGCCCCATACCCTCCAAAAATGTCAATGTCAAAAAGATAAAGAAAGGCTGAGGATATTTTTCAGATTAACAGAGATGAAAGAGACATGACAACTAAATGCAACGTAGAATTCTGAATTATATCCTGGACTAGCGGGAAAAACAGCCATAAGGAACATTATTTGGACAACTAATGACATTTGAATATGGATAGTAAATTAGATAGTAGTACTATATCAATACTAAATTTATTGATTTTGATCATTTTAATTTTATTCTAAGATTAAGTGTTAAAATTGAAGCAGTGTAGAACTTTAAAAATATTGATTATATGTGTTGAAATGATAATATCTTGATATGTGGTTTAAAGTACATTATGGTCAATGTTATCTGTTTCTTTTTACTTTTTTAAGGTGACTACTAGAAAAAATTATATATATAGCTTACACTCTATTTCTGTTGGACAGCACTGTTTCATACCGTTAATTTTTCATAATATATAATCAAGATTATTTCTAGCACTCCCCCCATTCCATGTTTTTTTTGCACTTTGAGATTGCTCTATTGGTGTGTGAGCCAGTTCTCTGGAAGGCCTGGGCTTTTAAACTGTGACAAGAGATAAGCAGTTAAGACTATGAAGTCACCTTTGTGTAGCCAGTCTGAGGGAGCTCCTATACTGCCAGGCTCCTGGTGGAGTTACTAGGGAGAAAGGTGCAGATGTGTATTTGGGTAGGATTATTTCTGAGTCTTGGAACAGGGGGAAAAGAGCTGCCAGCAGGAGGGGCTGGGGCTGGGGCTGGGGCTGGGACAGAAGAAGGGATATCTCAACACTGCATTTGGATCAGTGGTTTTGCCACTGTGGCATCGTTTCTTTGTCTCTCACACTGCATGTCTAGAGCTCTCCTTAACACATAGGTGTCATATTTATATTATGTTATTTTTCCTTCAGGTTAGCACCATCTTTGACGGCAATATTTCTTAAAGACAGAAAGAAAAGTTTCTTATCTGTATCTTGGAAATTCTGAAATAATATTTCCACCATCGTATAAATGGTTTATTACTCAACATTGTGTTTTAATTAATGCTTCACATATTCAACAAACATTGTGCGTCCTCTCTGTGTGGGCAGTGACAATGGTGAATATGATACGGTCCCTCCTTTAAGGCACTCACAGGGGGAGAGAAACATGTGCAAAGACAATGACAACTGCTATGGTCTGAATGTGTCCTCCAAAATTCACATGTTGAAACTCAATTGCCAATGTAATACCATTAAGAGGCTGGCCTTTAGGAGGTAATCAAATCATGAAGTACCTCACAAAAGGGATTCAGGGAGTGGGTTTGTGCTCCTCCGCTCTTCCACCATGTGAGACACAGCATTTTCCCCTCTAGACGATGCAGCAACAAGGTGCCATCTTGGAAGCTGAGATCAGGCCCTCCCCAGATACCAAACCTGTTGGTGCCTCCTTGATATTGGACTTCCCAGTTTCCAGAACTGTGAGAACTAAGTTTCTGTTGTTATAAATTACCCAGTCTGAGATATTTTGCTATAGCTGCACAAATAGACTAAGACAGCAGCCAAACGAGACAAATGACAATAAAACCTGACCAAGTGGCTCTGGGAGGATTTCAAGGGGAGGGAGCTAGAGAGAAACATGGAACACTCTTTACAAAAAGAGGTGATATTTGAGAATTACAGGAAGAATAATCACTTATCAGGCAGACTGTGGCAGGTCCTGGAAAAGAGAATCCATAGTTGTAAGTCATAGGCACATGAAACTATTTAGGGAACTGCGAGGGGTCTGCTATTGCTAGGTGTGTAGATAGGAAATGAAGCCAAAAGAAAGGGCAGGCTCCAAAGAGCTGATATGCCAAGCTGCTAAGTTTGACTTTCATCCTCCACGCAATGGGAAGACACCAGTGGATTTTCAGCAGAGTAATAAGAAGACTGGATTGGTATTTCTAAAATAAGCATATTCTATAATTGTTTTAAAAATTAACTACAAAACAACTGTAAGATAGCTATAAGAAAATAAAGATGGATTTGGCTTTGGGATAAAAAAGGGTTTCTAAGCATGAAAACAATGAAAAAAACACAAATAAAAAGATAGAAGACTAGATTGAAAAGTATAAAATATCTGTACATAAAAAAAGAACAAAATTAAAATTGTAACAACAAATTTGAGAGAAATATATGCCATATATGACAACAAACGCCCACATATAATAAGAAAATGAGGAACACTCCCATTGCAAATATGCAATAAACCTGAGGAAACAATTTGCTAAAGAGCTGTAAATGGCCAACAAACATTTAAATGATAATTAAAGGGGAAAATGAAATACCCTGCCTTTCTAGTATTAATAGAAGTTGTATTTCATTTCAGAGTAAGCAAGTAGTTCTAGTTGAGAAGGAAAATCTCTACGTAAAAGAATAACAGGAAATAAATATAAGAGAAGGAATGATAGAATTAGAAAATCATCATTTTCAACCCCAAAATGAAAACAGTGATTTAGACAGAAATTAGATATTGGTGGTAAACTCATTAGGTGAATAGTAGTGCCAATTCTTATAGTGCCAAAGTATATCACACAAATTACTGTTCAATTCAAAGGAGAAAACCCACCTGCATGAAGGAAGCAGGTTGCCACTACCATAATTCAAGAGTCAATCTTAGTGGCCCTCATTCTTGACCAACGAGATATCATGGTTCAGTCTCCTGACGTGACCCAATAACAAGTATACCACATCACCTATTGTGGGAAGTAGAAAAATTCCTCTTCAAAGTTTCCTTTCTTGTTAAAGAATAAATCATACGTGTTAGAAATAATAGTTTGTTTTAAACACTTTCTTCAAAGCCTTCTTGCATTTTGCAAACAACTCTTTGTTAAGCCCTTCCTATGTAGCTGTTAGCCATACTCACAGGCACATAGTACATTCTATGTCCTTGTACTTTAACCAAGATATTTATGCTATTATTTTTCTAAGTCCTTTCACAAGCAACTTCCTGTCCCTTCCTTATTTAGACGTCCTCTTTTCCTTTTGTCATCCATTGCCTTTACCTTTCGAAGAAAGTTTTAAGTTATTAGCCAATCAGGTTCAGTTTTAGATTGTGAGGTCTGGCTCCAACCAATGGAAATCAGACGCAGCAGTAAGGACGACCCCAAATGTGTAAAGGATAAATAATTTGTCTGCCTTTCCTTTGTTCATTGTACTTTCCTGGCAAGACTGCTGGTGAAGGCACCCTTTCTGCAGGTAGTAAAGATTGCCTTGCTGAGAGATCCTCTGTCCCAGTGCTGACTTTTCTTTGTGGCACTGAAAATTTACATACAACACCTATGATATATTTTTCCCAAAAATGTTTAACTTGAATCTATCACATTTTCACAGCTAGCTGCCCATTTACAAACATTACAGGGAATAGAGGACAAAGTTGAACAGTACTATAAGCAAGCAACCAGAAAAATCCTGAAAAATAAAACATTCTTCAGGCAACTTCAATAAGTCAGTGTATGGAGAAAAAAAGAAAGAAAAGAAACCATAGATTAAAAGAATCTCAAGAGACATAACAACCAGGTGCAATGCATGATCTTGGGTTGGCTTTTGTTTTGAACTAACCAGAAAAGACATTTTTGAGACAACTGATGCAATTTAACTGTGAAATAGATATTAGATAATATTAAGAAATTAGTATTGCTTTTGTTAACTTTGATAGTGCTTTTTGACTATGGAAGTAAATGTTCTTTTTAAAACTATAAATGAACAAAATATATTTAAATTTTTTTTACTACATGGACAATCAAATAAATATGTTTAAAAACTTTTCATCTTTACCTATGAAATAGGCCAAAGTTTCCTTTCATTATTTATCCAATTAAAAATAAAACCATTATTCAGAGTAGGATGGCCAAAGCTTCATTTAGTCTGATCCTTTTCTGGTACACACATAAATTAATTCAGCCCTTCTAGGAGCTAATTTAACAATGTATACTGAGAGTCTTTAAAATATTCATGGCAGGCCAGCACAGTGGCTCACACCTGTAATCCCACCAATGTGGGAGGCCAAGGCAGGAAGGTCACTTGAGCCCAGGAATTAAAGGTTGCAGTGAGCTATGACCGCACCACTGCATTCCAGCCTGGGTGATAGAGTGAGACCCTGTCTCTAAATATACATATAGTCATGGCAACTGTACACTTCTCCTTCTTTTCTTTTCTTTTCTCTTTTCTCTTTTTTTTAAGATAGAGTCTCACTTTGTTGCCCAGGCTGGAGTGCAGTGGTGCGATCTTGGCTACTGCAATCTCCACCTCCTGGGTTCAAGTGATTCTCATGCCTCATCCTCCCAAGGAGCTTGGATTACAGATGTGTGCCACCACGTTTGGCTAATTTTTTGTATTTTTAGTAGACATAGGGTTTCACCGTGTTGGCCAGGCTAGTCTCGAACTCCTGCACTTCTTTTCTATAAATGTATCCTGATGAATTAATCAGGGATACAATGAAGTATCTATCTACATATATACATACATACATAGTTTATAATAGCAAAAAGTTAGAAACCATCAAAATGTTCAATATTAAATAACTGATAGGACATCATAATATGGTATATAAGTATGAAAATTGCCAAAAAGTGGTTAATAACAGGAAAATGTGCATACTAAAATGCTAAGTGGAAAATCAGTATATAATGCTATAGATTTTTAATCTTTTCAAATATAGGGAAAAAAGACTGAAAGACAATATGGCAAAATATATGTACAATTTATCTCAGAGTGAGATTAGTCTTTATTTTTTTTAAACTTTTCTGTATTTTACACCTTTTCAATAATAAACAGATACTCTTGACTGGGTGTGGTGGCTCACGCCTGTAATTCCAACACTTTGGGAGGCCGAGGAGGGCAGATTATCTGAAATCAGGAGTTTGAGACCAGCTTGGCCAACATGGCAAAACCCTGTCTCTACTAAAAATACAAAAATTAGCCAGCCATGGTGGTGGGTGCCTGTAATCCGAGCTATTCGGGAAGATGAGGCAGGGAGAATTACTTGAACCCGGGAAGCCGAGGTTGCAGTGAGAGAGCACTCCAGCCTGGGTGACAGAGTGAGACTCTGTCTCAAAAAAAGAAAAAAAAAAGAAATTCTTTTATTCTTATAATTAGAAGGAAACGTTGTTCATAGGAAAACACCTCCCAAAACAAGAAATCCAGAAGGTTGCATCAGGTTTACCTGATGCAGTATGGGGCATGGGCTGAGGATGAGAGTTGCAAAATCCTGTTTATATAAAATTATATGCTGTCTTAAATGAGCTTAACAACAAAAATCACTTATACTTCCTATAAAAATTATAATGTGGAAGTATATAAAGTAAAAAATGAAAAGTCACCCCTTAACTTTTCTGCCATCTTTCTCTTACTCATTTAGTGAATATTTTTCATACACGGTTTTTTCAAAAAATGAGATCATATTCTACGTATTATTCTATAACTTGTTTTTAATGACTTAACAAAATTGTACAGAGGTGTTTACTTCATTCTTTTTAACAATGGCAGGTGGTAATGAGTATGTACAATAAGTTATTGAATCATTTTCTATTAGCAGATGTTTAGGTGTCCTTTTCATGCCACTGCAAACAGCACTGTCACCAACACCATCAAATATGCATCCTTACGTAGTGTGTTTGCATAGAACAGATTTTTTGGAGTAAGATTTCTTGGTCAAAGGGCATTAAAAATTTTAGAACTACTACCAGATTTTTCCCCAAAATCCTATACTATACTAACTTGTACTGTCACCAATAATGTCCTTGTTTCCTCACACACCCACCAAAACTAGGTTTGTATCAGACTGTTTTTTATTTTTATCATTATTATTTTTTTTGAGACCCAGTCTCGCTCTGTTGCACAGGTTGGAGTGCAGTGAAGTGATCTCGGCTCACTGCAACCTCCACCTTCTAGGTTCAAGCGATTCTCCTGCGTCAGCCTCCCAAGTAGCTGGGATTACAGGCACCAGCCACCCTGTCTGGCTAATTTTGGCATTTTTAGTAGAGACAGGGGTTTCACCATGTTGGCCAGGCTGGTCTTAAATTCCTGACCTCAAGTGATCCACCCACCATGCCCAGTCTTGCTTGTAATTTTTATGTTACTAATGAGATTGGTATTTTTTATTTGTTTCTTGGCCAAATGTAGAATCTTCAGTAAATTACCTATTAATTTGTCCCTTTGCCTAAATAATATATGAATACTACTATTAATTTGATAGAATCTTAGATTTAAAGTGGCTTCCTAAAATATTACAAATTCTGCTAACTAAGGATAAAATGTTTCAGGCTTCACCTGAAACAAGGATTCTCATTTCTTAGACCCTCATTTTGAATGTTTGCTTCTTTGGCTCCAAAAGTCCAAAAAACTTGTTGATGTTCTCCTCTTTTTTAAAAACAGAATTTCATGTTCTACTTTGCAGATAGTTACATTATCATAATTTTCCAGGTGGGGAATCAGAGCACGAAGCATTGTACTTACTTAGAGTCACAGAATGATTCACTGGCAGACGTGCATCCAAAATCCGTTGCTCCATCTTATTTTTCAATTATGTGCCTCACACTTTCCTCCTTCAATTCACTCCTCACCATAGTCTCATTTACTGAAATAAAGAGCCAGTTAGTATTCAGGGGTTTTATTCAAACACATAAATATGTAAGTTCATGAAAGAGCGAAATGATTGCACCTAGGCTATAAATTATTTCTTGTTCGTGTTTACAAATAAGGTTTTAATTACTGTATACTTCTTGGCCATAGGAAAAATGACTTAGGAATAATTTTCCTCCAACCAAAATTTAGTAAGAAATATGCTTTAGTACAGTGCTGTTGGCACAGAGAGAGAAACTTCAATGTGACATTGCTGCTGCAGTTTAAGAAAAAAGCATAAGGTAAGCTGCAAGGAAAGGACTTTAAACTTTTATTACGGCACAGGGTTTTAAGTGGGGGATGTTCTCCAGATCCAAAATATGGTTTCCCTAACTGCTATAAATATATCAGTCACTTCTTCACTGCCTCCATACAGCAGTGACCTTGTAGGATAGATGGAGTGGAGAGAAAAGGCTATTTCTCGGAAACAAGGAGTTGGCTGTGTGGTACAGCACTACCTTTTTTCACTGTTTCCTGGGGACTGTGAGATGTTATTAATACTGATAAAAATGATTTTAAAATAACTGCTCCTGTTTGTTTATTATGTGCCAATTACTTTGTGCTCATTGTATTTTCCTAGCAACCTTATGTTTTCAGTATTATTATTTTTATTTTACAAAAATACTGGGCAATTTCTCACGACTAGGAAATGTAAGAGCCAAGATTCCCATCCAGACCTGCTGGCTCACTTGCAGGCTCTGTTCTCCAGTATGCTTTGCTGCCACCTCAATTTGGGGGTTCTGGGATGCTAAAGGCAGAGTGTCCCCTCAGGGCACCTCATATGTCTTAGAAATCCAGCCCAGGCCAAGTCTGTCTCTTGGCTTTGCAAGTTTGGAAAGCCAATGTTCTGAGTTGGTCCATCCAGGAATGGGGTAAAGCACTGGGCTAGGGGCATCTTCTGAGGGATCTAGCTGGCTGCTGGGGAAAATATGAGAAGTTATATTTCAGATAACTTCTCAGGACTGTGGAGGGGTGAAGAGTCACAGCCCAGGGAAGCCAGAGAGGTGGCAAGATGGGAAATGCAAAGAGCAGGCCACAGCAGATATTGGTCCATTCCAATTCTAGCCATCACAACAGTAGGCTGGAAGTCACACCATGGAGAGGTCAGGGTTCCCCAGAGGTCAGCCAAATGGCAACCTGGAGTCTCAAGGAACTATAGCAGCAGAAAGGCCTCTGGGAGCCTTGCCTCCGCTCACTGTGGCAGACCAGCCTATGCACATCTGGAGGCTTGCTGGGAGATCAGGGCAGACTTTGGGCTGGGGATGCAGGAGCACAGGGCAGATACCACTCTTGGAGGTGCACTGACTGACCCAGCCAAGCAACCCTACTAGAAACGAAGCTGCAGGTTACTTCACTGCCACAACAAATTAACCCTTTTAGCTTAAGTTTTTGGTTCACATTCCTGGAAGGATCAGTCTATTAATTACATGCCAATTCATTGCCACTTAGCCACAGTGGATTGAAACATGGGACCAAAGGAATCATCCAGCAACCAATTAGATTTTCTCATGAGTTTTACCTAAGAAACATAGAGAATGAGTGAGTCAGATGGCATGGGCATAGAGCTGCAAGGTCATGTGGAGAGCTGGCCGGAGAACCCGTGAAGTGCCATTTGTGACTCAAATTACAAGGGAGTGGACATTTAGAACATAGCAAAGGAAGCCAAAGGGAAATGAATAAAATTATATGTATCTGGAGAGAGAGAGAGAGAGAGATCTCATTTTATGGTTTCCAATGAGGACAGGCTATTTCCTGTAATTAAGTCTCTCCGAGATCCCCCCCCAGTGTTGATAACAACCCCTGTTTTTATTTGAGTTTCCTAGGGTGAAGTTCTTTTCTTACCAACAATTTCTGACCCAGAAATTTATAAATTTCTCATTTATGAAGAAGAATGCCATTGTATTCATGAACAATGGGATCCCTTCCAAGGAGAATTATGCCCACACATGTGGAAAATGTAATGAGTAATCTGAATGTCACTTTGTAAGCAGAGTTGTCAGAACCCAGGATGTTGGATCATCTCATAAGTTTGGTTCAGACTGAGGCAGCAACTGGAAAATACTCTTTCTGAGGAAGCAGAGAGAAACGAACAATTACTGAATATCTACAGAGAGACCCTTAGATGTTGCATATGGGTTATATCATTTAAACTTCACAACTCACCAGTTGTGGTGGTTCGCTTCTATAATCCCAGCACTCTGGGAGGCCAAGGTGGGCAGATTGCTTGGGCCCAAGAGTCTGAGACCAGCTTAGGTAAAATGGTGAGATCCCATCTCTACAAAAAAATAAAAAACACAAAAAATTAGCCAGGCATGGTGGTGTGCAGCTGTGGTCCCAGCTACCCAGGAGGTTGAGGTGGGAGGATCACCTGAGGCCAGTAAGTCAAGAATGCAGTGAGCTATGATCATACCATTGCACTCCAGCCTCAGCAATAGAGTGAGACCCTGTCTCTAAAAACATAATAATTTTTTTTAACTATCATTTTATTGTAGAAAGAAGTTACAAAACTGCCCAAGGTCACAAAACTAGGCAGCCACACAGCTGGGAATCAAAGTCTTCCTCTTCTCAGGTCTCCTAGGGACTAAATGCTAACAGGAACTCACCACAGCCCTTACCCCATTGAGCAGTGATGGTCGATTTTTATATCAACATAGATGGGCCACTGGGCACAGTGGCTCATGCCTATAATCCCAGCACTCTGAGAGGCTGAGATGGAAGAATCACTTGAGTCCAGGAAGAGAGGAGCTTGGGCAACATAACGAGATCCCTGTCTCTGCAAAACAAACTTTTAAAAAAATAACCATCTAGCTACTCTGGAGACTGAGAGGCAGGAGGATCACGTGGGCCCAGGAGTTCAAGGCTGCAGTGAGCTGACTGCACCACTGTACTCCACCCTGGGTGACAAAGCCAGAACTAGTCTCTAAAAAAGCAAAACAGTGGGATCTCAAAATCAAAACAACTGAATTCATGGACATAGAGAGTAGAAGGATGGTTACCAGAGGCTGAGAAGGGTAGTGGGGGCCTGGAGGGAACGTGGAGGTGATTAATGGGCACCAAAACAATAGAAAGAATAAGACCTACTATTTGATAACACAATGGAGTGACTATAGTCAACAAGAACTTAGTTTTACATTTTACAATAAAGAGGATAATTGGATTGTTTGTAACTCAAAAGATAAATGCTTGAGGGGATGGATACCCCATTCTTCATGATGTGCTTATTTCACATGGTATGCCTGTATCAAAACATCTTATGTACCCCATAAATATATAGGACTACTATGTACACACAAAAATTAAAAATAAGCAAAACAAAACAAAACAAAAACATGGATGGACCATGATGCTCAGATATTTGGTTAAACACTATGCTAGGTGTTTCTGTGAGGGTGTTTTTGCTGACATTAACATTTTACATTACTCATCTGCTTGTAGTCAGACAGATTGCCCTTCAAAATGTGGGTGGGCCTCGCCCAATCAGTTGAAAGCTAGAGCAAAGTATGGCCTTCTCCATGCAAAAAGAAATTCTGCTGGCAGGTGGCCTTCAGACTTGAGCTGCAGCACCCACGCTCTCTGAGTTTCCTTGCCAGGGGTCCCCAAGCCCCAGCCATGGACTGGTACCAGTCTGTGGCCTGTTAGAAACTGAGCTGCACAGCAGGAGGTGAGCAAGAGCACTCCCGCCTGAGCTCTACCTCCTGTTAGGTCAGTGGTGGCATCAGATTTTCATAGGAGCACATGTGCACTGTGCATGTGAAGGATCTAGGTTGCACATTCCTTATGAGAATCACCCCTGCCACCCATCCATGGAAAAATTGTCTTCCATGAAACTGGTTCCTGGTGCCAAAAAAGGTTGGGGACCGCTGTACTAGCCCATGCTGCAGATTTTTGATTTGCCAGCCTCTATAACCTCATGAACCAATTCCTTAAAATAAATCTCTCTGTAAACATACACAAGCTATTTGTTCTGTTTGTGCGGTGAACACTGACTAATACAGGCAGTGATGGATAACTACTACTGGCACTTTTTTAAGTCTGTATAAGTTAGGGCCATTACTTCTGACATCTCAGGCTTATAGAAAAGTACATTTCAGAACCCTAAAATAGAATACATCTGTTGCAAAAACTCCCCGCCTTTGTCTATTAAATTTCATTATTTACTTATTTATTTCATGTATTTATTTATTTATTTATTTTTGAAACAGAGTTTTGCTCTTGTTGCCCAGGCTGGAGTGCAATGGCATGATCTCAGCTCACTGCAATCTCTGCCTCCCGGGTTAAAGCAATTCTCCTTCCTCAGCCTCCCGAATTACTGGGATTACAGGCAAGAGTCACCATGCCTGGCTAATTTTTTTGTATTTTAGTAGAGACAGGGTTTCACCACGTTGGCCAGGATGGTCTAGATCTCCTGACTTTGTGATCCACCCGCCTCAGCCTCCCAAAGTCGTGGGATTACAGGCATGAGCCACTGTGCCCAGTCCAATTTTTGTATTTTTAGTAGAGATGGGGTTTTGCCATGTTGGCCAGGCTGGTCTCGCCTTGGCCTCCCAAAGTGCTGGGATTACAGGTGTGAGCCACCTCACCCAGATTATTAAATTTCATTAGATTCTGTTTTAGAGTGACTTTCCTGACCTTGTCTTCAGATTCCACTTACCTCAGTGTTTCGAGTAGTGGGAATATATAAATTAACCAAGATATTACTCATCATACTTTAACACCAGCAATAATAAGTACTGATTCCAGGCCTATATTCTTCAGCACAATCACAAATCTCCATAACCTCCATCCACACACAAATGTCATTGATACCTGCAAGTGCCAGAGAGGAGATGCTAATTTGAAAACTTTTATTGGCTGTAATTTGTTTGAAGGTGATGAATTGAATCACAAATCAAGCTATAGGTGTGCTATAATATTCTTCATTAGTATACAGAGTTGTTGGAAAGATGTAGGGAGGGTGAGTCAAGGATGAAACCTCAGATTATTCTTCAGTCAATTATGAAAGATGCAGAGAGGGTGTCAGGGATGAAACCTCAAATTATTCTCATTTCAGGCAACCAATAATTCTTTTGGAGGGAAGGGGGAAGAGCAAATAGACAGTATTTACTAAAATTCCATTTTGAACTTTGTGCCAATGGCAAGGATACTGTTTAGATGATATGAATACTAATATTTTAATAAAATAAAATTAGGAATAATAACAAAGCAATACAAGTCCCATATATTTAGAAATGAAAAGGGTCCGGGCATGGTGGCTCATGCATGTAATCCCAACACTTTGGGAGGTCAAGGTGGGAGGGTCGCTTATGAGCAGGAGTTCTAGACCAGCCTAAGCAACACAGTGAAACCTCATACAAGAAAAGAAAGAAAGAAAGAAAGAAAGAAAGAGAAAGACAGAAAGAGAGAAAGAAAGAAGGGAGGAAGGGAGGGAGGAAGGGAGGGAAGGAAGGAAGGGGCATACTTACAGAAATAATCTGTGAGTTAAAGAAATGAGAACCCTTAAATTTATACAACAATGAAAGCACTGCATACTAAAACTTAAGTGATGCAAACAGAAGTAGAGAAAATAACTATACATTCTTATGACTGTCTACATTAGGAAACAAGAGATAGCAAATTAATGAGCAAAGCATTCAAGAAGTTAGAAAAAGTAATAGAATGGATTGAAAATAATAGAAGGAAGAAAAAATGAAGATGAAATGAGAAATTACTGAAACTAGACAACAAACAACGGGATGATTACCAAAACCAAACAGATTATTTGAAAAGTAAGAGGACCAAGATCTTTCGGCCCTAACCAAAGGAGAAAACAGAGTAAGAGACACCCAAATGAATAAAGCTAGTTATAAAAAGGGTGATGTAACTATAAACCTAGCAGAGAATTCAAAACCTGTTGGAGGAGTATATAAATGAGTATCATGCCAAATTCTGAAAACATAGTTGAAATGGAAAACTTTTGAGAAAAAAAAATAAATTACCAAAACTTTCAGAGAAGGGGACAGAAAATTTAGATAGACCAATAACTATGAAAACATTGAACCAGTCATCAAAAATTGACTCCCAAAAAAGACATTAGGCCTAACTTTTTTAAAAAAATCTTTTTATTTTGAAATAATCTTAGAGAAAAGTTGCAAAAATAGCACTGAGAGTTCCTGTATAATCTTCACGTGGCTTCCCCTACTGCTAACAGCTTACATAACTACAGTATGGTTATCAAAACCTGGAAATTAACATTGGTACTATAATGAAAAGACTAAAATCTTACAGAATTTTACTAGTGTTCTCATGAATGTCCTCTTTCTGTTTTGGTATTCAATCCAGGGTCTTGGACTGCATTTTGTTATGCATCTCCTTAGATGCTTCCTATCTGTGGCATTTCCTTGGTATTTTCTTGTTTTTCATGACCTTGACACTTCTGAAAAGCACTGTTATTTTGTAAAATGTCCCTCATTCAAGTTTGTCTGGTGTTTTCTTATGATTAGATTGAGCTTATGCATTTTTTGTCAAGAATATTATATTTGGTCATTCTCAATGCATCCTACATGAAGAGGGTACATGATATGACATGTCTTATAACTGATAAGATTGTTTATTATTATTGGAACAAATCTGGCCCTTAAAGCCTACATGTCCCGTTGCTCTAAAAAGGGAACCTTGACCTTAAGGTTCAAGAGATCCAGGTTTTTGTTTTTTTTAACTTTAAGTGCAGAGAGTTCATCATAATCATTTCGAGAGTTCATCATAATCATTTCAAGAGTTCCTCATTTCATAACAAAATTATCATGATCAGTCCATTAAATCCGCTCTCTTGCTTTATATCATTTTTTAAGCCCAATGCCATTCACGTTACTTGAAATGCATAAGTGCACACAATGACATCACATGTTCATAAGGACGCTTGTATACGTATGGACACATCTCACACACTGGTGAGGGAGATGTGCACGGAGACAAAGAGAATCTGTAAATTAAAAAACAGAAAAGCCAAGAGAGGCTTGGAAGTGATAATCGTGTCCCCAGGTTGGAGGGATGATGAGAGCAGCTCTCTACAGAGACAGCCCACGGAGGTGAAAGCCAGGCAAAAATGATGAGCAGAAACCACAGAAGGTCTATCCAGACCTGCAAGCAACACTATGAGGCCGCAGGGAACTTACTGGACATGCAGAGAGCTTTCCAGGACTGTCTGCCCTTCTGTCCATTTTGAGCACCCAGTGTTAACCCATTCAGACCCTGGCACGTGGGGGGGCTTCATGTGGACTCACCTGGCAATTCCTTAGGTTCCTAGAAACACAAACAGCCAGAGTCTGAGTGGAATTTTGTTACTGATGTATTTCAGGATTGATAATGAAAAGTAAATTGTTCTACTTAGAGTAGTTATCCTAACACATCCCCCTCAGGAATACGTTCTCTTTTTTCTGCCAAACACTACTTATAGATTTTACAGAAGAACCAGAACTGAGGGCCAGGCCATGCCCTGGGCAGTCCTGGCCACTTGCTTAAGTGATGGGGCTTGTCTGTGGATTATCCTTGTCAGAAAGATGGATGTCACTGCAGTGCTGGTCACCAATGCTGGTGACACACGGTCTTATCCAAAGAGAGACATTAAGAACTTAGTGCTTGCATTCCCCCAAAGTGATCTCAACCTCTTTTTGGAGAAACCGGTTAATTCAATTATGATATACTCAGACAATCTATGGTTTGGACCCACGGAAAATTCTGCTTTTGAAGCATTCTTATTGACACAGGAAAATGTTAATGTCACTTCCAAGCAAATAATATTTAGGGGGTGCCTTTGCACAGAACGTGAACTAATTAGAGCTGAGCAGAAACACACACAAGTCACATAAAAACCTACTGAAAATAAAAGGACACTGGTAATAAGAACTATATTCCATACCATAGCTGATTGGTTTGCTTTTCAGATATCCTGAGCCAGAGAAAATTGCTCTGGGACCATGCAGCGCAAGAGCCTGGGTCCTCACAAAATACCGGGTGAGTGCAACAGCAGAGGTGATCACAAGGGTATTTACGAGTCAGACCTTGTGCAGTTGCTAAGCCTTCACACCTCCTCATGGCCCCTAGTCCCAAGGTCATCCTGGAAGCACAGTCTCTAGACCCTCATCTATAGATTGAAGAGTAGTAGGAAAACTAGATTTTGGGGTATTTGGATATGCAGACCGCAAGAAATACCTGTGCAGTCCTCATTTTCACCCCCAAGGGAGGGATGCAGGGACTTGGATGCTGTGCTATCTCTGAGGCCAAAAGGCACCGCCTGCCGTAGGAGGAGCAGTCCCCTGTGTGCAGCTGGACCCACAAACCCTCCACCAGTTCCTATTTCAGGACACCCTCGTCCAATAGGGATATGATTTTTTTAAAAATGTTCATAAAGCCTCTTAATCCTGAGAAGCGTTTGACTGTGTATTGAGCTCCTGAGAACAAGATTACAAAATATCTAATTATTTTTATTTTTTTTACTGATAGGCCAGGCTGGAGTGCAGTGGCAAGATCATAGTTCACTGCAACCTCAAACTTCTTGGTGCAAGTGATCTTCCTGTCTCAGCCTCCCAAGTAACTGGGACTACAGGCACACACCACCACTCCTGGCTAATGTATTTTTTATTTAATTTTTTTGTAGAGACAGGGTCTTGCTATGTTGACTGTGCTGATCTTGAACTCCTGGCCTCAAGTGATCCTCCTGCCTCAGCTTCCCAAAGTGTTAGGATTACAGGGACAATCTATGCCTGGCCAGGATTGTAAAATATCTATAGAGCATGAGTCCAATTATTTTTATATATAAGCATCCAAATATACCTGGAAAAATCATAGAAGAAAATGGGCCAACAGCTCCCCCTGTTCCTTACACCATATGTGATGGTTTTAAGGAAAGTTAAAATGTTTCCTTAAAAACAGCTTTATTGAGATAATAATTGATATTGAACTTTGTTTTAAGCAAACCAAAATAATGAACTTAGGAATTACTTTTTTAAACTTCAGTGTGTAAGAAAATGAAATAAAAAGCTTCCAGTTGGAAAGGAAAAGAAAAAAACTATTTCTATTTGCAAATGACATGATCTTATGTATGGAAAATCCTAAGAAATCCACAAAAAACTACTAGAACTAATAACCAAGTTCAGCAAGGTTGCAGGATATAAGCACAATATACAGAAATCAATAGTATTTCTATATACTAGCAATGAACAATCCAAAAATAAAATTTTTTAAAATTCCATTTATAATATAATCAAAAAGAATAAAATATTTAGGAATACATCTAATAAAAGCAGTGTAAAATTTATACTCTGTAAATTACAAAACACTGTTGAAAAATGTTAGACTTTTTTTTTTTTTTTTTTTTAACAGAGTTACCCTGTTGCCCAGGCTGGAGTGCAGTGGTGCAATGTTGGCTCATTGCAACCTCTGCCTCCAGGTTCAAGCAATTCTCCTGCCTCAGCCTCCCCAAGTAGCTGAGATTATGGGCCTGCACCACCATGCCTGGCTAATTTTCATATTTCTTTTAGTAAAGACGAGGTTTCCCCATGTTGGCCAGGCTAGTCTTGAACTCCTGACCTCAGGTGATCCACCCACCTTGGCCTCTCAAAGTGCTGGGATTATAGGTGTGAGCCATGGTGCCAGGCCAGAAGATTTAAATAAATGAACAGACATTTCATGTTCATGAATCAGGAGACTAAATATTGCTAAGATGGTAATATTCACCAAATTGACCTACAGATTTAACACAATCTATGTCAATGTATTCCTCCCCCTACCAGCTGGACGTCTTTGCAGTAATGGGTAAGCTAACTCTAATATTCACGTGGAAACTCAAGGGACCTAGAACAACTAAAACAAAATTGAAAAATAACAAAGTAGTAGGAGTCAAACTTGTGATTTAAAAACCTATAAATCTACAGTAATCAAGATATGTGGTACTGGCATTAAAACAGACATATAGATCAATGCAGTAGAACTGAGAATCCAGAAATCTTCATATTTACAGTCAACTGGTTTTCAACAAGAGTGTGAAAATAATTTAATAAGTGAAAGAATCGTCTTCTCAACAAATGGTGCTGGGACAACTAGATATCTACATGCCAAAGAATGAACATGGACTTCCAATTTATTAAAAATTGATCAAAGACTTAAATTTAAGAGCTAAAACTAAAAAACTCTTAGGAGAAAATATAGGAGTAAATCTTCACAACCTTGGATTTGGCAATGTTTTTTGAGATATGACACCAAAAGCATGAACAACAAAATAAAAAATAAACAGGTCTTTATAATATTTAAAACCTTTTTTACGTCAAAGGATGCTGTCCAGAAAGCAAAATGACAACACAGAGAATGAAAGAAGATACTTGCAAATCATATATTTGATAAGAGACGTCTATCTAGAACATACAAAGAACTCTTACAGCTCAAGAAAAATAACCCAATTAAAAAGTGGGCAAAGAATCTCAATCAACATTTGTTCAAAGACGATATACAACTATACGAGTACATGAAAAGATGTTCAACATAACCAACCATTTGGGAAATGCAAGCCAAAACTACACTGAGATACTATTTCACACCTACTATAATAGCTTTAATCAAAAAGCCGGCTAATAACAAGTGTTAGTGAAACAATGGAGAAGCCAAAACCCCCGTACATCATGCTGCATTGATGATGCGAATGTAGAATGGTGTATCCACTTTAGATACCTGTAATTCCAGCACGTTGGGAGGCCGAGGCGGGCAGTTCACCTGAGGTCAGGAGTTTGAGACTAGCCTGGCCAACATGGTGAAATCCGTCTCTACTAAAAATACAAAAATTAGCCAGGCGTGGTGGCACTTGCCTGTAATCCCAGCTTCTTGGGATGCTGAGGCAGGAAAATCACTTGAACGCGGAAGGTAGAGGTTGCAGTGAGCCAAGATCGCACAACTGCACTCCAGCTTGGGCAACAGAACAAGACTCCGTGTCAAAAGAAAAGAAAAGCAAAAGCAAAGAGAAAACAAAAGAAAAGAAGTCTGGCAGTTCCTCCAAAGGTAAACAGTAGGTTACCATTTGACTCAGTAATTCCACTTGCTACAAAATAAACTGAGGAATGTTAAAATTTTAATGAGTTTCTTTGAGCGTTCAGCAATTCAGGAATTCGGCTGCACCAGACCAAAAGCAGTTCAGTGAAGGAATGCAAGGGGAAATTTTTATAAGGTGTTTGTGGAAGACAAACAAAGACAAAGAAAAATTTGATTGGTTAAAGTGGAAAGTCTTGGTTGGAGGTTACTTGGTTTCTGATTGGTTAAGCTTAAGTTTTGTCTTACCGTTGATACTGAGTTGGGTTTTGGTTTGCTTACATAGGAACCCAACATGCTGGAGCAATCTCAGCCTAATGGCCTCCCAATTAATTATTTTAACACATTCCTAGGTATATACCCAGGAGAAGTGAAAACATATCTTCACACAAAAATTTGCCTCTGAATATTTATATCAGCATTATTTATAATAGCAAAAAGGTGGAAAGAACCCAATGTCCATCAACTGATGGATAAATAAAATATAATATGCCAATACAATGGAATATTATTTGTTATAAAAACGAATGATGCACGGATGCATGCTACAACGTGGATGAAACTGAAAAACATTATGCTACATGAAAGCAGTCACAGAAGACCACATATGACCCCATTTGTATAAAATGTGCAGAACAGGCAAATCTATAAAGATAGGAATAGGATTAGTGATTGCCCAGGACTGGGACGTGGGGTGAAGAGATTGGGGAATGATAAATATGCGGTATGGGGTACAGGGTTTCTTTTGGAGGGTGATGAAAGTGTTCTAAAATTGACTATAGTGATGGTCACACAACTGTGAAATATACTAAAAACCACTGGATTGCACACTTTTTTCTTTATTTTTTTTCCATCTCCCTTTCCTTGTATAGTTACACACTTCTTTTTTTTTTTTTTTTTCTTTTTTTTTTTTTGGACAGAGTCTCATCTTGTCACCCAGGCTGGAGTGCAATGGCACAATCTCAGCTCACTGCAACCTCCGCCTCCCGGATTCAAGTGATTCTCCTGCTTCAGCCTCTTGAGTAACTGGGGTTACAGACACCTGCCACCATGCCCAACTAATGTTTTGTATTTTTAGTGGAGATGGGGTTTCACTATGTTGGCCAGGCTGTTCTTGATTTCCTGACCTCATGATCCTCCCACCTCAGCCTCCCAAAGTGCTGGGATTACAGGTGTGAGCCACCGCACCTGGCCTAATTGCACACTTTTAATGAATGAATTTTAAAGTGTGTGATATCTCAATAAAGTTGTTTTTAAAATTAGGGACTTAAAAAAAAAGTCCTAACTTTAAAATAATTTACAACAGAATTCCCTTAACTGTCAGACTTAATAAATGTAATTTTAAAATATGATCCAATTACCACATATTTAAGGCAGGAATTGCTATAAGAAGTGTGGGATACACATGTGGATCAAACTCACTCACCTGCTGTAACAGAGCACCTGTGAAAAAGATATCACTTCTTTAATTCAGTCAACCCCCATGTGTAAAAACAAAACAAAATACAAGGTGTAGTCATATACTTTTTCATAAATGCCATCTCCCAAGAAGAACACCACATCCTCTAAGAAAAGAATGTCAGGTGTATGGGTAAAGCATATATTTTAGCAGTTGTTTCAATGCAGCTCCTCAAGCTGGATCCATACTCTTGGATCAGGACACAGAGGCCTGGCTGAGCTCAGGGCCACTCAGAGTGGGCTGAGCCCCCAGTCCTGGTGATAGGTGAAATCAGACAAAGGATTTGGCTTGAGGGTTTCCTGAAAATTCATTCCACTTCTGGGACACTTTATGCCTTTCCTGGGATATTGACTGGAAGTTACCAAGTCTAAGTAAATAATGAACTGAATATATTTGTATAAGCATGTAAGGAAGAGGTGAACCACAGGGCTGGGTCTCCCTTGAAAGTCCAACACAAGGAATTTGTGGCCCATGAGAGTTTTGTAAGAAAGAAATGATCAGATATTTCATATGATGTCCGGAACTGCAGGATCAAGGAACAAGAAACTCAGACCCCTAAGTAATCCTTGTTTACTGTCTTTTTTTTTTTTTTTTCTGAGGCAGGGTTTCACTTTGTTGCCCAGGCTAGAGTGTAGTGGCACGATCTCGGCTCACTGAAACCTCTGCCTCCTGGGTTCAAGCGATTCTCCTGCTTCGGCCTCCTGAGTAGCTGGGATTATAGGTGAGTGCCACCATGCCTGTCCAATTTTTTGTATTTTTAGTAGAGATGGGGTTTCACCATGTTGACCAGGCTGATCTTGAACTCCTGACCTCAGATGATCCACCAGCCTGGCTGAGATTACAGGTGTGAGCCACTGCACCTGGCAAACTGTCTTATCAGCATATCTACCCTGGAACACAGGACTCCTCACAGATGGAGTTCTAGTTCCCTATAACAGGAGTCAAAGGTCACAAAGGAGGAGACTTCTTATTCTCCATTCATAGGACCTGAGTGGGTATTTTTAGAAAAAGGAGCAAAAATATTTACTTCGTCTTAAATTTAACCTTAAATCTCTTTGTACACAGATTTTTGGTGGATACTTTCTCACAAGACTGTTCTCTATATTCATATATATCACATTCATATGTACACATACCTGATATTCCATTCATAGGGTTATGTTTTCCATCAGTGCCTTTCCTGGGCATTGATGAATTCAGAATTACACTTAAGAGAATAGATAAAATCCAGAATTCCAGATTCATCTGAATTCACATTAGGGCAGCCATGACAAGTCTTTCCACATACTCAACATTTTCTGCACCTAGGATTCAGGAAACTAGGATTTTAGACTTCCTTTCCCCACCACCATTTATCAGCAGCCAGACTTCAATTTCTTAACTGTCAAACAGGGATGATCATACCTGCCATCCTCACAGATCTGGGGAGGTCGTGGGTAAGGAAGTGCTTTGTGAATGCACAGACAGACCTGGGTTTGAGGTTTGTTTCTAACATTTTTTCATGGCAGGACCTTGGAAAAGTTACCTCACCTCACTGAGCCATAGATTTTTTTATCTGTAAAGAGGAACACTAGTATCTGCACACAGATGAGCCATATGGATTAAATGGGATTCAATATATTTGAACAACATACAGTGCTAAATAAACAGTAGCTTTATTTAGCTACTAAATAAAGCTATTACTATTTAATAGTAGTAGCACTTACTATGTGTTGTTTAAATACTATTTAAATGCTATTACTGCATTACACCTACGTTTAAAGCAGTTGCATCAGCACTATTATCAGTTTCATCAGTATCATCCCTAGGCTTGGAACAATCCATAGGCTTGGAAAAATATATTTTAGAGCAGAGGATTGGAAAGAGAAGTTTGGAAAATATGGAGAAGGAGAAAACGCATCACAGGTACTTGGGAAAGTTGGGAGGAAATGGCCTTTCTAGTGTGAAAGGCTGCCGAGAGTCATGGGAAACTGGGTTCAAGAAGTCAACAGGAGCCAGAGACGGTGAATGCCTCTAAAAGTGGGAGTAAGACCTGACAGAGCAGGAGCACTGTCATCTCAGACAAACACTGGCACTTTAAGTTCCATCTCCCTTTCTAGACTCATGCATTTCAAGGAAATCACTTCTCTTCTAACTACAAGCAGCCAGAAAGAGCACAGTAAAACACAGATAAGTAACAGCTTGGGTACAGAGGCAGGTGGGGGGAATGTCTCTTGGGTAACTGTCAAACTTTACCCTCATACAATGGGTCCCAGTAAAACAGTGGGCCTTAATAAGCACATTCCTTTCCCTTCAGGTGCACTAAGATAGGGAAGCTAAAAGCAGACTCAGGGGGATATGCCTGCAGCTGCAGAAAGGTGTATGGGAATGGATACACAACTCTTCCCCCCAGATAAGCACAACAAAGAGACACAGAAGCAGTCCAAGCCTCTGGTAAACTCTCCCACCCTGAATCCTTAAAACTCTTAGTCTGTAAGAGAGTGTGCCTCTGACCTAACTCGGCCAGAAGTTCCTCTCAGTTTTGTTTTCTCTAAAATAAACCTGTCTTGACTGACAAGCCAACTTTTGTGTTTCTTCCCTCTTTCTTTGTTACAAGATCTTTGATCACAGTCCTGAGAGCGTCAGCCTGTGTAACTCTGTTTTTAATATTGTCCAGAATGACTGAACTCTCTTTGCTGACCCAGACCTTGGTGCCAGGGCCTCACAGAAGCAGAGCTTCCTAGTAAATAGGGCTGTGGGCAGGGCCCTTAATAGAGAGGGGTGGCAGTTGGCTCTCGTTAGGGGTGACCGGCTCTCTGTGCCACCCCCCTACCCCCGCTTTGTTCATCGGTGGCCCTACCTCCTGGGGGAGGCCTGATACTGCTGGTGTGTGAGGTCTTCAGCCATGGCCTAATACCTTGGCTAAGTATTTATTTTTAAATCAGTTTATAAAAAAGTAATAGATTATTGTAGAAAATTTTGATACATCTCCAAATCACAAAGAATAAAAACAGTAATTTCATGTCTTAGTTCTAATGACTTTTTGCTTCTCTATAGTTTTAAAAGAGTTTTGTAATGTGCTTTTTTCATTCAGAAATAGATCATGAACGTTTTTTCAAATCATAAATACGCCTATATAATTTTTTGTAAGGATTACACTGTAATCTATCACATAGATTAAATGAGTTTATATATATATACATATATATATATAAGAGAGAGAGAGCTCTTAAACAATCAGTGGCACGTGGTAAGCACGTAATACATCTTAGGAATTATTAAAATATGGATATGTCTATAAGCTATATGTATAATTTAATCAGCCCTTTATTATTGGACTTGAGGGTGGCTTTCACTTTTCACCTCTATAATTATGTGCTAGTGTCCATCCTTGTGAACAAATGCATACTCATCTCTCTAATGATTTCCTTAGGATATATTCCTAGTAGTAGAATAGTTGGGTCACAGAATATATAACTTTTCTGATTATCAATACAGGTTCCTAAGTATGTTTACCAATTTATATGTAGTCTAGGCTATTAAAAAGAAAAACTTTTTTTCTCACCTGATGAGGCTGGGTTTGTAGCTGGTTTCTCCTCTGACAGCGAGGATTTCTGCAGCTGACAAAAATGCGACTGCCCCATTTTATGACAACAGCTGAAAGTTATGACCCCAGAGACTTAAAGAGAAGCTCAAACCAGCTGTGCCATGTAATTCTTCCTGAGGTCTTAGGTAAGGTACCTGACTTGTCTGCATCTTAATTTCTTGACCTGTAAAATAGTTTTTTTTTTTTTTTTTTTTTTTTTTTTTTTTTTTTGTTCTTGTCTAAACAACAATCCGCTTCCCCCCCCCCGCGCGGGGTGTCTCCCTCCCCCCCCCCCCCGGGCCTGCCTCCCCCCCTCCCCCCCCCCCCCCCCCCCCCCCCCCCCCCCCCCCCCCCTCCGCGGCCAGGGCGGGGTGGCGCCCCCCCCCCTGTGTCCATGTGTCCCCTCTCTCCACCGAGCTTTTTCTTCCCCTGTTTGTTTGCTAGATGCTTTCCCCCCCCCCCCCCAACGCCCCCGGTGTCCCCCCCCCCCCCGGGGGGGTGGTTCGTCTTTAACAACACCTGCATCCCTTAGGATTGCTAAGATCAAATGAGAATTTCAAATCTCTTCTTTTGATGTTCAGCGCATAGGAAGGGCTCAAACACGGCAGTGTCATTGGCAGATACAGGAGCAGTATAATTAGTTGTAGCAACACAGCAATAGCAATAGTAGCAAGAACTGAAAAACCCAGCGACAACCCTTGCCTCCTCCTCCTCTCTTGGCTCTAATCAAGTGGAGACAATGTTGGGGTGCAGTGAGCTGGGCCCTTCCCTCACCCAAGCAATCTGAACAATAATAGAGTCTTCAGCTTTCTCCCACCACCAGCCAAGGAAGTGACCAAGACCCAAGCCTCTACTGCCTCAGGCCGTCCTCACCCTCTGGAAGCTAAGCTGATCCAGTGGGAATCCAGCCAGAACTGCCAGAAGGCATTTTATTTTATTTTTACCCATTCTCCTCTACACTCTGTGTAGTCATCCATCCATGTATCTAATATATATGTTGCTAAATATGCATATATCTTTATGAAATATATGTTGTGTTATGGTATGTGTGTAAACATTTCTTTCCCATGGGTAACAAATGACATTGCATAAAGTCTGATACAAAAGTCTGGACTAATTTCTAGAATGTTAAACAGACTACTTCTTCCACAGGACTTTAAGATAATGTGCTGATGAATAGACTATGCAACTTTATTGCATTTATATGGTTTTCAATGCCCTTTGAAATGTGATTAATTCTTTTAAGGATCACGGACCCTTATGACACTAAGCTCATAAATAATTAAATCCAATTAATACTCCAGACTGAACCAAACCTAATTTATTTCAAGTTCTGGTTCTCAGCAGAGGAGCCCTTGGTTCACTACTTCTGAAATAATGTCACTACCAGACTCTATCTTTTCTTCAATTCATTTGAGTACTAAAATATAGGTGACAAAAAGGGGAAGTTATACATGTAGAGTTTACATTAAAATATAGTATCTTATTAATTTGAAAAATGTTAAAATTCAGAAAAGTAGAGAGGATAGTATAAAAAACTACATGCCTCCGCATTTTTTCTTTAAAAAATAATTTATGAAGTATGAAATAATATATGAAAAGCCATTAAAATAATATAAAGAGCATCATTATGCCCATCCCTCAGACTAAAATCTTACAAATACAGTTGAAGGCACCTCCCTGACTCCATTATCCTCCATTCTTTCACTGCCCAAATCACCACTATTCTGAATTTCGTGTTTATTATTATTCCTATGCAATTCTTTTAGCTTTTACTACTCATACAGGCATCCAAAACAATAGTATTGTTTTGTAGATTTTAAGCTTTATATAAATTATATCATACTCTCAGTATCTTTCAACTTTTTAATTTTTTGGAGATTTTTTTTTTCTTGTTAATAAGTATGGCTCTAATTCATTCAAACTCCATTACCATCTGTTTTTATTGCACGATTAAAATTTATTTTTGCCATGACCAGCAATGCTGATGCCAACATTCTCAAACACATCCTCTTTTGTACATGTAAGGGAATTTCCCTAGAATATGTGACCATGTGTTTATAGACAGCAAATCTAAGTTTAAAAAGAGTGAAAACCCAGCCTAATTTTTCCCTAATTATGTAGAGCTCTATAAAATGTCACTATAAGAATGCCTATAAGAATGCCTCATAAGAGTGTATGAGGCTCCTAATAGGACAGACCCGATAGTGATAAACCTCAGATTCCATTGAGGTCCATTACTTTATATCTCTCAAATATATTTTTGAACCCAAGATAAATTTTATTATAAATGCAATCATTTGTTTTGGTGTAAATTTTAAAAAGAAGAAAGTGAAAGAAACAAACATACATAGCAGCAAAATGAGAAAAAGTATTCTACCTATTGGCCCCCACAGAGCTCAGAGAAAGGCCGCCCTCTGGGCTTCCCTAAGCATGGAGAAAAAAAATTCATCAGAATTAAGAATTCCGAATGCCCAGGAAACCAAAAGAATGCTTCTCTCAACATTTTCTGCAAAACCCATATGAACTGGGGGAAGCATCCTCTCTACCTCCTCACCTACAACAACCTACCAACCTGCGGAGAGAGGGCCTTGCAACCATAATGTGGGCTGAGTGGTGGTTCAGAACCTTTTTTGCACTATGGATGCCCTATGACGACTAACACTAGCACTAATACCTCTATCATTCCTACTCCTATTACTAACCTGCATTTATTGAGTTTGCCATATGCCACACATTGTGCTCTGCACTTGCGCAAACTCTGCATTAATGCTCAGAACAACCCAGCATGAAGAAATCATCATGCTGTTCCCTGTGCAGAGAAAGAAGCTAAGACATAAGAGAGGTCAGGTAACTTGCTCAAGATCACCTGACTAACAGTTAATAGCAGCCTGGCCAAGGATTGTGATCCAGATCTCTGTTGGCTCTTGAGCTTACTTAAGTGCTCAGCAGCTTTGCCTCACTGGCTTTTTGATAATACATAACTGTTATCATTGATAACACTTTATTAGACAATGACTGTTATGAATGCTGCTTATCACCCAAAAATAGATGAAAATGAAAATCACCTGTCATTCTAATAGAAGTGTTGTACTTTAAAAAAAAAAACTGCTTTATTGAAATGTGATTCACATACCATATAATTCATCCACTTAAAGGACATTAATTCAACAGTTTTAATACCTTCACAAAGTTGTACAACCATCACTGCAGTCTAATTTTGGAATATTTTCAAGGATCCAAAAAGAAGCCCCATATCCATTCTCCCACCCCGCTACTCCCTAGCTCTGGAAAACCGCTAATCTACTATCTGTCCCTATAGAGTTGCCTATTCTAGATGTTCATATAAATGCAATCATACAATATATGGTCTTTTGGGACCAGCTTCTTTCACTCAGCTTGTTTTCAAAGTCCATCCATGAGGCTGGGTGTAGTGACTCACTCCTGTAATCCCAAAACTTTGGGAGGCTGAGGCAGGAGGTTCACTTGAGCCCAGGAGTTGGAGACCAGCCTGGGCAACATGGCAAGACCTCATCTCTTCAAAAAATACAAAAATTACCCGGGTGTGGTGGCGGGCGCCTGTGGTCCCAGCTGCTCAGGAGGCTGTGTGGGAGGATCACGTGAGCCTGGGAGGTCAAGGTTGCAGTGAGCCCTGATTGTGCCACTGCACTCCAGCCTGGGGGACAGAGTGAGACCCTGTCTTAAAACAAACAAACAAAAAATACAACAGCAAAGTTCATCCATATTGTAGCACGTATCAGAACTTCATTCAGTTGGAACTTATTTCATTGTATATGTCACATTTTATTTATCTACTGGTCTATTGATAGACATTTGGGTTGTTTCCATTTTGGGGCTATTTGTAATGTTGTTCTGAACTTTCATCTACATGTAAGTTTTTCTGCCCATATGTTTCATTTCTCCTAGGAATGTAATTTTAGCTCATATGGTAACTCCATGTTTAACTTTTTGAGGAGCTTCTGAACTATTTCCCAAAGCAGCTGCACCATTTTACATTCCTACTAGCAATGTCTGAGGATTCTGATTTCTCCACATCCTTATCAACAGTACCTGTTGCCTATCGTCTTTATTCTAGTCATTCTAGTGGGTATAAAGTGCACCTACTTTGTCCTTTGAGGCACAAAATGTTTTACTTTTGTTGAAGTTCAGTTTATCTATTTTTCTCTTTTGTTGCTTGCCCTTTTTGTCATATCTAAGGTCAAACCTTATTTTTAATAAAAATATTTTTAACAAATGAAAATCAGAATATATTAGATAAAACACATTGTATCCAATTTTTTAATATCACATTTCATCATAAGCATTTCCAGCTGTATTTACCTAACCCCCCTCAATTTACTTATGTTTATGCTGTCTAGTTGTGTGAAGGCCTCAGAGATTTAGTGGCATTAAAGAAGAAGCTGGAGGTCTGGGTGCAGTGGTTCATGCCTGTATTCTTAGCACTTTGGGAGGCTGAGGTGAGAGGAATGCTTGAGCCCAGGAGCTCAAGACCAGCCTGGGCAACATGGCGAAACCCTATCTCAACAAAAAAATACAAAAATTAGTGGGGCATCGTGACACACACCTGTAGTCTCAGCTACTCAAGAGGCTGCAATGGGAGGATGACTAGAGCCCTTGAGATTGAGGCTTCAGTGAGCCATGATCACACCACTGCACTCCATCCAGCATGGACACAAAGTGAGACCCTGTCTCAAAAAAAAAAAAAAAAAAGAAGAAAAAAGAAGAAGAAGAAGGAGAAGGAAAAGGAGGTGGAAAAACATTGGGGGGGGAAAAACAACTCCAAGCCAGAAAAAACACTGGGGAGAAAAGAAATAACCCCAAGCCAGTAAATCTCCATTCCAAAAATTTAACAATATTTTCTTGTTGAAAGTAATATAATCACATCACAAAAATGTAGAAAGCATAGGAAAAGAATAAAAGTACCCATACTCTGATCACCTAACAGCCCTATCATTATCTTTTTCATGTATTTTCTTCTGTATCTTTAAAAAGCAAATTTTTGAAGAATTGCAGTCATAAACATATTCATATTGACATTCTACTGTTAAAATTTAACCCACCATGAGATTTCTTCCATGTTTTCCTCCAGTTTTTCATAACTATCATTTTTTACCACCTGCAGAATATAACAAGTGAATGTACTATAATTTACATGTTCTTTTATTAGCTATTTCAATTTTTTCAGGGTTCTCTCCTCCCTCCTTTTTTTCTATTGTGAGTAATGCTTAGATGATTATTATTTTTTGCTTGTAGCTGTTTCCATGTTTGAGACTATTTCCTAGGATACATTCCTACAGCTGGAATTGCTAAATTGAAGTTATAATCTTTTGTGTGCCTCTCAATGTATATTGCCAGATTGCTTTACAAAATGTTTGAACCACTTTAAAATGCTACTGGTGATGATTGATGATTCTTTGGGTACTATCATTTAAAAAATGCTTTGCTAATTTGAGTGGGGGAAGAAAATCTGCTTGTTTTAATTTGTATTGTATTGTATTACTATTTAGGCTATACTTAAACATCTCTTCTTAGGTAGGGCTTTCTAGATTTATTTTCTTTTAAGTTAAGTATTAATGTAAGGAACACAGTCAGACCTGTCATATATTAAATATGTGGTTATCTACTTTTATAGTTATGTGTATAGACAGATACTTCAAGGGATCTGGTATTTTTCAGTTTTACTTCAATGGGAAATTTATGTTTATAACTTTGTCATAGAGATATAACTCCAGTAAATTTATTCTATACTGGCTGAATCAGGGTCTGTAAATTGGTGAGTTTTTTTTCCCTTCTAGCCAGAATAAGGGCAAGTGGGGGGTGAAAAGATAGATTAGTAAAAAAACATCCTCATGTAGATAACGTATTATTACGCATAATATTGCTCATGTTAAAATTTTATAGCCAAGTTCCCATCATTTTGTAGACATCTTGTAGTATGTAATTGTTTTAAATATAGCCTATTATTTTAATTATCTCTAATTAAAAGCACTTTCACATATCAATGTGTATTCTAGTAAAAAGGAACTTCAAATTCTATTTTATAATACAGTCTCTATTTCTCTCTTTTAAGTAACTTTATATGTAGGCAATAAGTTCTGGTGAGTTCCTTTAGATAAGCTATGAATTTTAAAACTAACATTTTTTATTTTTATTGTGCTGCAAAAATAAATGTTAAAAGACTTTTCACTGTTTCTTGCCTTCACTAAGTACTTTTCTTTTATCTGATTATTCACATGCTGCTTTCAATGAATACTAACTACTTCGATTTGGCATTCTATTTCATAGTGAGAAGGTGGATTCACCATATCCTAATTGTCATTATTATTCCATTACCCAGGTAGTCCTCAGGAAGCCACAAGAATGTGTCCTGTTATTTGCAGTTACGGTCAGTCATTACCACCTGAATTAATGCACAATTAAGTAAAGTCATGAATATCCTGATTCAGAAACCTGTCTCGAAAAACTGGAGTTAAGAAGGCATTTGGAACAATTTCAGAATATATTTTTTCTTCATTGATTTTTAAAAGAGGCCATCAGAAGTTTACAAAATGATATCTGGCCAGGCACAGTGGCTCGCACCTGTAATCCCAGCACTTTGGGAGGCTGAGGTGGGCAGATCATGAGGTCAAGAGATGGAGACCATCCCAACCAACATGGTGAAACTCCATCTCTACTTAAAATACAAAAATTAGCTGGGCGTGGCAGTGCATGCCTGTAGTCCCAGCTACTCAGGAGGCTGAGGCAGGAGAACAACTTCAACCAGGGAGAAGGAGGTTGCAGTGAGCTGAGATCACACCACTGTACTCCAGTCTGGGTGACAAAGTGAGAATCCATCTCAAAAAAAAAAAAAAAAAAAAAAAAAAGATATCCATTTACTTAGTATTCAACTTGGACTTCTCCCTTGACATTCTCATTAATTTATTATTCTAGGGCTGCTTTAGGAAGTTCCGAGGGTGGGCTCTCATTTCAACCAAAATGAGGGAAAGTCTACCTTACTTCCTCTGCTCCACTTCTCCACCTACATTATTACATTCACCCCTCCTTTCTTTCCCTATTACTATCTTGATCTTCTCAAGGCCCCCCATTCCCACCTTATTTCCTCTTTCTTGGTACCCTTCTTTTGTCTTTCCTGCCCTTTCTTTGAACACCACCAAATAAATATCAAGCCTTATCTCTAGTTTAATGGAACCTCATTTTTCTCAACCCCCCATTCCCTTCCTCCATAGTAACATTTGTTGTTTTTATTGTCATGCACTATCAAAGTAATTCATGCTCATTATAAAATCTGCAAAAACATAAACAAGTAGAAAGAAATGAAAACCATCTGTTATTCCAACTTCCAGAGGTAGCCATTTTCAATTTGTTGCTGCATTTCCTTCAAGTCTCTCTTAATTAAAAAATGTCTTAAACAAATCAGGATCATAGTAGACCCATTTTGTATCTAGCTTTTTCATCTCACATTTCATCATCAGCATTTTACTTACGTAAAATTTTAAATACATCACTGAGATGAAAATTGGAATATCTAGAAAAATAGGATTAAGAAAATGAAAATCAATCCTAGTTTTATCATCCCAAGATAATCACTTTAAATATTTTGATCTATTTCTGGTCTTCTTTTCTATGCATATTTTTAAACAAAAACTGAATCATACTCTACATACAGTTTGTGAGATATGGAATTCTATGTGAAAATTTCCAACATTCATTCAACACTGATTGAGTACTTATCCTTTTCTGGTTTGGGGAGCAAAATGGCAAACTAGACAGAAAATGTTTTTGCCTTCTAGAGCCTACATTCAAGAAGGGAAGAAAGAAAATACGTGAACAAATAAGACAGATATGATGACCTTGGGATGAATGCTATGGAATGAAAGAAAGCAGCGTGAGGAATGGAGACCGGCTCTTTGTATAGAGTGGTCAGAGGAGAGTTCCCTGAGCAGACTTCTAAGAAAAAATAAGTAGAAATGAAAACATTGTATTGTTTTTCTGGATTTTGTGTTATTTGTCATATATTTCAGCTTTTTAAGTGTTTAACTTGTGATTTCTTTTTTTCACGTAGATATTTACCATTGTCACAAACTTTCCAAATATATATATATATTTTTTCTGAGACAGGGTCTTACTCTGTCATCCAGGCTGGAGTGCAGTGGTGCCATCGGCTCACTGTGGCCTCCACCTCCCGTGCTCAAATGATCTTCCCATCTCAGCCTCCCAAGTAGCTAGAACTACAGGTGCATACCACCATGCTCACATGCTCAGCTCATTTTTGTATTTTCTTTGTAGAGATGGGGTTTCACCATGTTCCACAGTCTGGTCTCGAACTCCTGGTTCAAACAGTCCACCCACCTCAGCCTCCCAAAGTGCTGGGATTACAGGCATGAGTCACCACACCTGACCTAATTGTGTGTGTGTGTGTGTGTGTGTGTGTGTGTGTGTGTATGTGTATATATATGTATATGTGCGTATATATATGCACATATACATATATATGTGTGTGTGTATATATATATATATATATATATATATATTTTTTTTTTTTTTTGAGACAGATTCTTGCTGTGTTGCCCAGGGTGGTGTAGTGCAATCCTGGCTCACTGCAACCTCCACCTCCTGGGTCCAGGCGATTCTCCTGCCTCAGCCTCTCAAAGTTCTGGGATTACAGGTGTGAGCCACCATGCCTGGCGATTTTTATATATTTTTGTAAAAAGTGGGTCCCTAAGTTGTATCAGCTTCAATCTTCAGGAACTGCAGACCTATTCCTAGCAGTCCTGCCTGTGAGGGAGACTAGGAAGTGTAACTCTTTTTTCTTTTCTTTTTTTTTTTTTTTTTTAAGAGATGAGCTCTTGCTATGCTGCCCAGGCTGGCATGCAGGGCTCTTCACAGGTGTAATCACAGTGCACTGCAGCCTCAGACTCCTGGCCTCAAGTGATCCTCCTGCTTCAGCCTCTCAAGTAGCTGGACTACAGGTGTGTGCCACTGTGCCTAGCTCATAGGAGATATAACTCTTAAGGGAAGAAGAGTGTTGGGTGGCACTGGCTCAGCAGACCAGAAACCCAACCTGGCAGTAGAAAAGCCAAGAACAGATTCATCCTGCACAACTCTGGAAAGGCTTAGGATTTGGAGGCCCCAACTACATCTGAAAGGGAGGCTGAAAATAGGGGGATGGGCTAAGTATGTGTCTAACCAGAAGTTCTCTCCCAGATTCTGGCTGCCACCTCATGCAGCTAGATAACCCGCCTCCCCGTACTCAAACTCATCCTATAGCTATCATTACCAGTCATTTCCCTTCTTCAGACATCTCGTTTATGTTCCAACAAGTCAAAGACTTCTGAAACGAAGTGTCTGCTTGCATTCAGATAAGCCCTATGCTTTTACACATTAGTTTGTTTCTTAATTTAAATAATTTTGAAACCTAGACTGATTTCTGCAGAAAGTGGAAGATTGAAAAGCAGTCAGAAGAGGACAGGAATTAAATTCTGGTCCTGCTGAGGCCTTAACTTCCTGTTAGAAGAAACATGTGCTTTGCAGACTCCCAGCCTAGATGCCAGGCTGAGCAGCCAAAGAGGCAGCAGCGGTGTTTAAATTCTTGTCAAATTTGTAAGTGACATGAAGCTAAAGATGCGTTCTTTTTTTTTTTTTTTTTTAGAGACAGGGTCTTCCTCTGTTGCACATGCTATAGTGCAGTGGCACAATCATAGCTCACTGCAGCCTCAAATTCCTGGTATCAAGTGATCCTCCCACCTCAGCCTCCTGAGTAGCTGGGACTACAGGCATGTCCAGCCACACTTGGCTAACTTAATTTTTTTTTTTTTTTTTTTTTTTTTGTAGAGACAAGGTCTCACTATGTTGCCCAGGCTGGTCTTGAACTGCTGGGCTCAAGTGTTCCTCCCACCTTCGCCTCCCAAAGTGTTGGGATTACAGGAATGAGCCACCGTGCCCAGCCTGAAATGTCATATCCTTCATGTGCTGCTCACTCTGTGGTTCGATCAAATATAGTGGTGGAATTACCATCACTTATTTTGCCACCTTTGAGTCTCGGAGCCAAGATCCTTGCAGCTGTGTGGATCCTATATTGCACTGATAATGTGGACAGATTTACATAAATAACTTGCTATTGAATATTTTTTAGAAGGATTTTGTAATTTAGAAATATAGAAGATTTTCCAGCTGTAATTCCATATGTATGAATATATATACAGTATGTGAGCTCAGCATTGTATGACAGTACAGCCTGCAGCACCCTACCTGTGGGTTCTCAGTACTGGCTACAAGTTAGAATAACCTGGAGAGCTTCTGAAACATTCCTGAAGGAATGTGAGAAATAGCCAAATCACGGTCAAGGAAGGGGAAGACTTTATTGAGCAGGTATTATCCTGGTTCTTTTTTTTTTTTTTTTTCTCCCCTTTTCCGCCCCTCCCGGGGGGGCCCCTAAAATAATGATTAGTGGGAACATGGCAAGGAAGCAACCATCACTAGGAGGAAGCTTCACCTATTCAAAGTCTTGTTAGTCATGAGAAAAGAGCCCTGAACTGGTCAGAGGACTGGTGACTGGTGCCACATCTAAACTCTGCCACTTTCCTCCTTTGTGAGATTGGACGTGTTACCTAACCTTTCAGCTGCAGCCTCATGTCTGAACAGCATGGGGTTGTAAGAACATTAAATGAAGTGGGGTTAAAAATACACCCAGTGGGACTAGCAGCCATTATCTTAGGTGAAACAAGCAAGGCACAGAATGTCAAATATCACATGTTCTCACTCATAAGTGTGTACTAAAAAATGCGTGCACATGGATGTAGAGAGTGATAGACAATGGAGACTCAGAAGGGTGAAGGGGTGGGAGAAGGGTGGATGATGACCAGTTAGTTAATGGGTACAATGTATGTCAATCCGGTGTTGGATACCCTAAAAGCCCTGAGTCACCCCTATGCAATCTATGCATGTAACAAAATTTCACATATACCCCATAAATTTCTCCAAATGAAAATAAATGAATTTAAAAATGCATCCAAACTGTATGGGGTTGCACACCGGTAAAGAGTTATTCTTTCACAGGGTTATTAGATTGGTTCACCAGAGAAATGTGACAGATACTAAATCCAGACCTCAACAAAATAATTGACATTGTCTTTCACTGTACCCTTTAGGAAAGGCTGGAAAATATGAGTCCGAGGCTGAGATAATTAAGTGGGTTAGGGATTTGCAGAATGATTGTATCTAGGGGTGCTAAACTAGTGGATTGATGGGAAATTTCTATTGGCCTGCTACAGGATCTTAGGATAAACTCTATTTTTTTAAAACAACATTTAAATTCTTGTCAAATTTGCAAGTGACATGAAGTTAAAGATAGAAAACTTATCAGAGACAGGATTGAAAACATCCTGGCAAGCTAAAATTTTCAAGATGAAATTTAACTAAAATAGTTGTCTTATAGCAAAAATAAAATTTGCAAAGATCTTTAAAAATTGTAATTTCCAGAGCTAATAAGAGTTTAGAAGAACAGATAATTTCATATATTCTTAGTAAGAACATAAATAGGTAACTTTTTAAAGGAAATTGACAATATATAACAGGCTTTATTTATTTATTTGAGACGGAGTTGTGCTCTTGTCACCCAGGCTGGAGTGCAATGGCACGATCTCAGCTCACTGCAACCTCTGCTCCCGGGTTCAAGCAATTCTCCTGCCTCAGCCTCCCGAGTAGCTGGGATTACAGGCACCCACCACCATGCCTGGCTAATTTTTGTATTTTTAGTAGAGACAGGGTTTTACCATGTTGGCCAGGCTGGTCTCAAACTCCTGACCTCAGGTGATCTGGCTGCCTCAGCCTCCCAAAGTCCTGTGATTACAGGCATGAGCCACTGTGCTGGCCCTATCACAGGCTTCTTTGACCCAGAAAGTCACTTCTGAAAATTCAAAAATGTGTAAAGTAACAAAACTAGAGAGGTATATTTAGCATTATTTATGGCAGTGAGTAACTATAAATAACATGTATATCTAATAATATGGATTTCTAAGTAAATGATCGAGTTTACACAGGATAAAGTTCTACATAGCAACAGTTCTCACCTGGGAGTGATTTTGCTCTCTGAGGGACAAAAATGTCTGGAGACAGTTTGGGTTGCTCCCTGCAGCAGAGTGGGGGAGGTGCTGCAGGCATCCAGTGAGTAGAGATCAGAGGTCTGCCACATCCTACAACGTACATAAAAGCTTCCAACAACAATTATCTGACCCCCAATGTCCATAGTGTTATAGTGAACCCCAAGTTTCTCTTCAAAGAATCAACATGTCAGCATGTTCAGCTCTCTCATTCTTCCTCTATTTTAAAGTTTAACTTCCTTGTAATTCCAGTAAAGAAACTTTTCCACTGGTTCTAATCAGTAGTTCACATCTGCTCCCCCGTCCTGACTCATCCCAGTCACCTGATCACACATGGCTACCTGCTCTGACATGTCCGTAACCATCCTTCCCACAAAAGCACCCACCCTGCCACTCCAGCTCGGACCGCTGCTCTTTTTAAAATAGCCAGTCAAGATTAGTCTAGCTTGTGTGGTCTAACCCTAGCCAATAGGGGACGACATAGCAGTAGGGACGACCCCTGTTAGGCATGAGTACCCCCTTCCCCACTTGCCCAAGCGGCCATCATTGCTCAGTCCACACACTCCCACCCTTCTATAGAAGTAAACTGCCTTGCTGGGAGGATTCATCTTCGAATGCTATTTCTTTTGCAGCATCGAAATTTTACTTACAACAATAGTGCCAACATCAAGGAACCCTGTTGTGTAGTCTTTAAAAATTATGTTAAGGAATTATAATGATAAAGTAAAATACTCAAAATATCTTGTAAAAAACTTTTAACAGGTTACAAAATGGTAAGATTTTCATCTGTGTGTGTGTGTAGAAAAAAATATTTAATAGTTATTAATGAGTAGCAGGATTACCAGTGTTTAAATTTCCTCCTGTGTGCTTTTCTGAACTTTCCCAGGTTTCTTATATCACGTGTGTTACCTTGAAAACCAGCAAATAAAAATATTCCATGAAAATGAATTATCAAGGATTGGTCTTTTCTGTAGGCAGTGTGAAAAAGCTTTGATGGATATTGTTGATGGAGAGCCTACATTCTTAGATTATATTAACCGAGATGTAAGATCTGGAATGAGTTCACTGTCCTCTCTCCTGTGTGGACGAGGTTTTACCTGGAGTCTTGTGTTCAGGAGTCTTCATATGCACACTGCACCTATTGTGCAGAGAAAGGTGTGTGTGTGCGTGTGTGTGTTTATATTCCTTGATTTGGTAGAAACTGATCCAATCAGTTTATTGGATCAGACTTGATCCAATAAACTGAAAGTCGTTTTTAGGTAATGCTGGGATGACTCTGGGTGAATGCTCAGGCTTGCAGAGTTCCCCTTCTCCCTTTCCCATGAGGTGTGGACAAACTTTTACATTGTCCCAGTGGTGACAGTTAGGGAGGAGGGTCCACCCTTGGTCCTGCAGATCCTCCCCTCCCTCTTTCAATGCTGTCCCCTCCCTCTGCCAGTCAACACTGCTGCACGGGGTGGTGACTGCTGAAGCCTGAGACTGAGGCACCTTTCTTCCTTCTCTAGTCCTGGCTGGGGCCCTTTGTCTTCCATGCTCGCTGGCACCACCTCATTCCCCCTTGTGCTGTGGACCCCTGAGGCAGGCCTGTGATCTCACCTGGGTCACACCCTCTGGTAAGCTTCTCAGCCAGACTCCCAGACATCGTCTGCAACCTTCTGTGGAGGTCCAAGGAAATCCTGGGTCCTGGCAACATGGGCAGCAGGCCTGCCTGGGGAGAGTTTGACTCAGCCCTCCTGCTAAAATGGGTTGCTGAGTTATTTATTAATGGTGTGCTCTTTTTCCATGTGTAATTTTTAGTGGGATTAGGAAGCACTTTTTATTCTGATGTAGTTTCAAACTTATACGAAGTTGCACATACCTTTTGCCAAGATTCACCAGTTGTTTGCATTTTGCCATTTTTTCCTCTCTTCATGTTTGTACTTATGTGTGTGTGTTATGTGCGCATCTACATAGTAAACAATTCAGAAAAACAAATTTATCTACATAGTATAATAGATACACACATACATACACATAAACATATTTGTTTTTCTGAATCATTTGATAATTTTTATATACAAGTTTAATATAGCTCCTATCAAAATCCCCAGAAAAATTTTGATATAGACAAGATTATTCCAAAATTTATATGAAAAGCAAAACGAACTAGAATAGCTAAAGCAATTCTGAAAAAAATAGTAGGAGAACTCAGTTTATCTGATTTCAAGATGTTATATAGAGTAGTTAAGACTGTGACAGGGACGGGCACGGTGGCTCAAGCCTGTAATCCCAGCACTTTGGGAGGCCAAGGCGGGCAGATCACGAGGTCAAGATATCGAGACCATCCGGGCCAACATGGTGAAACGCTGTCTCTACTAAAAAATACAAAAAACAATTAGCTGCACATGGTGGCACATGCCTGTAGTCCCAGCTACCTGGGAGGCTGAGGCAGGAGAATTGCTTGAACCCGGGAGGCGGAGGTTGCAGTGAGCCGAGATCGAGCCACTGCACTCCAGCCTGGTACCTGGCAACAGAGAAAGACTCTGTCTCAAAAAAAAAAAAAGACTGTGTGATATTACTGGAGGAATAGACACATAGATCAAAGGGACAAAATAGAGAGCCCAGAAATGTACCAGTATAATACAGCCAATTTATATATTTATATATATATATAAAATATATATATATATATATAAATATATATAAAATATATATTTATGACTTTCATCTGTTTTGTTTTAGAGATGTAGTTTGTTATGTTGCCCAGGCTGGAGCGCAGTGACTATTCACAGCTGTGATCACTGCACACTATAGCCTTGAACTCCTGGGATCACGCAGTCCTCCAGTCTCAGCCTTCTGGGTAGCTGGGACTACAGGCGTGCCTCATTGCACCTGGCTTCCAGTAAACTGATTTTTGACAGAAGTGCAAAAGAAATACAGTGGTGGAAAGACAGTCTTTTCAACAAATGGCACAGGAACTGAACCTTAAGTTTCACACCTTATATAAAAATTAACTTAAAATCGATCATATCTTTAAATGTAAAACTTTAGAAAAAAAGAAAATGTTTGCTATATAGGGCTCAGTGATGAATTCTTAGACATGAAATCAAAAGCATAATCCATGAAAAAACTGATATATTGAACTTCATCAAAATTAAGGAATTTTGCTCTTAAGTGAGTGAAAACGGAGGTTGCAGTGAGCCGAGATCGCGCCACTGCACTCCAGCCTGGCACCTGGCAACAGAGCGAGACTCTGTCTCAAAAAAAAAAAAAAGATGAAAATGCAAGCTACAGGCTAGGAGAAAACATCTGCAAACCACATTTCTGACTAAGAATATATCTAGAATATGTAAAGAAGTCTCAAAACTCATTAGTAATAAAACAATCCACTTAGAAAATGGGCAACAGACATGCAGTGACATTTCCCTGAAGATGATACACAGATGGCAAATAGGCACATGAAAAAATATTCAACATTACTAGCCATTAGGAAAATGTAAATTAAGACCATGATGAGATATGATTACATACCAATTAGAACAGCTAGGATAAAAAAAAGTGACAACAGCAAATGCTGGTGAGGATGCAGAGAGACTCGATCTCACATATTACTGGTGAGAATACAAATGGTACAAACACATTGGAATACAGTGTGGCAGTTTCTTTAGAAGCTAAACACAATCATACTCCTGGGCATTTATCCCATATAGATGAATATTTATATTCACACAAAGGTTATACATAAACGTTCACAGCAGCTTTCTTTGTAAGACTCAAAACCAGAAACAACCAAAACATCCCTTAACAGGCAAATGGTTAAACAAACTGTGGTACATCCATATCATGGAATACACTTGGCAATAAAAATGAACAAACTATTGACTCATGCAAAAACTCAGATGGACTCTAACAGCATTATGTAGAATGAGAGAGGCCAGTCTTGAAGATCACATGTTATACGGTTCCATTTATATAATATTCTCCAAATGACAAAATTATAGAGATGGAAAACAAGTTAGTGGCTGCCAGGGTTTATGGGAGGTGGAGAGGGGTGTGAATATAAAGGGATAGCATGACATCTCTTGTAGTGATGGAACAGTTCTGTATTTTGATTGCAGTGGTAGTTATGCAAATCTACACAGGTGATAAATGGCACTGCACGAAATTTCAAGGGACCCCCAAAGAACAGAAACAATCTCAAAAAAGAAGAAGGCTGGAGGACTCACACTTCCTGATCTCAAAACTTACTACAAGGCTATAGTAATCAGTGTAGTACTGACATACAGACATACTGACCTATTAAATAGAATAGAGAGCCCAGAAATAAACCCACACATATGTAATCAAATGATTTTCAACTAGAGTGACAAGACTATTCAGGGAGGAAACCGCAATGTTTTCAACAAATAGTGCTGGGAAACTGGATATCCTTTTTTTTTTTTTTTTTTTTTTTTTTTTTGAGACAGAGTCTCACTCTGTCACCCAGGCTGGGGTGCAGTGGCGCCATCTCAGCTCACTACAACCTCTACCTTCTGGGTTCAAGCGATTCTCCTGCCTAAGCCTACTGAGTAGCTGGGATTACATGCTGCCACCACGCCCAGCTAATTTTTGTATTTTTAGTAGAAACAACATTTCGCCATGTTGGCCAGGCTGGTCTTGAACTCCTGACCTGACAGGATCCACCTGCCTCAGCCTCCCAAAGTGCTGGGATTACAGGTGTGAGCCACTGCACCTGGCCTGGATATTATGTTATATAAAATACACATAACATAAAACGTTATGTATGTTGTCTAGAGGTGTCTGGCTTCCAGGAACTGTTCTGCGCCAGTCAGGGAAGGTGATGATTTCAGGTTCAGAAACTGGTTCACTCCACCATAACATAAGATGTGGAATCTCATCTGGAAAGCACCAGACCCTCTTAGGAAGACAAAGCCTATGCTCAGGGGTTATGTGACTTGCCCACATCACACAGAATAACACAGACACCAGCCCTGCATGCAGGAGGCTCCCAGTTTGAGAGTGACTGGGTATTGCTGGTCAGAACCAAACTGGGCATTGTGCTCTTACTGTGTCCCATTATTTTATCGTTAAGACTCAAACAACAAGACTGGTATCACTGAATTGTATACTCAAAAATAGTTAAAATGGTAAATTTTAAGTTGCATATATTTTATAAAACAATGAAGTTGGACTCTTACCTTATACTATATATAAAAATTAACTCCAAATGAACAAAAAACTTAAACTTCAGAGCTAAAACTATAAAACTTCTAGAGGAAAACAGGGAGAAAGCTGCAGGGCATTGAATTTGGCAATGATTTATTGGATATAACACCCAAAGCACTGGCAACAAAAGAAAAGGTAAAGTGGACTTCATAAAAGTTCAAAACTTTTGTGCATCAAAGGACACTATCAACGGAGTAACAAGACAACTCACAGAACATGATAAAATATTTGCAAATGATATGTTAGATAAGAGATTAATATCCAGAATATATAAATAACTCCTACAAGGAAACAACACAAAACCAAACAATCCAACATGAAAACTGGCAAACAAAGAGGGTAAGACAATATCTTATTCTCCAAATAAGATAGACAAATGGACAATAAACATATAAAATGATGCTCAAGGCCAGGTGAGGTGGCTAATGCCTATAATTCCAGCACTTTGGGAAGCTGAGGTGGGTGGATTATTTGAGGTCAGGAGTTCAAGACCAGCCTGACCAACATGGTGAAACCCCATCTCTATGAAAAATACAAAAATCAGCCAGGTGTGCTGGCACACATCTATAATCCCAGCTACTCAGAAGGCTGAGATATGAGGATGGCTTGATCCCAGGAGGTGGAGGTGGCAGTGAGCCGAGATGGTGCCATGGCATTCCAGCCTAGGTGACAGAGTAAGACTCTGTCTCAAAAAAATAAAAACAAAAAAAGATACTGAAATTCACTAATTATTATGGAAATGCATTTCAAAACCACAATGAGATGCCACTTCACACCCATTAGGTTGGTTACTATTAAAAATGAAACAAAAACAAACCAGAAAATCACTGTTGGTGAGGCTGAGGAGAAATTGGAACCCTCGTGTCTTGCTGGTGGGAACATAAAATGGTGCAACCACTGTGGAAAATGGTATGGCCATTCCTCAAAAAATTAAAAGTAGAGTTACCATATAATCTAGTAATTCCACTTTCAAAAGAATTGAAAGTGGGATGTCAAAGAGGTATTTATTTGTACATCTATGTTCATAGCAGCATTCATCGTAATAGTCAAAAGGGTAAACTGACCCAAATGTCCACTGATGGATGAATGGGTAAACAAAATGTGATATGTACATACAATGGAATATTATTCAACCTTAGAAAGGTATGAGATTCTAATACATGCTACACACTTTCAAGAATGAACCTTGAAAACAGCGTGCTAAGTGAAATACGCTAGATACAAAAGGATGTACGATTTTGCTTGTATGAGGTTCCTAGAATAGTAGAAAACGTAGAGACAGAAAGGAGAATAGTGGTTACCAGGGGCTAGGAGGAGTGGGGGAATGGAGAGTTATTCCTTAATGGATATGGAGTTTCAGTCTGGGTTGATGAAAGCTTCTAGAGAGGGATAGTGATGATGATGGTTGGACAACAATGTGAATGTACTTAGTGCCACCGAATTATACCCTTCAAAATTATTAAAATGGTAAATTGTGTGCTATGTATATTTTACCACAATAAAAAAAAGACATAGACATAACACACCTTCACTCAACTGCAGTGGCCAAACTTCAAGTACTCAATACTCATGGCTAATGGCTATTGGAGATCACAGGCCTAAAATAGAGGATTTTGGAGGTGGCATATATTTGGTGGGACCATAAGTGTAATTTGGTTTTGACATGTAGCTTAAGAATATCAGCTTCCTTCCTTTAGTCAACAATAAAATAATGAGAAACAGTAAGAGCACCATGTATAGAGTTTGGTTCTGACCAGCAGTGCCGAGTCACTCTCAAACTGGGAGCCTCCTGCGGGCAGAGCTGGTGCCTGTGTTATTCCATGTGATGTGAGCAGGTCACGTAACCCCTGAGCATAGGTTTTATCTTCCTAAGAGAGTCTGGTGCTTTCCAGATGAGATTCCACATCTTCTTACGTTGGAGAGAGATAAAATACCTAAGTAAGTTCCAGGAAAGCACACAGACGAAACACATGAAGACTGAAACCACAATGATCCAGAAAAAGCTAGTGCTCGGTTATCATTTGCTTCAGCATCCCAGTTTCCCCTGATCATTTTTTTTTTCCTTTTCGTATTTTTGAGACAGGGTCTTGCTTTCTAGTTAGGCTGGGGTAGTTGTGTGATCATAGATCATTGCAGTCTTGAACTCCTGGGCTCAAGCAATCTTCCCTTCCCAGCCTTTCAAGTAGTTGGGACTACAGGCATGTACCACTATGGCCAGCAACTTTATTTTCTGTAGATATGAGGTCTCATAATGTTTCCCAGGCTGGTCTTGAACACCTGGCTTCAAGTGATACTGTCACCAGAGCCTCCCAAAGTCATTAATTATCTTGATGTATTTCCTCTCGTTAGCTTGCCATTTTCCAGCAGGATATTGTGTGGTCCAATTTCCCTGTTCTGCTCTCAAATGACTGACAGGGGGCTGGCATCCCCGGAGTCACCTCCGTGCAGATGGGGCACCGGAGCACAGCTCTGTACCTCCCAGCAGAGGTCGTGCAATGAGGAGGATGTGAGTATCCACCTTTGTCAGTACAGGCTCCGTGAAAGTAAACCATACCACCAAATAAATGGTTTAATTTTATTTCAAAATTGTACAAAATGGCCATAAGCGGCTATAAAAAACTTTGTCTTCAGAACATGTGGAAATTCAGAAACAACAAAACAGGTATCATTCACAGTGTAATGGAAAAGCTTTTTCTGAGGCAGGAATTATAACTCTTCCTTCTTTTTCCCCAGTCTTTCATGGTCTCCCTCCCGGAGGGCTCGAATATAATTGGTAAATCCCAATTCCTGTGGGGAAGAGGGAGAGAGAGAGAGAGAAGAAGGAGCTTTAATCCCTGAGCTGGCTGTGCACTCTCCCTCTACTCCCCCACCACCCCACCTTTCCAGGGGCTCATTCCTGCGACAAGGAAGAGGTGGGCAGACTTCTGCAAGGTAGAGAGGGTCTGCTTGGCTTCCACCAGCCCTGACAAGTAAGAAAACCCCTCGGCATCTGGAGTCCAGCCTGGCTCTGGGGAAGGATATCTGTGACTCTCCTCCCTTGAACTCTCCTCCAACAATGTCAAGCCTCAGCCAGGCCCAGGGCCTGTGGTCTCTCAGTGCAGTGTTTCAGCTGACTTCTGTGGTTTCTGGAATGCCGCTCAGTGCTGCCCCTCCTCGGTGGAAGTTTCCCTGCCCATCAGCAGAGCGACCCCCAGGGGCAGACGTCTCTCCCAGACTTACTGTGCGGTCGCTATCATACTTTTCTGTGAACTTCCCCGTAGTGGTAGTAGTGAAAAGTGGGGTAGCCCTTGACAGCCTCCTGCTGGCACAGGTCTTGGTTCTTGTCTTTGACACAGTCGACAGCAGCACAAGCAATCTAGGGGGCAAGGTAAGGAGAGTCGACACAGGGCATCCTCAGGCTGAGGCCTGGACCCCACAACAGAGATTGCACATCTAGCCCACGTCACAGACCCACTCCGATTTTTCTCTCCAGTGGCAGGAAGGAACTGAACCAAGGCACCCTCAGCTCAGAGCTCCTTCGAGATTGATGGTGCTTGTTTTCAATTTCCAAGGCAGATGGGTAAGGTTAGGGGACTCGGCCTGGAGTGCCTTCAGACTGTCCTTGAAAATCAAGAGTATGATGATCATAAAGGAAATGATGACTTGAAAGCATCTGTAAACACCACAGGTTCCATGGAGCTTTCTGTAAGGCACTGTAGGATTCAATCACTTATCAACTTAGGTTTCCGGAACATTTGCTTGGAGTGGACAGTGTAGTGCCAAGGTTAAGAGCAAGAGCTTTCAAGTCAAGTTTCCCAAGTGCATTCTTGGTTTGCCTGGACATTGAGACTTAAGGAAAATGACCCAGGCTCTTGGTGTCTCAATTTTTTCAGCTGTAAAATGGGGACAATAACAGTATCTAGACTATCAGGATATTGTGAAGCCTGAATAAGAGAATTCAAGTGAGGCCAATCAGCACAGGACCTAGCCCAGGATTTGTGGTCAGGAAATGTCAGCTGCTATTAGTGACTTCTTCTGACTCCATATACAAGCTCTGTCCCCCACTAGGGGCTCAGAGTCTGGGCAGGGGTTGGATAAAGAGACAGTTCCAACATGGTGTGATGTGAGGGATGAGGGAGGTGGTCCAGGTGCCAAGAGAACCCAGGTGAGCGGGGCAAAGGTGCTCTGTATGATTCACCATCTGAGCCAAGACTGGAATAGGAGGAGACCGGGGGACGCACATCTGGAAACTGGAGGAGTCCTGCATGACTAAAGTCTTCAGAATGTTGGCCAGAAAGTGGTTTCCACATTGGCCACTGGTCTCTTCTTGCCCATCTAGCAAATTCCACTGCTGCATAATTTTCCTCATCATGTGTTGCTCTTTCAAAAGAAGAAAGTATAAAGCAGAAATGGGGAACTTGTTTCCTGTTGAGGGTTATATACCACGGAAGCTGGCGAATGGGTCCTCAATGGCCATACCCAATACAGAGGTGTTACAGAAGGCAGGGCAGATTCCCATGAGAGGGAGTCCTCCCGCCAGGCAACACGCACTGAAACCCTGCTGTGTGCCAAGCCTGCTCTAGATGCTGGGGGAACAACGTTGACCTTGACAAAGTCCAGTTATCAAGCATCTGCTGTATAACGAATGAGATCATTTTAGATAGAGCTCAATTAATGCTTGGAAGAAATTAAAAGAGAGTGATTCAATTTGTTGAATAACCATGATTCACACAGTTCTTTGGTTGATGGTTATTCACGTTCAGACACAGGCCCCTTTCCAGGTAGGACAGCCCTGCAGGCCCCCATGGCCATGTTTACACATCATGTCCCTCGTGCCCAGGTGAGCTGCAGGACGGATAGCTGGAGAGAAGAGTAAGGTGTGGCCTCCCCCCTCCACCGGGTGCCACCCTTATGCCCCTCACCCTCACGCTTCCCTTCTACTCTTCAGCTACGTAACATTCTATATGGCGAGACTTTTGAAACAGAGTTTACAAACTTGCTGCCTGCAATCTGTATCTGGCTCTCAGTCCTGTTCTATTTGGCCCACATTGAATTTAACCAAAAAATAAATAAATAAATAAATCTGAATTAACTGCCAACATAGAAATGGAGCCAGAAGATTTAATATAACAATTTGGCTTTCCAACTTCTCTTTAAAAGTCAGAAGACTTGATGGCACTTACCCTGCATTCCCACAGGCAACAACTGGCTGGGCGGAGAGGCAGCTGTCCTTCAGGCAGGCTAAACGTACCTTCCCCAGCGTCCCCTGGAGCCCAATTCACCCAGGCCACCAGACTGGCCCCCTGCGTACTTCTGAGAACCCCAGCACACCACTTAAGCACTTTATTATTTAAAAACATGAGGCAGATGCTCTCCTGGCCAAATTGTGGGATTCCATTTCTTGGGGCAGGCTCTATGGGACCGGGCCCAAGGGACATGGGCATCCATACACTCTCCTTCCCTGCAGCCAGCGGCCGAGGCCCTGTGTCCAGCCCAGGCCAGGGGCTGCTGCTCCACTGTGAAAGTCCTGGACGAGCATGGCTCTGGGCTGCTGCTCTCCCTGCATCTGCTTTAAATTATGAATTTAATTTGTATACATGCCCTGGAGCTATTGGAAACACAGTGTATAGTTTTATAAATCTACTAAATTAGAAATGTGTACTTGTTCTGAATCACCTAAACTAGCTGCCAGCCACACACACGGAATACAACTTCTAGCTGCAAAGGCAAATCCATGCATAATTTCCGCAGAAATGGAGGCAAATGTGTGCCTCCCCTAAGGCAGCAGCTTGGACTCTTTGGAAAGAAGACAGTGAAGAAAGCTCTTCTCAGTGATCGAAATTTCACCTGTCTAAATGCCGGTCCCCCTTACACCCAACTCAAGATTTGCACTGATCACCTGCAACGCAGAACATCTGTGATTTCTCGATTTGTTCTACGGTGGTCGGCACGAATTCCTGAGGAACACGCTTCTGCTGTCCTGCCACATCCCCCTCAGACCAGCCCTTGCCGCAGCACCTGCTGCTCTCGGCCTCAGAGCATCCTCCCAGCCTCAAGGAGCTGAACATAAGGCCAATGACAGATGGAGATCTAGAACAAGTGACCTGGCTTCCTTGGCCTTTGAGTGGAACAGCTCTGTGTCACATTTCCTGGTAAAGTCTCCCTTGGGACTGAGCCTTGGTGACCCATGCAGTCATCTGCCCATAAAACACCTGCTTTGGTTCCTCCCTTTTCATGTCTCACTTCCAGGATCCCCTCTGCAACTTCCTGAGATCGCTTCCCAGAGAAATTCCCTGCACATGAGCCCAGGAGCAGGGTCTACTTCTGGGAGAACTCAATCTCTGACAATGCCTATTTGTGAGTGTCACTCTGCCTGTCTCCGGCTGACAGACTCTGGGCTAGTCATACAATCTCTCTAAGGTTCAATCACCTCTTCAGCAAAATGAGCATTGTAACAATACCTAGATGAGCAAGCTATTGTGAGGACATGGTGTAAGCAATGCTTTCAGTGGAAGAACTCTCAGTAAATATCAAATATGTCATATTGTTCCTTTATCCAGTCAACATTTACACAGGTCTAAGGTGTCATGACTGTGGGGAGTTCAAGGACACATGAGGTCTCTGTCCTTAGGAAGTTTTTGGTTGGAATAGGCAGTAGCCAGCCTCATAAACAGGAGAACCTACACGTCATGGCCAGATTCCAGTAGTGATGTGAGCCCATCTCAGAGAAGGGGTCCCTGCTGCCTCAGGGCCTCCCTCGGGGGGGTGACCTTCACACTTAGCCCCACCCCCAGGCTGTGGACACCTTGACGTGCAGTGAAAGGTGAGCCCCCCGCCTGCTTGCCAGCCCACCAAGGTCCTGTCTGCCTTGCCCCTTCAATAACACCATCTGTTCCAACACTAACACTTTGCAGTCCTTTTCCCACCAGCGTGCCAACCGATAGAGTCCCCAAGTAAGCTCCCGGGAGGGGATGGAAACTCCCCAGCTAAAATATGAGCTGCCACACACAGCTTTATTGATTCAGTAAAATAAATCTCTGCAGGAGCTAATATTGACTCTAGCTATGAAAATGGAAGTGAACAACCAACTGCATATTGATTGGGAAAGGAACAGGGACTGGCTTCTGGGTGGAAAAACCCCCCACAATTCCAGCTACGAAGTGGCAGCATGGGGGGTTAGGAGACCCAGTTCCGGCTGTCAGTGACCTGCTAGGCATTCCTGGGCAAAGGACACAGCTCCTCTCTGGGCCTGGGTCCCTCACCAGTAAAGGGAGAGGGGGACAGGCCAACAGTCCCCACACACCAGCATGTGGCCAGCACAAGAGCCAGCTCTTGAAAACCACACATTTCCGGCACCATCCCCCAGAGACCGATCTGTTAGTTGTAGGATGGGACCCAGTAGTCACTGTGCCATGCCTGGAGCACAGAGTGGGCACCAATAAGTTCAGTCCCCCAGGCCAGATGGCTGGCTTCCCTGATGTCATGAATGCAACCTCCAGGAATCCCAGGTAGGCCAGCTGCCTCAGACAGAGAGGTTACAAAGTGCATTCCTAAAAGCAAGTGAGGGTGACCCCTGGCTTGAAATAAAGGAAGCCGAAGAGAGAGACAAAGGGAATAAGAGAGGGATTGAACCCAGGAATAGGCCACACTACCACTGGTCCAAGACAGTCAAGCAAAGGTGTGTCAGTGTCTAAGGGGAGGGGGGCATCAAGGAAATGGGGCCCCCGTGTAGCAGTGGAGGGGGAACAGGAAGGGGAGAGGTGGGGTCTCATGTGCTTGCTGGAGGCCTGGCAAGCCTGGCCTCACCTGCACTGATGCAGGTCAGGGCACAGGACAGCCTCAGCAGCGGTCTAGTGGGCAGAGAGGCACCATGTCAATAGGGCCGCCCCTCCAGGGTTTCCCCAGCCTTCCGGGTGCCTCAGCTGGACCACGTTCCCTGACACCACACTTTCCAGTTTGGCTGGGAGGGCAATGCCTCAGGGCCCTCACAGATCTCCTAGGCCTGTGGAGACCTGAGTGGCTGGTGGGACAGGGAGATGGCACACCTCAGCCTTTCTCCTGCTGCCCAGAGCACCCAGCATTCTAGGTGGGGAGTGATAGACATCGATGTGGAGTGACAGCTATTCCAGTCCCATGGACTGGCAACCCAGGCCATGCTGGAAATCCTGGGACTGCCCCCCCCCACCCAACCCAGCGGGAGCAACCACCCTGTGCTGTGCACAAGTGGGTGTGGACAATGAGGGACACTGACACAGGAAAGAAGCCCCTGCTGCCACACCCCCCTCAGTCCAGGGAAGGGGGCAGGCAGAGGAGAAATTCTTCTGGTCCTCGCACTCCCTTCTTGTAGGGGTCAGGAGTGCCTCAAAGCCAGGGTTTATCGGTAACAATGGGACTCCCTGACTCCAGGGAGAGTCTCGGGCTCTGGGTCTAAGTGGGAATCAGGTCCCTAGTTCATCCCCCACTCTGCCTACATGGGCCTGTCCCCAGCCTGGCTTCCTTTGACTTTATATCCATGTAAAGTTCCCCATCTCTACCACTCTCTCTGGGACCGTTAAGGTGATCCTAGCGCCTGTATCTCTGCTCCCACAAGGCCTGGATGGTACCTTCAGGCCTGACCTCCTGTTGGCCTTGATTAAAACTATAAGCCCTGCCCACCCAGCCCTGGAAGGGTCATCTGTCTGTGCTCATGAGTACTGCACCAGCTGCCCTTCCCGGCCTCGGCTGAACTCCGTCTAGGCCTGTTTGGCCTGTTTATCATCTAGGACTCTCTGCTCAGCTTATGCCTGGCCTTGGTTCCTTCCAGACTGCAATGGCCCCACCTGGGATTCCACCCAGGAAAGTAAGGCACCCCCTGCATGTGACTCTGGGTCTGGGTGTGTGTGAAAATGTGGGTCCCACATGACTGCCAGCTTCTAGGGCCTGTTAGGCCAGAGGTTCCCACGACTGAGTCTTAGGGTTGGGAGGAATCTTCGCAGCCCTCTGCACCAGCACTCTGCCTGGCATGGAATTCGAGAAGGGAACTGGAAGCCTGGCAGTCAACTGTACTTCCCCGAATTCAGGGGTAATTCCTTGCCCCACAAGCCCTCTCCCTACAGCAGCCCCCGCTGCACCAGCTGCCTGGGGGGATGTCCCGGGGGGATGCGCCTGGTGGCCCTGCACTCTAATCCAATCTGCAGCTCCAGCTTGTTAATTTTATGCTTCACCACTCAGCAGCGGCAGGAGCCTTTCACTTAGGCAGGGCGAGGCTCCACTGACACAGCCTTGCTCTCCTCCACCGTGGAATCCTCCAGTTGACTTTTGTTGGATTTTTAAATGGTAGTTTTAATTATATAAGTAACGCATGATGACAATCTTACAGTAAAAAGGTTCAAGCACTAAAAAAGTAAACAGATGACCCTTTTAACCATCCCTCTCCTCCAAGTAAGTACTGCAACGGTTCGGCATATCCCTTTTAGTCGATTTTGCAGCACAAATCTAGCCTGCCCTATCTTCCTTATAAAGAGAATGTCCTGGTTCCCTAGGAATTCCCTGCTTACAGGTCTTAGCTGACCTGTCTCTGTTTAGGGAAGGGAACTGAATGACAAGGAGGCAGGTGTAGGAATTAGCTGGAGGCAGATCAAGAGATACAGAGGGCCATCCTTACCTTTCGGTCATCTTTGAAGACAGCAGCAGCAGCAGTAAAGTGCGGAATGACTTTCTTACAGTGTGGACACCCTGTGTGAGAGGGGGAAGAGAGGACATGGAACAGTGATAATGTGCAGGGAGGCTGCAGGGCCAGAGGCCCTTCCCAAAAGCTCCAGAGAGGCCTCTCCAGGAGCCCCACCCCAGCCAGCCACACTGTCAGGGTCCTTTTGTCAGCCTTGCCACTCTAACCAGCTCCCAGGCATGTCTGATCTCTTGGTAGAGTGGATTGGTAGGAGTCCCTGTCACAAGCGTCATATGCTCCTCCCCCAGGCTGGGGGGTGATGGTCACTGCAGTCTAGTTCTGCTCCTTCCATAGAGGATGAGGAAGAGACTGATCTTGGGGTGCAGAGGGGAGCTCTGGGCTTAAAGAGGAAGACACGGGATTCTCAGAGCCTGCCACAATCTTCTCTTGCTCTGGGGGCAATGGCAAATCTCTCCATTTCCTGACTGAGAGGAAGTGGCATTGGGGGGATTTAGGGGCACCTACTCTCCACCCACCGCTCATGCTTTGCTGCTAACTTACACGTTCCCAGCAACCCCCACCCAGCCCAGGCTGTGAGCAGCCAAACCAGGCCCTGGTCCCCAACTCTCCATCTACCGTTTCCTCTACAATAACCAGAACCTCGAAGCCAGGAACAGGAGGGCCACGGTCAGGGTAAGAGGGAGAGAAGCTACAGGAAGTCACCAGACAGTCCTCGGGTCCCCTGATGCTCTCTGTCCCAGGAGAAAGCTTGTCAGAGTGGCCTAAGGCCTTTGAATTATACTGGGGCCCCTACCTTCACCATCTGTCTCTTGTTCTGGGCATCACCCTGAGCCCCCAGCTCTGACCTCAGAGTCTCAGGAGCAGAGTAGGGACCTCTGTGGGGGCCACTTTCTTCTCCTGTCCTGGTGAGCCCAGGAAGCTGCAGGCTGCTCCAGCCCTTCCCCTCAGCACTAACAGATCAGAACCCAAACCCCTCTCCTCTCTCAGCCCTTTCCCAGTCGCTGGTGAACAGAACTGCCTAGCGGGCAGACAGGCTCTGAGGGGAAGGGTTTCCCTGAGCATGGGGAGGCTCCAGCCCACACCTCTTATGTCAGCCGGCCTCCCTAGGCCTCAGGAAGGCAGAGATGCCACGGCGGGAATAGAAACGACTCTGCTCATCTACTTTATCCTTTTTAAAATAAGATAATAATGACTGGCATTTCTTTTTTTTTTTTTTTTTTTTTTTTTTTTTAAAGACGGGGTTTCACCATGTTGGTCAGGCTGGTCTTGAACTCCCGACCTCAGGTGATCCACCCGCCTTGGCCTCCCAAAGTGCTTGGATTACAGGCGTGAGCCACCGCGCCCGGCATGACTGGCATTTCAAAGGGTTTTGTGAAACCAAATTAAGGCTAAGCTACAAGTTTAATCTGAATTTAGTCTTTGAGCCAGTCCTGAGATGGGCAGGACCACCCACATGGCCTGGCTGGCAGAGTGGCCAGCTGGCCCAGAGCATTGTGGGGGCTGATGGGGGATGGGAATGTAGAGAGATTTGCCAAATCTCACGCAGAAGGAGCAGAAGAGACCTGGGCCGGTGATGGGTTACATCAGAAATGAGGCAAGCACAGCTTAGCTCACGGCAGAGACTGGATGATTTTTTAATAGCCTAAAATGGCAATTACAAGTAACACTTCTCTAATTTGACATAACAGAAAGAAAAATAGCTCAAATTCATAAAAGTGTCATACTATAAAGGGATGCTGTCATAAAATTTTCAAAGCACTTAAAGAGCGCAATCTACTGGTTAACAAGGTACGTCTCAGACAGATCCTGCAGGCAGCTGCAGGCCCCTTGTGTACGGCATATGCCCGTAACAGCATTAGGCTGGCTGAAAACAACCACCCCCTTCCTCAAAATCTGGTTTCACTATTAATTTTTCCTTTTTAACCTCTGTGATCATTGAAAGTATAAAAGTAACTGTCAGCCTAGTGTAAATTCCTGTTACCATCAATTTAAAATATCTAGGCCTCAGATCAATGGCCTTCTGTTGCATCTAATTTTCTCATTATCCAAAAGAAAGAGCAGGGCCAATGAATAAAGGCAGGGAGGGCTGTTTCAGAAAGTGCATGATGATGCTTCCAAGAGGTGTCAGGAGGGCCAGATGTGCATGATTTTTTTTAATGTGGGCTTTAAAAAAAAGAAAAAAAAGGCACTGCCTCTGTGCAGCAGAAAAACCAAAGAAGCCTCCCAGGGAAAGGGGAACAAAGACTGAGGACGAGCTGGACAATGGCAGCTCTAGAGACTCCACCAAGCCGGCCTGAGAAGGGCAGTCACCATGACCAGACCATTCGGCGTAAAAGGAGCAATGAAACAGCAGGAGGAAGAGCTGTGCAGAAGCTGGGGAGGCAGGATGTGGGGGGCAGACATGGTGGGAGAAGCTCAGGTGTTGGGGTGAGGCGGCTATAAGGGGAGCAGGACTGTGTGGGCAGGCTGCTTTCACTTTAGACCTTTATCAGGTATTTGACTTTACTATTTGACATTTCTGTAGTGTTTAGATCTTTCATATATAAAAAGTATATTGTATACGCTATATTTATATATTAAAAATAAGTATTATTTTTATTTTAAAAGTCAAAAGATATATATTTTTTGCCCCTGGAGAGTCTTCCCTCTGTAACCTGCTAATGAAGATGTATGTCCCTGGGGCAACATTTAGGGGACAGAAAATAGCAGTAAGAGAGATGAAGAAACTCTAAGGACCAAGCCCTCTGCCAGAGGTTGAGTCACTCGGTCACCCTGCCCTGGATGGAATGTGTTTAGAGTTTTGTCAGGGTAGACAGTGAGCCCCTCAAGGCCTGGCAGCGTCAAGTTTCCCCTCCCTTATACCTTGTGTCCCGGACACTGCATAGCACAGAGCTGATAACTGATGGATAGATGAAAGACAAGCAGGAAGGCAGGAAGGCAGGAAGGCAGGAAGGCAGGAAGGCAGGAAGGAAGGAAGGAAGGAAGGAAGGAAGGAAGGAGTTATAGATCTTTGGCAGCCCAAAAGGGCAAGAGTATCTCAGATTCCCTGGGGGATTCAAGCACCTGTCTGCCCTAGCAGCCAGGGTCAGGGTCTGCTATGAAGGCCCCTCAGTCAGGAAGGAGCTGAAGAGAGGCAGGGGAAACACTGTGGCTCTGGTCTAGAGATCTGGGGGAGAAAAGCAGCATCTCTGGGGAAAGTATTTAGTCTGGACTTTGTAAAGTTCACCCCAGGGCTGGTCAAGGGCTCCCACTTCTGCAGCTAAGTTCTCACTCGCTGCTGAAAAAACTCTTACTCTCTGGACTGGACTGTGCCTGTGACAGAGAGAACCACCCAGGTTGCAGAAGGGGCCTGCCACCAACTTGCCCCATGGCCTTGGGCAAGGCTCAGTCTTCCACCCACCAAAGTCAGAGGGAAGATGTCAGCTCCGGAAAATCTTTAAGTTTCTGGGCACACTCTACAGACAGAAGAGGACAGGAGGAGGCTCTCTAAGGGACTAGGAGAGGACAAGTCCCACTCTGAGAAGGAAAGGCAGAAAGAGAGGGGCAGAGAGGCCACCTCAAGGAGGGGGCTAAGGCTGTGGCGGCCCCTTTCAGACCCTGAGAAAGCAGAGACACAGATTACGAACACTTGAAAGGTGGGGGCAGGGGGAGCCAACAGGAGGGCCAGCTAGAACTGAGTGGGTTTATGGCCAGATGGAGCTGCCTGGCTTCTCTGTAGACCTTGGCTTTTATTATCCTCACTCCATTAAGCTGAGCTGTAACCTGGGGGAGAGAGAGAAGGGCAGCAGAGAGTGGGAAATTCTAAGAACCTTTCACTGTAAGTATCAATTAACAACTTCAAAATGGGAATACACAGAAACCCGAGGTCACAGATGCCAATGTCAGCAGACTAGTCACTTCCTCAGCTTAAGCTCTGATTAAAAGAGAACCGCACAGGAGTTCAGGAGTGAATGTGGCTGTGCCTATACCACAGCTCCAGAGCCATCTGGAAGGGCAGGAAGAGGGGGTTCCAAGGTGCCGAAGATAAGTCAGTCTCTGGAGGAGGCAGCTGAGGGGTGGGAAGTGTACAGGTAGGGGACAGGGGCACGGAGAAACCCAGGGACAAGAGGGCACCAGCACAGAGGCAGAGGGCTTTAGGACAGACACAAGAAAGGCTGCCCCAAAGGAAGGAGAGCCCAACAGAGCTGACAAAAGAAGGCCCTGGATTTGAAGGACCCCTCAGCCTGGAATAAAACTGGAGAGGCTGGTTCATAGTGGAGATGACCCCAGGACCAGTCATCTGCCCTGGACCCTGGGGTGGCTGCCCTGGACCCTGGGGGTGGATATGAGGGTCTTCTTGGTTTGGTGGGGCCAAACCCCTCTTACTTTGCCCCCTCCGTGAGCACCCAAGCTACTTACAAGGGGCATAGAACATGACCAAGGTGTGTTTCTTCTTCTTCAGGGTCTCCCGGAAGTTGTCCCCCACCAGGTGCAACACACTTGTCTGCTGCTCTTCCCACGTGGGCTCTGGGGGCGGAGGGGCCTCAGGGCTGCAAGAAGCCAGGGGGAGGGGGGAAGCAGCCATGAGGACAGATTTTTAGACGGGCAAAGAAATCCATCCACAATGTCCCAACCACTCAGGGGAACATGCATGAAGAAACTACCACATTCCTTCTAAAATTTCATTTTAAAACTGCAGTTTAATCACAAACAAATCTGTACCAGCAGCAAAGACATTCCCTGATTCCCTCTGAGGAGCCCATTAGGGAGCCATTTTGTAAAATGTGGAAGACTTGACCCCATTTTAGGGCAGGGCAGCCCCCCTAATTGTGGGCCACGCACTCCTTGACAAGGGCATAGAGCCACTTCCGCTTGGGCTTCCAGGCCCCTCCTTTCTGCACTCTCTAGGACCCTACATGATCGTTCATTGTCTTCTGCTTCTCAGCCTTTGTTCTGGTGGAAAGCATGGGCCAAGGAGTGAGGCGGGTCTGGGTTCAAATCCAGGTGACTTACCAGCTGTGCAACCTTAGGTAAGTCACTAAACCCCTCTGAGCCTCCATTTTCTTTTCTGTTAAATGAGGATGATGGGATCTTTACAAAGAGCAGAGAAGTATGTAAAGCATCTCCTCAGTCAAGGAACTGTATTTACTGAGAGCCTAGATGCTCTAATAAATGCCAGGCATTGGATAAATGTTATTGCTTCTCCATCCCAGCATCCCAGAGTCATCTGCTGTTCACACTCCATCTGAAGGATCTCTTCCAAGTGCCTGGAAGAACTGCTATTTGTCCCTGGACAGGGACCTTAACCTCTTTGAACCTAAGTTTCTTCACCAATGAAATGAATAAAAACTCCAGCCTCAGTAGGACTTGAGGATGATATGGGGCAAGAGACAGGAGAGCATTCTGCAAAGGCTGGCTGCTGTGATCACTTACGCATTGATACTGTCAGTCACGAGAAGGCCACAGTCAGTCATAAAAATAGCTTCAACTTTTTTTTCTTTTTTTAAAAAGACAGGGTCTCACTCTGTTGCTGAGGCTGGAGTACAATGGCACCATCCCAGCTCACTGCAGCCTCGACCTCCTGGGCTCAAGCAATCCTCCCACCTCAGACTCCCGAAGTGCTGGGACTATAGGCACACATCACCATGCCCAGGTAATTTTTTTGATTTTTAGTAGAGATGAGGTCTCACTATGTTGCCCAGGCTGGTCTTGAACTCCTGAACTCAAGAGATACTCCTGCCTCTACTTCCCAAAGTGCTAGGATTACAGGCATGAGACACTGTGCCCGGCCAGCTTCAACTTTTTGAGTACTTCCACATCACATCCTGTGCTGAGCACTTTTCACAAGAGTCTCGTTTAATTTCCTAGACAAGTCTATGGAGAAATTACTGTCTTCATCTTACAGATGGGAAACTGGGGCTTACAGGGGTCAAGGAAATGGCTCAGGGTCATGATCTGAGCCCAGGTCTCTCAGACTCTAAAGCCCATGCTCTTGATCTCAAAGCATTTTAAAAAGTATTTAAACCTGAAAGTACTTGGCCTGAGTGCTTTTCAGGCTCTTAGTGGCAGTGTTGGCACACAGAAAGGACAGAAGCCCCTCATGCTCGCTGTTTGTGTCCAGGACTCTGGAGCACTGATTAGCCATGACTGACACTCTGGATTCCCTCGGCTCTCTAACCACAAGTCCAAGCATCACAGAGACCTGGCCAGATTCCTCGCCCCACCCCATCCCTTCCAGTGAACCAACTCTGGCACCAGAGCAAGGCTGGAAAAGTGGGTGTGAATAAGCCACTTGCTTCAGACACCTAAGGCCTTGAGGGATGAGCACCTTGTCCCTTTTAGAGGCAAAATATCGTTCCCCTCTGGTCCCTGAGACAAATGCCTGGCTACTCTCCAAATCCTCCCAGTGGACAAGAAGGACAAAGTGAGAGAAACTGAGGCCAGGATCTCACCCGCCCACCCACCTCTTGCCAGAGGCCTCCCCTGAACTTAGTGGCAACTTTGCTCCCATTCCACGAGCTGGTGTTTCTCAGAACACCATGGCTGACGGTCCCATTCACACCTCCTGAATCAAAGAGTCTCAGAGTCTGCGCTTTAAATAAGCACCTCAAATCTGACCAGTGTCCTAACAAAGTAGCTCAGACCATATAGGTTCAACTGTGTCCCCTCTAATTCATATGTTGAAGTTCTAACCCCCATTATCTCAGAATGTGACTATTCCTAGAGATAAGTTATCCCTTTAAAGGGATAATTCAGCTAAGATGAGGTCATTAGGGTGGGCTGTCATCCAACATGACTGATGTCCTTATAAAAAGAGCAGATTAGGTCACAGACACATATAGAGGGGTGGCCATGGGAAGTCACAGGCAGAAGATGGCCAGGGAGAGGGGCCTCAGAAGAAACCAACCCTACCAACATCTTGATCTCTGATTTCTAGCCTCCAAAATTATAAGAAAATAGGCTGCACACAGTGGCTCATGCCTGTAATCCCAGCACTTGGGGAGGCCGAGGCGGGTGGATCACTTGAGCTCAGGAGTTTGAGATCAGCCTGGCCAACATGGTGAAACCCTGTCTCTACTAAAAATACAAAAAATTAGCCAGGTGTGGTGGCCGGTGCCTGGCAATCCCAGCTACCCAGGAGGCTGAGGCAGGAGAATCACTTGAACCCGGGAGGCAGAGGTTGCAGTGAGCCCAGATCACACCACTGCACTCCAGCCTGGGTGACAGAGTGAGACTGTCTCAAAACAAAACAAAGTTGTAAGAAAATAAACTTTTGTTGTTAAGCCACCTGGTCTGTTACTTTGTTACGGCAACATTAGCAAACTAACACACAGGCTGAGGGGGCTCTTCAAAATCTTTATCCTCAGCTGCAAACTACCAGAGGCCCAGCCAACCACTAGCAAACCTGGATGAAATGAGTCCAGCTCTGGCTATGAAGAGCTGTGTCTCTTCATGTGTTCTAAGGGGATGGAATAAAATGCAGACAATGAGACCCGGGGCTAAGGAGACAGACAGAGTAAAGGCAACACACGGTTTAGCGCACCGATAAAGCGGCGTCCAGGACTGCCAGTGGCCAGCTGATCAGAACACGTGATCAGCACGTGAGGGGTGGCTTTAGGGTTGAGGCAGTTGGATCCATCTTGGCTCCTGTGGGCCTGAGCCTGGGCCATAAAGTCTACTTCACCTCCTCAAGGTGGTTTCCAGGGGCCGCCAGCCAGCAGTTAGAATGTGCTATTGAGATTGCAACACTTACTTTTGCATCCACTCAAGAAACTTCTTCTTTGTCCTGAGCACTGGCACTGTGTGTTTCTCTCCACTCTTAAAATACTTCAGTGTAGGAAACTCTGAGATGTGGAATCTTTCTGCCAGGGCCTTGTTGACGGTGGCATCGACAGCTGCAAGGACACCAGAGCTCTGGGATGGGGGAAGGCCAACCATGCATTACAGCCTCAGATGCGGTGCTGGTGGAACACAGGAGCCCAGACGCTGCCTCCCCCAACCTATCCTGGACCTGCCGGAATGTAACTAGGTGGCTAGCCCTGTGGGCTCCCATATCCCAGGGAACAACTGAACGTTGGCATGACCATCATTTATCATTTATGGGCTGAGATGAGGCTTTCAAATCTGCCCCACCAGCCACATTGAATAGATTGGCACCTGTTCCCATTAGCCAGGGTCCCAGAGAAAGAGGGAGCAAGCAGAGGTCACCTAATGGGCATGGGAACATGGCTCAATAGTCCCTCTGCCCCCCTCTAAGATCTCATCTGTCTAAAATGTTCTACTTGGGCACACAGAGGTACTGCTGGCCTCCAGAGACAAGGGGAATTGCAGCAGGGCTTGCAGGGGAGTCATAATGATTCTGCCTGTCAGTGATTCTTTCAAAGAGAACAGTGACAGGGAAGGAAAGGAAGCTTACATCTGCTTCTCCATGGAGGGCTTCTGCTGCCTTCTCAAACTCCGGCTTCATTTTCTTACAGTGGCCACACCCTGTGGGGGAGAGATGAAGAGAAACCACTCTTATGGCACAGAGGCCCTGGGGATGCTCCCCCTGCGCCGCCTCTGTAAGGCAGCTCAGCTCCATTCCTAGACACCGGAGGTACCTGGGAGAAAAGCAACAGAAGCACCAGCTCAAAGAAAAGAAATCTTTTGCTTAATCCCCTGGAAGTGGGTCGGGGTAGGGTGAAGGTACCTCAGACACAATAATAAAACAACTGCATAAACAATACGGGCAACGTGTATGTTGCCCTGGTGGGCCAGGTACTGACCCCGTGCTTTACATCCTCATAACAGCCCCACAAAGTAGGAACTGACATTAACTCCATTCTACAGATTAAACAATTGAGGCACCAAATGGGCAGGTGACTGCCCAAGGCTATATACACAGCCGTGGGTCACAGAGCTGGGCTGAAAACCCAAGCAATCTGTGGGAGGCCCCAGCTGCAGGCAGCGAGTGGCACCATGCTGCGATCACCATCATCCTCTCTGGATAGAAGGCAGTCTGAGGCCTTGAGCTGGGAATAAAAATTCACAGAAGCAAAAGTATGGGAGATAATTACATTCCAATTGTCCCCATATGACATGATGGGATTTTCCTGGGATAGAAACTGTTCTGTCCTTTTCTTATAGCCACATGAACACAGTAAGATGTCACAAATAATAAAATCTGATGCATTAAAAAGAAAATAAGCACTTTGTATAGATGACAGACCTCGACATTTGTACACTGTTTTCATTTTAATAGAAAGAGTACTTTTCTGGCCTGTGATGCTGGAGGGGCTGGGAGGTGAGGGGTCTGCAGACTGGCTCAGGCTGGAGGCTGCTCAGAAGGTGAGCCTGGCTGTGTATTAACCAGGCTCAGTGGATGACAGGTCATGACTCAACCTTCTCAGGGTGTGCTACTGTGTGGGAGCTGAGAACGCTATAATTCTACTACTGATTGTTAGGAAAAAGAAAGACAAGAAGAAAGGAAGACAGAAAGTCAAACAGTATCATCAGAGGAGACCTCCCCCTGAGCTATGGAATCAGCTTTCCTGCCTCCAGCTGAGCACCCAGCCAGGATGAAAGCTCCTGTCTCCTCCTCCAGGGCCATTCCTGCAGAACTCAGCTCCAGGTGAGACATGAACCTGTCTCGTTCTTAATCTCTCCAGCCCACTCCTGCCTGTTCCTGGCTTCCTCCGCTCATCCTCACCCTGTCCCCGCCAGGGACAAGGGACCCTGGAGGGGCTACTCCCCCACTTAACCGATAATAGAAAACCGAACTGATCATTGAGCTCCTCTTCTGGACAGAGCGCTGGGGACATGACTCGGTCAAGGGCACTGACCCTAATGGAATGCAGCCCAGGGAGTGGCTACAATTCTAGCCACATCAACAAGCCGGTCCTTCCCAAGTAGATCCAAGTAAGAGGGACACTGCTAGCCCTCAACTCGTGGGATCCATGACAGGAGGAGGAGGGACTGCTGGGGTATACAGGCACCCCCTGCTGCCACTACATAGGGAGCTCCCTATTCCTTTTGGGCTATGATGCAGAAGAAAGGGTAGAAAAGGTATCAGCCCTTAGAATCTTCCAGCATAATGACAGAGAGGGCCGTGGTCTTTGGTCCAAAGGGGAATAGAGTGGCACACACGATGCCATCAAGGGATGAACCAGGGGAAAGAGTACTCCTCGCCTGCCCCAGTGGCCTTAGGGGAGCGAGCAGCTGCTTGTAGCCCTATTACATATTGTACCCACACTACACACTCATCATGCTGGGCTCCAGGTACCAGACATTGACTCTCTAAAGGTGGGGCCTGAGGTTTCTTTTTTTAACCTTGTACCTCCCCATGAAGCAAAAGGATCACCATTTAATAGATACGCGATAAATATTTACTGGTCAGCAATGAAGAGACCTAATTAAATAGCGAGTAGACAACTTCTGGGGTGACCAGGGACTTGAGAAGACCTCCTGGAGAACACATGGGGGCAAGTTAGAGACAGAGGACAGAGGGCCCAGTCAGGAGGGCAGGGGCAGCCTCAGAGAAACAAGGATGTCCCCCACGCTCAATTCGGCAGCGCAGAATCCCGCTGCCAGGGCTGAGCAAGGCACACTGCCACAAAAGGCACACTGCCCTGCTCCTCAGGGCTCCTCTGGGACTGCTGAGCTTGGCCCTGCAGAGGCTGCCCCTGGGCTGGGCTGGGCAGGGCAGCCCCGGCTGTTCCTGGCCTGGTTCTCCACAGCAGATGCTCTTCATGTCCCCTGTAGTTAGACATTGTGGAGATCTTGATCAAAGCGGTAAACCCTTTTCCAGAAAAATGCACCCAGGGTAGGATGATGTGGGGAACTCACGATCTGACTAGAACCCACTTGGGATCCCTCCATCATGAGCTGTGGAGGTATCAGGGTCAACATTACTTTGAATTACAAGAATATCACTTTCCAGAAATGAACATTTAGCATCATCACAAGCCATGTGTCGACTAAATAATCCAGTTACAAAAGGGCTGTTTTGGTAAGTTGGCTGTTTGTTTTTCCCACAGGAACAATTTTACACACCAATTACACGCAGATTCCCAGGGACAACCACAAAAGCCCATTTAATAGGATACACCTGAAACATAAAAGCATGCAGTGCTATTTGCATTTCCCTGAGCCTGCTCCCATTGAGACGTGTGCAGCCTGCGATCCAGTGGGGAATAGCAGACAGGCCCCTCCTTCTAGGCAGGGCCCCCACCTCAGCAGTGAGAGGTGGAATTCCAAGAGGGACCAGGGAGAGCTGGGGCAGGAGTCTGTGTCTCGCAGGCACTGACGTTTTTGAGACTGTCACAAAAGCCACTCCTCCCCTTCTCCACACTGATGCATATACTCCACATGTACGTATAATCCCAGGGGGGTCCTGGACTCTGTGAACTTGTGCACAGACTGGGGTTAGGAGCCCAGGACAGAGGAGGCCACGGGACTCCAAGCCAATCACTTTCCCATGGGAGGGGGAGTGGACAAACATGGAGAGCTGACACACAGGGGCCCAGGTTCAGATGTCCTTCCACACTGGCCCACGTTTCAGGAGTAAATGGTATACTCTGTGGAAGGTTCTACTGACTTAATATGAGGTATATTAAGATTAAAAATTATTTTTTGTTTCTCACTAAAATAGAGTGGAGTAAACCATCCTTTGGGGCGATGGTCAGGATGAAAAACTTCTACAGCTCTTAAAGCAATCTCCCTGTCTCCGGGGTACCTCCAGGTTACTGCTCCCTGTACCTGTCCGAGGTGAGACACCCATTCTCCTGCTCTCAGGCTGTCTTCCCCTGACCAGGGCAGAGCGAGGGGGCTCACCCTGCTTGAACAGACTGCAGGAGAAGGAAGCTCAGAGTCACTCCTGCAGCTGTGGGTCCATCACCCGAGAGTCCAGCCTGCTCTGGAGAGATGTGAGTGGTCCCTGCAAAGTCCTCAAAGCTCCGCTGCCTTGAGACAGACTGACTCAGCCCAGCAGTGCATAGTGGAGAGCACACAGGGAGGCCTCAGGAAACGCAAGCATGAGGCTCTGGGTGGCCTCCGTGGGAGGTGGGAGAGGCAGGAAAAGAGGCTCCCTTGACCACTCTCCTCATACTCTCCATGATATGGATGGTGCTGTCAGGCCAGCTGCTGGCAGGGCCCATGGTCAAGGTGGACAGTGGGACTGGAGTAGGAATCAGGGGAGGGGGAGACAAAGAAAAGCCAGCCATTGCCACTCATTGAGAATCACCGTTTCTTTCTAAAGTGACCCAGTTGATGTGGCAGGACTCCTGAAGATGGAAATTTACCATGTGCTGGTAGGGAGGTCTACCTCATCCTTTTACCAGGCTCCAGGCCTTTGATACCACTGCCCTGCTGGGGTGGCAAGTGGATTCCATTCCACTGGCCAGCTTCCGCTAGCAGTGGGCCTGAGACAGAGCTGAGACTGAGAAGTGGCTCAATGGGAAGAGGAGCCGTGACCACCTTGCAACATCTGTCACAGACATGGGAAGCCAGCTGGGGTCAATACCAGGAGACCTCCAGATTCTGCAGCTCACCCATGTGGCTGTCTCCTGGACTTCAGCCTCAGCTCCCAGAATCCCCCACCTCTATAAGGAAAGCACTCACTATCTGTGCTGGGGTTCCACACACTCTATCGTGGCAGCCCCCACCAGACACGTGACACAGTGCAATAGGTCCGTTTTACAGTGCCAGAAATTGTGGCTCTGGAAGATGAAGTGACAAATCCCCCAGGGCCATCACCACCTGCCTCTTCTTCCTCCCAGCCCCTGCCTTGATGGATAGGACCTCTCCACAGGCAGCATCCACCCTGGACAACCCCTTGCAATCCCACCTTCTTTCTGGCCCCTGCTTTGAGTCTTCCCAGTTCACTGCAGCCCCATCAAATGATCTGCTTCTCTTCTAATTACAAAATACTTCTTATTCAGATATTTCTATGGCATTTAATGCTGTGTTGCTTTGTGACCGTGATACTGCTGTCTTTTGATATTTAAGGGCAGCCACAGTATCTTTTCAAAACATAAATCACATCAAATCCCTTTGCTTAAAACTTTCCAGTGGCTTCCCATCACAGGTAGATTCAAACCCAAACTTGGCTACAAACCCCACACAATTCATGGCTACAAACCCCACACAATTCAATGGCTACAAACCCCACACAATTCGTGGCTACAAACCCCACACAATTTGTGGCTACAAACCCCATACAATTCGTGGCTACAAACCCCACACAATTCGTGGCTACAACCTCACACAATTCATGGCTACAAACCCCACACAATTCGTGGCTACAAACCCCACACAATTCAATGGCTACAAACCCCACACAATTCGTGGCTACAAACCCCACACAATTCATGGCTACAAACCCCACACAATTCATGGCTACAAACCCCACACAATTCGTGGCTACAAACCCCACACAATTCGTGGCTACAAACCCCACACAATTCGTGGCTACAAACCCCACACAATTCGTGGCTACAAACCCCACACAATTCGTGGCTACAAACCCCACACAATTCATGGCTACAAACCCCACACAATTCATGGCTACAAACCCCACACAATCTGAGTTCTGCGTACCTTCAACTTTGAGTCAGGTCACTTCTACTGCAGCTTCTGCTTCTCCTTCTCTTCTCCAGTCACACCAAGGTGATTTCTACTCCAGCTCCCTGGAACATGTTCTTTCCCTTACCTGGACACCTACAGAATCTGGAGGTCTCCTGGTATTGACCCCAGCTGGCTTCCCGTGTCTGTGACAGACGTTGCAAGGTGGTCACAGCTCCTCTTCCCAGTGAGCCAGTTCTGGTAGCCAGGTCTACGTGCGGCTCGCCCCCTTTCTATCAGCCACTCAGGCTTCCACTCAAATTTCACCTTCTAGGAGACCCTCCCTGACCATCTATCTCAAAGGTGCCTCATGCCATCATGCCCTCACCCAATATCCTGTTTTGCTTTCTTAATTGTACTCAAAGCAGCTCGAATAATCTGCTCACTGGTTCCCTGCCCATCCCCTCAACTGGAATGGAGGCTCCGTATGCGCACGTAGGGGCTCAGCTGTCTTGTCTAGTTCGCCACCATATTCCTCATACTGACCACGCTGCTCCACACACTTTCTGAATGAATTAACCTCGTGACTAGGTTGTTAGGTTTACACCTGTGCACACAGGTTTGGCAGGACTAAATTCTTTATGGGGAAGGGTCATGGCTCGTACTCAAATAGTTGTTAATTTGACTAAATACCTCTAATTTAGAACTGGCAACCAAGCTGGCTGGTGTGCACATCCCCCTCTCCTCTTCTCCCCCACTACCATTTGTGTGCCTCCTCTGTGCCTCACTAGGAGAAAAATGTCTCCAAAAATCTCTAACATCTAAGGATCCTGTTCCAAAGTTTCCCATACATACTCTACAGTTCTCTTGATATCGTTAAGGTTTTCAGTTCTAACATCAATTCCCTCTGGCCCTGAATAAGACGCTAAGGCTAAGCAATAAACTTCTACAGAGTTTAGGATGAGGAGCCTGGCCAGGCCCAGAGGAGGAGAAAGGTCTGGCTGAGCAAACGCCTCCCCTCCCTGACACCTGCCTGTCCTAGGGAGCCATGGGTGATGGATAGAGCCGGCCGTGACCTGAGCACCAGCCTCCTGGGCCTGGCCTTCGTGATGTCCCTGGCTGTGGGACAGCCGGAGGAGGAGGGTTGCATGAGGGGGAGCAGGACTCCAGCCCGCTGCATTTCGTGTCCTGATTGTGATTTGATAGGCCATTAAGTTTTATTGCTAAACTTCCTTGTTGGGCTTTTATCATCTGTGTAAGTGCACTTAGTCTGATTTCTGTGATCTGGCATAGAGGTCTGCACATCAACTCCTTGATCATGCTCTTTTCTGGCTGTGGGAATGTTGGCCTCCTGTCAACCCCAAGCCCCCAGATTCCTCTGGATTTCATTAAATTCAATTACACTTACAATTTTATTATAGGCCAGCTATGGGGCTTTCCTGGATGCTGGAATCAGAATTTCCCAGGGGACTAGATAAGTCTGTAAAGCTCCCTGGTAGCCAGGGTATGGGGGTAGTACTTGGGCCTCTAGAAGAGCCTGGCTCCTGCCTTGCTTGGAATTTGGCTTGGGGCATGCCAGAGAGGGAGGGTTTTCTACAAATGCTAGCAGAAATACAGCAGTGGGGGGACCTACAGAGACCTCAGAGCTCTTTCAAGATTTCTGAATGCATAAGCACCAAAGTGGACTCCTTGACAGTCACAGGCTCTTGGGACTCACACACTCACAGATGCCTCTATTCATCACATGGCCCCTCTTCCTATGCAAAGAGTTTGGTTTTTTTCCTTTACGTTAGTGCAAAATGTGGATAAGCAAGCTTTAAAATTTTTACTTCCAGGCTTCTATCCTAAGGAAACAATCTGACCTGAAGACAAATATTTATGCATTAAAATGTTCTTTGCAGCATGATTTATAATGGGAAATATGGTAAACAACTCAAACGTTCAACATTATGATGCTAGTTAACTAATTTACAGTGCCATTGTATTATACAATGGAATATTATGTGGCCACAAAAAGCATGTACAAAAAAAGCATTTTTAATAACATATGAAAATATCTAAAAGATGATGTTAAGGGGAAAATTTAAAGGAAAAAGATGCACAGAAAATACTTAAATAAATAAAATTAGGGCCAGATGCAGTGGCTCATGCTTATAATCCCAGAACTTTGGGAGGCTCAAGGCAGGTAGATTGCTTGAGACCAGGAGTTTGAGACCAGTTTGGGCAACAGAGTGAGACCTGCATCTTCATTAAAAAAAAAAAAAAAAAATTAGCCAGGCGTGGTAGTGTGTTCTTATAGTCTAGCTATTTAGGAGGCTGAGGCAGGAGGATCACTTGAACCCAGGAGTTTGAAATTGTAGTGAGCTATGATCATGCCACTGTATTCCAGCCTGGGTGCAGAGTGAGAGCCTATCTCAAAACAAACAAAAACGACGACAACAAAAAAAGAAAATCAAACCCCTTCCTCCCACCTGGCACAGCAAACAAATGAAAAATACAGATGAATTAAAGAAATATATGAAAAAACACAACCATTATAACAAAATATAGGGCACTATTTTTATACCCTAAAGGTGGATTTCCTAAACAACTCACAATCCCAGAGGTCAGGATGGGAGAAGGCAGACTTGCAGAATGGCTGGGTGGTTAGGCTGTGGCCTCTGGGACAGCCTAGGCTTTCATCCTGGCTGTACTTTTTGGCCATATGATCTTTGCCAAGTTTCTTGACCTCTTGGTGTCTCCCCCTTCCTTACTTATAAAATGAGAACATTTAATTGTGACATCAAATTCACAGAATTTTTTGTGAAGACTAAATGAGTTAAAATATGGAAAGTGCCTAGAACAATGCCTGATCCATAGTAAGTGTGATCAGTGATCAACAAATATAATAGCTATTACTCAGCTACAAAGGATGTAAAGCTTTGTATAATGAAAGGCACCATAAACAAAGTTAAAGCAAGAAATAGATTAACAGAACACAGAAAACAGATCAAGATTAGTATCTATAATTATAGATGTCTAGGTCAAGAATAAAAAGACAAACCACCTAGCCAAAAAATGGGCAAAGCATATGAATAGGTGGTCCATGGAAGAAACAGGAAAGGCTGATTATCACATGAAAAGATGTCCAGCTTCCCTAGAGGTCAGAGAGCTACAGACAAGTTGCTCTTTTGCCCAGCTTAGCAGAAATATAAAAGGCAGATAGTAACCATGGCTGCAAGGACAGGGGCTCTGTCACACACACTGCTGGGTTTGGGAAAACCTTTCTGCAGGGCAATTTGTTGCATCTACCAAAGCTCAAGTTTACTCACCCCAGGGTCAAGGAAATTCACTTTTAGGAATTAATAAAAAATATTTACACATATTCCCAATTATATATGTTTACAAATACTCATTGTATCGTTTGAATAGTGAAAAACCAGAGATAAATATAATATCTATCAATAGGGAAATGGTTTAAAATTTATGGCATATCCAAATTATATAATACTATTCAATGGTTAAAAAGACTGAGGTAGATTTATGTGCCAGTATCTACATTTACGTGAAAATATCTTCAAGAACTATTGGCAAGTCAAAAAAAACCAAATCACAGAAAAATGGATAGGAAGTGATCCTATTTATGTTTAAACAGCAACAGCAGCAACAGCAAACCAACCCCCTGTTTAGGTAGAAGCACTGCAGAAGGAGAAGGATCCATCCTCCACCATGAGTGGGGACCACCCCTGAGAAGGGGCGCGGGGTGGGGAGTGAGGGATTCTCACTGTCTGCACTATATTATTATTATTATCATTATTAATATTATTATTATTATTTTGAGACAGAGTCTCACACTGTCGTCCAGGCTGTAGTGCAGTGGCGCGATCTCGGCTCACTGCAATCTCTGCCTCCTGGGTTCAAGCAATTCTCCCACCTCAGCCTCCTGAGTAGCTGGGACTACAGGCATGCACCACCACGCCCAGCTAATTTTTTGTATTTTTAGTAGAGATGGGGTTTCACAATGTTGGCCAGGATGGTCTCACTCTCCTGACCACGTGATCTGCCCGCCTTGGCCTCCCAAAGTGCTGGGATTACAGGCATGAGCCACTGTGCCTGACCTGCACTATATTCTTATGTAACCCTTGAACCTTGCACTGCTGATAACAAGAATACTGTTAATATTATTCTTAAATTATTGTGCAATTAGAAAATACAAGTGGCCACGTACAGTGGCTCATGCCTGTAATCCCAGCTGCTTGGGAGGCAGAGGCAAGAGAATCACTTGAGCCCAGGAGTTCAAGACCAGCCTGAGCAACACAGGGAGACTCTTAGTTCCACAAAAATAAATCCAAAAAATTAGCCAGGTGTGGTGGCCCATGCCGTAGCCCCAGCTGCTCAGGAGGCTGAAGTGGGAGGATCACTTGAGCTCAGGAGTTTGAGGCCAGCCTGAGCAACATAGTGAGACCCTGTCTCAAAGAAAAGAAAAGAAAAAAACAGAAATAAATGAATAAATAAAATGACAGCATGAAGGCACTTTGTGGCATGATAGTTACAGAAATCTATACATGTGATTAAAAGGTCAGTGTTATGGTATGTTCATTTAACAAATAAAAGTTAGGGCCGGGCGCGGTGGCTCACGCCTGTAATCCCAGCACTTTGGGAGGCCGAGGCGGGCGGATCACGAGGTCAAGAGATCGAGACCGTCCTGGTCAACATGGTGAAACCCCGTCTCTACTAAAAATACAAAAAAATTAGCTGGGCGTGGTGGCGCGCGCCTGTAGTCCCAGCTACTCGGGAGGCTGAGGCAGGAGAATGCTTGAACCCGGGCAGCGGAGGTTGCAGTGAGCCAAGGTCGCGCCACTGCACTCCAGCCTGGCGCCTGGTGACTGAGTGAGACTCTGTCTCAAAAAAAAAAACAAAAAAAAACAAATAAAAGTTAAAAACAAGGGGAAAAATAAATGAAAAAGACTAGCAAGAATGATGCCAAAAAGTAAAAAAGAAAGTGGTTACCTCTAGATAATGGGATTATAGGTAGTTTCTTTCCTTGATCATTTATATTTTACTATACCTTCTAGATTTTCTACAAAGGTTATATATTGCTTTGAGAAGAAGATAAAACTAAAAAGCTTAATAAAAAAAAAAAGACAGCAGATAATCTTGACTGTGATGGGGACCTGCTGTCAGAAATAGACCAGCTCCTGGAAAGCAGTCCAGACACCTGCTGGAGGCAAGTTATGGCAAAGAAAACATCTCATCTCAGGTCTGTTGCCAAGGAAAACAGGTCGATGTGTCAGAGGGTGGGCAAGGGTAGAGCCATGTGGCTCCCAAGAGGCCCTGCAGCACAGGGGAGAGGAAGGGCAGGGGTGCTCAGGATCCCCAGCTCCCACATGGGTGTCCACAGGCCTAGCAGAGATGAGCTGTTCCTCAGGGACACCCCCTCCCTGGGATGTCCCACCTGGTCCCTGAATATTCCCCACGTGAGCCACGGCAGTTTGTCCCCTCCTCTGCTAATGCAGGCCTGGAATTACTAGAGAGGGACAAAAATCAGACAGTGACAAGAGGAGGTAAGTGGCCACCCACACTCTGTCTTCTCTCACACTGAACGCTGCAGAAAAACAACAGGTGCCACAGGTGGCAGTAGTCAGTGTCATGCTGACACACCCTTTCCAGAGAGCATCTCTGTCACCTGCTGCAGGGTGGGAAAACTGGGCCTGGAGCTGTACGTGAGGCCTCACTGTGAGGACCAGATTGGAAGGTCAGGCATAAAGCCTCGCTACAAAGGGGAAGCCACACACTAGCTAGAGAGGGTGCTTCTGGCCTTGGGCCCAGGCTCTGTCACCAGCAGCACCACAGACACACCCCTCTCAGAGCCCTCTGCTCACACTCAGCCTGTCCCACCCAGGAGGCCTGGCCCAGCTCCTGGAGGACAGGACTGTGGGGCAAACCTGGCTGTAAATCTCAGTGTGGCCTGCGGCAGGACAGAGATCACCCATATGAAGGACCTAGCGTTATGGCTGCCCCAGGCTCATCTATTTAGCAACAACTTAGGCATCAGTTGGAGAGGCCGCTGAAGTATCTGCGGAGGATTTCTAAGGGACTCTCGCTGGGGGAGAGAGAGGGAAGGAAGACAACGGGGAGACTGGGGAGGCTGAGGTGGGAAGTGAGTGGCAGGAGTGCTGGGAAGAGGGTAAAGGACCAGGTCCTGTGGTGTCTCCAGGTCAGTCATCACTCATGGTGATGGGTGACACAGAACGGGGAGGAGTGCCATGTGTCTTTCCTGTCAAGAGCCCAGCAGGGCGGCCTCACAAGTGTCCCATCAGTTCCAGAAAGAAAAGCGAGTGACTTGCCTCTGGGGGCACCCTCCTGGTACGGCACAGGTCAGGAGAAAAACTGAAGACCCTTTCCCTTCCTGGCCTTTCTAAGCAGGACTGGGAAAGAAACTAACATTGACTGGGTACTTATGATGGGCATAGAAGCAGCAAAGCAGACCATCTTGGGCAGCAAAGTGAGACCTCCATCTCTACAGAAAATTTAAAAATTAGCCAGGTGTGGTGGCGTGCACCTCTAGTCCCAACTACATAGGAGGCTGAGGTGGGAGGATCACCTGGGCCCAGGAGGTCGAGGCTGCAGTGAGCTGTGTTTGTGCCTCTGCACTGCAGCCTGAGTGACAGAGCGAGACCCTATGTCAAAAAAAAAGAGAGAAAGAAAAGAAGAACAGCAAAAAGAAACAAATAAGCAATACTGCAAAGAAAGACAGTGGTTTTCTCTGGGGATCAGTATCAGGAAGCATTTTAATTTTCTTCTCTATACTTTCCTATATTATCCCATGACACAATGTACATGCATTGCTTTTATAATTAGTTTAAGTCATAAAAAATAAACTCGGCTTTTTAGTTTGAGCCCCACTATTTTGGTTTGTTGGGATGCTTCAAAATGTCATTGCATGGTCTGATATTTTAGCTGGTTAGCCTTTTCCCAAGGCTAACCCTGCCAAAAGTGAAAGTATGCTTTTTAATAGTGTTAACAAAGTTGCTGATTAAAAACAAGTACATACCCTCTAGACAGACTCAGGCCAGATTCACAGTCACAAAGTATCCAGGGGATGCTTCCCTTCAGGGTAGCTCCATCCTGTCTGATTCTCCCCCATCACAGTCAGGAAAACAGCAACTCATTTAGTCAAATGTCTTGATAAAAGAAAGACATGCTCATTCATCAAGCTCAGCAATCCAAGAAACAAACCAAGCAGCACATTCAGCGATCTGCAGTAGAAGTCGTGGTCTGCTATGTTGATGGATCCCAATTTGTTTCTGTAAGTGTCTTAAAATGGTCTGTCTCCAAATCACTCTGTATTTGGCCTGGAGCTGACACCTGGAACACTGTGATTTCCGGATTTCACCCTTTCTGCACTTAGGAAACCTGGGATGGTACTGCCGGTCTCTGGCCTCTTCACATTTGTCCTTTACTCAAGGTCCCTCAAACACTGCAAAAATGCTTTCTCGATCACTGGGGGTTCTTGGAAGCACTTTGGCACAAGGTACAAAGCCAGGCAGCTAAGACCTCTCTGCTCTCAGTTCTCTGTCCTGAGCTCCAAACTCCCTAGAAAGCGTGTCCATTCCATCCCTTCCTAGGCTACAGAGCATGCTCCTAGATGAAGGACTGTGTAGAAAGATAATTAATCCAGAGCTATCGCCATCTGACGAGAACATTAACGGGCAGCACATCAGGAAGCTAACCACACGCTTTCACCCTGATCCCTCTCACTCTGCCAGCCCAGCAGAAATAAACCCACACATGCAGAGCCATGAAAGGCCAGGGGACTGGTGGGCTCTCCTGACTGGAGTAAAGGACTGGAAGGACAGACATATGGGAGTGAAGACCCTGGAGGTTCCCAAGGAGGAACTGAAAACAGCCAGCCAGTATCTGCCATCATGGCAAGCAGGGTGATTTCAGCTCTAGATTCAACATAACTTCCTGCAGGCCTTGCTGCCAACAGCAGCTGTGAGTCCAACCAGGGAGCGTATTTTATAGTGAGGAAGAGCACTGCAGTGCTGCCTGGCTGGCCTCACAGCGGGCATTTTTTCGGGTACCTTTACCCTCAGGGATGCCCTCACCAAGGCCATAGCAGACCTGAGGCAGATGCTCCTAAGGCCCTGCCATTGTGCTTCATCAGGAGAGACCCACAAGACGGCGGGGCGGGGGAGGTTTGACACTTAGTTTTGGGGGCTTGTTTTGGTCTCTTTTCTAGGAACTCAGAAGAAGAGCTACGGGAAATCTTTCCTTTGGATTCTCTAAGAATTTAGCACAAGTAAGAAAGAGAGTTAGGAAAATCCATAGTAAGAATACGTTTATAAGCAATTCCCAGGCTAGCCAAACCCAAACCCACAGATACTATGGGGAAAGGGGAGGTGGCCAGGAGACCCAGTTCAGGCTCTGACCCCGTTCTTCCTGGATCCTGAGGCAGCTCAGGACTCACAAAGCAGTGGGTGGTCTGTGTCATTTCTCTATGTGACGGTCTCATCTGTAAAATGGGGCTAATCCCACTCACTCTGTGGCACTGTGGGTAAAATGAAAGATGACCCTTCAGGAAGACCATTTGTTATCACCATAGGGTGACACACAGCTGCTGGCATGAGGACCCTATGATTGAGAGGAGGAATAACATTTCCTCCTCATGGAATATGCCTCTATGGACTAACCATCCTCATGCACTGTGACCTCACAATTTCGGCCCTCCTCCGTGAGGCACTGACCTCTAGCTTTTCTTCCACAATCTCTAATTCACCGCACTCGGCGCCCGCGGCTGCCATCCCCTGGCCTCAGCGACACCTTGTTTGCCTTCCCAGGGGCAGCCTTGGCCCTCTCGGAAACCACCTATGGTCAATTTTCCACTCTCCATGGGAGTGGGGAGGACACTGGCCCAGAAAACTAAGCCACAGGCCTTTTAGTGCTATTGCAAGCACATTTGATAGCACTTACAGCATTTTACTTCCTTGATTCACTGTGGTCATTTCAGGCTGAGACTGCAACCAGGTGAAGCACATAGAAGGCATTCTAGATGCAGGTGATCTGCAGCTCCAGCCTGGCCTCCCCACGCCCTCTCAGCTCCTGGGCAAACACAAGCCCTCCTGCGTCCTCAGCCCCCGACCTCCTGTAAGACGAGAGGTGACTACTGCTCTAGACAATATCTTTTTTTTAATTAAAAAAATTCTTTTAGAGACAGGATCATTTTTTTTGAGATAGAGTCTCGCTCTGTCGCCCAGGCTGGAGTGCACTGGCAAAATCTTGGCTCACTATAACCTCCACCTTCCAGGTTCAAGTGATTCTCCTGCCTCAGCCTCCTGAGTAACTGGGATGACAGGTGTGGCCACCATGCCCAGCTAACGAGACAGGGTCTTGTTTGGTTACCCAGGCTGGAGTGCAATGGTGCAATCACAGCTCACTGCAGCCTCAACCTCCCAGCTTCAAGCAATCCTCCCACCTCAGCCTCCTGAGTAGCTGGGACCACAAGTGTGCACCACCATGCCTGGCTAATTTTTTATTTTTTGTAGGGATGGGCATCTTGCTGTGTGGCCCAGGCTGGTCTTGAACTCTTGGCCTTAAACAATCCTCCCGCCTTGGCCTCCCAAAGTGCTGGGATGATAGGCATGAGCCCCTATATGAGGCATCAGCCCTAATTTTATTTCCAGGCCCTGGTCTGTTCTAGGTAACATCTCAGGGTGCTTTCAGCCTAATTTCTCCAATTCATGCTGATGGGGAGGAAGCTGCTTAGAGCTACGGGTGGTGGAGCCTCACTGAACTCTAGCTGAGGGACAAGCGCAGCCTGATTGGGACTTCTGTGTTGTTTCCATGGCAATGGGGGGGTGGGCTGTGTGCACCGTGAGGGTGGAGACCTCGCCTGTCACCACTGCATTCCCTGGCTTAGCAGGGGTCCTGGCATCCAACAAGTAAGTGCTTCCTGGGTTCACACTGCGAAGCACCACACTCATCCTACTGAGAGAGGGGAGGATGTGGAGAGGAGGAGCAAAGTTCCACTCACATGGGGCGTGGAACATGACGAGGACAGAGGAGTGTTCCTTCACAAACTGGTCAAAGTCTTCATCGGTCAGGTGATAAACGGAGCCGCCCTCATCTGCCCAGGGAGTCTCAGGGACCTGGGGCTGTGGCGGCTGCGGACTGGAAGACCAAAAACAGGCAGAGCTCAGAGCAGGCCCTGGGGCCTGGGCAGCCCTTCTTATTCCAGCCCCCTGGACATGAAGCTCCCCACTGGCTCAGCATGGCCCCCTACAGGGGCTCACCCTTTAACAAACCAGGAACTACCCCCGTGGTAGTGTCATGGGGTGAGTGGTGTGGCCCTGCCCACCTCCACCTTCCCCGCAAAGCCCCAGACAGGTACCTAGTTGATATATACTGTTACAAACAGAGGTTTCTGGCTACAGCTCTCTAGATAGCCTAAGACATCTCACTTCCTCCTAGGAATCTGGGGGCTTGTTAGCTTTCTCAACCTATTTCAAACTTTCAGCAAACTGGAAAGAATAAATAGCAACAGTGAACGGTGACCTTTGGAAAAGCTCACTGTTGTGTTAGAACTGCCCACTGGGCAGTGGAGGGGAGGAAGAGGGCACAGAGAGGAGGGATGAGGAGGAGAGAGAGAGGCCAGGTACCTCAGAAAGATCAGATCTAGGCCAGGCAAGGGGAAGCTGCCACATGGGGGTGCAGGGGAGTTCACCAAACAGCCTCGGGGGAAAGTTGCGGTGAGGGAAGCAAGGCTGAGGGTACCCTAACTATGACAGTGTGTACGCTACATCACGAATCCTTCCCAGAGGCCAACAACCAACTTATTTAGTCCTCCCAGAAGCCAAGTCAACTCTACCAGTCATCAGCTGCAAAACCTTAGGCAGCCGCTTGACCTCTCTGGAGCCTGTTTCCGCAGCGTGACTGTGACCGTCCTATGTCACCATCTGCTAGGAGGAGGGAGGCTCACAGGGGCCCTCCCTTGCTCTAAAGTTCAGGACAGGGTGGCTGGCAGTGACACAATCTCCCTGCTGCTTTACTGTCACAATACCTTTGCCAGAGCACCTTAATTGCAGCTTTGATAAAACCCTTGAGGATGACAAATGTGAAAAGACAACCATTGTGTCCCACCTTTGAGAGCTTACAGGAGGAAAAATTTTAAAGTTCAAGCAGCCAGGGCTGTATAATCCAGAGACAGCGAAGTGGCTGACACAGTGGAATCTGCCACCTCCTCCCCCTCTGCAGAAGCCCGGGTATGATGTCGCCTTCAGAAGCCCTCTCTGGCCCTTATGACTGGGACCCACTAGCTGCCACGGCCTCCCAGGTCCCAAGAAATAGAAGGAGGCAGGGAGAGGGCAAATCAGTCTCAGCCAACGCATATCCAATGTCAGATGGGACTGGTGACAAAATCAAGCTTCAAGAATGAATCACCAGCCAGACAATGGTCCCAGACAAACACCATGCAATCTAGGTTCCTATACCTGGGCTCAGACAACTGACCCCTCAGAACACCACCAATCCCACTTCAGAGCAATTTATCTTTACAGTTCACCTGCACGCATACAAAATTATGTGCATCCGAAGGCATCCACTGCAGGTTATTTGTCATAGCGAAGACTGGAAGGACAGGTTAGGTGGGCTGCTGTCCATCTACACTAGGGAGGGCTGAGCACTGCAAAAAATGATGTCTCTACACCGTGATGTGGACAGACTGCTGGAGATGGATGAAACAGTCTAGAATTTGCTAAGTTTTGCATTAAAAGGGGGGAGATAAAATATACTCATTCACATTTGCTAGTATCTACATAAACACCCGAAGAACATAAAAGAAACGGGTCTAAGTTGTAAATTCTAGGGTATGGGAGGGAGAATAAGAAAAAGGAAAGAAGTGAAAGTGAGGCTTTTGAATGTATTCCTTTTAAACATCTTAAAATGTTGCCAGCCTGGGCAAAAGAATGAGATTCCATGTCTACAAAAATATGAAATAAAACAAATCAGCGGAGTATGGTGGCCTGTGCCTGTAGACCCAGCTACTCAGGAGGCTGAGGCAGGAGGATCGCTTGAGCCCAGGAGTTCAAAGCTGCAGTGAGCTGTTATGGCACCCTCTGCACTCCAGCCTGGGTGATAGAGAGAGACCTCATTTAAAAAATAAAAATAATTTTAAAAAATTGAATTACGTAAATGTAATCGATTTAAAAACTAAATTTTTTAAAAGTCCAGCAAGAGCACAAATATGGGACGGAGAAGCCATGGCTTAGCAGGAGGACAGGCCTAGGAAGGAAAGAACCAGAGGAATGTCCAGTCATGGAGGCAAATACACTCTAAAACCGCTAAAATAACCGTTCAGGAGTTAAAAAAAAAAAAAAAAAAAAAAACTTTCTGGGTGGAAAAAGCAGAGTAGGGGCTCAAGAACCACAGCCACACAGAAGACAAGGCTCTGAAGGGCCCAGGGACCCACTCCTTGAGGCACAGCTATAGCCTAGGGCTGAAAACAGGAGGTTTAGCTGAAAACTGGAGTGGTCAGATCCTCAGATCCTAGGGCACTCTCCTCTCCCCACACAGGAGACGACTGGAAGTTTCTTTTTGGGAGAGGACTGCAGAACCGGGCACCATGGTAAAAGGATGTATTGGGAAGAGAGGGACTGAGTGGGAGTCTGAACCCAAAACACTGAATGATGCTTTTCACTCCCTGCCTACCCCAGGCAGTGAGCAACTTGAAGAGCTCTCTCTCACCTGTTTACTAACTCCTGCACCCAATACACAGCAGACACCCAATAAATGCTCGTTGAATAGATGCATTCCCTGAATGAGGGGAAAATGGCTGAAGGAACTGGAAGTGTTTAATTTGGAGAAAGGACGTAAGAGAACACAGTGGCTATTGTCAAATATTCCATACTGCATTAAGAAAAGAAATTAAGATTTATTTTCTAGGGCCCTGAAGAGGAGAACCAACACTAACAAGTTGAAGCTCCAGAGAAAGAAACTTCAGTTCGATGTAAGTAAGAATGTTCTGTCTACTGCAGGGGAGAGGGAAAGAAGGCCAAACTGGGAGCCAGCAGACCTGAGCTTGAGTCCTGTTTCCTTCACTACCCGCAATCAAACAGCTTCAAACAGCCAAAAGACAGGGCATTTGTCTCCTTTCTTTACTTGCCTCTCAGCCTCAGCCAGACAGAGAATAGATGTGGGATGCTTTGTAACTTGACAAAGTACTACCCAAATGTTCCTAGATACCATTTATCACCTAAATCATAAGAGTCATTCAAGCATGAATGGGCAACCTCAGAATGAGTCCAATGGGAGTGAGGAAATGCAAACATCGAAAGGAGGATGACTAGGGCAGATCTGATGACTTTATGTTCCCTTCCGGTCTGCTTTCATGTGACTGATTTCACGAGCTCTGCAGTTTAGAGATAGTAATTGGTCCCAGGCTCCCTAGGACTGGGAGGGCCATACAATCAGACCTTTGTCTAAGGGAGATGTATGTGCCATAGATGAGAAGATGCCACTCTAACCACTACGGGTGCAGAAAACTTGGTGTTTGTAAATTCAGTTCACTTCTGGTTGGTATAAAGCTACACAGGCCAAAATGGCCCTGCCCAAAATGGATTGCTGCTTATGCACCCTTCCACCTATTTGCTAGCCCAACTCACCAGTGACAGCTTCAAGGGGCCAGTGAGATATGTGGCCATTAAGAGTACAAAAGGCACCAGCGCCACAATCAATGCATCTACTCCAGAGCCCCCACACGCTCAGACGCCAGGGGCTGACTCCCTGCCCTGCCTCACCTGGTGCCACCCTTCCCCAGCCCAACCACCAGAGTCACGCACTGAAGGGTGGGACCTAGGGACTTCTCTCCTGGGTGTTTGAGAGCCATCTGGAGAATTAGCAAGGCTGGGTTCACCCTCATCTTTCTATACTTGTCTGTACAGAAGCCCTGAGCAGCTAAGGGCAAATGGATAAACCTAGTGAAACAGGAAAGGTGAGGTCACTACTGCCCACCAGGATCTGAGGGGAAACTGGAAAAGGCTTAATACGAGTGGGACCGGAAAAACCCACATGCAGAGCTGGATCTACCGCAGGGGAAATAATACCACAATATGCTATCCTTGGGTAATAGGGTGGGGGAGGACTTTTGTTTAACCACACTTTTAGGTTTTTCTATAATGAGCCTATCTTAGTTGAGTATCTCTAAAATCAGAAAAGATTTTTAAAAATTAAGCCAGTTGGTAGCAGAGCGACGTTGGTAGCTCCTGCAGAGGCTAAGGCTGCTAACAACAGCTCCTTCCCTCCCACGATGGGAGATGGGGGGTAAGTAGGAAGTGGGGGACGTGGTGTCCGGGACCAGAGTCTGGAGAAGGCTGTGGGGTGCAGGCCGGCCAGAGCAATGCGGGTGGGGGGAGCTGGGATGGGGTGCGCTGAGAGGAGAGGGGTGGGAGGATGGGGAAGGAGACTCCAGTGGGGAGATAATAGCCTGTTTCAAAAATGCCACCTGATGTGCTCCCTTTGTCTAGGGTTAGCAGGCAATTCTGAACACTTAAAAAAAACACACAAATTGTATCCTTCCAAAAAAGATATGAGGGTGTTTCGAAATCAGAAAAGGTTAGAAAGGGAAAGAAAGCAGACAGATTTTATGCTCTGGTGACAAATGAGATTGCTATTTGTTGAGACATTCTCCCAAAGCAGAATGAGATGTGTCTGCCTGGAGGAGAGGACACGCTTATTATCAAATGAAAAAGGAAAACAGTAAAGCAAAGGCCCAGGTTGAGACAACGAACACATGATCACAGGCAGCAGCCTTCCTGGGCGGGGGCTGAAAACGAGGTAGCCGATGGGGCCAGAGACGTGAGAATGCTTCCAAGAAGTAAAAGACACGATGCAAACATGTGGTAGCCACTTGCGTCTTATCTCCCCGGGCCCCTGGAGTAGGCAGAACGGAAGATGGAGATTCTCCACCTTTAGAAATCTAACAGTTTCATGTGTGTTTTTTTTTTCTTTCCTGGTACAAAATTTACCCTTCTTTCCCATTTTGAAAATACACATTTTCAACCTCCACGTCTTTGGATAACTAATTCTTTAATCCTGGGGTTTGCACACTGTGTCCCTAAGGTAATGATGTCAGTAAATATCCACTGTGCTGGCAGCTGAGGGGAAGGGCTCCGAGCAGAACTCAAGGAGGCTGAGCTGGACTGTGGGGGCTGCAGGGAGCTGGGCTGGTGGCAGGGATCCATTAGGGCCCTGCCACTGCCTACCAGCAGTACCACCCCCCTCACTGTGCCTCAGGGACCTCATTCATAAAATGAAGAGAATGGTTACATCTTCCTTACAGTGCTGTTGTGAGGATTAAATGAGAATCCATGTAAAGTGCTTAGAACAGTGTCAACCACAAAGGAGATTGGCCATTGTTATTCCAACCTGTATGCACAAATACCCATGAAGCAGCAGCGGCTGGTAAGTGCCGAACTCGTGACACACAGAGGGCAGCCTGAACAGGGTGCGTGCTCAGTGAGGGTGGCCTGGGGAGGCTTCCAGAAGGGGATATCGTGAGCCTGTGGTAGAAGAGCTGGTGAGAAGTGGGAATGGGGTGATCCGGCAGGACAAAGCAGCAGGCCTAGCACAGTGGGGGCTCCAGGCAAGGGGGCAGCGGCCAACAGGGTGGTGGAGTTTGGCATTACAAGGATCTAATCACGTTATAAACAGGGATCACAGGTTGCTCTGAAGCCACGCCTGTGAGGGCTGAACAGTAAAGCACTCAGCAAACCTAAGGCATTAGGATATTTCCTAGTACCTTCACAGCACCTAAGACAGTGTTGTGTTTGAAAGAGTGTTCAACTGACAGTTCTACTTTCAGAGACACCTGCAGTGGAACCTCTCTCAAACCTGGTATCCTGGGTGAGAAATACCTCCATCCATCAGATAGATGTGTTGAGGAGAAACTTGATGTGAAATGCGGGAAGATTTCAGAAAGGCCCTGACTATTCCAGAAGAGCTGACAAGTTTAGGCAGCCCCTCCCCCAATTTCAGTCCGTGGAGAAGGGAGGTAGGGGAGATAGACTCCCCACCCAACACGCCAGGCAGGTCTGATCATCACAGGCCAAAGTCACACCAAATGCTCACGGATCCTGCAACCTAAATTCCCACAATCCCCATAATGACCTAGACTCAAGCCAGAGACAGCTGTGGGCTGTACCACAATTCCCTTCCTTATTCTCTCCCCCAACTACCAGCCAGAGCCCTGCGGCCCTCGGGCCCAGCAAATGCCCTGCCCTCTGGATCCACGCCCCCCAACACACACACACACACACACACACACACACAAACACAAACACACACACACACGCACGCCCCCACTTACTTCTTCAGCCACTCCACGATGTCCTCGGCTGTGGACCCATAGTTGTCATACTGGAACAAGAACCTTCCTTTCCTGTGAAACATGGAGAAACGACGTGGGCTCAGCCAGGGATGCAAATACCACCCTGAGATTATGGTCAATCACCAGGGAGGGAAGCGAGCTTTAGAAGGAAAGTGGGGGACGTACTCAAAATAGCAGATGGTGGGGTAGCCGCGCACGCTGTACTCCTCCTTGATGTTTTCAAATTCAGAGGAGTGGACATTCATCCCGGCCAGCACCTGGGAGGAAGCAGAGAACAGCCGTGTGGAGCCTGTGCCCCACAGACACCCACTGATCCACACCCATCTGTCCAGCTGCTGTCCCGACAGAAAGACATACAGGACAAAGCCCCACAGACCAATGTGCATCGGGGCTGCTGGGAAACAAGGCCAGTGAAGCCAGCTGGGAATCACGACCTGGCGCTGGAGAAGGCAGGCAGCTTGGCCGAGTGCTGCACTCCGCACGCCTGCTTCCTCTGCCTCCCTGCAGGAAGAACCACCCCAGAGCAAAGTCAATGTTCTGAGGGTTGCAGAAGAAGCCTGGCCTTGCCACCAAGTTCAAACTGCTCTCAGAGAGGGGCCACTGCCAAGGATGTGTTACGCCTATTTCTCTGCTCATGTCAACTCGGGTTGTATTCTTTCCTAATAAGTGGCTTTTGTACGCCCATTCAGCTCTGCACAACATCCTTAGATACCCTCCTGGATACCTCACGGTTTGCCCACCTAGGCTTGAGTGTGATGTTTTCAAACCTCACAGCTCATATGTGGCCAGGGAGGCCATGTGGCTCTCATAACACAACATGAGAAACGAGGTGCCTGCCTAACTCTCGTCCCTCCAGGCCGTGCTGTGCCTCCTCGATGTTTCCTCCTGTTGGTGACCATTACCCACAGGCTGCCTGGATTATCGTCTCAGAATTCTGAACATATTCTGACTCCAGAGGTTTACCTGTCCACTATCCTCGAATCAGAAAGAATATTTTAGTAGCTGGGTAACGTGATGTAGCTAAAACTAATACCGACTCAAAGAATCCCCTAAAACTCCCTCTTTCCTGAAGCAGGAAACTTCTTCTCTAGGGATGGATCAGGAACTAGGAAGGAGGAGTCTGTAGAAATTAAAAACAAAATTTTGGGGGGGACAGGGTTTCACTCTGTCACCCAGGCTGGAGGTGCAGTGGCATGATCATAGCTCACAGCACAAAAGCGCTGGGATGACAGGCATAAACCACCATGCCCAGCCAGGACTTTGAATCTGCTCTCACCAGAGAAGGTAGCTAGAATGGCCAGACACAAGAAGGCTGCTCCACAAAGCAGAGTGCCATAGAAGTGAGGGAAAAGTAAGTCAAAAAAGCCAGCAGCAGTTGCAGAAGCAGAGAGAAGAAACCCTGCACAAAATCTTCCAATTCCATTGAATATAGGCTAAAATCCAGCTCCATAACTCCTGGGCTCAAACAATCCTCCCACCTCAGCCTCCTCAGTAGCTGGGACCACAGGTGTGTGCCAGTATGTCCGGCTAATATTTTTTTTTTCTTTTTGGTAGAGACAAGGTCTTGCTGTTGCCCAGGCTGGTCTCCACCTCCTGGGCTCATGTGATCCTCCCACTTCGACCTCCCAAAGCACTGGGATGACAGGTATGAGCCACCATGCCCAGCCAGGACTTTGAATCTGCTCTCTGCAGAGAACACAGACAGAATGGCCAGACACAGAAAGGCCATTCCACAAAGCAGAGTGGCATAGAAGAGAGAAAAAAGCGAGTCAAAAAAGCCAGCAGCAGTTATAGAAGCAAAGAGAAGAAACCCAGGAAGCTGAACTTTACTGACAAATATACGAGAACACATAGCAAGAGAAAAATAAATAGTGGCTTCAGTGGACAATAAACTTGATTGCAAAGACAGCTTCCCCCTATGAGTCATGTGACCTTGGGCAAGTCACTCACCCTCACTGAGGTCCCTTGCTGGAAGATGTGACCATCACAGGACTCTTTAGAGAACTAAATGAGATGACCTGTGTCAGAGGTTTCAGCACAAAACTGGAGCTCAGTAACTGTCATCTTCCTTACTTCCTACCGAGTCTTCCCGGTGATGGGAGCCACTGTGCCTCTGGCCTCTCCATCCCTAGAGGCACCTGGATATCTTTCCAATTGTCTCAAGTCCCTAACACAAGGCCTCACATACAGCAGGCACACAATAAATGCTCACTAAATCACTGATTTTTTTTTTTCCTAGCCCATTTTAGGACACAGCAAATAATACAGGAAGAACAAATTTGAATTGAATTTACTTGAAGCCCTGGAACACTATAAAAGTCATTCTGCTCATTTCCCAGACTGCTCCAGTGGCCTGTTCCAGTAACATTTGTCTACTTTAAAAGTCCTTTTGTTTCTGCCTAATTGATCTCCCCCAATGTCAGTGCACATTCACCACAGATTAATCTTACACGTCCTCCTCGCTCATAACATCACTTCCCTGCACAAAACCTTCCAATTCCATTGAATATAGGCTAAAATTCAGCTCCATATTCAATGCCCATATGGTCCCTATTTCATTTTTGAATCTTTCTTTCTTGCACAACTCTTCATTGTGCACCTGCTAGGGTCTATATTTCGTATTCTCCCAGCAACGAGACAGTCTGAGATTTCTGCACAGGAAGTTGGACTGTCTGCCTTCTCAGACATCTTGCCGAGTGCAGCAGCAGCATGGCACGGTGGCTGGAAGCATGGGCTCTGGACACCTGGGTTTGAGTCCCAACTCTCCACGAGGTCATGCATTTCCTTGAACGAGCATGACCTCATGGGGAGTCAGATGTCAATAACTGGCAAGGCTGGGAAGAGGAGGCGGATGGAGACAGGGCTTGTTCTGACTGATGCTCTGAGACAGGGGGCAGCATGGTTGCTAATGAGAATGTCAACTAGCAGGAGTAGATGGAACAGACGTGATGAGTCACCAGACGTCAATGACAGCAAAAAAGAGGCAGCCCTAAGTTTGGAAATGGCAAAGGCTGTGCATCCCTGACCTGGCATGCCTTCCTTCCTAATGATATCATCAGGTTGAATACCTCCCAAGAATTCTGTAGAGGAGGATTTTTGACCCTTGCCAGAGACAGAGCCAGCCAAAAAGGCTCAAGGATGACAGAGATGAAGAGGAGACAGAAGGCCCTAATCCAGCTGTGCTTCAGCAGTGGGGAGGGCGTGAGCTTTGATATCTGGGTAATAGCGGCCCATTTCTTAGTCCCCACCTCTTCTTTGTGTGTGAAAACAAAAAGCAATTGACACCTGTGGTCACTCAACCCCTCCAGCCCAGTCCCCCAGTTTCTGGGGAGCTGCCCCTGCACAGTAAGCCCTAGCCTCTAGGGGCCTCCTGTGTAGGTGATGCCTGCAGTGGCCAGGGCCCTTCCCCTTTATGTAGCTGGGGAAAAGATAGAACTTTCCAGAAGATGCTTTCCTAGGAAATGAAGGGAAAATTGAATAAAACAAACCCCAAGCAATACACAAAGAAATGAGTTTACACAACCCAGATGCCTTAGGCCAAGGCAGCCAACACCTGGTAACAGCTTGACTTGCCCAGCTTCGTAGACAACACCCCTGACTTTTCTGTAATGTTGAGGGAACTGGAAGAGGTAACTTTTATATTTTCTAGACCTGGGCCCAGGCAGAAGCTGGAATTCATTTTTTCTTTTTTTAGAGACAGGATCTTGCTCTGTCGCCCAGAACGTGGTGCAATCATAGCTCACTGCAGCCTTGAACTCCTGGGCTCAAGCTATCTTCCCACCTCAGCCTCCCAAGTAGCTAGGACTGACTACAGGCATATGCCATTGCCCCCAGCTAATTTTTAAATTTTTTTGTAGGCACAGGGTCTTACTATGTTGCCCAGGCTGGTCTCTAGCTCCTGGCCTCAAGTGATCCTCCTGCCTTGGCCTCCCAAAGCACTGGGAATACAGGTGTGAGCTACCATGCCCTGCCAGAAGCTAGTATTCTTAACACGAGTGGTCTTTGGGGTTAACCTTATAACCTGTCCTACAAATGTCCTTCCCACTATGCTTGTGTCCTTAATAACAAATGTTCTGAATTCCGTTAAAAGAAAGGAACATTACTCTTAATATAGAGCTTAAAATAAAACATACCCGGGAGTGATGAGCCACAAGCCTATTCATTCATCGGCATATACCGGGTATCTACTGTGAGCTTGGCCCTGTGCTATGTGCTAAAGAAACAGACATGAACACAGCTCCTGCACCCAAGAAACTCACATATCATAATTAGTACCAAGTGGTGAACAAAGTGATCTGGAACAAAAGCAAAGATGAACATATCTGACTGTGCGTGGCAGGGACAAGCTCTGTGGCATCATGGGAGGGGGCCTGGAAGGATACTGAGTTTGGCAGTGGACATCGTTGGCTGAGAATGGCTCACAAGACGTACGAGACGGGCATCAAGTCCTCTTCTGCTTCAGTGGGTCTGGCCGGGATAACGTGATCTGATTTGGGGCTAAGCTGTTTACCTTCCACAGCAAAGAATTCAGGAAGTTGAGCTGAGCAGCTTTCCAAGTGTATGCAGGTGCAGGCAGAGAGAACACTGTGGGTGATTAAGTCTTTTCTCCAGGCTAAATAATCTTAAAATATGGTATCTATGGAGGTCCCAATAATTTGAAGTGAAACTTCCCTGGAGTGATGTATGTGTGCCCCAAGGCCAAACGTCTCCGGGCAAGTTGCTAAAAATTCGTTGGTGAGAAGCAAGTAGGACCTCAGTGTTACCCCAGAATGAGGTCAAAAGAGAAAGCACGGGTTCTCTGCAGCCCCATCATGCAGCTGGTGAGCGGGGTCATCTCCATGCCAGGTGCTGCCACTTCAACTTTTTAAGTTGACTTTGAGCTAATCACCACTTAATTTGGTCCACAAAGATCATGATGCAGTTTCAGGACCTCAGATCTCCCCTAATGGGGCTTTGGCCACACCACTGAGATGGCTCCTCTCGATAACCTTTCACAAAAGATGTATGGATTTTTCCACCCTCCCTAGAGGAGCCGGCAGCTGTTTTTATGTTGCCATCAAAACAAGACACTTCTGCTACTCAGGGTAAGTGCAAAAACGGACAAACACATGTCTGAAAGAATTAGAAGCAGGATCCCAAAGAGATATTTGCACACCAATGTTCATTGCAGCATTATTCGAAACAGCCAAGAAAGCTGGAAGCAACTCATCAACAGATGAGTGTATAAGGAAAATGTGGTAGGTACATACGATGGAATATAATTCAGTCCTAAAAAAAGCAGGAAATCCTATGACATGCTACATGGATGAACTTTGAGACTATAATGCTAAGCAAAATAAGCCAGTCACAGAAAGACAAATACTATAGATCCCACTCATATCAGTACTTAAAATAGTCAAAATCATAGAAATAGGCCTGGCCAGATAGCACACACCTGAAGTCCCAGCTACTCAGGAGGCTAAGAAAGGAGGATCACTTAAGCCAGGAGTTCATATCCAACCTGGGCAACATAGTGAGGCCCTGTGTCTAAAACAGACAAACTACATATATAAACATAGACACACGCATAGAAACAGAAAGTTGAAAGGCAGTTTACCAAGGGCAGGGGTGAGGTGGGGAAGGCAGAATTCGTATTTAGTGGATATAGAATTTTTGTTTTGGAAAATGAAAAAGTTCTAGAGAAAGGTTGCACAACAATGTAAATATACTTAATGCCACTGAACTGTACATTTAGAAATGGCTAAGATGGTCAATGTAATGTTACACGTTTTTTACCACAATGAAAAAATAATAGACACACGGCAGAGAACCAAAAAGTCTGGCAGGGTAGAGGAACACTGAGGTAGCAGGGAGCATTTGGTGACCGACTCTTGGCCCTTCTGGGTGAAGTCTGTCTCCCTCCCCAGCTCTCTTCTCCCCCTCCTACCTCTCTGCCCCATCCCAGCTGCTCCTACTTCTCTGAAGGCCCGTTTCCTTAGTGGCTTCTCTGTCTCCTCCTGTTCCTTAGAGGGAGGCATCCCTCGGACACACGTGTCTCCATTCTGCCTATTTCTCCCTACACTCCCTCCTGGAACAATGCCTGAATTCCCAGGTCTCTCACTCCCATCCAGATCTACCTCCTCCAACTCTGGTTTCCACCATTCTTCCCGCCCTACAGGAACCACAGAGCCTGGGAAGCCTGGATAAGGCGCTGCCTGTGTGAGCCCACTTTATGCTTCTGGTCCACCCCTAAGGTCATTGCACCCTCTTCTTTGCCACTGGGCTCCACAGCAGCTGCCTCAGCTCACTTGGAGCCCAGGTCTCAAAATTCTGGACCCAGGATGTTCTGACTTCAGTCCCTGGCTCTTTGACAATGCCACATGTGCATCTTGCTGGTGTCCTATTTCATCACTAGCCTTTAGCAGGTGTCAAACTCTCCTGGTCCCAGCAACTTGGTAGAGTTCTCAACCTTCACAGAGAACAGGTCTCTGAGCTTCATGCAAGGCTCTGATTCAGCAACGGCCCAGACAGCAGGGTCAATCATCCACAATGGCGCCTCACTTACAGCGTGGCCTCGAAGCTGAGTCGCAGCCTTCTGGAAATGCGGCATCATCCTCTTGCATATGCTGCACCCTGGTCACAGGCAGGAGAGAGACCACATCTAGTTACAGGGATGGCTGGGCCCTCGCACCCTGCCCTGCCTCCCCATGGCCATCCTCTACCCAACAAGCACTTATCCAGCCTTGAGAAGCTCAGGACCATTCTAGATCCCGGGTACGCAAAAGGAATAGGAGGCGGGAGTCCCAGCCCCCAAAGAGTTTACAGTCTCAGTGGCACAAAACAAGGCACTGTCCAGCAGCCACTCATAAATGATGTACTGAAGAAACAAGCATGACACCAAGGGAGAAGAGCAGACCCCCGAATACTGATAATGACCTCAACAGAAATTCAGAAAACCGGTACAGGTGTCAAGAGAGCAACTGCTACCCGCACAGTGAAAAGCACCCCTCACTGCCCAGGAAGGGCCTGCAAATGAGCCAGAGTCAAATGCCATTATGAAGAAAAATGTGTGACCAAGAATACAATCACTTTGGTATTTCCAGGCCTCCTTTCTCTTTCATTAACAAGGATAATTAAGCAATGACTGGAGGCAGGCTGAGCGTGAACAGCGCTGGCTCTGGCCTGTGGGATGAGCGACAGACCAGGACTCTGGATGCCACATGGGCTCTGATCTTCACGCAACTTGCTGAAGGCCTTGAGAAGTCACCTCCTCTCCCTGGGCTGTTTCTTCTGGCAGATGAGGGGGGCTGAACCACACAACCTCAGGCCCCTTCCAGCTCTGACAGCAGAGGATTCTGTCTGCGATGGCCTTGGATCAGCCCTCCAGGGCTCTGTGGCACACCATGGTCACACCCCTTTCCTGGTGGTGAAGACTCCCAGCCTTGGTAGGGGGTATTGAACTCCTGGGTTCACTGTGAAGTCATAGTGGATATTTGGAACCCGGCCTTCCTGGTCGGGGACTCCACAGAGTGACCTTAAACTCCTTCCCTTAAACCAGAGCAGACTACGTTTCAGCAGTGATCTCACAGGACAGGAGCAGTTTCCTCTGCTACAAAACAGAGTTTAAGATGCATCTGAGGCCCGGTGTGGTGGCTCACGCCTGTAATCCCAGCACTTTGGGAGGCCGAGGCAGGCGGATCACAAGGTCAAGAGATCGAGACCATCCTGGTCAACACGGTGAAACCCTGTCTCTACTAAAAATACAAAAATTAGCTGGGCATGGTGGCATGCGCCTGTAGTCCCAGCTACTCGGGAGGCTGAGGCAGGAGAATTGCTTGAACCCAGGAGGTGGAGGTTGCAGTGAGCCGAGGTCGCACCACTGCACTCCAGCCTGGCGCTTGGCGACAGAGTGAGACTCTGTCTCAAAAAAAAACAAAAACAAAAACAAACAAAAAAAGATGCATCTGAAGACCACAGGAACCAAAGCTGCCTGGAACCATGCGTCAGGCTGGTTCTCATCTCAGCTTGGCACAGTGGGCACAGGGGCCACGTGGCGACAGGCAATCCAGCTCCAATCCATGCTTAGCTGATGCCTAGGCAGGACATGAAGCCAGAAGGCCAACATTCCTGCTGGGCCACCAGAACCTCCCCAGCACCAGGCCTATTTGGCCATGAGGCTCCCAAAGTGCCCGGCGGCCCCCTCCTGACATTTCTGTCTGACAGATGGACTCACACACACTCCAGTACGTGATCCCTGGGCTTAAGTTCTGCCATCGATCCTGGCAGGAGAGAAGGGGCTATTTCGAGGCCAGCCTGCAGTGTGAGCCCGCCGCCATCTGCCCTCAGAAGAGGTGCCTCTCCTTGGGACCTGCCACCAAAATGCGAACACCACCAGGGGCACAAAGAAAGGAATATGACACTTGTCAGGGGCATTGTCCTCACTGTGGGGATTCAGAGAGAGGAGGGTAGAAGCAGGAACAATGCTCCAGGGGGAAGTCACTGGGTGGAAAACAGGAGGCTGCAGGTGGGGCAGAGCAAGGAGCTCAGCTCTGGGAAGAACAAGACCGAGACCAAGGTCTGCATCTCCCCATGATCCCCGTTGGCTGGGTGATCCTGGGCAAGTGCCCTGGGCTCTCCAAGCCTCGGCTTCCCTATCTGTGCAGTGGGAATATGTGCCCTGCAGGTGTTGGACAGAGCCGGGGAACGTTCAGTGCCTGCAGAGACATCTTAGTTCAACGCCAGGCCTGAGAGCATGCTTTCCAGTTCGTGGTGGGGGAACATTTCCACAGAGGGAAAAGGATGTCACTCCATCCCCAGGAGGGAAAATAAGGGGGACACTTGCAGCCTCTCACTCATTCTTCACTCAGTGACTTGAGTCTGACACCCGCTGGGCCACATTCATCTACCAAGAATCTCCAGGTATGGCCTCTCTCTTCCTGTTCTGCCTGTTTGCAGCCTGCAGCAACAATACACTGAAACAGGGGATGGGTCGGCCAGCTGTCCCTGAGGGCAGGGCCACCAGCACTGGGCGGAGAAGTTATTGGGTTGGGGTAGAAGTGATGAAGGAGGAGTAGGAAACCACATGCCAAGCCAGTTTCCAATTTAACTTTACCAAAAATAGAGCTGGCCCTGTGATTTCTGAGTTAATCTTCCAGCTGATTCCACTGGGAGGCAGGGGGAGAGGTAAGACTAATTATCACTCTCAAACCCCAAAAGTCAGAGTAGTCAGCCTTTTTATTTTCTCATTAATTCAGTGAGCAAACATCTCCTGAATAAAGCGGTAGATCCTGGGGAGCCAGGTTCCTTGTCACCGCCAAATGTTCCCACTGCCTTTGGGACCATTCACCCCACATGTGACCAAAGGGTCACAGAGTCCTAACAGACGTCCCAGTTAGGGAACTGCTGGGTATCCCAAGAATCAGCTGAATTAAGATGCCGTGAAGGCTTGATTAGACTAGAGTACCAAAAGCACACGTTTGTTTCATGTTTTAAAAAACCATACACACGTACATAATCAAAAAGAGTCCTGAGTTCCTTGGGACCTAGGAGTCCAACTGATCTGACCCTCCACCAAAAGTTTAACTTAACCTCCGAGTTTTCTCCTCCCTCCCCTACCACCAATAAGCTTTGTGACTCTGTGAGGTACTAACTTCCCTGCCCCAGCTTTCTCTTCTATAAAGATAACTGTGCTCACATCTCTGTTGTGAAGAGGGGGGATGAGCACACTGCCACACAGCCTGGATGCATGGCGGGGGAGAGGGCACAGAACGCAGGTGCTAACTGCCAGTGCACTACTTCTGAATAACTAGAGACCTGCCTGGTTACATCCGGATCCTGTCTTGTGGCACTCCATTTTATAGCTTCGTTTAAACAATGTGTTGAGTCCTGAAGGGCTTTAAGATACACCAAAGAAGGCCCATCCTCTAGGGGCTGTGTGGGCAGGATAATTCCTAAAGCAATTCACAGCTGGGTACTTAATAATATTCCTCCAAGAAGAAACAAAAAGGGGTGAAACCAACTAATGAACTTAATAAAGAGGAGGAGTGAGGGTTAAAGTAGCTACCATTCAGGTCAGAGCTGGATTTACAGCAAGTGAGACACCAGGGCCTCCTCCCAAAGGTGAGCACAGCCCTGGGGGCAGCGAGGAGGTCTGCGGAGGAGGCTGGGGCTGGAGAACTCTCAGCAATCAAAACAGGGGTTGGGGGCCGGCTGTGGTGGCTCACGCCTGTAATCCAAGCACTTTTGGAGGTTGAGGGGGGGTGGATCACCTGATGTCAGAAGTTTTAAACCAGCCTGGCCAACATGGTGAAACCCTATCTCTACTAAAAATACAAAAATTAGCTGGGCACCTTCAGTCCCTGCTGCTGGGGAGGCTGATGCAGGATAATTGTTTGAACCTGGGGGGCAGAGGTTGCACCACTGCACTCCAGCCTGGGTGGCAGAGCAAGACTCTGTCACAAAAAACAAACAAACAAAACAAACAAACAAACAAACAAAAACACCAGGGCTGGGGAAAGGCTGCTGTAATGGCAAATAAGCTACTGGCTCAAGTCAGGCAGAACCGCCAGAGCACCACAGAAGGGCATCTGGCTGAGGGGGTGGGGCATCATCCCCAGGGTGCAGACAGGACGAGCCTTTGCCTAAAGAACTTCTCAGGAAGTGGGATTCAAGATGGGCTTTCATGAGCAAACAGAACTCTGGTTTGCTATGACAAACCAGAGCCTATGACACCCTCCTGAGCCACACACACCTGGGCACACCTGCTTGCATCATGTACAGCCCCTCTGTCGCTCCAGCCTTCAGGGGAGACACTGACATTGCTGCTTCGTGAAGGACAGATGCAGTTCACATAGGCGCAGCACAAAGGGCCTTGCCAGGCTCAAATCCAGGGTTATTTTCAATTTGTGAGTTGGGACCCATTAGACTGTGGAGGTGCCCAGACAGTGAGTATTTGAGGCTTTGCAGGCCACACTGTCTCTGTCACAAGTACTGAACTCTGTTGCTAGCCAATATATAGCCACGGCTGGGTCCCAATAAACCTTTACAACACGAGGCAGCTGGCCTGTGGACCATAATTTGCTGACCCTTTGTCAGAGGGTTATGAAGCAGGAGAAATAACCGATAATTTTTAAATAGAACAGAAAACAGTGGGCATTACATCTGGTAAACAACAGATGCCAATAGTAAGGGCAAGTGTGGTTCTGTGAAACTTTTGTTTCAGCTTATTTGCATATAATTTATATATACTTCTAGTACAGGGTTGCAATATAAAACATTTGAATTTTGTGAAATTCCATCAAAAAGTTTGAAAGCCATTGCTGTGATCCAGGCCCTTCTCTTACAGATGGAGAAACTGAGGCCTAGTGAGGCGAAGGACTTGGCCAAGCTCACCCGGCTCGCTGGTGGCATAGCTGGGATTCAAACCCATGTGTTCGGGCTGTCATCTCAAAGATCCTCCTGCTATCTCCCACATCCCCCTGCCTCATACAGGGACTAAGCCCAAATCCTGGAACCCATTTCTCTCTGCTCCTGGTCCCCTGCTCCTCTCAGGTGGTACCAGCAGAGGATGCAGGAGCTAGAGTTGGACGAGCTGCTGCCCCTAGAGGTGGGCCAGGCTCTGCACCATGATGCCATGCCTGAGGGGTGGCAGAACAGCCACAGGGTGACCTGCACAGAGGCATGGCACCACCAGCAGGAAACGGGACATGGCTGGCGAAGGTGGAGCTGACCAGACTGGGTGGAGCTCCGGATAAGAGGGCTGAAAGACACATATTCTAGTGGAGACAGAGTGCAGGGCAGACAGCAGGAGGGGGAGGAGCCAGACGAAAAGGCAAAGACGAAGGAAAGAGGCGCAGATGGAGAGATGAGATTCAGTGTTCTAAGCGAGGGACCCGGGCCAGTCCCCCACAACTGCCCCCCCACTGCCCGAAACCCCTACCCCGCCTCCCCACCCACAAAGAGAGTAAACAACTAGCTCTGGCCCAAGGAAGAAAGTTCACTCACAGGGGGCATAAAACATGACCAGGAGCGGCTTCTCTTCCTTCTTCAGGAGCCGTCTGAAGTCCTGAGGCACAAAAAGAGAATACCAGCAGCTCACACACAGCACAACAGCAGGATAAGACACCCTCCCCGCCCCTCCTGCATCCAGAAGGGTGGGGATGGAGAGACGAGTGCGGGTGAGCACTTCAGAAAGCACAGGCTGGCGGCGGACTTGCGGGTCGGGGCAGAGCCGAGGCAGGTCAGGAGCTGGAGGAACCTCAGAGATATCGTATTCGAGACCACCCTTGCCTATTACAGATGGGAACACTGAGGCCCCAAGCTACCAAATGGCTTTGGCCACCTGGTGAGAGGGAGTCGTGAGGACCAGACTGCTGGCTTTCCTTTCAGCTCCACCTGAACAGTTCAAAGACGGCAAAGAGTGGTTTTTGTTCCATGACGCTGTCGAATAGGCTGCCCCCTTCCTGTGACTTACACAGCGGTTTTGTTGTGGGGCGGGTGGTTGTTTTCATGTGTGCCCGGCTTGGCCAGATGGGGATCTGCTCATTGTGGGAAGATGGGTTAACCCATACCGGCTAATCTCTTGCTAATCTCTTCCCAGGCTCCAGCCCTGCCACCACCGTCCTGGCCCCCAGGAGTCCACAGAGCACACAGGGCAGAGGAGGGGGCCTGCTCCACCCCCGGGGAGGTTACAGGCAAAATGGATTTGTAAAACCCTTAGAACAGTGCCGGGCATGTTATTAAGCAGTACATAATGATTTGTTAGCTGCACGCAATAAAGGCAAAAAGACAAATGGCCACATAGTGCTCATGTAGACTTGAGTGTGTGAGCAGGGTGGAGAGACTTTTCTTCCAACGAGAGCCAATGATGGGCTGGAAAAAGCAACTCTATCAAGGACTGCAGTGAAGCACGATGATAGAGCATATTTTGATTAAGCTGCTCAACCACTTTTCACAGAAGAAAATGAGAGGGTTTTCTCTTTTGAAAAATAAGGAAAATAAGAAAATTTCAAAATGCAGCTTTCTGGCAGCACGCAGGCATCAGGTACATAAATGATGGCACATCCCGCACAATGGGATACCACTGCATCATTAAAACCGAAGAAGAAGGTGTTTAATGTCACAATCAGATGTGCACGGTGCACTGTGGGGGGTGGGAAGCAAGTTACAAAACAGCATATAAAATGTAATGACGTCTTTGTGAGTGAAAATATAATGTACATATTACCTTGAAAGCCTGGAAGATTACAAAAATATCAGCAGGCATCTCTCGCAATGAAAAGGTGTGGGGTGATTTGGTTTTTTCTGTATGCTGAAGATGTATTTTCTAAATTTTCAACAATGAATGTGCATTAACTTAAAATTTTTCAGTTAGATAAAAGAAGATTAAATTTTTGTGGATATCCAAAACATTTTAGAATAAATTCTGGAAAAGTTTACCCTTGTTTACATAAGTAGAGGGTTAAGGCACTAATTTTCAAACAAAATTAGTAACCAAGATATTTACCCCTAACTAGGGGTACAGGATGCAAACAGTTCTAAAATTATCTTTTGAGATTTCTGGAGATAAAGGCTAGTAGAAGCTAGTAAAAGATCTGAGAAGAGAAGATTTTATTGAGCCTACAGCAATTTGGTTTCATGTCTTGAGTAGTAACAGATATTACATTCAAAGATGCTTAATCACCTTCACAAAGTATGAAATTCCAAGCCTACAAATTGAATCAGCAATTCAAACTTGAATTTGGAACTTTTCATTATTTATGTGGACATTCTATTAGCAGAAAAGCAGCTATACCTCTTACTTCCATAGGAGAGAAAAGAGCACAAATCAGAATGAGAGGATTCCCTACAGGTGTGAAAGAATTATTCTGCTTAATATTCCTACAGTTACAGAAGAACAAACTTAGGAAGTTCAGGACATGGTATTTGGGGAGGAAGGCGCCAGGCGATCACTTTCCAGAGAAGCTGTAAACATTCATTATCACAGGAGCAGCACTCTGTTTAGGCTGTTTGTATTTCCATGGCTCTTGGTACATGTGCCACTCTCTCCTGGTACTTGCCCCCTCTTTCCGTGCCCCCCACATGCTTTTTTAAAAGACATCCTTGAGACTGGATGTAGTGGCTTACACCTGTAATCCCAATATTTTGGGAGGCGGAAGACAGGTGGATCACTTGAAGTCAGGAGTTCTAGACCAGCCTGGCCAACATGGTGAAACCCCATCTCTACTAAATTACAAAAATTAACTGGGCATGGTGGCGCACGCCTGTAATCCCAGCTACTTGGGAGGCCACAGTAAGAGAATCACTTGAACCCCAGAGGCGAAAGCTGCAGTGAGCAAGACTGTGCCACTGCACTCCAGCCTGAGCGACAGAGTGAGACTGTGTCTCCAAAAAAAAAAAAAAAAAAAAAAAGACATCTTCGAGATGACAATACTGGCTCTTTCTATCCCAGAGAATGTGGTGCCCAGCCTTTAATTTGAATCACCACTGATCCACTTGGTTGGCCCACAATGATTACACATTTTACCTTCCTCCAGAAGGTTTAAAAAAAGCCATCATTTTCTTCTGGGCCAACAAGCATTAAGAGTACAGTCAATAGGCCAGTTACAGAGGCTTATGTCCGCAATTTCGGCACTTTGGGAGGCTGAGGCAGGAGGATTGCTTGAAGCCAGGAGTTCAAGACCAGCTTGGACAACATAGTGACAGCCCATCACTACAAAAAATTTAAAAACTAGCCAGACATGGTGGCATGCGCCTGTAGTCCCACTTACTCAAGAGGCTGAAGCAGGAGGATTGCTTGAGCCCAGGAATTCAAGGTTACAGTGAGCTATGATCACACCACTGTACTCTTCCAGCCTGGGTGACCATGAGACCCTGACTCTAAAAGCAAAAAAAAGAGTCAACAATTTTAAAGGAAAAGGGAGAGAAGGAAGAGAAAGACAAAATCTATGTTTTATTTTATCGAGAGAGGAATGAACCTTCTCCCTCCATCTACAAAAAGCACTGCTTGCCTCACAGACCATCTGAACTATTACAGAGAAGTTCTTGCCCATCCTAAGTGAAGGTATCATACCAACATGGATGCACATGGCTGAAGATGCACTTTCAGGTCAGGTGGGCAGGCTGTGGATGGAGGGGCAATGTGTGTCACAGCTTCTGCACTCTTTATTATTTTAGAGATGGGGTCTTGCTATGTTGACCAGGCTACCCTTGAACTCCTGGGCTCAAGCAATCCTCCTGCCTCAGCCCCGAGTAGGTAGGACCACAGGCACGTGCCACCCACAGCAACCGGTCTGTCATAACTTTTGTTAAATACTCAAGAACTAATAAAGACTATCATCTACCTCCACCACTGGTCAAATTTGGAACTCGAAGCGTAAGAGGGTAATTAATTGGTTCAAAGCTATAGAATGATCCAGAATTGTAGAGATCTGCCTCAAGTCTCTGGAAATCTAACCCAAATCTCTAAGATTATTCTTTAAAAAACAAAAACCAAGATGTAAAGCCAATCCTAGCAACATCTGGATTACATAATAGAGAAAGAACATTTAAATCTATATGCACGTATGGAAAATCTAAACATGTTCAAATACATTAAATAAGGAAGGTAAAGAATGGAGAAAATTCTCAGGCAACTTGTGATCTCTACTGGTTACAACATAGAGCTGGGAAGGGGAATGAAATATTAGGGTCCTGGCCTAGATTCCCTGGAGGAAAGTCCAAGTGATCCTGGAATATTCCTATTTCTCAGTTGGTTGGGCTCCTCTCCTTGGGAGGCCCTAGTACCAGGAAAGCTTCCAGCACCCATCAGAACTGATGGGGAATACATTACCTTTTCATTGTCAATGTGGACAACGTCTTTGGCTCCAGGATCTTCCTCCCACAGTGGAGGCCCTTTGGGATCCTTCAAAAAGGTCACTATGGACTGACGAAAAAAGAAAAGAGAAATGCATTTTAGCCCTGAAAAGAGGGAGGTGGGGGAATCAGGGATCTGTCCTGTTTCCCTGCCTGGTGACCTGGGCACACCAGGTGCCTAGCTCAGGACTTCATGGAGCATAAGTTTGGAGAGTGTGCTATTTCCACTGTCCACTGATATCATGGCTGAGTGCCCCCAAAATGCACCTCCACCACTCCTGCCAGGCTTTTCCAATCACAAGACACCTTGCTCACTCCAGTCAGGTGGTCCATACTTACTATGCATCTTCATGGACAGAAAAGAGAAAATTTGAGACAATGAGTTGGCTTATTCAAACCAGAGACACACTGGTGCTTCTACTAAACCTCATCTCCTCCAAGAAGTCCTTCTGACTAATGGAAAAATGGTCTCAGTCTTGTCCAAAGGAGACATTTCCACACACCTGCAGCCACTAAAACTGTCATCTCATAAGCAGATAATCACACCTACTTACAACCTGCTTGGTATTTCATGATCTAAAGTGGTTTTCAGTGGATTAAATCCTGATTATCCTCCACTGCATATGAATGAGCCGAGTCCAGGCTGGGAAGCCCACAGGGCAGGGTGGTCACCAATGTGGCCTCACGCTTGTTGCTGTACTTCTCTTCCTGAGGGCCCCTCTGCTGGACTGCCTGGATTGAAGATCTAACGAAGTCCTTATAGATAAAGGGCTTCGCTGGCCTTTGTTATGTGTACAATGACTCAAATCTCCACTCACTTTGGGGAAGATGCACAGGGGCAGGGAAGAGGGCACTGTCTTTCCACCCTCGCTCGTACCCCCTGCCACTCTCACTGGTCCAGGGCAGAGCAGTCCTCCCTTTCCCCTCAGTCACTCTGAGAGACAGTGCTCAAAGTCTGTGAGAGCCAGGAACAGGCACTAGATCCCAGCCAGACTGTTACTTCTGTCCACTTTGACCACGCTCCAGTGAGCAGATGCTGGACTGAGAGTGTGTGTGTGTGTGTGTGTGTGTGTGTGTCTGGGATGGGATATGGGGAGGCCTGAGTATGTGTGTGCATGCGTGCATGTGTGTGTGTTTTGGGAAACAAGGAGGCCTGAGAGTTTGTGTGTGTGTGTGTGTGTGTGTGTGTGTGTGTGTGTGTGTGCTGGGATATGGGGAGGCCTGAGTATGTGTGTGTGTGTGCATGCATGTGTATGTGTTTTGGGAAATAGGGAGGCCTGAGAGTTTGTGTGTGTGTGTGTGTGTGTGTGTGTGTGTGTGTGTTGGGTGACGGGGAAGCCTGAGAGTTGTGTGTGTGTGTGTGTGTGTGTGTGTGTGTTGGGAGATGGGGGAGGCCTGAGTGTGTGTGTTTGTTGGAAGATGGGGAGGCCTGAGTATGTGTGTGTGTATGTCTGTGTGTGTGTGTGTGTGTGTGTGTGTGTGTTGGGAGATGGGGAGGCCTGAGTATGTGTGTGTGTATGTCTGTCTGTGTGTGTGTGTGTGTGTGTGTGTGTGTGTGTGTGTTGGGAGATGGGGAGGCCTGAGTATGTGAGTGTGTGTGTATGTCTGTGTGTGTGTGTGTGTGTGTGTGTGTGTGTGTGTGTGTGTGTTGCGAGATGGGGAGGCCTGAGGTGAGAAAGGGAAGTCCTCTTCTATAATAGTAAGGGTGTGCATTCATCCCATCCACTGGTCACATACAGAGAGGACCTTAGTAAGGCTTATTATTTCTGGAAACTCTATTTGGAAAGAACTACTATGGGAGAATGGGAGACAGCCAAGACTTCATAGAATTTCATTCAGGTAGTGCTTCCTGCCTGTCCAAGTAGAGCTGTGAAACGCCTCCTGGCAAGAGAACAGCCATTTCTGCCACAGCAAAAGGCGGATCCACCCTTTCTCGGTCCCTTGTCAAGCCTTTGCCATGACAACATAAGGAATTATGGAAATGTCAGGGTCTTCCCCGACACCCGCTCTCACCCACAGCTGCAGAGGCACCTGTCCACCAGGCCATGTGAGAAAGAGGCTGGTAGGCACCCACTTGCCTGGGGTTCCAGAAATACCCGGTGCAGGTGCTCTCAATCTAGGGTGCACAAGAAACTTCAGGAGTTGGTGAAACCCTAGACTCACGTGAAAACACTGACTTTGATTGCATGCACACACACTTTTTCAGGGAGAAGGTCTGTGTTCAGTAGATGCTCAGTGGGATCAGGAGCCCAGAACAAATTAGGCACCGCTGCTCTCAGGGGCTCCTGGCCCCATGCCCAGCCCCCTCCCCCATCTCCACCTTGGCATCAAGAAAAAAAAAGCAGTGGATGGAAAAGGAAAGAAATGGCCTTTTAATGTAACAACTGACATGTTCATACACACAACGTTGTTTTTCAGGTGAGGATTATTCTCGTTTAACTGAATAACCCCATCCCTAAGTTCTCTCCGAGTTGATCTAACTGGACAAGACCTCGGGAGGGGGGAAGTCTGCAAGGAGCAGCATCTGGAAGTCCACCCTCAGCTGTCCTATTCGGGGTGCTCTGAGTCCCAGGCACTGTCTGACACCACATCTGGCCTTTAGGACATCTGCACGGCTGTGATCCTGTCTCACAGCTACCAGGCCCCAAGGTCATCAGTGCATCATCTGAATCCAGACTGCCAGGTGGCACCTCTGGCTCTCACCACTTCTACAGTAAGGATTCGGGGGAGTATGTGCTAACAAGGAAAGGGCAGCTTACAGGATGTTCCCCCACTTTGAGTTTCCTATTCTCTGCTAATGGGGTGAAGTGATTTAAGTCCTCACTTATCTGGCCTGTGACCTCTCTAGGTGCCGTGGCACAGCACCTGTGACTAGGCTCCTGTCCAACCGTGTGGGTTGACAAAAACCACAGCCAGAACATGGGCCTGCAGGCCATGGGCCCCTCCTGTCGAGGGCTCCTCCATCTCTCTGGAGTCAGGGTCCCAGGAGAAACCCTGAATGGAAAGTTAGTCAGTCAAGCTGAAAAGGCCGAAGCCATCGGCAGTCAGGGAACCATCCTGTCACCTTCCCCTCTGCCTTGGAGAATTCCCAGGATTCTGCCCCAGTCCCACTTGGGGGATGCTGGGACTAAGAGTGCCCTCTCTCCATCTGAAACTGAAGACTCTGGGCCTGTGCGATGCTCAACCACTTCTTCAGCTTGTTGATGCAGAAATCATGGGAAGGTCAAGAGAATGCCAACCTCACATGCCTTGTCTTTGTAAGAAGCAGGACGAGGCCAGGATTCTGCCTCTCCCACCCAGACACCCAGTAGCATGCTGGGGCCACCTGGGCTCCTTGCTCCTTTTCTGCTACTCCAGTTCTGAATAGACACTGAGAACTCCCTGCTCCATAAGCCCAAGACAGATTCCTCAGAGGTCCCGGTTAAACATAAAATATACACAGCCTCCAACCACAAAACAAAACCCGAGCCCTCTTTCCATCACCGCATAAGCACTTCCCCAACCCCACCCAACTAAACCTCGTTCCTGGGGAACATGTGTTCTCTCCAACAACTTCGGTTGACGTCTTAACACGGAATAAGAAGGGCTGAGCAATTCTAGTTGGAAGAACTTTCTAAGTGTCTAAGTAGGTGTTAATATGATGAGTAATCAGGCTGAGTCCCTATATAAGGTGAACGCTGTAGCAACTTAAAAAAGAATGAGTGTTAGTGGATAAGCAAGAAATAACCTGGAGAGATGGTGGAGAGAGACAGAGGGAGAAAGAAGGAAGGGCAGAGGGAGAGGGGCACTGACAGCTGCACAGACAGATGGACAGATAGGAAAAAATGGAAGGAGACACAGATGGAGAAAGAGGGACAGATGAAGGGACAGGAGTACAGAGTCCAACCAAGTCTGGGAAAGATAAGGGTTAGGAAGTGAGTTCAAACACATCAGGACTAGAAGAAACATATGGCTTCAGCCAACGCAGGACCAGAACGCAGAAGACAGGCTGGAGGAAGGGAATGCTGACCATGAAGGAGGAGAGTTGCAGTACAGGAGTACTAAGGGCTGGGCCAGCTGCTTTGTGATTACAGAATCTCCTATTTCTTTTCATTTATGCTTTCCCATCTACTTCTAAACTGAATTGATAGCAGGGGAACTCCTCAATGATACCCATATCTCATCTGGAATATGCTGCATCAGCCCAAAGGTGCCAAGCTGCCCATGTGCGATACCCTGTGCTAACCTGGGCGCTGTATGTCCTTCCAGCCTAAGGGTGGCCACTACCACAGAAATGGGGGGAGGGCTTTGAAGCTATAGCAAAAGGAGACCCAGGGCTTTGGCAGAGAGAGAGGTGACATCACCTGCCTCACTGGACAACTGCTGATACATTCACAAATTTATCTCCAAAGCTGGGTCAATCCTATGTGTTAAGAGCTACAAACTTTTCCAGATATTCTGCTGACATATGCTCTAGAGATAAGAATCTCTCAGGTCATTTAGAAGAGCTATTTGTGCAATCTGCTTTTTCTTTTCTCAGAGAGAAAACCTGCCAGACTTTGGGCGTCCATTTAGACTCCACCTCTGCTGAGAACGAGGGAGGTAAATTTACCCTTAAATGTCACAGCTCGGTTATATTCAGTATGAAATGCACCATCCCTGTCAAATGAGGAGAAAAATGTGTTAACTTTAAGAGTGGTTGTGAAGATACATACCTTTGGTTTCCTGCAGCATCTTAATAAGATTCAGCTTTTGAATGCAGTTCAGGACTTTTTTTTAAAGAAATAATTGTAAACACAGGAAGAAAACCATTCTGAAATAAAATTAATCTAACTAAAAATTGCTGTTCAGTGAAAATACCAATGAAAGCATTTGGCACTTACTTGGAAATTGGAAATGCCCATGTGTACTTACTGGTAATGGAATAATTCGACCTTTTTATCCTTTGGGCTCAGGTCAACTTTCATCTTTTTGCACAATTTCCTACTCTCTGCATCACTGAAAGACACAAATGTCGGGAACTATTTATTACCTGAAGTCCTCACAGAGGTGTTGACAGCAAAATCTGCTGTTGTCCTAAGAAATAAGCCAGGTAACCTGGAATTCTCAATAGCAGATGAAGGCCTTACTATAGATGGGCTGTGAGAACTGGAGGAAGGTGACTAACTAGCAAGCAGGGGCTGATCAAGAAAAACAGAGGCCGGGTGTGGTGGCTCATGCCTGTAATCCCAGCACTTTGGGAGGCCGAGGCGGGTGGATCTCCTGAGGTCAGGAGTTCGAGACCAGCCTGGCCAACATGGTGAAACTCCATCCCTACTAAAAATACAAAAATTAGCTGGGCATGGTGGTGTGCGCCTGTAGTCTTAGCTACTCAGGAGGCTGAGGCAGGAGAATCGCTTGATCACGGGAGGCAGAGGTTGCAGTGAGCCGAGACTGTACCACTGCACTTCAGCTTGGGCGACAGAGAAACTCCACCTCAAAAAAAAAAAAAAAAAAAGAAAGAGACAAGCAAACAGGAGCTGGTGTGTCATGACTTGTGGGTGGCAACACAGACAGATCTACACAAAGGAAGTGCCTCAGAAGCTTAGGGGGTAGACAGCCCATGGTAATAAGAAAATAAACTCCAATTGTGGCCGCTCTTTAAATTTACCAGGCAAGTTTTTAAAAATATCGATGCCCTGGCCTTCCTCTGATTATTAATTCAGAATCTCTGTGGGGGGTGGGACAAGCAAGATTTTTGTTTCTAGAGCTCTGACATAGGTCATCTACTATATACTATCTGACCAAGGTAAGAGGAAGACATGCTACCATATTGAAGAAGTTGTAAAATCTGGCTAGGTATTGACAATAGGCAAAGGGACAGGGCAAGGCTGTGATTTAAGAAGCCTCTCCCTTGGCATCCGGGGTATTACACTCTCTTCCAATAAGAAATGCCTGTCGGGTGCCATTCCCCGTGTGCAAAGCACTTGTGTACAACTTCATCTCATCTTGGTGCCCTGCCTGTTAGAACAATGGATTTCAATATGTGGTCCCTGAACCAGTAGCACCAGCGTCATCTAGGAACCTGTTAGAAATGCAAATTATCAGCCCCATCCCAGACCCACTAAATGAGAAACCCTGGGGATTCTTGAGTGATTTGCATTTGAACAACCTTCTAAGTGACACTGATGTGTGCTCAAGTTTGGAAACCGCTCACTACATTAGACTAGCTCCTTCACTGGCTCATATTGCTGTCCCCTACCTCTACAAGGTTTGGCTCCCCTGGGCCCTACACCAGCCCCTTAGAGACCTGCCCTGCCCTCACAGCTTCCCCATCCTGCTTGCACTCAGCCAGACAGAGCTGCTTGTTAGTTGGGGGCCATCTCCCCCAGCCCTGAAAGAACTCAGTGAGGGCATCTCGACTACCCAACACCCACTGGTCACCACAGACTACACAACAAGAGTCATGTTTTGGGGAACTTTGCTGGGACAGGTACAACAGCCACCTGAGGCAAGGAGCTGTATCTCCCAGTTGCTTACATGCCTCCTCTCCACCAACAGCCGTCAGCTTCACACAGCTGTGCACCAGCCCAGAACAGATGGACTAATTAAAACGCTCAGCCCAATTCTAAAAGCAACACTCATCAGTGGACATGCAAAAAATGCAGGACCTCATTTTAAGTGTAAAGATGCAATTTGCAACTCAAGAAGCATGTCTTACTGGAGAGGTGTGTGAGGGTCAGAGAGGAGGAGTGTCTCCCTCCCCCGCCTCCTCCCCCTGGCCCAGGAGTTTCTTCTCTACTAGTCCCAGCTGTCTAGTCATCGCTGCAGCCACTGCAGCTTCCAGCCCTGGGCCTGGCAAATAGTGGGGACTCATGAAATGCATGAGGAATCCAGAGAGGAAAGGCTAATGACACAGCAATAGTTCCTCCCCCAAGGTGGCAAGGACATTTTAGGACAGAGAGATTCCAGAGAGAAGGGGCAAACTGGGAGTGGGCTCTCCAAATGGAGAAGGCAGCCCAGGGCATTGCTGAAAACTTTCTTATCCTAAAGCCCTCTCGGGTCCACACCGGCCTCTCTGACAATCGCTATGACAGTTCAGGTGTGCCCCGTCCTACAGGGGCTTTGTGGTGACGGTGCACTGACAGGCGGCGGGTCTGTTTGAGAACGACTGCAAACGACATGCCCTTTCCCCCGCTTGAGTTAATTCCCAGGACAGAGGGCTTGGCTCTGATGTTTACACCACTCACTTGGCACCTTCCTCGTTGGCCTTTGTTCTGCTGTGCTCCACTCTTTCTGTGACCACCTACTGTCCACCCAACTGCAACAACAAACAGCAGCTGGGGCAGGAGTCAAGACTGGGATGGGATGCACGCAGCCTCCCTCAGCACCGTCAGCCCCGTCCTGGCACCAGTGGCACGCGAAGGGCTTGCTCATCGCCTCTCTGTTCACCCTGCAGTGCCTTCCTGGGTGGCTCAGACACTGCAAGGTAGCAACTGAAGGGGAGAATCCCCGCCTCATTCCCCCTCTCTCTTCCATCAAGCCTGGCTGGCGGTCTCTGCCTGTGACTATCACAAAGCAGAGGGAGGAAGCATGCGGCTTGGTTCATTCCCATTCCAATCCCAGTCCACTCTGTGGGAAACTCCCTCCACCGGAAAGTCCCACAATGGCAGACTTAGGTTCCCTGAGGGCCCAGGCTAGGCTTAGGACCAAGACTCCAAACCAACTAAGTTGGCTGGTAGAGCTGGGGGCACAGGGGCACCCCTGCCTGTTCTTTAGTGTGGCCTCCAAGGTTCAGACCGGTGCACAGCCTTCTGCCCTCACTCTGGCTAAGTAAGCGCCCCAAGAGCCCTCACTGCAGAATCTGTGCCACCTCCCTTGTTAGCTTATGTAACACTCCTAAGGATTCTCTCCTCTCCCGTCCCCTGCACTCTCTCTCTCCCTGAGGGGTGAGTGGGGGAGGAGGCTTCCTGTCCTGTCTGAGCACATTTCTGGCAAAGACCCGAGGGCTGCTGGCTCCAGCACTCCCAAACTCCCCTGCCCTGCTGTCTTCCTCTCCACGGCGCTTATCAAGATTGGACCAACTTGTCCACTGCCTGCCCCATCAGAAACATGTGCTCTGTGAAGCCAAGGGCTTGGTTTTGTGCACAGCTATCTCCCCCAGAGGTAAAACAGCAGCTGGCACACAGTAGGCACCCTATAAATCACCTGATTGAATGGCTGAAATGAATGACATTGTCTTACTGCTGCTGGGATGAGGCTCTGCGTTTCTGGCTTTCTGGGATCTCTGGGCTCTGTCTGTTGAGCTCCAGGAATCCTGCCAGCTGATAATTCCTGACAATGTTCTCTGGACACTGCTCCCCTCCCTCCCATAGTTCTGTCTCTCAGAGTGTATAAGTGTGAGTAGTGTGTGTGTGTGTGCAAGCATGTGTGCACACGCTAATTGTGTAGCGTAGACAATAAGTATCAGAAGAGTTCAAGTAGGGGAGAAAATTACTCAAGCTCAGAGATTTAAAAGGACCTCAGTTGGGATATTAAGTACAGTTAATCGATCTGCTGCCTACCTCCCTCCCCAGGCAATCAGTGAGGTTCTAGGGGAGAAAGGAGACAAAGCAGTGAGCAGGGAAACAGATGCTTTGCTGGAACTGAGGAACTGAGGGGGGTGGAGAACGCCACCAAGGGTCATGGAGAAGGGGCTGGCCGTGCAAAGACCTGAGGGTCCTGCCACTCCCCGGGCCCCTATACTGTAGGAACCAGCCATCCCTCTGCCCATTTACTCACCACTGTTCCAAGGAATGAGGCATCGAGGTCACCGATCTGCTCCATCCTATCCCTCCCCCACCTCCTTGGCTCTCTTCCATGGAGAATGTAGAAGGAAAGATGGCAGAGGCCCGTACACACTTCCCTCCACACCCCACATACCCCACCCAGACATACGCAGGCACATGGGTGTTTTCGCCGGAATCTGCCGTGGGACAGCTGGCTGCTAGTAGGGAGTGGCTGCAGGTACATGGTGCTGTGTTTACTGGATTTTCCTGTGCAGTAATAATAATCCAAGAAACTGGAGACATACACTCCTGGGAGTCAGACTCAGGGATCAAAGTGGGGCTGAGAGCAGGAAGAAAGAGAAAAAACAACGTCTGGAAGCTGGCAGGGTCGGGGGGTGGGGCTCTGAGGTCTTTCACGAGTCCAGCCTAAGTACCATGGCCAGCTAGAATGACAGCTTCAACATCTGGGTCTGCCGTTAGTGACCTCTGGCAGGACCCTTAGTTTCCTGAGCTGTAAAATGCAGGAATTGTCCACATAAGCTGAATGGAGCTTGATTTCTCTATGGGATCAAGTAAGATTAAATAAAGCATTGAGACAGTCTGCCTTATATCCTGACACATGAACCAGGAGCCAGAACCCGAGGCTAAAGAGGGAGACAAAAAACCCTCTGAACCTGTCATCTCTCTCCTCGCCTCCCAACCAGATCCTCAGTCAGCCACAGCTGGAGTTCTTACGTCCACAGCAGACCACGTTCAGCCCCTCCTGGTGTAGTAGAAAGGAGACTACACTGAAAACCAGAAGGAAAGCTTCTGCCTATCTCGGCATTAACTTTGTGCCCACGGCTACCCCAGCCCCTCTAGCTCCATTTCCCCATCAAAGAAGGGGTAACTTCTTCCTCCCATTGGCCAGGTCTAACATGGCAGGATTCTGAGAAGGTGGACCTGTGATCCCCCTGGGGACAGGTAGAAGAAAGGTAGAAAGCACCCTCACTTCAAAGACACGAAGAAAATGGGGGGCGAGTGCTGAGCAAGAAATCCTGAGTGACTGCTTGATGCCAGGTACCAAGGACAATGTGAAAGAATGTGGCTGGAGGATTCAAGGCAGGAGGCATGAGAGAGAAGTCCTGAAAGAGCGGAGCCTTGAACTTGGACAGGTCTTGGTGGTCACGTAGCACGCTCTGAAGGAAAGAGTCTCTACAACAGGGCTCCTTCTCCCCCAATCTGGCTGTTCCCCTTGGTACCTGCCTCAAGAAGGTACCAATCACAGGGTCTGGATTGCACAGCACAGTTAGTAAGAGTGGTGGGAAAAGAGAGAAGAACATGGTTTCTCTGCAGACATGTAAGGTGCCTCCCCCTCCACTGCCCTCCCAGCCCAGCAATTCTAAGGCTCTGCTCCTCAAGGGGCCGTGTCACTCCAACGAGTGCATGGTGGTGTGCTGGAAGGCATCTGAAGCCACAAGACAAACACAGCACTTCTTCTGGGAGTCTGTTTTACTCCATGGTAAGTAATGTTGAACATGCTTGGGAGCAAATGCTAAATTCAGATAGTTTTTAGGAGAAAACATAAGTCTTTAAAATATGTTATGCCTACCCTGGCAGGCCCCCAGTCTTGCATCTGGGAAGCCGTCACCACTCCAGAGAAATCAAGCAGATGGGGAAGAGAGCAGGGAAGAAAGCAAATGTGGTTAAGCAATGACCTGAAGCCCCGAGGAAAAGAAAGTAGCAAGCACCTGATAGGACAGCCTTGCCCGCTGTGAGACACAGCTTCAGGAATTAGCATAACAGGCACAGCTCCTCACTGGCTCCAGCTCAACTTCCCAGACAGCAGCACTCCACGCCAAGCCCGAGCCCCAGCGCCCAGCTGGCAGAGCGCGAGGGGGAATACCAACTCCTGCACACAACCCGCTTAACAGCCGGACAACCACCACCAGCCAGACCGAGCGTGGCTGTTGAGGTCTGAGCCAGGAGTGGAGTGAGGGGGAAGGAAAGCTGACAAAACCCTGGACAGAAGCCAGACACCCTAGAGACAACCCAGAGCAACAAGTTACAGTGCCTGGGACCAGGGAGAAAACCAGTGGAGAAGTGTCTGTGTGTTCCTGCAGGTGCACATGGAGGAATAGGGAGGAAGAGCCAGAAATGCAAAAAATTTTTTAAAAAGGAAAAGAAATATCCATATAGAAAGGAAAGAGGAGAAAAGAGGCCAAAGAAGGACAAGCCAGGCACAGTGACACATACCTGTAATCCCAGCACTTTGGGAGGCCGAGGCAGGTGAATTACTTGAACCCAGGAGTTCAAGACCAGCCTGAGCAATGTGACAAAACGTGGCCTTTACAAACAAAATACAAAACTTAGCTGGGCGTGGTGGTGTGTGCCTGTGGTCTCAGCTACTGAGGAGGCTGAGCTGGGAGGGTGGCTTCAGCCCGGGAGGTTGAGTCTGCACGAAATGAGATTGTGATACTACACTGCAGCCTGGGCAACAGCGTGAGACCCTGTCTCAAAAACAAGAGTGGTGCGGGGCAGAAGCCAGCAGCGGTGGCGAGTCCTGGACACAGGATTGGGAAAAGGGAACAGAAACCTCATAAGGGGAGAGAAAACAGGAGGACGGGAGAGGACCCCAGAGAGAAGGATAGGCACCCTTCCAAAATGGGGATGGGGGAGGGAGGGGCACCAAGAGAAAAGACCCTCCTCAAAGACTGGAAGGCAACACCCACCACCATGCTTATAACCCGCACACTGGGCCTGGCAGCTTCTGGCATTTTCTGAAGCAGGCTCTGTACAGATAAGAGTAACTTGGAAGATTCAACTCCACATTTCCCAGAAGATTCAGCTGAAGCCCAGAGAGGGGCAATGACTTGCCAAAGGCTCCACAGCGATTTAATGTCAGAGCCTAGGACTCAAAGCTGGGTTTTCTGACCTTTAGTCCTCAAATTCCACTGCACCCTGTACTTCTTAAGGGTCAGAGCAAAACACCCATGGCCAGGGGCTCACTCCCACGGCCAAAACGTTCTTCAGGTTCATCCTTACAAGAACCAAGGGCTCCTCACCCAGTAAACAATTGCTGAATGAACAAGTACACCATTCCTCCCCTCTAGTTTCCTCCTGAACAACCTTGCCCAGGTGAAAAACAACACTAGGAGAATGGTGTCTCACATGTAAATTGTATTTCCTATCCTCGAAAGAACTTTCCTTTACCCGATCCTTATCACAGACCTGGAAACAAGGCAGAATGCATCTCGCTGTCCCATTTCACAGCTGAGGAAAGAGACTTGGGTGACCGACTTGCCTAGTGTCACAGGGCTAATGAGCAGTGCAGCTAACTAACTAGTTAGCAGTCAGCCCAGGCCCTCTCCTAAGCCTAAGGCTTTCTCCCTTATTCCACATACCTGCAAAGACACCTCAACACTGGAGCAGCATCTTCTCTTATGTTCCCCTCACCTGCCCTTTAAAGGGAAAAGCAGGGTGGCCTGTGCACTCCTGACCTTCCTGGTCACCCCCCACTTCAAGCCCTGTCCCCACCCTAGCCACCAACCCTTTGTGGGCAGGGCAGGAAGTAGAGCTGGAAAGGACAAGAGACGGGGGCCTCATCAGGGCCCATTTGAGGGAGGCGAGCTCTGGCTGGCTACCTGCTGTTTCATCATAACGAGGATAAAGAAGGGAGCATGGCCCCATGCCACCTACTTGCTCCTCGGCAGAGAGTACCAGAAAGCAAAGTTCTCAACAGCACTTCTGCCCATCCCTGGGTGTGTCTCATTCACAGACCATACACACGGACTGGACACACTTAGGACTACAGCGAGAGCTGTCACTGCAGGGCTCTGTGGAGCTATCATGCGGGCTCCCCATGCCCTGATGATTACAGGCAAGTTTGGAAGTCTAGGAGCAGGAGTGACCGAGCTGAAGTAGAGATCACCTTTTCTAACAGTGGTCCGTGACAGCTGCCACGTAGAGTGGCCTGCATGGCCCACAGCCCAGAATTCTGAACCTTGGGCTACTCAGGAAATATTGTACCCTGCCTCTAATTTCAAACTCACACCCAGATATTCCTGCTTCCAACTTAATCCACTTTGGTTCCATAATTCACCTACTTATCCACACTGTTTTAACATTTCAGTTTCTACTTCCTCTTGCAGGGATAAATTCAATAGAGGGAGGCAACTACATGGGATAGTCCATCCTTCTGTCTTAAGGTGAACTCTTTCAACCTCTAAGGTGCTTCCCTGCCCCAGTTTTAATTTGAGCACATCGAAATTCACAGGATGTTCTCATTAGCACTTTTATTGACTCCAGACATCGTGTTTCCAAACGTGAGTCCTGAAGTTGAATCTCCGTAGTCTGTCTTCACCCACTACCCCGACCCCATTTAACTCAGGAACCTTGCACTGCATGTTTTCCAGGCTGCTCGGGGACTATAGCAGGCCTTTCACCTCCACAGGCCATTCTGGAGGCCCCACTCCACAGGCAGCTGCCTGTAGGGAAAGCCGGGGCACTGTGAACACATGGTATTGTGCTCTGAAGTCTTTGCACCAAATGTGAACGTGACCTCCTCTGCAAAGCTTTTCTCAACTTTTCCAGGCAGAATTGAGGGGCTCTCCCTCCATACATATAGTCTGTGCTTTTGGCACTGTTCACCTGACATTGTCATCACTGGGCTAAGTGTCTGCCTTCTCGCACACTGAGCTCCTTGAGGATGCAGTTGTTCAACTGTGTATCTCAAAGCATGCAGTAAATGCCTGGTAACATCTGTTACATGGACCCAGGTGGAGGCAGCAACTAAGTGTAAGCTCCTCTGCCCATTTCTGACACCTACAAGCCTCATAAGAACTCCTACAATAAGCCTCCACTGTTTGGCAGAAATATTGTCATCTTCAGATATGGAAATTCCTAAGTGCCTTGTCTCCATCTAATAGACTTTTTCACTTTGCGAGTCACAGAGAGATGGGAGAAAGAGAGATGTCTGGAAGGCAAGCACATTTTTGGACCAACTATGAACTAGAATTAGCCAAGGGCTAAGATCTCACCTACTGCCTAGTGAGCAGCCATTTCTATTCAGTTAGTATCTGAACGAATCTGGAAGTATGAGGCCAGACACACACACACACGCACACACACACTATACAGCACGTACCACTTGGCTAAGACTTATTATCCTAGTTTCACTCAGTGCTTTGTCAAAATATGAATCTCCTTCAATGTTTTCTAACCACAGGCAGAACAAACTTGAGTTCATCAACTTATAAATCAGTTGTGTCCCAAAAATTCACTCGTAAAGTAGCCGTTTAGAACTCAGACTGAATAGAAAGAGGATTACTCTGGAGTGGATGCTGTAAAACCTCACTTAACCTGCAGGGTAGTAACAGGGTTTATGACTCGGGCCATAATAGATACATTGAAGATTTAGAAGACCTTTACAGGCCTGGGCCACCTCAGAAGCCAAGGTGCAGGCAAGTAGACCCACTGATTGCATGGTGGGCAGCAGAGATGTCTAGTGTAATGACCCGGGTTGGGGGTAGAGCTCATGGTGCTCGCTGCAGACTCACCACAGGCAAACCCACTAGGTAACCCTGAAAATCACCTTGCCTCTCTGGGTATCAAGGCCACCCTCTGTAAGACAGGAAGGCCTCCTCTGCCACTCACCTCCCTCCAGGAAGACAGAAGAAAGCAACACATGGAAACAGAAGAAAGTGAAAGCTCTACGGGGAAAAGAAAAAAAGGGGGCTGGGCTGGGAAGAAAGGGGCGGAAAGCCAGACACTCCCTCTTCCAGTCCAGAGGTGACCTCAAAGTATCACTAGAGGAAATCTTTCCATTGCATCCTCTCTCCCAGATTATTAATCAAGGGACAGTTCCCAGCCCCACCCATCAAAGCCCCATGTGCCCCCTGCCCAGCAGCCACCATGGCCCATGTCCCCAGGACATACCCACAATCCACCCAGCAGATGGTGCCTTGTCCTTTCACCGCCTGGGCCACTGTGGACAGTAACCTGAGATGATTTTCAGCTGCCGCCTCTGCAAAAAAACAAAAAATTAAACATCTGTGCCCAAGAGCACTGGGCCACCTCTGCCATCTTTCCTCAGGGGTGAGGAAGGATGGAAACTTCCTTCCTGCAAGAATACTCCCAGCCCTTCTCCAAAACTCCTGATCTCACCATCCTCAGGGGCCTTCCTCCTGGACATAGAACCCCCAACTCACCCTGCCTTTAATCCACACCTCACATCTTACTCTTCCAAGAATCTCTCAGCCAGATCCTCAAGGCCAGTAAAAGTCTCTGACTCACGCCTTTCTGGGATAAATTGTGAAAATTGCATAAACAATTACAATCCTATAATTAACGTAAGTAACAATGTTGCTGACTCCATGTTCACCTGTCCTGGTGCCCCACCTGGGAGCTGACCAGAGCTGGGACCAGATCCTTCCTTTGCTTGTGCAACACACACTCATCTAGGAGCTCAGTACAACCTGGTGATAAAATGAGGTCTATACGTGACACTAGGTTCTGATGAGCCAATGCCAAGGACACGTAAGCCACATTTAACAGCCCACTTCCCCGGAAGCCATGGGGCAAGAGCTGGTCCTGGCAGCACCTCCAGGGGTCAGCTGCAGGAATGTGGACCATGCCTTGGGTTAGGATGGAGTGATCGCAAAGAGGAAAACTTTCTTATTGGTGCAAGTGTCACTCCCGACGGGGTCGGGGCAAGGAACCCAGATACTTCTGTGGGAGGGCAGGGTCTTAGGGACAGAGCCTCTGTGGCCAGGATTTCAGCACTGCCAGCCTGCAATGATCCACTGCAGCGTGGCTGTGGCCAGTGTTTGATTCTTGTGGCCAGCAGGCTCCTGAGTCACATTCTCCTAGGTGACACCTGTGAGCTCACTTGAAAGGCCTGCCAAACAAACACTGGTGGGGAGAGTGATCTGCTGCTTTCTCCCGCCAAAAATCGTACGATATGTCCCCAAGCCAAGCAGAAATGATGTCTGAATTATGTGCCTCCGTAGATCGCCTTTTCTAGTGTGGATAATGGTAGCCATTTGTGAATACAGAGCATGCTGAGCCTTTCACAGAAGCAAACAAAAGTATCGCTCAAGAGACATGCACAGAGTCACTTGGAGGAGGCACTCCCAGGAAACCATAGCCAGGGTGACAGGAGGAGGGCAAGTCACTGAAGTGGAGAAAACTATTTTCCACCGCTCAGACTGGGTTCTGGGAAGCAGAGGAGGGGGCGAAAAAAACTAGAACAAGATAAAATATCCCCCCCTGCCCTAACCCTGCCTTTCAGCCATGGAAAGGGAGGCGCCTTGTGGAAGGATCGGAGGGAACAAACAAAACCCAGTTTCTGCACAGCTCAAAAACTCTACTGAAGGTCACATGTCTCGTGCAGCAGGCGTGGGCAGGGAGGCAGGAAGGTAAAAGAATTGCCCAGGACCCACCAGGCGATGAAAGCAGGAAGTAGGCTGGCAAGTGGGAAGCACTGGTAAGTGGGGGATTTACTCTCAATGGCTCGAGACGGGGTCAGGTGAGGGAAAGAGAGCTCAGGTGCTACCTCCTGCTCTGCACACTCCTGACAACAGATCCTACCTTTCTGCTCTCTAACTTCCCATAATGATTTTCTGGCCTCAGCCCCATTCTGGTCTCCAGGCCTTTCTGTCATTGCAGAATCAATACTCTCTTCCTAGTCTCCATCAGAGAAAATGAGAGGCAGCAAGGCACAGGGACCAGCTCCCCACTGCTGCTTGGAGACCTCAAATGAGTCTGCTACTCCCAGCTTCAGTTTCCTCATTTGTATACTGGATGTCCTCTGACAACCTGCACTGCTTCCCTCATGGCAAAGGAGCACAAGAGACTGTATGATGATGAGCTTATATGATGGGATCTACCCCAGAGAAGGAATGGAGCATGTCTGTCACTGACAATTGCCCTAGCTCCAACTCCAGGAGTATCCAAGGCAGTGAGCCACATGTTTTCAGGGCCCTATGCCCCAGGCCTCAAGAGGACACTGCTTCCCCTTTCCCTTGATTTCACCCCTATTCTTGACAGCCAAGAAATGCTAGTCACATGTGAGGCTCCCAACAACGCACTCAGCACATATGTGCCAGACCCTCAGAAGGGGGAAGCAGCAGCCACAAGTGGCAATGAACACATCCCACATGCAAGGGATGCCTGGAGGATGCAGGCACGTCTGGAGCCTCTATCATCCCCCAGGTGCCAGTGAGTGCCAAGGCCGAGCTGCCGGGGAAAGCTGTGCCCGGAACTGGCCCAGCCACTGGCTGCTGCTTTTCCAGGGCCACAGAAAACTTGGCATCCTTAGAAGCAGCAAAAAAACACTTAACTCTGCTGGAACAACTTCAACAAAGTCAGCGTTTACCCTCCCCCAAAGTCACTGCCAAGAGCCAAGCAAACCTCTCTCCATCTGCTATGTCCTTGCCAGCCTCAAGGTCAGAAGAGAGGCAGGCTGCTGCCGCTGCTCCTGCCCCCAAGAAGTGCTGTGTCCCAAGCTTAGAGCCCACTCCAAATTCAGTCTTGCATCTGACCCCAGAGCAGGACAGATGGGCCAGGCAGGGGCAGGGCTGCCAACTGGGATGAGCGCTCCCAAGTCTTGGTCCCATTCAGCTAGCAACAGGCCGGCCTGGCCAGTTAATCAACAGCTCTGGCAAAGCATGCCCTGGCAGGGCTCAGTCCCACGCCTATACAAGAAGCCAGGATGTCCATCCCTGGTACCCACCATTGTGATCCTCTGTCCTACTTTGTCCTCTCCCTCTTGAGGAGTGAGGGGCTCCAGAGGACTTTCCCCACAAACATTCATAAAAGAAGCAGAACCACCCCCCTGGTATCAGAAAGCAGCAGAGCTAATGCCCCTGTGTGCCTCGCCTCTGTCTTCTGAGGACAGCTGACAAACCCCATGTCCCTCGGACCCTCCCTGAGTGGTTTCTGTCTTAAGGTCTCCTGCCTCCTGCTTCTGCCCCACTCCTTCCCCTCTATCTCATCCTACCCTGACAGTTGACCTCAAGGCCAGGAAGGGACACTCACCAGATTTGGCGTAAAGCACCAGTACATTATTCCGGGTTCTGAGCAGTTTTTTCAAGTCCTTGGGGTCAGAGATTCTCTCAATGAGCGAGGAGACCTTTGCAGAGGACAACCACGAAGGCAGGACCACCTGGAGATCAAGGAGCCGACGACCGTGAGTTCCAGCTTCTGGCTGAGGCCCAGAAGAATCAGCACCCATGGATATGCTGCCTAGAGCTGCTTCACTTCCCGAGGATGAAGGCAAATCAACACATCTCATGCACCACACCTACTTCTTCACTCTAGGGACACTCCCCAGCCCACTCCCAGTCTCCCTTGCCCTCCACACACTTTTATAAGGCTGTATGGACTGCAGATATATACAGTCAGCCCTCTGTCTTGCACGTTCCACATCCACAGATTTAACCAACCATGGATAGAAAATATTTGAAAAACATAAAAAATAAGAGAACAATAGAACAATAAAAAATACCAATAAAAACAATGCAGTATAATAGCTATTTACATAGCATTTATACTGTATTCAGTATCAAAAATAATCTAGAGATGATTTAAAGTATATAGGAAGCCATGCATAGATTAGATGCAAATACCATACCATTTTATATAAAGGACTTGAGCATCCATGGGTTTTGGTAACCGACAGAGGCAGGATGCTGGAACCAATCCCTCAAGGATACCAAGGCAGGTTTGTATAAACATTCTGCATTGTTACACATCAGTCAAGAGCCCCCTGGGAGGTCAATTTCTGTCTATATTCCTCATGTTACCCCAATGCCATATGCTGGGGCAATGTAAAAACTTCATCCCATCTAGAAGCACCAAAGAATAAAATATTCAGAGAAGTAAGATCATCCCTTAATGCTTAGGGTGGGAATGGATGGGTGAGATGCTTTTAGCTTTTCTTACTCAGTCAAATGATCGCAAGAGGTCAGTCAACAAGAAATGAGCCAACTCTCCCCCAGAGAACCCTGGAAAACTTTGGGAACTGGAGGTACCAGGCACCTCTACAGGCACAATGAAGGGTGGACTAAAAGCAATTGGTGGGCGTAGACACAAAGCAGATCCCCTTGTCCAGACTGCACAGCTGGGCAACAGCCCCTTGCCCACCTGACAGAAGGCAAGAGCATTACTATATGGAGAGATTGAGTAAGAAAGGTTCTACTGGGGAGATAACCCAGCAGAGGGTGGGAGGATGGCCCTCAAAAAAGACAAGGAGATTCAAAGAAAGTCTACAAACTGAACCTTGAGATCACTCATTCTACCAAGCTCCCAGTCCCCAGCATCTCCCTTCCCTTCTCCGGAATGTCACCTGCCAGTCTTATTCCCCATGCAAGAGATTAGAGAATTTTCCTCTGGGGAAACTGAGGAGCATGAGAAAAACAAGCTAAAGGCAGTGATTTGAAGATCCTCAATTGAAACAGCTAAGTTCCTGTTCAAATCTCCACTGTGAGGCTCTCACAGTAAACAAGCCTTCTCCACTCCCCTCCACACACTTACAGAACTGCCAATCCGTGTGCTAGTGCCTTGCTCTTCAAAACAGACAGATAATCAAGGTTCACCAGTTACAAAAGACAGACCAGAACAAATCAATGGAAAGATAAAATGCAGAAGAAGAAGAAAATTTAAAGAATAGAAGAAAACAAGAAAATTATTATTATCAGAGAAATAAAATGGTACATCCATAAAATAAAAATAGAATGTTATAAAGAAAAAGAAATACTCAAAGAGAATCATGAAAAACTATCACAGAAATAATTAGGGTTGGAAGCAGAATTGAAAAAAAAATATAGAAAATACAACAAAAAGATCAATAAATTAAAAAGGACTTAAGAAAAATAAGAGAATAGACCCATTAAGCACAAGAGCCAAACTAAAGGAACTCCAAGAAAACAAAAAGAAAAAAAAAAAAACGAAGGAAAAGAAATTATCAAAAAATTAATTCAAAGCCTGCCACAGTGTCTCATGCCTGAAGTTCCAACTACTCAGAAGGCTGAAGCAGTAGAATCACTTGAGCCCAGGAGTTCATGGCCAGCCTGGGCAACAGTGAAACCCAATCTCTAAAAAAAGCAAATAAATTTAAAATAATAATTCAAGAAAATGTCCCAAAACTGAAGGATATGAGTCTTCAGTTGTCGGGGGCCCAGCATCATGAATAAAAATACTCTTACCAAAATATATCACTGAAAAATTTCAGAATACTACTGACAAAGGGGGAGATCCTAACCATTTCAAAGAAAAAAAAATACAACATACAAAAGATCAGGATTCAGAATTGGCATAAGATTGTTCATCAGCACACAAAAGACAATGAAGTGCTGGCTTCACAATTCTCAAGGAAAATGATTTCTAACTGGAATTCTATAACCAGCCAAACTATCCATCAATCATGAAAATAGACTTACTTGAACAGACGAAGATATAAGATGTATAAAACTTACCACCAGTGTACCCTTTCTCAGAAAGATACTGGTACTCATTTTCCACTAAAACAAAAAATAAATGAAAAATTAGAGACATAGAAACTAGGAAACAAAGAATTCAATGAAAAGAAAGCAAGAGGATTACCACGTTGATGGTAATGAGAAATCCCAGGACGACAACTGTTCAACAGCCCACAGAGCAACCAGACCAGAAGAGAGAGGACAGAGCTCATGGAGGAATGTGGTCAATAAAAAGAGGCAACCATAGCTTATTTGATATGCTTGATCAAATTGAGAGGAGTTTTAATTTCTGTCAGAAAAAATTTTTTAAAAATATTCTGACCAAAATTCCATAGCTAAGAAGTAGAGCCAGGATCTGAATCCCAGTCTTTCTAATATGCTCATGCCTTCTCAGCCCCCTGCCTCTTTGCAGCCAGAAGTCTTGAATTGAGTCTAAGCCACACCACTCAATAGCTAAGATGCCTAGCCAATGTCACTCAACCTTTTAGAGGCTTAGTGACTCCTGTCTGACATAGAGATAATGATACTTCCCCTCGTGGGATTGCTGTGAGGATGAAATGGGGTAATTTATTGAACATGTTTTATAAATCAGAAAGCACTTTGAGAGTACAAGTTACCATAATATGTAACATACACTTCCATCTCAGCAGAGAAGAAAACTGAAAGATGACCATATTCTAGTGTTTCTAAATATAATCTGCCATTGGAATTCAAAGGTTCTCTCTCCCCCAGAGTAAAACGAACCAGGAGGAAGTCGAGGAATGATTTCTCCCTTGCTATATCCTGCAGAGCAGGGTAAAATGCCTGAGGACCCACTGCCCTTATGCAGGCCACCTTAAAAGCTTCCCAAAAAAGTCTGCTAAATTTATTTACATGTTATCCTACTGCTCCCAGGGAGCTAATGGACTTCAGACTGAAAACTCCACAGCTCAATGCACATGATTAAAGGGAAAAAATAATAATCTGTTGGAAAAACACATTGCCTCAGTACTCTGTTTTTAATCCTCAGATAATCCGACCAGTGGAGAGCAACAACTGCCTCAGGACTTTGACCTGTAACCCAGCACCTACTGAGGCTGGTAGCCACCCCACACTTCTGGAACTGGGGGAGAAGGAAAAGGGAAGGCAGGAGGGAGGGTGAGCCCAGTGTTCACCTGCCCAGGCAGGGCTGCATGCAGCTGAGCCGCAGCGACAGCAAAGTGTCTACAAGAGAAACCACGAGAGCCTGGGGCTCACAGCACACCCTCAGCTTCCTTCCCATAAAACCCAGTCCATCCCTCAGATCATCTAACCAAGGGCCACAGAGATTAAACAAACCACTTTCCAGCCAGCCAAGCCCCGCACCCAGGGTTCGGCGTCCTGCAGTAGAGAAGTTAAGCCCAACCAGAAATGGGCTGAGCAAATTTACTTTGCTTGAAAACCATCACTGGGCATGATGCTGGGGCTCACACTGGGCATCACCTACAGCCAAGCCAGTTTTGAAGCCTTATGAAGGGTCCATCTCCTCCCTACCCTCACCCCCACCCTCAAGATTAAGAGCTCTGGAGGAGGCAGGGATCCCGCACAGGACCTGGCCCATTGAAAAGCCCTCAGGAAATGTTTGCCCAGTATTATAAACATGACAAATTACACTTGTTACCACACTCCGACCTTAGCAGAGGTCACCCACTATCAGCATGTGATGGGCGAGTCCACAGCAGCCCTTGGGAGGCCCAGAAGGGACGAGGGAAACCAGACAGACCACAGCTAGGGCTGGGCGTGGTCTGGGCTGGAGCATGGCAGGAGGCAGAGGGGCAGGCTGAGCTCTTAAAAGCCTGCCCAAGGGCCTGGCCTGGTGCAAGAAAGTGGGAAGCATCACTGCCCAGTTAGCAGGGGAGTGAAAGGATGAACACGGTATTGCTGAGACTCATCTGGCTGTGACTTCACACTGGGCAGCAGCCAGGGAGGCCAGCGGTGGAGGGCCCTGCTGGGTGGCTGCCAGAGTGGAGAGACATGGATCAATGCAAAAGCCTCAGAGGGAAAAGCAACAAAACCCAATGACTATTCATAGGTAAGTGAGGAAGAAAGAGAAAAAAAGTCTAAAGTGACTCCCAGAATTCTGGGCTGGGTGGCTGGAATGACAGCGAGAAGGAAGAACGGAGAAGCAGCAGTGGAGGAGGGTTTTCCCTTATATTGAGGAAGATAATAGGCTCAAGTTTTGGACAGGTGGACAGTAAGGCATCAAATACAGGCGTCTTCCAGGTTGCAGGGTGAGCCACCAAGTAAATGAAGTCCCCACAGGACGGGCTCAGAGGGAAGAGACAGGAAACACCCTCAGTGAGGCAGGAGGTGGGACCAAGAGGGAGGTGGGAAGGGTTGCATCCACAGAGACCAGGGAGGGGACACTTCTAAAGGAAAGGGAGTGATCCAGAGTGGGGAGGGGCTGGGAAATGGCCAAAGGCTGTGAAGTCCGAGGGAACACTGGAGAGAATGTCAGTGGTACATGTGGCAGGAGCTGGAAGCCAGGCTGCAGAGGAAAGAAAGTCTACCCAGTACAGGAGCTTGGGTGATAATCAGATGGTGTGAGGCGGTGCCACAGGGTCAGAAGAAGGATGGGTTGTCTCCCGTGAAGATGGGGGCATGTGGGTGTTAGTGCGCTAGGAGAAGCAGGGTTTGCCTAGAGTGGCAGGATCTGAGAAGGAGAGAGGAAAAATAATCTGGGTAGGTTGATTCAGGGAGAAGCCAGGGCGATGAGGTCCAAAGAGCTAAGACACTAACTGGGCTTCTGAGAAGGGGAAGGATGGAAGGCCCCTCTGTGTCTGGCCTCAGACAGACCCTCACCCTAGCAAACAACCACAGAGGCAGACAAGTGGGAGCCCTTTCCTCCCTCCCCATAAGCCCAAGGGGACTTTCCTCCTGCCACTTAACATTCTCCTTCTCCTCCGCTTCAGTCCGTTTTAACCTTTCCAATGTGCACGTTCCTTCCTTTCCTTAGATGCAGTCCCAGCAAGCCTCGGAGCACCTTGCCAAGAGCCTTACTGCAGACTTCATAAGTCACAACCTACAAACCTTGATAACAACAATAACTACCCCAACTATAACAATGTTAATGATGCACAAACTATCTGCTCCATTGTCAATCCCTTTAGGGGGAAAGGACAGGATTGGAGAAGTGCTTCCAAAGGCAGCCAGGGTTCCATGCCAGCCACGGCATTCTTCCTGGGCTTGGCAGGCTCTTTACATTCGAATTCAATTGCTCTAGAGGTAGAGGAGAGAAAAAAAGATCCCCTTTGTTCACCATGCAAACTCCTTCTGACTTTCTCCAATAATTGCTTTCTTTCTGCTCACCAACCCTCAGCTTTAACAGTATTTACATCAGGGCTGAGCTGCCCCCACTGGCTGGGCTGAGACCCATAAAACATCTCCCTGGTACAGGGCAGAATGATGCCAGAAAAATGGCTTTCCCCTTTTCTGCTGCTGGGAAATAGAAGCCCCCAATGCCAGGTCCTGCCTACTATCAGCCAACCAGCAATCACTATCAGAGCACCAATGCCCCCAACCTCCAAACCCCCTCACAGAGCTTCACTGCACCCCTCCCCCTGGAGCACCAGTCCCCTTCCACCACCCAATCCCTCCCCTGCCATCAGAGTACAGGCTCTCTTCAGAGCCCAGCAGCACCAGAGTGCCCAGCACAGAGGTCCTCACTGCCCCCCTCTGCCATGGCTGGAGGCAATGGGGTGGAGACTGAGTTCTTTCCTCATCTTCCAGACCCCCTGCAGTGCTCTGTAACAGATGTCTGCTCATTCAGGCCCTGCCACACAAACCACCATCCCATTTAGAAGCCCACTCTCTTCTCTCCTCCCTCTGCAGTCTTCCAGACACCACAGAAAGAGCACCGGCTCAGGAGTCAGATAGACCCGGGGTAAATCCAGGTGTCGCTACTTGCAGTAAGATGACCTCAGGCCTGTTACTAGACCTCTGAGTGTCAACTTCCCATCTGCAAGGTGGAGAGGAGAATACCAATGCCTGCCTTGCAGGGTGGCTCAGGACTACATGAGGGGGAAAATGACAAAGAATCTAACATAAAGTTTGGCGTGCAGAAGCACAGAATAATCGTACTTCTCTGTATTAGCGAGACAACTTACAAGGGGAGCAAGTAGACCAGTAACACGGGGACCACCTCTTCCTCTCCAGGGGCCCTGGCTGCAATCAGGCAGGGCAGCAGGTCCAGGCAGGAAGGAGTGAACATGTACACACATTCAGCCACCAGAAAACCTGAATCATCACCAGCTGCACAGTGACCCAGACCAAGAGGTCATACGGCACATTTAGAGCACGCTTCCCAGGTTTCATACCCATTAACTCATTTACCTCTCACAATACCCCAGTGGGTGGGTACTTGCCTCACCCTACAGATGAGGAAACTGAGGCTCAGAGAGGTTATGTTAATTACCAAGGTCACAGAGTAGGTGAGTAACAAAGCCAGGACTAAAACTTGGGCCTCCTGACTCCTTCTTGCGAGGTTGAGGCCTTCTTCTCTAAACCCCACAAGCTCCCTGGATTGCTGCAATGGATGCCACAACCCACACAGAAAAGGAATATCTCCTCCCAAGGCAGGGCCTGCTGAAGCAACCAGTAGAATCCCCCATCTCCCAGAATCCCAGGGCAAGGAGGGTGCCAGCAGGGGTTTAGACTAACCCTCTGCTTTCTGCAAGCCCAGCAGATCCTGGAGTCACCCAAGGTTCCTGGGGCCAAGAGCATGAAGATCCTACGTGTGGCAATCAGCCCAGGTCTGTTCCCAGCCAGAGACTATGTGCAGGAAGTGTGTGGTCCTCTCCATCTGCTAACGTAGCACACACAAACTCCTCTCTTCACTTACCTCACTTAATGAGGCTGGTCGCCACCCAGCAGCACCATCAGACTAAAGAGATAAGAGTCCCAGCACGCTGGAAGATAATCAGGGAGAACAGTTCTTACCACATTACACCTCAGCTTTAAAAAGCTCCTCATCTCTGGGGCGCGTGCCAGCACCCTCACATTCTCTATAACTGGCAAAGCCGTCTGTCATTACAGATTTACTATTCAATGCAGACTGTGAAGGAAGAGATATTCAATTATGTAAAAGCAGCTTGCTAAAGGAGGGAGACTTGGGAACAGAAGCTTAACATTGAGGAAAAAGGGTGAAGGTGGGACTCGACTTCTTTTGCTCTGTCACCTGAAAAAAAGATACCCTTATGTTGAGAACTGGGAAGAAACGGGTTTAATTTAGTCTGAACCCACATTTTGCTCAAAATAGTTTTGAAATGTCAGAATCTCAGTCTAGACTCATAAGAAGCTGGTACTAAAGGGACTCAGGGAAAAGATGAGGACCTGAGAAAACAGATGTGGCCCTGAATCCAAGGTCAAAGAATTTGAGCGGGTTGAGAATTTAGAGCTCGAGGTTGAGCAGAAAGAGCACTGTACTTGGAGTCAGAAGCCCAAGTTTTGTGCTGACTTTGATTATAACTGGTTGTCATCACTCCTCCTCCAAGTCTGCTTCCTCCTCTGGAAAACTGAGGAACTGAAAGTGACTTGCAAAGTCCCTTACAATCCTATCATTTGGTAAACATATTCTCATGACCACTACCAGAGAAGTACTATGAGGTAATCACACCTTGTGAAGAAACCATTGGTTTTCCTGGGCATATGGCCACTTGCAATAAAAGCCTCACCTCTCAGTTTCCCTTGCAGCAAATGTGGCCATGTTCCAGCCCCTGGAATGTAAGCATAAGCATGATGTGGCAACTTTTAGAAATTGTCCCTAACAGACATCTGATGAGTCTTCTTAGTCCCTGCCTCATTCCTGCCAGCTGGAATTTGGACAAGATGGCTGGAACTCAAGTAGCCACCTTGAGAAAATGAGGAGGAAGGACCTGCTAAACAGTAGCTAACAAAACAGACGTTACCTGGGTCCCTGACACCACAGAGGGATATACTGGCCCTGGAATATCCCTGTACAGGCTTCTACCTGAGTGAAATAAATGATCTTTTTAAGGTGTTCTCATATGGGTCTTCTGGCATATATACAAATAGATCTTGAGTGCTCACTGCACAAAAGCTTTAACTAGAAAGAAATACAAACATCTGTTCCAATTGGAATATTTCAGAGTGCCTCAAGCACAAAACCATGCATTAAACTTTAGATATTTTATTTAGAAGGAAGGAGACAGAGAGACTGTCAAGGGATGGATTTACCCAGTGTTCTTCCTAGCAGCCCAAATTTTCAGTGTGCCTGTTCTTATCAAGTACCTTGGTCACCTAGTGTGAGCTACCCACAAATGAAGGAAGAATTAGCCCGGGAACTCTCCAGTTTCCTTATGCCAGCCCTTTTCTGGTAAGAGAGCTACTGTTGGAGACAGAGAAGCCAGGACATCTCTTTCCATTCAAATTTGAGTTGGGCTAATTGGTTTCCCACAAATATAGAAATCCCCTCAAAATTCCTCACATAGTATCTGCAGCTTCCAGGTAGCCCTCCAGAGCCAGGGACTCAAAATCTCCCAAGACCACTCAACTCAGGTGGACCCAGAAGGCTGTGGGAACTCAACATGCTAATAGGTAGAAGTTCCATGTCCTATACCACACCCATATCATCTTGGAAAGCTCCTCATTAGAAACGTTAAATCCCCCCCCCCCCCCCCACACACACACAACCATCTGTCAGCCTATCACACTCTAAAGACAGCAAACACGTCTCTTTTAGGATTCTCTAGGTGAAATATCCTAATTGCTCACATGTGACCTCAAATCCCCCACCGTCCTGAACGATCTTCCCTAGACACCACCATCTCAGTGATTCTCAGAGCTCTTCCCAATGCTCTGTTCCAGACTGTTATAGCTTGAAAAGAGTAATGTGCCATTTTATACCATAATTTATTTTTAGAAATAAATACCTAGGCTCTCATAATTCAAAAATATAGGAAATTAATCTCAACACAAATCTTCAGTGGTGGGTAACAGTTTAAAAAAATAAAAGGTTGAGAAACACCATTAGTGAATCTCTTAAAATATGGAGCCCAACTGTTATATACTGCTGGCAGAAACCTCAACCAGTACAATTCTTTTGGAAAGGTAGCTGGCATAATTTATCATGTATCTCTAAAGTATTTATGCTCTTTGATGTGGTAATTCCACTTCTAGGAATGTGTCCTGAGGAAATCAGTAGAGATCTGACACAGATATGACTCACAACCGTCCTACTCATAAGAGTTAAAACCTATACACAACCTGAATGTCCAGCAACAATGGAATGGTTACAAAAATTAGAGTAAACCACTCAATAGAAGAAGAAGTCATTCAGATGGCATTTTATTTAAATGGTGTTTTTAAAGACTTCACAATGCAAAAATATTTGCTTTAATGTTGTCTTTAAAAATAGAATTCAAAATATACGTGGTATATCCACAACTATAAGTGAACAAAAGTCTGCTTGCAAAAACACTGAGGATTTGCCCTTGGATAGTATTTATTCTTCCCCTTTCTCTATTTTTCAACTTGCCATAATAAGCATGTCTAATTTAGATGTTTAAAGAAAAAAATTACCACCATTTGGCTACCATTATGAAAATAATTAACTGTCTCAAAGTATCTCCCCCACCAGAAAATGTAACTTTACAGTGGGGGAAATATGGCAGAAACCCCCTTAACTAAGGGACCAACATTAACACCACCCGTAATGGGTCAAATTGACATTGGGTGCCCCCTGATAACAATGCGCTAAATGAAAACATCATCAAAAACCAAATTGAGGAAAATTCTTTAAAAATGTTAAGGTCACAAAAGACAGAGACTGAGGAACTATTCCAGATTAAAAGAAACTAAAGAAGGGCAATTAAATGCAGTGTATAATTCTTGTTTGGGTCTGGAATCAAATACTCCTTCCTAGTTTTGGTCATTGTGCTATGCTTACATAAGAGGACATCTTCGTGTTTTAGGAAATACTATTTAGAGGGCAAAGAAACATCATATATAAATTTTATATATGTAGAAGAAGAGTAAGATAAAAACAAATGTGATAAAATATTAATATTTGTGGGACCGAGATAAAAGGCATATGACAATCCTTTGGATTCTTGCAACTCTTCTTATAAATTTGATATTATTTCTAAATACAAGTTAAAAGGAAAATAACTTGCCTAAAAAAAAAGAAAGGAAGAACACAGCCAGATACTGCCCCCAGCTTCTGCACGGGCCTTCTGATTCCTCCCCATCCAGCGCTTGCTTGGTGCCCCTTTCCCCACACACGTGCAGTGCTTACCTGTCCTGCACTGCTAGCTCACTGTCTCGCCTCCGTTCATGTGACATTGCGTGGTTTGCTTTTCTTCATGACTATTACATGGAATCTGCAAAGTACTTGGCATGCAACACATACCTAGCAAATGCTTGTAGAATGGTTTTGATGGGAGATATAAGAAAGAATACCAATTTTAAAATATACATACTATATGCCCCTTAAACAGGTAAATTTTAAGCATCTGCCAGGAGCCACCATAGCTAAACACCACTCTTCACAAAGAGTGAAGGGCTAAGCTTAAATCAAGCTTGGGGATCTCACCACCGATGCTTCCCAATGTTCAAATGTCTACCCAGCAGCCTCTGAAATAAAACCAAGCGCCATGAGTCCCTGAATGATGGTGATATTGGTGTGTGTGTGTGTATGTGTGTGTGTGTGTGTGTATGTGGTGGTGGGAGAGGAGGAGGCTAGCCCTGGGATGTAAGACCCTTGCTAGTAGCAGCTAAGGGAACTAACTGTGCTCATTAACAAAGAGAAATCCAAAAGCACCTGGCAAGGAACAGAACCCAGGAGAGGATACTTTAATTCCAAATCCAGGGCCTAGGGATTAGCCCACAGTAACAGTAACAGCCGAAAGTAGAGTGCTTATTGTGTGGCCAGCAGTGAGATAAGCAGTTCCTGTGTTATCTAACTGAATTATCTAGACAAGTCTGTGAAGTAAGCACTTTTATTGCACCCATTTTGTAGATAAAGAACCTGAGAATAAGAGGAGTCAAGAAATTTGCTGAAGGTCACACAGCAAGTAAGAGAGCTGTGATTCAGATCCAAGTCTGACAGACTCCAGCACCAGAGTTGGAGCGTAAGGAAGACAGATTCCCAGAGCCACACACACCTTACTGCTTGCTGCTGTAAATACAAAGCCAGCTGCATTTCTTACGTTTCGCTTCCTTTAAAAAGCCACACCTTATATTTGGGGCTAGGCAGCACAGTTTCTCTCCTCTTGTATTCCCCCACGGCACAAATGTGGCTGTCAACAATGGACAATTCAGGGGCAGGGCGACTTATCTGACAGCTTATGAAAACAGGTTTTCTTATCCTGAAATTGCAACTGCAGTGCATTTAGCCAGGACTTAAGTCCCTAAAGCTTTTAATGTTTTGGAAAACCTTTTCTTGAGCCAAGAGGGCTCTGGATCACTGCCAGCTTGGTGTGCCAGGCCTGTTAACGAGGAAGAATGGTAGAGGGAACATTGAATTAGGCAGCAGGGAGGGAGGAAGAGCAGGTGAATTCCCACTCTGGAAATCAACTCTGCCTCCAAGCTCTGCTAACTGATAAGAAAATAACAACTCAGTACTCGTGATCCACGGTGTACATCCATGCTTTTACACACATTATCCCATTTCAACCTCTAAAATTGGGAGTCTAAGTCACTGTTTCCACCCCTCAGGTCTCAACACAAGAGTCTAGTCATAAAATCAGTGAGTCGCACTAGCATTTTTAAAAAATTACATTGCCTAGAAAACACCAGTGAGTAGCATAGGTAACAACACAATGCATTCCGTGAACCCAATATGTACTGGGTTATACCGTAAAGTGTATAACTGCTCTTGCAGGAGTTGAAAAACTGTCATAAACAATCAGTGTTTATAGGCGGAGGTGGTACTATCCTCACTTTAGAGATGTGAAAACTGAGGCTCAAAGAAGGGATTTGCCTCAGATCAAGCATAAAACGGTAGAGCCAGGACCCCACAAGGACAGATCTGATACTTTTCTCTTCATCTGTCAACGTGAATAGTTCCCAAAGACATCCCTGGAGCATCGTCTGCTCCCTGTTGCTCCACCCAGAATAACACTCGAGAGGCTGGCAAGTCGGCTGTCCCTTTCAATCTAGCTATTGAGCGTGACCTGCTGAAAAGAGCCACAGTGACAACCTGATCCATCTTCCCTCTGCTACCAGCATGTCCGCAAACCCCCACATCCCTTCAAAGAAAAGCACGTGATCAGGCCAAGTGACACGAAGCAGGTAACGGTGACACAGCTCCAATGTGAGCAGAACTGGTCCCACACACTCAATCAAGAGCACCCACCTTGGTTGGCAAAATACCACCAGCCACTAAGATCAACTTTGAAATGTGTCTGTTTTTGTAGCTATACCACAGTGCTCACTATTGTGAAAATACAGATTCCTGGACTTTATGCTTTAAGAAAAACATCTCAAGGGGGCTGGGAGCCCAGGAATCCATTTTACACATATCTCCTTAAGGTGAAGAAACTCCACCACTGACTCATCTTTTAAAAACCCTCTCTCTGGACCCCACATCACTCCCCCTCTCCACTCACAGCCAGAATTTTCCATCTTCCCCGCTTCTCCCATCCTCCTCCCTCCTTCCATTTCTCATCCCTCTGAAATCTGCCCCCCCCCCACCCCACCACCACCAAAAAGGCTCCTGGTGAATGCACTTCCAGTTCTCATCTTGTTTGGTTTCCTGAACCGGATGGCGACACTTGGCTCCCTCCTACCTCTCTGGCCATCAGTCCTCCCTTCTTTGTAAACCCTCCTGTCCCCAGCCTTTAAATGTTGAAGTTCCACAGCTCACTCAGTCTACCCTCTCTTCCTACCCTATATGGTCCCCCAGGTGACTTCACCCACTCTCCTGAACGGCACCCCTAAATTAACACCTCCAGACCAGACCTCTCTTCTAAGTAACACATCTTTACATCCTGCTCACTCAGTGGTTCTTAAACTGTAGTCAGGTATAATTCTAAAATGTTAAAAGCCTAATTCTCATACAAACAGGTATTGAGCATATTTCAAAGTTCTACTTAACGCGCTAATAGAGACCCTAAAAAAGAGGATATAATCCTGATATAAAATTGCTACATTAGATACCAGACTGGTTAATGTTCTTCAGGGCAATAATCTTTGTGTTTCTCTTCTTTACCAAACAGAAATCATTGGCGTCCTACCTAACTTTACAAAGTATGGGCCATAAAAAATAATAAACAGAGTTATATCCCCTAAGGCACAGCTGGTCCTTAGGTGGTTTCTTATACAATACAACACTCTAGTATGATACTAAAAAGTCACAAAATCATCTTTTAGTTTTAAGTTTTAGATATTTTTTCCCCACTGGAATCTATGAATTTGGATGGAGAAAAATGACATCTTTATCTTCACTAACCTCTAACTGAAATGTAGCCTTTCCTATATTATGAATGTATTTATAAATGTATAAATGCTTTCTACATTTATGAATATAGGTAACAAACTGCAATAGTAATTACAGTAGCAGTGTCTGTGACTTTGCCACCAACAGAAATCATATTTTCTTATCACTTTACAAGATATCTTGAAACACTATATATGCTCATCACTACTTAAAATTATGGAAGTTATCAAACCTTTAACCTTTGATCTTTTTATATGATGCATTAATAAACATAAATATTATTTTATCACAACTTTGTTATATTTTGATAACTATATTTCAATATAACAAACCTACTTGTTCCTCAAGACCCTTCCCTGCCTGGCCCAACCACAGAGCTTTCCTACCAGGCCCACATCTGGGCTCAGATACTGGATCACCTTTATGTTTAAGCCCCAGCTTGCAGCCTTCAACCTTGATCTTCATCAAGTTCTTCCAATAAGGATTAAAGGATCTGCTCACAAATTCAAGAAAATCTGCCTGTGCCAAGGGGTTGGAGGAACTGTAGGATTCTTTGTGGGGAATGGACACTCCAGCCCTGCACTCCCACAGCTGTAATGAGTTAGAAACTCTGAAGCCAGACACAGGCCCACCATCACACCATCTAGGAATGGAATGCGCATCAAACCGGGGCCTCAGCATGACTTTGAGGAATAAAGGCTATTTTAACCCCACATTCCACGAGTGTCTTCAACCCCTCAATACAAGATCACAAAGATAATTATTTAGAAGTGGTTGCAAACTGGTATGTGGAAAGAGACCCTGTTGATGTAGGGTGGCCATAAGGGACAGTGAACTGGAGCTTCTCAGGGGAAGGATATGATCAGCACGTACCTGGCATCCCCGTCCCATGCCACAGCCACCAGGGAGCAGCTGAAAAGCAAGTTTCAGGGACACTCCTGGAAAATGGTTGCCAACGCAGCTGCTTACACATTCAAACCAGGCACTGAGACTCTGACTGTGGTCCCACCTATCTCTTTATGCCTTCACCTTCCAGGCCACAGACACCCCAACCTCGTCTACTGGCATGTCGTCTCCCACCTCCCTGTCCAGCCACCCGTCCCTCTCCAGGGGGCACTGAGCTAGCCTACTCACCTCATCAAGTTAACATGGGGCTCAAAAGCACACTGATGTGAAATACATGGAAATGCTTTGAAAACTCTAAAGCCCTCTACAAATGCATCCGATTTGACAATTCTGCCAGTAGATCACACAGGGAGTCAGAGGCTCCAGGCAGTGCTGCAAGATGATCAGACAGAAGGGATGGGCCAGCCCACCAGGACTCAGTACTGCTGCTCCTTCCCTCTCCCGCTGGGGCCTAAGACCCCAGGTGTTAAAAACAACAACAACGACAACAACAACAATAACACACACACACACACACACACACACACACACAAAGAGGGAGGGGTGGGGGGGGCAAATAAACCATCCCATGTCCAGGTAATGTAGAAGAACCTCAGGCTCTCCTTATACCCCATGCATTCATTTCTGGCCCACTGTCACTCAGACAGCCTCAAAAGCTACCACAACCACCAAGCAAGACACAGAGCCTGACAGAACAAAATCCCAAAGCTGGGGCAAAACTCTCCAGGGATATGGTGTCTTCATTCTCAAGAGAAGATCTACTTTCAGAAGAAAGGGGAGAGAAACCAAGTGTACTTACATCCTGAACCCTTCTGCACACCGCCCCCGACCTGGGATCTCTGCAGCAGCCTGGCAGAGAGGGGGCAAGGACGGAGTCAAGAGCTCAGCTCCAAGCAACTCCCATGGGGAGAATCTTAGCAGCACTAGGGGCCCCATTACCTGGCATTCAAATCATGCAGCCTCTCTCTGGCCCTTCCCTGCCCACCTCCTCCTCTTAACTGACTTCGCCATCATCTCTTATTCAACAACTGGCAATGACTGCTGAGACTTCCAGTGACTGAGCACTTTCACGTGCCAAGCACTGTGCTGGGTACTTCCTGTACTTTTTCTAATCCTTTCAACACTGCAAGACGGATATCATTACCACCACTTACAAACAAGAAAACTGAGGCAGGGCCCCAGGTCACACAGCTCCTGAGTGTCTAGCAGGCTAAAAGCCTATGTTCTTTCCACTACATCACACTTAAATTTATCTTGTAGATAAGAGAGAGGAAAGTAAGAGGATAAAAGTGTTGTTCTGGGAAAATTAATCCAGTCTCTCCCCCCTCCTACCCAACCCTACATGTGGCCTGATTGATCTTGTTATTAAAAGGGTAGCTTTCATCATGTCTCTCCATTACCTACAGAATCGAGTCCCCATGGCTTTGCCAGGCATTTAAGTTTCTTTACGATCCACTTTTTCAGTCTTATTCCCCCTCATCCCCAGACTCAAACCCTCCCTCCATACAGCCTGGCCTATCATTCCTCATTTCCCATGTCTCTGGCTTCGAAGGTTTCCTTCTCTGCCTGTGACATTAATTTCACCAGTCAAACACGGACCAGGGCCGATGACATGCCAGGCCCCGTGCTAGGTGCTGGGGACACCACAGCCAGGACAGGAGGCTCCCTGCTGTCTGCCCTCCTTGTGAGGCCAGCTCACACCTTGCCCTTTCCTGGGGCCTTCTCTGGTCACTCAGTGTCCCACTGCCTGGCCCCATTCTGAATCCCCAGCACGTGGAGCTGCTGCTCTTATGGCACTCAGCCACACTTCCACCTTACATGCAGGTCTGTTTTAAGACTTCCACTGTAATGTGTTTATTTCTGTGGGAAATGTGCACTCCAGGTTCCAAACAGCATTTTAAATGGCAATTTGGTCCTCAGGCCAGCCCACAAAAGCCTATTAAATATATAATGGTCCCAGAGAAGTACAGAACCTAAATAAGTGAAATAAGTGTACCTTAAAAACTCTACAGGAGAAACCAGGAGCAAACATCTGCCTCCTGCACCTCCACCCACTGTCCTCCAGGGTCTGAGCTTCAAGCGACCACCAGGGGCAGAGACAGAGAAGCAGGCAGGAGATGGAGGAGTGGGAAGAACCCGATTTATATTCAGCAGATCTGGCTCTACTCCCAGCTCTGCCTTCACTAACTGGGTGGCCTTGAGTGAGTCCCTTCCCCTCCCTAAGCCTTGTTATTCTCTTATAAAATGAGAAGGCTAAGTTAGATCACTTCTGAATCTCACAGATCAGCATAATATATATTTTTAAATATAGATATGCAATATGGATTTTATATATTAAAAATAAATGTTATCAAGAAAGGACTTTTAAAAAGAAATCACAATATGCTACAACCAGTCTCATTTTACAGCCAGGGACTCTGTAACCCCCTTCCCCCAAAATATGGTTATCATGCCAGAAAAACTGACAAGTTTTTAAACTGAAAACATTTAGACTCATGAAAAAAAAATTGCCGTTATTTTTCCAGTTTGACTACAGACCAGAAAACTCCAACCCAGCCCAGCTTCAGTCCTTGGCCCAATGCTTGAGAACCACTGAGCTAGGAGACCTAGAGTTCACTCCAGCTCGATGTTTCTCCATTCTACAGGCTGGATAGAGACCACAAGACAATCAGCATGGACAGCCCCAGAGAAGGATCAGCCGCAGGAGAAGCTGAACTGAGCAGCAGGAAAGCAGGCAGTCAGCGCAGGGATGGAAGCAGGGCAGCGTGGCCCGCCAGGGATCGCCCCACACCCCAGGGCTACCTCCTGCCCCTGTGCCCAGGAGCGCTTGCAGGGAGGGCACCCGAAGCTATAGCCTCCGAGGGCACAGACGCCCAGCCTGGAAGCTCTTGGAACTAACTTGTCCCACGTGTTTGACTGTGACACCTTCCACCCCAGTATTCTTCTGGAAGGCTGAGGGTCCCCAAAGGAACATTTTTAAAAATCTTTATTAACTATTCTGATCATAAACTAATACATATTCATGTGAAACACTTGGAAACCACAGAAAAGCATAAGCAAAGAAGCAGAAGTCCTCACAACTCCACCTTCCAGAACAATGACTGTTAACATTTTGATGCACTGCTAATTCTTCATACACATAACTTCAGCCACCCCGGGATTTGGTTTTATATCCTGCTTTTCCCCTAGTTATTACACTTGAACATTTTTCTACATCCTTAGATATTCTTCATAAACATCATAAAATATTTTCATAATAAACCTAACATTCTGGTAAATATAAACATTGTAATGGACTGAACATTTCTTTCTTTTTTTTCTTTTTTTTTTGTGATGGAGTCTTGCTCCATCACCCAGGCTGCAGTGCAGTGGCATGATCTCTGCTCACTACAACCTTCGCCTCCTGGGTTCAAGCAATTCTCCTGCCTCAGCCTCCTGAGTAGCTGGGACTACAGGCTCCCACTACTATGCCAGGCTAATTTTTGTATTTTTAGTAGAGATGGGGTTTTGTCACGTTGGCCAGGCTGGTCTCGAACTCCTGACCTCAGGTGATCCCCACCTCAGCCTCCCAAATTGCTGGGATTACAGGCACGAGCAACTGGGCCTGGATAGGACTGAATATTTCTGTCATTCCCCTGAAAATTCATATGTTGAAATCCTAATTTTCAAAGTGATGGTACTAGGAGGTGGGGCCCTTCGTAGGTAATTAGGTCATGAGGGTGGATGGCTCATGAATGGGATTAGTGCCCTTAAGAAAGGGACCCAAGAAAACTGTCTAGTCCTCTTTCTATCATATGAGGATACAATGAGAAGTCAACAGTATTCTCACACTGATTTCGGACTTCCAGTCTGCAGAACTGTGAAAAATACGTTTCTATTGTTATACACCATCCAGTCTATGGGATAGTTGTTACAGCAGGCCAAACTGACAAAGACAAACATAACTTTCCATGATATGGACAAGGCCAGATATTATTTAACCATGCCACTATTATTGAGCATTTAACTCATTTCCACAATTTTGCTAATGTAAAAAATGTGGTGGTTGTACATCCTTGCACATGAATCCCTGCAGATGCCTTTATGCCCTTCAGGTCACAGCCCAGTGCTGTGCACATATCAGCCCTCAGTAAATATTGAATGAACAAAGAAACCCAACCGGCTTCCAGGGACCTGGGGAGCCCTTATCAGATAGACACAGCATTTTAATTTACAGAGGCCCAACCCACTGTCCAGCTATCACTCACCACTGCTCTTGTTGGCATGCTCCCTCCACCTCCTACCAGCTAAGTCAACCCTACGGCTTAGGGAAAGGAGAAGGTAGAAATTGCTTGCTCAGGACTCCCAGGTTCTAGTGCTCTCAGCAAACCTATCTGCTCTTCTTCACCTGCTGGTGGAGGAGACCTGCAGCCCTCCACTGTCTAGCTAACTACCACACCCGCTCCTGCCTCTGTTAAACCCCACCACCTCAGGAAAGCCATGACTGACCTCCCTTTAAATCAGTGTATGGCTCCCGTTCAGTGGAGGATACCAGTACTTAAGGTCACAGCACTTGCTGTTCTGTTATTTGCTCACAGGACTGACTCCCTTGCCCAATCCAGGGCAACACCAGATAGCAGGCACAACGTATGTTTTGCTTTCCACCCCAAAATCCAAACCAGTGGAGGGCAAAATATCAATCCAGACAATGTAATTGATAAATATGTCCACAAAACAAAATTTCAGATTCTCAAGGCCTTGTTTTCACAAGAGGGAGGGGAAAGAGAGGGAAGCAGGACCTCCTAATCAACCCAAGTGCAAAGACGGATGCGGGCCTCGCAGGAGATGGCTCCCTCCTCTGCACAGTCCTTCCTAGCCCAGAGACCCACCCAGACCAACTGGCTCCAGGGAACTGATGGCAAAGGAAGCGTTCAACAAACCCAGACTCAATGAAGTGACACTGCCCCACTCTAGGCTGGTTCTCCCCCGGAGGGAGAACACAGACCTAAGAGAACAGGGGGCTTCCCTCCCCACCCACTTCCAACCAGAGAGTACCAGGCCACTCCTCACTGGTGATCCAAAAGGCCAGGGTATTGGGAGATGGAAATGTTTCAAGCAACTCAACCCACACTCTTTTTCTCTTTCTGTTTGCCCAGTGTCCTTGCCACACCCAAATGGAAAATAATGGGAAAATCTGGGTTGGGGAGGGGTGCCAGGAACAGGAAGTTCCCTGGAACTTCAGGAGAAAAGGACCCAGGCTGGTCCTAAAATAAGGAAGGGCATAAGTTATGGGAAAGGTACGGAAGGAGGCCACAATATCCCATCACACACCCACGAAGGTCAAACCCCAGTCCTGGGCCAGCAGGCACACCCATTCCGACCTCTCTCAGGGATGCCTGGGTCCCCCTCGCCCCCTAAGTGTAGCAAACTCTTCTTGGAGCCCACTCCTTTTCCACTCTTGCAAGATTTTGCAGTTTACACAGCTTCCTCCCCTGAGACCTCATCCGACCCTTAGAACCACCTTATGGGGCTACTTTTGCCTTTCTACTTCATGGATGAGGAGACTAGCTCAGATACTTGAAATGAGCCGCCGCGTCACAGAGCTAGAAAGTGGCTGTGGCTCGAGCCAGCCTCACTTGGGTGTAGGAGCAGAACTGCCCCACCGGGGCGGGCGGCGTCAACCCCACCCAGCCCAACGAGCCTGGACTGTGGGCGGAGGCCCAGGTGGTGGCCCGCAGTTTCTCAGCCGCCTCGGGTCGAAAGCAAGAACAAGGTGGCCCTAAACCAAGGTTTCTGGCAGTGCAGGTGGTAAGCACCTCCATCCCACCCCGCACTCACACAGGTGCAGGGCTCGGAGTCTGACGCGGGGCGCAACCTCCAGCCCGCCGGAGTCCCGCCGGAGCTGGTGGCTGTCCCCGACCTGCACGCCCGCAAAGTTGTGGCCGTGGCGCAAGCACCCCTGCCAGGGATCGCCCGGCGCCCCAGAGCTGCCTCCTGCCCCTGCGCCCGGGAGCGCTAGGCGGGGAGGGCACCGGGACTCCGGCTGTCTCCCGCGTAGCACCCCGTGCCCGCCTGCTGGCACGCACGCCCTCATCCCGGCGCCCCAGGGCAGCTCCCAGAACTTCCCGCAGAGGGCTGGAGCAGAAAGCGCAGAAGGGCACGCGGGGCACAAGTGCCGGTGCGGACCCCTGCCCCACAGTCTCACCCAGATCGCCAGCAGCAGCCACGCCGGCCCGGCCCGCGCCATCCCCGCCGCCGCTGCCCACCGCTGGCTCCTGTCTCCTCTCCCGCGCCCGCGCCCGCAGGCTCGCTAGCTCCACCGCGGCCAACCACCACCGCCACTTCCCAGCCGCTGCCCGCCTCCGAGTTCCCGGTGCCACGTCTGCCAAAGCATGCGCAGCAGCGGGGGAGAGGAGGCTGGGAGGAAGTGCTCGCTGGGAGTTGTAGTCTGCAGCCGGACTCAGCTGGGAGCTGCAGGTGCGGACTGGGCTTTCGAGGCCACGTGGCAGCCAGTGAAGTGCGAAAAGGCAAGGTCAGGGAGTAAGGGAAGGCAATCAACGAACGAGGCTTGCTCTGTGCCTGGAGCTTCAGAAACAGCATCTCACGCAGCTCGCAGAAATTAGGTTTTATCTTCTCCACCTTGAGGATTAGGAGGCAGCCTGGGGAATTTAAATACCTTGACCCAGATCACACAGCCGGTAAATGGCAGAGTCCAGCGCTGCCTGTGAAGGACAGGAAAAGCCCTCATCCCTGCCTCCCAGACTCCCCCGCTGCCTATTCTATTTAACTTCAGTAAAACGTTATTGGGCTGTTGGAAAACAATTTGGTGGCTCCTCAAAAAGTTAAACATAGATTACCTTATGACCAGCAATTGCACCCATAAATACCCAAAAGAATTGAAAACAGGTATTCAAACAAATGCATGTACACCAGTGTTCACAGCAGCACTGTTTACAATAGCCAAAAGGTGGAAACAACTCTAACATCTGTCAAAGGATGAATGGATAAACAAAATGTGATACATCCATCTAATAGAATGTTATTTAGCCATTAAAAGGAGCAAAGTGGCCCAGCAGGGCAGCTCATGACTGTAATCCCAACACTTTGGAAGGCTGAGGCAGAAGGATCGCTTAAGCCCAGGAGTTTGAAACCAGCCTGGGCAACATAGAAAGAACTCATCTCTGCTAAAAATAAAAATAAAATAAAATAGCCAGGGTGGTGGTGAGGGCCTGTATTTCTAGCTACTTGGGAGGCTGAGGCAGGAGGATTGCTTGAACCTGGGATATGGAGAATGCAGTGAACTGAGATCATGCCTCTGCACCCCAGCCTAGGCCACAGAGTGAGACCCTGTCTCAAAAAAAAAAAGTAGTGTGTGTGTGGCTGCGGGCGGGGGCAGGGGCGGGGTGTGAAAGTGCTAATACATGCTGCAATAAATGAATCTCAGAAATGTATGCTAATGAAAGAAGCCAGCCACAAAAGGTCACATATGATGTGATTACATCTATATGAAATATTAAGAATAGGTAAATCCACAGAGATAGAAAGCATAGTAGTAATTGCCCAGGGCTGGGGGTGGGGAGGAAGGGGGAATGACTACTTAATAAGCATAGGGACTCCTTTGGGGGGTGATAAAAATATTTTGGAACTAGGTAGAGATGATGGTTCCACAACATTGTGAATGTACTAAATTCCACTAAACTGTACACTTTAAAATGGTTAATTGATGTTATACAAATTTTACCTGAGTAAAAATTTTCTAAAGAAAAGATCTATTGAACACATTCCATGTGCTAAAGCAGGGGTCCCCAAACCCTGGGCCTCTGGACAGTCTGTGGCCTGTTAGGAACTAGGTGAGCAGTGGGCCAGCGAGCATTACTGCCTGAGCTCTGCCTCCTATCAGATCAGCGGTGGCATTAGATTCTCATAGGAGTATGAACCCTATTGTGAACTGCACGTTCAAGGAATCTAGGTTATGGGCTCCTTGTGAGAAGCTAACACTAATGCCTGATGATCTGAGGTGGAACAAAACCATCCGCTGCCCCCCCCCCACCATCTGTGGAAAACTTGTCTTCCACAAAACCAGTCTCTGGTGCCAAAAAGGTTGGGCCCTGTTGTGCTAAAGCATTTGTGCCTGCAGTCAGTTTATACATTCAAGAATGTTTATCGAACACTTACTGTGTCCTGAGGCTCAAGACATCTAGTAGTGAGATGGACAAGAGAACTGCACAGTCAGAGGTTGGTAAGTTATAGCTGAAAGGTCCTTGCCTTCTGTCAGGAGGGTCAAAGCTCAAAGCTTAGAAGTCATCCATCACTCACTTCCTTTTCTCAACAGGCACATCCAACCCCTCACCACATCCTGTCAGTTTTACCTCCAAAATATATCTCTTCTGCCACCTCCCAAGTCTAAGTCACTGACATGTCAGTGACTATTACCTGGGGAAGAGTAACAGTCTCTGAAAGAGTGTGCCTGCTTCTCCCCTGTACCATCCATTTGTTAATGTCAGTTGGATCTTGCTCATCCCTACCCTGAAACCCTCCAGTAGTTTCCCATTGCCCTTAGAATAAAATCCAAACTCTTCCCACGACCTGCAAGCCCTGCATGACCTAGGCCCTCGCCCGGTAGAACTCATCTCCTGCCTCCCCCAACCCCTGCCCACCCCAGTCTAGTTTCACAGACCATCATATGCTTGCCCCTTCCCACTCCAGAGCTGCTCCTGCCTCAGAGCTTGTGCTCCTCCTATTCTTTCTGCCTCAGCAATTTCCTTGGTCTTTGTCTGGCTGGTGCCTTGGAATCCTTCAGGGTTCTCCTATCTGTCTGTTCTCAGAGAGGCCCTTCAGAGAGCAGCCCACCTATACGTGAGTTTACCCTCCCCACTGCCAAGCTCCTTTTTCTCTATCTCAACTTCTGCTTAGGTTCTGTTGCTTCCTTCCCCAGCACCTACTACAGTCGACAAGACTTACTGAGTCCTTGTGTTCATTGTTTATTACTCCAACCTGAATGTCAGTTTCCTGGCTCTCTGATCATCACCTTTCTTCCAGAGCCTAGCACAGGATGGAGCCACAGATGGTTCTGAATGTTCTTTTTGATGAACGACTGAATGATTGAGCAAGGTAATGTGTTGGGAAGGGTCAGAAATTCCTAAAGCAGTCTGGGGACAGGGGTTCCTTGGCATGCTTTGCTCTGCAACCTCAAACTCATGATCTGCACATGGGTACCCCCTCTGTGGGTCTCTGTTTCTCATGTGTAAAATGAGGTGGTTGGTGAGGATGCAGAGCTACTGGAACACTCACATGTTGCTGTGGGAGTGTAAATTGGCTCACCTACTTTGGACAACTGTACATGTACAAAATCTGCACCAAAATGTTCATGGCAGCTTTGTTGGTAGAAACTGTTATGGACTTGTGTCCCCCCAAAATTCATACGTTGAAGTCCTAACTAAACCCCTAGTACATCAGAATATGACCGTATTTGGAGCCTTTAAAGAGGTAATTAAAGGCCAGGTGTGGTGGTACATGCCTGTAATCCCAGCACTTTGGGAGGCCGAGGCGGGCAGATCACCTGAGGTCAGGAGTTCGAGACCAGCCTGACCAACATGGAGAAACTTCGTGGCTACTAAAAATACAAAATTAGACAAGCGTGGTGGTCCATGCCTGTAATCCCAACTACTTGGGAGGCTGAGGCAGAAGAATTGCTTGAACCCGGGAGGTGGAAGTTGTGGTCGGCCGAGATCCTGCCATTGCACTCCAGCATGGGCAACAAAAGTGAAATTCCATCTCAAAAACAAACAAACAAAAAGAGGTAATTAAGGGTCAGTGAGGTCATTGTGGTGGACCCTAGTCCCATATGGCTGGTATCCTTATAAAAAGAGGAGACTAGGACACATATATAGAGGAAAGACCATGTGAAGACACAGAGAGAAGACAGACGGCCAACCAAGCCAAGGAGAGGCCCTCAGAAGAAGTCAACCCTGCCAAAATCTTAATTTTGGATTTCTAGCTTTCAGAATAATAAAAAAATAAATCTCTGTCATTTAAGCCACCAAGTCTGTGGTGGTCTGTTATGGCAGCCCTAACAAACTGGTATACAGTAGCCCAAACTGGAAACAGCCCAACTGTCAGAACAGAATAGATAAATTTATGATAGCATTTCTGAAAAAGAGAGAGAGAACAAACTACTGATATATGCAACAGTGTGGATTAATCTCAAAATCCTGATGTGGAGCAAAAGTAGCCAGACACAAAATAATATGTACTGTATGATTCCATTTATCTTAAGTTTAAGAACAGGCAAGTACGGTCTGTGATGATAAAGAAAACAAGTGGACAAGGAATAGAGACGGACTGCAGTGAAAGCAAGAGCAAACCTTCCAGGTACTGGAAATGCTCTGCATCTGGCTCTTTTGATTGTTTGTTTTGAGACAGAGTCTCAAAACCCAGAGTCTCAAAGTCCAGCCCAGGCTGGAGTGCAATCTCAGCTCACTGCAACCTCCACCCCCCAGGCTCAAGCCATCCTCCCACCTCAGCCTCCCAAGTAGCTGGGACCACAGGTGCACACCACCACACTGGGCTAATTTTTGTATTTTTAGTAGAGACAGGGTTTTGCTATGTTGCCCAGGCTGGTCTTGGACTCCTGAGCTCAAATGATCTGCCCACCTCAGCCTCTCAAAGTGCTGGGATTATAGATGTGAGCCACTGTGCCGGGCCTGTATCTTGATTCAATGGTAGTTACATAACATTTAAAATTAAATGTATTATTCCAGCTGAATTGATTTACTATCTGAGGTATATGCTGAGATTTTACAGTTTATATACACTATCTCTTAGTCTTTTTCTTAAGTCTAAACAATGAAGGGTGGTGTGAATGCTAATCTTCAGGATTCCTTGTAGCTCTTGTATCTTCCAAGTCCAAGACCGGCTAAAACTTCCTGGGTCCAGGGAGGGCTAAACTCTGCAGAAATGTAACTGCCAAAAGGGGCAAGAGCCGGGGGAGGAAGGGAGGAAGGAAGCTATGCACCTGAGAGCCAGGGAATCAGAGATCAAGGGACAGAGGGGGGAAAATAAACGTTTCCAAGAAAACAAGCCATTTCATTCTGCAATTGAAACAAGCTAAAATGCAATTTGTGGCCCTTCTGGGAATGCTTACCAATTCTAAGCTTCACTTTCCTTGAAATATTAGGAGAATAGCACAGGGCAAACACTGTCCCTCCTCCATTAGACCCCTCAATGGGCACCAATCCATTTTCCAGCAGCAGCCCCGCAGGGCCAGGCCAGAGACACTTCTTGTCCTGCAGTTTATTGCGAATTGCGACACCACCTTATATTTGTGTAGCCAGTTCCCCTCCATCATCTTGGCTGGGATGAGGACTAGCACAATGACCATTTTCTGATGTTCAAGCAAGATAAGAATCGGCCCAGAAAAAAAGGAGGAATGTTGAACCAAAGAAGCCAGATACAGAAGAGTATATTCTGTAGGATTCCTTTATATGAGAAACACAAGGCAAAGGTTGTCTATTTTGTTAGAAGTCAAAATAGTGGTTACCTTTGGGGGAAGGATGTCAGAAGTCACTGGAAAGGGTCTCTTGGGGTGCTGGGAAGATTTCGTGTCTGAATCAGGGCACATGGGCATGTTTACACTGTGAGAATTAATCACACACATCTATGGATTATAAGGTATGATATGGTTTGGATCTGTCACCCCAAATGCCAAATTGTAATCCCCAATGTTGGAGGGGGGGGGGCCCGGTGGGAGGTGATTGGATCGTGGGGCTGGTGTCAGGAATGGGTTTAGCACCAGGCCCCCTTGGTACTGTATAGTGAGTGAGTTCTCGTGAGATCTGGTTGTTTAAAAGTGGGTGGCACGTCCCCCACTCTCTCTTCCTCCTGCTCTGGCCATGTGAAGAGGCCTGTTCCCGCTTTGCCTTCCACCAGGAGTAAAAGCTCCCAGAGGCCTCCCCAGAAGCAGATGCCACCATACTTCTTGAACAGCCTGCAGAACCATGAGCCAATTAAACCTCTTTTCTTGTAAATCACCCAGTCTCAGGTATTTCTTTGTAGCAGTGTGAGAATGGACTAGTAATACAAGGTACATATGTTATCTTTCACAAAGAAGTTCATGATTTTGAAAAAGTGGACGAATGAGATGGAAGGAAAGAAAAGTCAGCTCTGAAAAGGGGAAGTGAAAGGAAGGAGGGGGATCTCAAAGAAGAAACAGCTGGGAAATAATTTAGTAGCCTCAATGCCTGGGCAAGCAGCCCTTCCCCCGCCAAGAGGGACAGACTGGGACAACTCATGGTGCCCAGAATACCCGAAGCTGCCTCACAAGCCTTTGCTTCTGGTCATCCTAACTGCTGACACGTAGCTCCTCCCTCACTCCCTTGCTTGGCTGGTACCTACCCAGCTTAGGCACCTCTCCATCAAAAGCCTCTTCTTACACTTGTCATCCTTCTACCGACACCCCACCAGTCCAGAGCTAAGTGTCCCCGCTCTGCACTGCTACAATTTCCAATGTAGAGCATGGTCCTCAAGAACAAAGACTGGGACAAATCCATGGAGGAAGAAAGTACAACAGTGGTTTCCAGGGGCCAGGGGGGAGGGAGCCATTGTTTATTGGGTACAGAGTTCCAGTATGGCATGATGAAAGTTCTGGAGATGGATAATGGTGATGGTTGCCCAGCAACATCAGCGTTCTTAATGCCACTGAATGGTACATTTAAAGGTGGCTAACAATGGAGGACGAAAAATGGTGTCGGGGAAAACTAGATGTCTACATGCAAAAGAATAAAATTGGACCCTTACCTTACACCGTATACAAACATTAACTCAAAATGGATCAAGACCCAAATGTAAGAGCTAAAACTATAACTATAAAACTCTTAGGTGAAAACATAGTAGGAAAGCTACATGATACTGGATTTGGCAATTATTTCTTAAATATGAAACCAAAAGCACAAGCAACAAAAGTGAAAATAGATAAATTGGATTGCGTCAAAATTAAAAACTTGGGTGCCTCAAAGGACACAATCACACTCTTTTTATTGTTGTTTTATATGAGCTAGAGCCTGTGGCCTTGTAGGTAAAATCAGCTGGAGAGCTAAGTTATGAGAAAAAATGGGGAAAGTGAAAAAAATAGAGACACATTAGAGATACAGTTCTCAAAGGAGACCTTCTTAGCAGGATGAAGTCCAAATGCACGACCACAGGGTCCTCTGGTTTCACTTAGGGTCCATGAAAGAGGTCTAAAAGCACAGGTCCTGGAATCATGACTGGGTAGAGTTTGTCTGGGGAACTCCAGCCACACGGGGTGGAGTAAAAAAGCAACCTACAGAATTGGAGCAAATACTTGTAAATGATATATCTAATGATGGGTTAGTATCCAGAATATAGAAAGAACTCACACAAAGAGAGAAAGAAAGACAGGAGAAAGAGAGAAGAGAGAGAAAGGAAGGAAGAGAGGAAGGAAAGAAGAAGGAAGGAAGGAAAAAAGGAAGGAAGGGAGGGAGGGAGGGAGAAAAAAGATATTAAAGAAAGAAATGAAGAAATAACAAGTGCTGGCAAGGATGTGGAAAAATTGGAACCCTGGTACACTGTTGATGGGAATGTAAAATGGTGCAGCCACTATGGAAAGTAGTATGACAGTTTCTCAAAAAATTAAATGTAGAATTATCATATGACCTGGCAATTCCATTTCTGGGCATATATCCAAAAGAAATTGAAAGGAGCGTCTTGAAGAGATATTTGTACACCCATGTTCACAGCAGCATTATTCACAAGAGCCAAACATGGAAGCAATGCAACTGTCCACTGACGAATGACAGGATAAACCAAGTGTGGTATGCAATGGAATATTAGTCATCCTTAAAGGGGAGAAATTCTGGTACAAATTACAACATGGACGAACCTCGAAGACACTATTCTGAGTGAAATTAGCCAGTCACACAAAGGCATATACTGTATGGTATCACTTATGAGTTACCTGGATTGTCAAATTCATAGAGACAGGAGCTAGAATGGTGGTTGCCAGGAGTCGGGGGGAGGAACAAATGGGAAAATGGGAGGTAGATATTTAATAGGTATAGAGTTTCTGTTTTGCAAGATAAAAAGCATTCTGGGCATTGGTTGTACTGCAGTGTGAATGTATTTAACATTATTGAGTGTACACTTAAAAATAGTTAAGATGGTAAATTTTATGTTATGTGTATTTACTACAATTTATAAAAAACTGTGACCTTAGAAAGTCCTGGCTCTGCCACTCACTAGCTGTGTGGCCTTAGAGCAATGACATGACTCCACATCCCCTTTCTGTAAAATGGGAATAGTAACAGTACTTTCTTTACAGAGTTATATTGATGAATAAATAAGATGATGTGTATAAAATATCTAGCTAGCATTTGTACTGGATGCATATTTAGCTCTTCTTTGACTGTCCTCTTTACAATATATTATATTTTCCTACAATGTCCAGTCTCTCAACCACTCCAACACCCATATCCCAACATACAGACATGCACATGCACACACACACACACACACACGATGTGAACACTTAAGGGCAATGATGGCACGGCATCTGGTTTACTTCATTTATCTTTGTATTGCCAGTGCCTGGTTCATAGCAGGAGCTCATTAAATATCTGAAATGAGCTGTAGCAAGAGGGTTTGACAACACAGACAAGGAAACCCTCTTGACATGAATATAGACAAACAGCAGAACAAACTGATCAAGTAATTTTAAGACCAAAAAGAACGGTCACAGATCTGGATTAGGCTGTGTCCTTCCAAAAATGAGCATATAGAAGGACAGTTTCAGGAGAATGAAGCTGGGTGGGCAGCCCTCCCCCAGGAGGGACTGACGGTGACAGCAGTCAACCTTTGTTTCCAGGGCAGGCCTAGAAACAGCGTGGTTGGTTATTGAACAATAATTAGTAACTCATTACTGGACATTGATTGGACATTCATCATAGACTTATTTTTGTAGGGCTTCCATCTGACATTTCATTAAGAAAACATCACATTACAAAGCCCGGTTCTCAAGGTAGTAAGTGTGCTTCCTGCCTGTCCTCTCCAGCCTGGGTCCTTATCTCTTCTGACCATCTTGCCCTCCTTTCCTCCTACCCATTCTGGCTCCAGCTGGTGAGCTGTTTAACCCTGTAGTCCTGCAGGCCCACCCCTTGGCCTTCAGTTAGAATTATGACCACCCCGCCCCGTGTGACTGGAGTTCCCCAGACAAACTCTAGCCAGTCATGGTTCCAGGACCTGTGCTTTTAGTCCTCTTTCATGGACCCTAAGTGAAACCAGAGGACCCTGTCGTCGTGCATTTGGACTTCATCCTGCTAAGAAGGTCTCCTTTGAGAACTGTATCTCTAATGTGTCTCTATTTTTTTCACTTTCCCCATTTTTTCTCATAACTTAGCTCTCCAGCTGATTTTACCTACAAGGCCACAGGCTCTAGCTCATATAAAACAACAATAAGAACAAAAACACATTGACTTGCTATAACTAAATCCAGGGCTGACCTTAGAAGACATCATTTTTTTCCTCAACAATAACATTCAAATTACTGAAGACTCCAAGTTTATATTTAAAGCCAAATGTCAGCATCCAGGATATCCTTAGATCCTCTAGCTTGTGGGGTCACCCTTTTGTTAATAGTTACATTTAAATGACTCGAAACCTTTTGTCACTTATCATGGGAAACAACCCAACACCTTCTCTCCCCACTAAATATCTTTAGAGACTCTCGATCGAGGACTCTGACAGTGAGACAGTGAGATTCTGGGAGATCTCAGGGAGAGTATGTTTTCTTTTGTCATCTCTAGCTCCAATATCTCGTTTCCACTAAAGCACATGCATCTCGGTGGAAACGAGATATTGGAGTTGGAGATACTGGTGCTTTGGTTTCTCTCTGTCCTGTGCTGACACAAACACGATGCGGCCCCTTAACCTGTGGGGTCTGCACTAACACTGGGAGTCAGTGTTAGAATTGAATCAAATTGTTGGACATCCATCTGGGGTTGGAGGATCAGACAGAAACCCTTCTGTGATGGGGATTGCTCTACTGGTGCCTGTGCATGTATGTGTGTTTGGAAGATCTCTAATCATATAGGTCTTGGTGACAGAATCCTGCCTTATATTTGCTGCATCCCCCAAAGGCCATGTTGCAGCTGAGGTGTGTGCACAGCGATCCAAACTCAGCCATCCAGCTGCCTAGGCCAGTGACTGCGTCTTTGGAGTAAGTGCTCTGAATAACGGAAGGGATGTTTATATTTTAAAGAGGGCACCCATGTCTGGGCCCCACAGCTGAGAGTGTCCAGCCCTGAGCAGGCTCTTCCTTGGTGTAGCCTCGGCTGGGGCATTGGCTGTCCAACTTTCTGCCTGTTTTTCTTTTTTTTTTAAAGAAAGAAAAAAAAAGAGAGAAAGAGAAAGAAGGAAAAAAGAGAATGAAAGAAAGGAAAAAGAAGAAGAAAAGAGGGAGAGAGAACGGGAATCTTGCTCTATTGCCCAGGCTAGAATGCAGTCTAAAAATGGGTATTGAAAAGCTCTTTTATACTGATAATTGTGTTATACAAGGGAGACAGGAAGGAATAAGGGAGAAAAATAACAAATAGCCAACCAATACTTCATTTAAACCTATGAAATGCTATGCAATTGCTGGGGAGTGATTTACTCCCAACCATGTGGTCACTTTTAGAATAGATGTGATGTGTTACTGAAGAAAATGTATGTTTTGTGGATTTGGAGTAGAGAGTTCTGTAAATGTTTATTAAGTTTACTTGTTCGAGGTCTAAGTTCAAGTCCCAGGTATCCTTGTTAACCTTCTGTCTCACTGATCTGTCCAATATAGACAATGTAGTGTTAAAGTCTCCCACTATTATTGTGTGGGGAGTCCACGTCTCTTTGTAAGTCACCAAGAAGTTGCCCTATGTATCTGGGTGCTCCTATATTGGGTGCGCATAGACTTAGGATGGTTAGCTCTTCCCATTACATTGATCCCTCTACCATTATACAATGTCCTTCTTATCTCTTTTGTTTTCTATTACTTTATTTTATCAGAGACGAGAATTGCAACTCCTGCTTTTTTTTTTTTTTTTTTTTTTTGCTCTCCATTTGGTTGGCAAATCTTCCTCCATCCCTTTGTTTTGAGTCTCTGTATATCCTTGCATGTGAGATGGGTCTGGATGCAGCTTACGGATGGGTTTTTTGGAATGGCTGATACTGGTTGTTCCTCTCTGTATATAGTGCTTCTTTTAGAAGCTCTTGTAAAGCAGGCCTGGTGGTAATGAAATCTGAGTACTTGCTTGTTCGTAAAAAATTTTATTTTTCCTTCACTTATGAAACTTAGTTTGGCTGGATATGAAATTCTGGGTTGAAAGTTCTTTTCTTTAAGGATGTTGAATATTGGCCCCCACTCTCTTCTAGCTTGTAGGTTTCTGCTGAGAGATCTGCTGTGAGTCTGATAGGCTTCCCCCTTGTGGGTAACCTGACCTTTCTCTCTGGCTGCCCTTAGTATTTTCTCCTTCATTTCAACCCTGGTGAATCTAATGATTATGTGCCTTGGGGTTGCTCTTTTTGAGGAATATCTTTGTGGTGTTCTCTGTATTACCTGAAGTTGAGTATTGTCCTGCCTTGCTAGGTTGGGAAAGTTTTCCTGGATAATATCCTGAAGAATATTTTCCAGCTTGGATTCATTCTCTTCGTCACATTCAGGTACACCTATCAAACGTAGATTAGGTCTTTTCACATAGTCCCATATTTCTTGGAGACTTTGCTCATTCCTTTTTACCCTTTTTTCTCTAATCTTGTCTTCTCGTTTTATTTCGTTAAGTTGGTCTTCGACCTCTGAAATCCTTTCTTCTGCTTGATCAATTTGTTAAAACTTGTGCATACTTTGCAAAGTTCTCGTATTGTGTTTTTCAGCTCCATTAATTCACTTATATTCCTCTCTAAATTGTCTATTCTCGTTAGCATTTCGTCAAACCTTTTTTCAAGATTCTTAGTTTCCTTGCATTGGGTTAGAACATGTTCTTTTAGCTCACAGAAGTTTCTCATTATCCACCTTCTGAAGCCTAGTTCTGTTGATTCCTCACATTCATTCTCGATCAGGCCTTGTTCAATTGGTGATGAGGAACTGCAATCCTCTGTAGGAGGAAAGGCATTCTGATTTTGGGTGTTTTCAGCCTTTTTGCGCTGGTTTCTTCCCATCTTTGTGGATTTATCCACCTGTCGTCTGTGTAATTGCTGACTTTCAGATTAGGTCTCTGAGTGGACGTCCAGCTTGGTGGTGGTAAAGTTTTTTCTGTTTCTTAGTTTTCCTTCGGTGGACGCCCCTTCCCTACAGAGCTGGACCTTTCCGGGTTCAGCTGTACTTGGTGTGAAACTCTCAATCCTCAGCAGTTCCAACTGCTGTTTTGTTTTTTTTTTTTTGTTGGGAGGGGACCAGCCTTCCCCTGCGGCGACCCACTACGCCGGATGAAACGGCAGCGTTAAGATTCGTGGCGCTTTCTGCCCGGGAATCTCCTGGTCTGGTTCCCCCGCTTCAGTCCGCTTTTCAATCAGCTGAATGGGAGACTCTGCCTTCCCGGAGCTCCAACGCCAACTAAAAGGGCACTCAGTCCCGTATACTCCGGACTGAGAACCGCCGCACCGAGGCGCCTGCAAAACGGCCGTGCCCGCCAAAAGAGTTGTGCTGGCGACCCGTGGGGCTCCTCCGCCGGGAATCTCCTGGTCCGTGGGCAATAAAAATTCGTCTGAAGATGTGGCGTCCACTCGCTCTCTGCGCTTTCAGTGGGAGCTACAATCCTGAGCTGCTGCTAATCGGCCATCTTGGATCTCTCTCCCTGCCTATTTTTCAAGTCTCGTTCTCCAACTTCCCTGGATAGTTTTAATTTTAGAATATGTCTACAAATTCTTCGATACTTCTCCCCTTCAAGAGCTAGGGCTTAATTCCCCTCTCTGTGAGGAGGGGCTAGACTTAGTGACTCACTTCTCATGAAAAGAATATGACAGAAGTGACCACGTGTGACTTGTGAGACCAGGCCAGAAGAGGCACTGCGGCTCCCTCCTTTCTCTCACTCTCGGATTGCCCATATGGGAGAAGCCACCTTTCACGTCATAAGGACTCTCAGGTAGGGTTATGGAGAGTCGTGAATGGGTGAGAATGAAGCCCCATGCCAATAGCCAATGAAGGGCTGAGGTTTCCTGTCAGCATCCTAGTGAGTGAGCCATCTTGAAAGCAGCTCCTCCAGCCCCAAACTTCACAAGACTGACGCCTCATTGGACATCCTAACTACAACCTAATGAGAGACCACAAACCAGAAGCACCCCAGCTAAATTGCTCCCTAAACCTTAACCTGCAGAAATTATTAGACAATGAATGTGTGTTATTTTTAGCCTCTAAGGCTTGGGGTAATTTGTTGTGTACCATAATAGCTAATATGCTTCTCCTGGATTCTTTTTTTTTTTTTTTTTTTTTGAGCCAGGTCTCATTCCCATTGCCCAGGCTGGAATGTAGTGGCACCATTATAGCTTACTGCAGCCTTGACCTCCCAGGCTCAAGTGATCCTCCCACCTCAGCCACCCGAATAGCTGGGACTGCAGGCTCCTGCCACCAGGCCTGGCTGATTTTTTGTATTTTTACTAGAGATGGAGTCTGTGTTGCTCAGGCTGGTCTGGAACTCCTGGGATCAAGCAATCCTCCGACCTTGGCCTCTTAAAGTGCTGGGATTACAGACGTGAGCCGCCACACCCAGACCTCTCCTGGATTCTGTGAGTCTTCCTGTGGATTTCTTTTCTGCTTAAGTTAGTTAGGATCAGGGTCAGTTTCTGTTGTTTACAGACAAGAGTCTTGGCTGGTACCACTCCACATCTTCTGCCTCTACTTATGAGGCAGCTGCTAACCTCCACCCCTAGTCCACATCCCCAACCCCTCAACCCCTGCCTGTTTATCAGGCAGGGTAGTTCAATTTTCTCGTAACCTCACTAGCATATCCAGGTTATGTCCCAGAGCCTTCAACCTTTCTCATCAAACAGGCCATCCAGATATTCTCCTAGTTGTAAAATCATCCTCACCACTCCCTGAGAAGGTGAAAACAGCTGGAGACCACTGTGGCATTACACAACTTGCAGCCTCCCCTCCCGAAGGCCTTCCCATCTGTCTTCCCCTCCTTACTGCCGACTCGCTGCTCCCTTGGCGATTTCCCATGGTCTCCTCCTCAGTGAGTTGAATCACCTTGTCTCAGACCCCTGAGAACGCCCTTGCTTGGCCTGTGTGCAGTTTTGAGCACCATTCACCACAATCCTCTTTTGAAAACCCTCTCCTTCCTCAATTTTCTCTGTGTTGCACATGCTACGTTTCTGCCCCACCTCTCAGACTCTGCTCTTCCTTCGTTTTTTAGGTTACTTAGTCTCTCACTTCCTAAATAATGTGCCTCACCTGGTTTCTTCCTCTGTGCTCTCCCTGAGCTGCCTCAGCCTCTCTCAGGCCTCAGCTCTCAGTTCAGGAGAACTCCCTGGATCTCTAATTCTGCAGCTGACTTCTCTCCCAAACATCAGGTTCCATTTCTTTCTGTTGGGTTAACGCTAATCAGCTCTGTCACTCCTGCCTGGGCTCAGCACCGGTGTGTGAGAGCCAGGGCCTGCTCATGTTTTCTCCCGACTTCCCCTCCTTCTATTAATGGTGTCATCCCCTCCTTCTGGAAACCAGGCACAAAGTCCCAGTCATCTTTGACATCCTGTCTCCTTTTACCCCCACATCTCCTTGGTTGTGAAATCCCACCAAGTCCTTCCCCTCAGCACCCCTACTTCCCTTCTTAGCCACGCTGGCCTCTCCCCCTCTCATGCTGACCTCTGTGGGTATCTCTCCATAATCTCTGCTTCCTGTCTGCACTCCGCCACCTCATCTCCCCCGCCATACAGACTCCAGAGCAATATTGCTGAGGAATAATCTCCATCTTACTTACTGCCTCACTTAAAAACCTTCCATTATATTCAACAGTTATTGAGTTCCTATTGCATGTGTATTATTTATGATTCTTTGCATGCAACCTACTGAAACCACCTTGTGCCAGTTTAAACTGAAAAGGGGGTGTAGATTACACGGATTCAGGGAGAATGCAGCCAAGCCTCGGAACTGGAAAACTCTCAGGGCTCCATGCTGTGCTCTCTCTCCATCCCCTCTCTGGTTTTCTTGGCATCTACTGCCTCCTCCCTGGCTGCTGAGCCCAGCTTTCTCTGATCCCCAGTCTCTTGCAGGAGATCCCTGTCTCAAAGGAACCAAGGTTTATTTTCATCCCTGCCACTCAAAAGACCACTCCCAATAGGAATGGAGTCTTTCAGTCCCAGTTTTAAATTTGCAGGTGTCCTGCTCCAGAATCTTCTGCTTGCAAATGATGAAAACCCAACAAAACTGTAATTTATACGCTCTTATAAACAAGCCTTGGAAAGAGCAGGGCTGGGACTAGACCTCCTTGACAGAGGGTGACAGGGACTGGATATCATGCATCTCCCCATTTCTCTTCTCTGACTGTGAGCATCCCTTCTTTGATACAGACCTGCCCTTTACACATGTTGAAGGCCAGGGCCATGACCCCTGATGATGACCGATAAATCTTACTACCTAAGGAGCTTGACTCTTCTTTCCCAAATTCCAATTTAAAAAAATCACCCTTAGAACTCTACTTGATCCTGCTTAGGACATGTTTCTACCCCTCATAAGCTCCAAAGTCAGACTGCCTGAGTTTAAATCCTGGCTCTGTTACTGGTTAGCTGTGTGACTCTTGACACTTAAACCTCTCTATATCTCAGTGCTCTCATCTGTCAAGTAGGGAGAGCAATAGGACCCATCTCATAGATTGTTATAAAGATTAAATTTAGACTGCTTAGAATAGTGTCCAGCACAAAGTCAGGCTTTGTATGGGTTAGTTTTGATGATGATGATGATGATGATGATGATGATGACAATGACAATGACCACGGGGGAGGAGGAGAGGAGCAACTTCTTGAACCACATGCTTGAGGGGAGAGGAGAAGCTCACCAAAAGGAGGGTATATTAGTGTCCTAGGACTACTATAAAAAGTGCCACAAACTGGGTGGCTTAGAACAGACATTTAGTGTCTCGGTTCTGGAGGCCAGAAGTCTGAAATCAAGGTATCAGCATGGTTGGCTCCTTCTGGAGGCTGTGTGGAAACGTCTTTTCCCTGCGTTTCTCCTAGTGTCTAGTAGCCTCAGGGTTCTTTGGTTTGTAGATGGTGTTTCCCCTGTCTCTTCTTATCATCTTCTCTTGTCCAAGTCTGTGTCTAGATTTCCCCTTTTAATAAAGGACACTGGTCATGTTGGATTAGGGCCCACCCTAATGACCTCATCTTAACTGAATCATCATTTCCAGAGACTCCATTTCCAAATAAGGTCAGTCATGTGCTAGGGATGAGGACTTCAACATTATCTGGTGGGAGGCAGACACAATTCAACCCACAATGAGGGGGGATGGGGCAGTGCTGGCCAGACTGGCAGCAGCTGTTCCCTCTGCTTATGATTCCCAGGACTGAATATACTGATCAGGCCAGGTTGGGTCAGTTGCTCAGCCCTAGCCCTATCAACAGTAGCTTGGGAAGTGGGGTTGAAGGTGCACTGCACAAATTGCTGGGGACAGTGGCATGTCTCAGAGAAAGGGCTGGGATGCTGGACAGTCATCTCAAGTGCTGTCCTTTCCCATGTGCAAAGTGCCCATCACTCAGTGGGAGGTTCCTGGAGATGAGCAAGAAGATGTTTATGCAGCAGTGATGGAGAAAGTCCCCTATGGAAGAATGAACAACGGAGCAGGTGCCACAGAAGAAGTGCTCCAGTGGAAGTACAAAGCACTATGGGAGTGTGAGAGAGTGTGAAGTTCCACATTGGTGGGGAAGGGCTGGAAAGGGCCTTTCAGAGGAATGGCAGTTGAGTTTTTCTTAGAGACAAGGGGAGAATTTGGTGGGTAATGAAGATGTAGGGATGGGAGGGGGAAGAGTGTGATCCTGTGGTCAGAGAATGGTGAGGAAATAATCTGAGGGGTCGGGGTAGTTAGATGAAAAATGGAAAGTGATTGCAAACATTCACTAAGAGCTAACTGGGTGCCTGACATTATTTTATACGTTTGATGTGCATAATCTCTGTTCCCTTCACCGTGACCTCTCCCTTGGTACATTACCATCACTCCTGTTCTACAGATGAGGTTCAGGGACCTGCCCAAGGTTACATGGCCAGAAGATAGTTGAACCCAAGGTACCTCTACTCAATTACTACTTCTGCCCCCTCTCCTATGAAAGGTTAGCTTGGAAAGCTGAGTAGGCACAGAATGTGGCTGGCTTTGCCAAGGAGTGTGGAATTTATTCTGCAGGTAACAAGAAGCCACTGAGGAATTGTAGGCAGAGGAGGACCTGATTGGGCCTTTATTTCAGGATGACAGCTTGGTGCCAGTGCGGAGGATGCTGTGAAGCAGGGAGAGATTCCAAGGCAGCAAACACCTGTCTTCCCCTACCCCACTGGGAGGCAAAAGCATTAACCAGTCATCCTTCTATATAAGACGGCACCAGGAGCCTCGGGGACCATTTGCTCAGTCGTTCTTTTTAATTTAATTTTTATTGAAGCATAACCTACATACAAATAAGTGCACAAATTGTAAGTGTGGCTTGATAGATTTTCATCAGATGAACACACCTCGCAGGTTCGTTTTTTACAATAACAACCCCAAATAATTCCCTACCAAATGCAGCTCTGAACCCACCACCCTGACTACCCCATCCTTCTCTGGGAAACCTCTTACTGATTAATATGGCTGAACACTTTCTGCTGGAGAAACACCGTGTCCTTCCAAAGTGGTATGGGCAGCAGCACTAACCCTGAGTCACACTGTCTAGACTCCAGGCTTCCCCCTGACTCACGGTGCAGCCTGAGACCACACAGTTCTTTCACCTCTGCGGGGCTTAGTGTCTGCATCTGTAAAATGGAGGTAGTAAGGATTTGTTTCTATTTCACAAGCTTCATAAAAATTAGCTGCAGGTTAATTTGGAAGGCTAAGGTGGGTGGCTTGGGATCAGGCCTGTAATCCCAGCAGTTTGGGAGGCTGAGGTGGGCAGCTCAGGATTGTTTGAGCCCAGAAGTTCGAGACCAGCCTGGGCAATATGGCAAAACCTCATCTCTATGAAAAATACAAAAAATTAGCCAGCCATGGTAGCAAGTGCCTGTAGTCCAGCTGCTCAAGAGGCTGAGGTGGGAGGATCACTTGACTCTGGGAGGTCAAGGCTGCAGTGAACTGTGATTGTGCCACTGCACTCCTGCCTGGGTGATAGAGTGAGACCCTGTCTCAAAAAAAAGAAAGCATTATAAATGCAAAATCCATAGAAATTAATAAAATTAATAAAACACAACAATATGTTATGTTTATATCATATAATGTATAATTTATATTGTTGGTACCATGAATTAATTAAATAAATGGAATAATTATTGACCATCACCATCTTTGATGGTGTCCATTCCATTTACTTTGATGTACATTTACAGAGATGTTTCCATGCCACCTGGAGGCACGGTGCTGTGGGGGACACAGACGCAAGAAGATGCACCCCCTCCTACCCCTGCCCAACAGGCACTGGAGATTTAGTGGAGAGCAGTGGAGAGCTGTGCAGTGTGGAAGCCAGGTACACAAATGTCCTTTAAAAGATTCTCTCGGCCTCAGCCAGTGTGGTGTTTTATGGGGCTCTGATGGAGCTTGAGCTATTTACTATCTCTGCTTTGCTCTGAAGAATTCTGCCTGGGGACAAGGGGGAATTGAGGCCCAGCCTCAGTAGTGATGGTTGGTTAACCCATTACGCCCCAGAGTTGGTGATTAGGGTTGGACTGGAGCCAACTTCAGCTGCTAAGCTTTGTGCTGCATGCTGCATTTTCAGGGATCAGTGATTGTATTTTCTTCTCTTCCCTCACACACTTCCAGCCAGGTCACTCTCAGACTGCCTCTTCCCTTCATTCAGCTCACATCCTGGGAGACAGGGAACTTCGGACCCAGGGGAGGGGCCTGCTTGCTAAGTGACCCATTATCACCACTGGCCTCCTGGAAGGGCAGTTGCCCAGCTCTGCTTCTCCCCCTTCTCCTATGGGAGCAGGCTCCCTGGGGTACTTTTCCATGCCTTCCAAGCTCCAGTGTGAGTGGCTGAGGGCAGGAAAAGCCATGGCAAGTGGAAATCAGCATTTTCTGGGATATCCGAATCCTGCTTCTCTGGGATTCATTTCTGTAGTATAGAATCACAGAAAGCATGCTGAGGTCAGAGGGTTAGAAGTCGGAAGCCTTAAACTCGAGTCTACATGTGATCAGTTCTGATTATCTTGCTGTTTCTTTGCTTCTTGGAGCTTCAGTTTCTTTGCCGATAAAATGAGAATAATACTGACCCAACTCATCTCAAAAGAGTTATTGTGCCTTTAGAACTGTAACGTGCTAGGAGGAATGTATGAGGTCATTATTCTCACTATTGTCTTTCTTCCTGGCCCCCTGTTATTGGAAAACCATATAATAGTCTTTTAAAAATAAAATTACAAAAGTAATACATGTTTGAGACATACACTATAAGTAGTAGAGAAGGGCCCAAGGTGAACAATTCAGCTCCCCCTTCACGCTCCCCACTCCCACGCCCCCAAACCCATCCTTCTAAGATAGCTACTCCTGTTCATTTCTTATGTATCTTTTCCAACACCTTCTGTGCGCGTAAACAGTGAATATGTGTGTAATAGGGTTCTTTTTTCTTAAATCAGAATATACTGTACATCTCTTCTGCACCTGGCTTTTTTTCATTCAGAATTTTGAAGAGCTTTTCACTTTAGCACAAAAAAACTCTTTTTAGTGGCTACATGATACTCCAGGATGTGAATGTACTACCACGTGTTTACAAAGCCCTAAAGTTGAACATTCGGAATTCCTATTTCTGCTTTTTTTTTTTTTGAGACAGGGCCTCACTCGTCACCCAGTCTGCAGTACAGTGACGTAATCATAGCACACTGTAACCTTGAACTCCTGGCTCAGGCAATCCTCCCACCTCAGCCTCCCATGTAGGTAGGACTGCAGGCGCATACCACCATGCCTAGCTAACTTAAAAAAAAAATTGTAGAAACAAAGGTCTCACTATGTTGCCCAGAATGTCAAACTCCTGGGCTCAAGCGATCCTCCCACCTCGACTTCTCAAAGTACTGAGATGACAGGCGTGAGCCACCGCACCTGGCCTCCCATCCTTTTAAGGTCCCTTAGGCGGCAGTTTGGAAGCTCCACAGTTGTCCCTGACTTTGTGCTCTTCCTTATTTCATCCTCTTAGGAGTCCTTGGGGCCCGTGGGAGCTGGATGTAGCAGGCATTTCCGGCCTCAGGATGGGAGGAGCAGTGAGAGACTTGTCGGCACCCATGGGCTGAGATCTCCGGGGGCACAGGGAACAGAGGAGGAAACACCGGGGCTAGGGACATCACTCACTGTCTCTGTTGACCTCTGCAGTCTCCCAGACTGCCTCCCAACCCATGCAGGGGTGCTTGACTTGGTCTTGAAATAGAATCACCTGGAAAACTTCTGCCATCTCAGAGCGAGACCATACCCCAGGCCAATTTAACTAGAATCTCTAGGGTCCAGCCCTGGATAGCAGCAGTTAGAAATATTTCAGGTGATTCTATTGTGCAGCCACAAGAACTACAGTGCCTAAGCCTGGAAATAAGAACATCATGGCAGGCTGGAGGGCCTTTGCTTTCTTCCTCTTTTCAGCTATGAGAGCGAGATGCTTATCCCACAGCACAAGCACCAGAATGCATTTAACCATCGTGTGTCCACGATGTGTACATGGAGTGGTTCTTATTTTATTCCTTGCCAAGTTTTTATGTGGTAGCTCTTTTGACTCTTATTCAAAATTGTTTATGTAAATTAGTAAGAAGCTTTTCGCAGACAATTTGGCAATATGTATCAAGAGAATAAAACTGTTCAGAATCATTGGCCTACTTATTCCACTTTTGGAAGCTATCCTACAGAAATAACATGAATAAAGGGGGGATGCTATATGCGTAAGATGTTCATTGCAGCATTATTTACGTTAACAAAAAACTGGCAAAACCTAAATGTCCAATGATACAGGAATGTATAAGTAAACTGTGGTACATCTATTTGGTAGAATATTAAGTAATTGTTAAAATTATGGCTATGAAGTCAAAGTAATAACATGGAAAATGCTTATGCCATAAAGTTAAATAAAAACGTGGACACAAAATTATGCAGATATAATCACAACTACACGTGGAGGAAACTAAATATAAAGGAGGTAGAAAGTAAAAAACAAAATGCTAACATAGATTGTGTTAGAACCGTAAGACTAATTTTTTTTCCTACTTTCCAGATTTTTATAACATGATTACATTATTGCTTAGCTGGAAAGAAACCATAAAAACAAAAAATTTCTGCCTTGTGCATTTTTTCATATGTCTGTCTGAGACTGGAGACACCCTAATGTTAAGATCCCTACAAACAATGCTAAGGCCGCCATGCCACACGTCACACCTCAGGCTGCCTGCAAAAGGCCTGACAACAATAGAACAGAAGTCAGAGGATCTGGCTTTTAGCCCCCAGCTTCAACTTCACAGTGTGATCTTGAGCAAGTTTTTCCTCCTTTCTGAACCTCAGTTTCCTAATCTGTGAAACAATAGATTTGACCAGGAGGATGCTCAAGAACCTGCCGGCTCTGAAATGTGATGATCATGACATGGATGATGATGAAGATACTATTGAATCCCAATTGCATTCAGATCCATCGAATGGGAGACTAAGAGGCAGAAAAGTATCTCCCCTAACACATGTGCAGGCAGGCTGCTCCTGCTTCTTATTTCTACATTCAGAATTGCTACCCTTTAAATCCTGAAAAGCATAACTGAATAAATGTAAGGCAAGTCACGCCCCCTCTGTTCAATATTTGGTCATTTCTCTCCACATCACTTGCATGCAGCCCTGATGACTTGTAAATATAAGTGCCTCTGAAATATGCAGGAAAGTGTTTGGAGCCAATCAGGAAACCTTGCTCCACCCTCCCTCCCCGATTTCTAATCTTGATAAAGTAATTTTCCTCAACAGGCAGAGGGTGGGGAGTCATAAATCAGTGACAACACAGCTCCTTGGGGTCTGTGCTGCCCTCCGCTTGAGAGAGATACCTCTCTTAGATGATGTGGATGTACCAGCCTGGGGCTAGAGAATAACAGCGAGAAGGGTCTGGGGTTGTTAAAAGCAGAATCATTCTGATGGGAAGGAAAATTGAAACCCCAGGATTTCAAGAGAGCAATAAAGGTGATGATGGGAACCGTGAGGCTCACGGATACACAGTGCCACCTCCCTCATCTGGCAGGAGGGAAGGAGCTGCTGGGATTGCTGTCTTTTCCACAAGACTGAAGTTTAACTGTCGAAGTGCCAGTGTTGACCTTTAACCCCATTAAGATGCTTCTAGATCTTTTTTTTTTGGATGGAGTTTCACTCTTGTTGCCCAGGCTGGAATGCAACGGTGCAATCTCGGCTCACCGAAACCTCTGCCTCCTGGGTTCAAGCAATTCTCCTACCTCAGCCTCCCGAGTAGCTGGGATTACAGGCATGTGCCACCACACCTGGCTTATTTTGGTTTCTCCATGTTGGTCAGACTGGTCTTGAATGACCGACCTCAGGTGATCCACCAGCCTTAGCCTCCCAAAGTGCTGGGATTACAGGCATGAGCCACTGTGCCTGGCCTCAATCTTCTTAAATGTCTGTGTAAGACATAAGCTAGCCTTTTTCTAATAATGCAAGGGAAAGGAACCAAGAGTTATATTATCATATATCTATTTGGGTAATTATCTGGGGTAATGCCCGTATTCCCCATGGGACCATAAATTCCGTGAGGATGCGGACTGAGCATCCCAGTCCTCAGGATGTGCCTGGCACAGACATATTTGTTGAATGAGGCACTCAAGACCTATTAGTTGAATGAGTGAGTGAGAACCCCCAGACTCTAATAAGCTGTATTATGAAAAACTCTCTGCACTGTATATATTAGAAAATGGCTCTTGCTAAGCTAGGCAAAACTGGAGATGTATCCGAGGGCTTTATGGGTCTATAAAGGAGCTGTTGTACTGAGAATTGACTAGGAACCAGCTGGAGCCCTGTGGAGTCCCAGAAAGAACTCCTTCTTCTCACCCCCTGCTTGTCTCTGGACTCCTCCTTCGGTTTCTCTCTCGTTGGGGCTCATCTTTTTCTGCTCTGCAGAACAGGGGATATCTTCATCTTTTATTGGTCCTCAGTTTCCAGGAGCGAGATTGGCCTTTCTTCATTTTTTCAGCTCCTCAACTTCCCACGATCGGACTGTAGTTGGCCTGGTTTGGTTGATGTGCATCTCAGAACCAATCAACTGTGGCCAAGGAGTCAAGGGTCTTGGTATCGATAGGATGACTGTCTGGAAACCCTGTAGGTGGAATGGGTGTGGGGGTCCCCAGACAAAGGGATATGGATCCGCAAAACAGTAGGCACTCACTACATTCACACCAGCTCCTTTAGCTTTTTGTTTTGTTTTGTTTTCAGTAATCTTGTAAGGCAGGTGGGCCTGTTATCTGCACAAGTAGAAAAACTAAGGTCAAAAAAAGGATAAGATACTTGGCTGAGGTCACACACCTAACGTAAGTGGAGACTAGAAGCAGGAGTGGCAGGAGAGAGGTGGCATCAAAGCCTGGGCTGTCCCTCTGTGCTGTGCAGGCTCCTGGGTCAGCCTCCCAAACTCTTCTTTGTACTGTGGCAATTGCAGCAGACAGGATAGCCCAGAGGGCTGAGTGATCACTGACCCAGAAAACGCCCTGCGAATTGCTCTCTTGGGAAAAGCCCCAAAGTCAGCTTGCTTTTTGGCAATTTGTTTATCTCTCTTAAAGCTGGGTGAAGGTTATGTCCTGACTGCTCTTGGAAGCCTTGTACTGCAGGTTGCCTTTTTGCAAAATTAATTAGCAAATCAAAAGTCAGAGCTGCCTCCTCAGTGATTGCTTGGCCCTCGAGAACAGCTTTTTCTTCCTCACTGTGGCCATGGGTGGCCTTTAACTTTTCCACAGCCATGGAAGCTGGGTCAGTTATAGCTGCCTCTCTACTCCCAGGAATAGACTCACGCACTGTGCCTTCTACATGTAGGAGGTTTTGTGTTTGGGTGTGAGGGAAGATTATCCTTTGCCACTGCCAAAGAGCTATGCAGAAGTCTTCCGACCCCAGCTTATCCCTTCACTGACATCATCATCTTTCTCATCACCAGGTGACACTTTTCTCCAGATATGCCACTGGCCATGATTTTCCCAAGTTCTTTCAATGTTTGACTTTCAACAACCTCTTAAGCACAAGCAATATGAAAGCCATATCTTTAATATTGTCACAAGGCTAGAAGAAAATCTTCCATGGTGTCTACATGATACAGCAGCTTGCTCGTAACATTTGTTTTGTAGTAATACTTCATATTCTGTATATCCCCCTTCTCCATAGGTGAGATCAGGGAAGTAACATGAAGAAGATGAAGCGGAGGAGGAAGAGCAGGAAGACAGTGAAAATATTGCCAGATCATAACCTTGGGGAGCATTTTATAATTACCTAAAAATAAGATAGCTTGGCTTACCTAGGGAGTTCTGTTGTTCTCAAATAATCATTCATGAAAAGTTCAAATGGACGATAGCACCAGTTAGGAAAAATATATTTGTCTGAGAGCAACTGGTGTCATATATTTGAAAGATTTACTCAGTTAAATTTCTAAAAAAGATTGTAAACTCCTGGTGGGAAAGAGCTTTCAAATAACAGAAAACAACTTAAAACGTATGAAATGATGAAGAGATTTACTATTATTTCATGTAACAAGGACAGTTTTTTGGATTGGCCAATTTATTGGTTTAACAACAGCATCAAAAACCCTAGTTCTGTTCATCTCTACTTTCTGCCATTCTCAGTACAGTTGCTAGCTTTCCTCAGTCATAAGATAGCTGTGCTATCTCCAGGCATCGCATCCTCACGCACCACCATTCAGAAGCAGAAAAAGGACAGTCTTTTCTTTGTGCCTTTATTTTATTTTATTTATTGCGATGGAATCTCACTCTGTAGCCCAGGCTGGAGTGCAATGGCACAATCTCAGCTCACTGCAACCTCGGCCTCTCGAATTCAAGCAATTCTCCTGCCTCAGCCTCCTGAGTAGCTGGGACTCCAGGCATGTGCCACCATGCCTGGCTAATTTTTGTATTTGTAGTAGAGACGAGGTTTCACCATGTTGGACAGGCTGGTCTCGAACTCCTGATCTCGTGATCTGCCCACCTCAGCCTCCCAAAAATTACAGGCGTGAGCTACCACGCTCGGCCCCATGCCTTTATTTAAGACTAAGAAACCTCTCTTCGGACAATCTACCCAGTGCACTAACTTGATATAATCTAATTATGTGTCTCATTTTGAAATGCCAAGGCAGCCCTTCAGAAAATACATGACTCCATCAATCACACTTGCTTGTTCAAATCCATTTGCTTTTTCAATTAGCACTGGGCCAGAGAGAGGATGACTACATGATATTTGAAATAAAAATTTCCTCCATATATACCTATATGTGTGACTGTCTCCCTCTCTATCTATGTGCACCCATCTCTCTACCTGCCACCTTTTATAACTGTCTACAGTCCACAAAAGCTGAGATGTGCTCTTTGACATTTTCATTAGAGGAACTTGGGAATCCCTCTCACAGGATGACACTTGTCGTATTGCAAGCTCTTTTTTGCTGCGTTTCCCCTCCAGTTTGACACTTAAGAGCTTTCCACTGCATGCAGCAGAAATCAATCAGGGGTAATTTATAAGGAAAAATAATTTATTTGGAGGACACAGGGTAGTCCACAGAATCAAGGGAAGATCCAGGGATCTGGGTACAGGAACTAATCACGGTTAGTTGCTGGGAGAATTCGCTCCTGCATGCCAATCCTGCCCTCGGATTTAAGAGTCTTGAGGGAACCTCCAATTGGCTGCTCTTGGCTACAGGCCCTTCTCTTAGCCAGAGACAGCTGGGGCACTTTTATTAAAGTGCCTATCAAAACTGAAAAACTGGGAAAGGAGTCTTTCCTGATCAGGAAATCAGCGTTTGGTGGCTGGATGCTGGGCAGGCAAATATAGACACTCAAAGCAACAATGAGCACTGCCTGACAACAACACGCAACCAGCACATGGAGCAAATGGGATTCGTAGAATGCAACAATAAAATAACTTTTCTTGTTTTGCTTCCCATGTCTTTTAAATCTGCTTGGTGGAGGAAACCTACCCTCTGACTGTAAACAAGTCTACTTACTTCTTGATAGTAAAACAGCCCATGATCACTTTAAGATGCAAACACAATTTGGAATTCAGTAACAGAATGTTAATTTTATTAGCACTTTCTTCAAGGATAAGACTCCTCCCCCATTCCCTACCAGGGATCAGGCGTCAGTTTCAGGCAGGCTGTCTGCCTTTGGTCAGGGGAGTAGTCAGCTTTTCTTTCCCTCTCATCTCTCCTGTCACAGCGAGGGTGGAAGGCATGGGAACAAATACAAGAAAGTTTGTATTTAACGGGCACGGTCATCAAATGTCCTTGTGCTCTCATACCAGAGCAGAGTTTTAAAGCTGATTCTTTGTCTCTGGGCACCTTCATGGGTTTTTTTGAGACTCCTCTGCTGTGTCTTTTTGACCACAACCCTTTTGCTCTCAGCTTCCCAAGTAGCCCACCTGCCCACCTCTCTTGCCTTCTACATTTCATGAAGCAGACGACAGTCACTAGTCTCCCTGTGTTCCAGGCCTCTGACAGCGAGGATCACACACTTAGTTTTCTAAATCCTGTCGTATCCCCCTTCCTGTCGTATCACCCTTCACTTGAGCTGAGGGATAGGCATAGCTCTGATGGAGTGTGTGTGTTCTCGGTACAATGCTCTCCAAGGAAACTGTCTTAAGATAATCCTCCTCTCCTCAACTCCCATACCCTCAATTCCTTGGGTTCAAGAACACAAGAGGTTCAAGAATTGCAATTTTTTTTTTTGAAACAGGGTCGTGCTCTGTCACCCAGGCTGGAGAGCAGTGGCACAATCATGGCTCACGGCAGCCTCGACATCCCAGGCTCAAGCAATCCTCACGCTTGAGTACCCCCGCAACTCCCCCGTAGCTGGGACAACAAGTGCCTGCCACCATGCCTGGCCCTGTACCTTTATTTAAGACTAATTTTAGTGTGTTTTGTAGAGACGGTGTCTTGCCATGTTGTCCAGGCTGGTCTCAAACTCCTGGACTCAAGCCATTTGCCCCACTCAGCCACCAAAAGTACTGAGATTACAGGATGAGCCACCATACCTGGCCTGTAAATAATTTTTAAAAAGCTTTACCAATAGGTGACAGTATTTTGTTTTCATTTGCATTTATTTAATTACTGATGAGAGTACTCATTTTCATACGCCCTGTGTGTGTCTAATAGAAGAAATAATTAATATACAACTCTTGCTATGCACTAGGTACTTTACCTAAGCCAACTCATCTAATCCTCACATGGACCTTATGCAGTAGGTACTGCTATTATTCCCATTTGGCAGATAAGGTTCAGACTGATACATTCACTTGCCCAAGGTTACACAGCTAGTGGATCTGGCTCTGGCGTGCTCCTGCCTGACTTTTTCAACATCCCTGCTCTGTTCATTCTACTCTACTCTGTGACCTCCTCTTTTTCTTTTCTTTTCCGTTTCCTCCTTACCCTTCTTCTTACCGTCTTCATCTTCCCAGAGAGCACTTTGGCCTCACTAGCTGTTGTCAACCTGTTCAGTTTGAGTTCAGCACACACGTAGTAAACATTTAGCATATGCCAAACACTATGTGAGGGGCTGAGAGACAAATAAACTTGGCGTGACCCTCAGGAGCCAACCATCTAAAAGGGAAATTATGGGCTGCACACACAGAGCACATCATGGTGTTCTAGGGATGCTCACAATCCCCCCTCCACAGTTGCTGTTCTCAGAGACACTAAATGACTTGCCTGCGGTCATGCAGCTCAGCCATGGCGGTATGAGGATTTCTGGCATACCAATCAACCAGTCTCAGGTGAGCTCTGCAGACCTTTTCTTCTTTTACTGTTTTCATTGTCGCTCCATGTCCAGGGACTATTTGCCACTAGAAATAGCCTTCATCTCCATTTTGGGGCTATTCCTGGAGCTTAAAGATCAGGGAAGGCTGCTCTCTGGTTAACTGAGGTGTTACTCTAGCAACAGCAGCAATACAAATCAGAACAGTAGCTGCAAATTTCACATTAAAAGACTCAGGTGTCCAAACGTGTAACTTCATTTTCTTATAACTCAAGTTAATTTCTGACCCCAAGCCCCTGTTCTGCTTGATGTAAGAAATTTATTCTAGTCACTTTCAAGTACAATCAATAAACTTCAGTATTTCTCGGTCTTTTTTTAATTTAAAACTTAGTCTCTTCAGGATGATTTTCACTTTTCTGAGCTCCTGGAGAAAGGTGGGATTCCCTAAGCGGTCCCCCCAGCAGCAGTGTGCCTCTGAGGTAGATGGTGGTATCTGTTTGCAACTTCTGTGGGCCTCAGAGTTGGGCTTGGCTGGGGTAATAGACAGTCCTGCCCAGGCAGAGACTGCACTGTCCTGGTGCTGGGGATCCCTGAGTTGTAATCACATCCCAGTCAGATTCGCTGTGGGGACAGTCCACACCACACCCTTCTGATGCATGACCCCTCATCCCAACTGAGATCCTCTCCCACGGCTCGCTCTTTCTCAGTTAACTTCCTTGATCCACTCATAAGAACCTGATTTACCCTCTCATGCCTCTCTCAAGGCCTAGAAAGCCCAGGGGGGGACTTTCTCCCCTTGCCTTATGGCCAGAATGAGATGGAGAAGAGGAAAAAGAGAAGGAAAAAACGCAGTGGTTATTATCTCAAATATCATTCTGTTACATCAATACATATTGCCTCCTCCAAAGCAGTGCTATTTTTCATTTCCAAGTTGAAATCTACCAACGTGCCTCTTTTGTTGCTTTTAACCAAGAAACACTGAGTACATTCCCCTCCTCCAGGAACTTCCACAGATGTACACCTTTGGTCTCCTTCCCAAAAGTGCTGACCTGTGAATATTCATCCACTGCCAGCCATCTGTGTCCTCCCCAGAGGTCAGGCCCCTGCACCTGGGAGCTATGGCTCTGCACCCATGGGCAATCTCAGCTTCCATCCAGCTCCACTTTTCACTCTCTCCACTCTTGAATCACATGAACCCAACCAATTGGCTGATATGCTTATTTTTCATTTCCTTCTTTTCTTCTATGTAAGTGTTTATTTTTTAACCTTTTTACTTGCCTTGAATCCTTTTTGGAAATAGATGAAGTCTAAATTAAAATTGGAATAAATAACACCATTGTAGCCTTTTTAAGGTTAAATGACTAGAACTACCCACATTATGCCAGATGTGGATACACCATAATTTTCCTGTCTCCAAATTGCTTTCATTTTGAATAGATTTCTTTGTGTGAATCCTTTGATGTTTTTTCCCCCTTCTGAGTCAGTAATCCTAGTTAGGCAAAAGAAAGAAAAGGAATAATGGTGTTGGATTATCTGTGATATCCCAGGTTTTATGCTGGACACGTTTATCTACATTATCTCAACACATGCATCCCCAAATTCCTAGCTGGAGCCAAAGCCATATTTACCCTAAGGTTCAAACAAACCTATCCAGAAGACAGCAGGGGGGGAATGGGTGGACAAGAATGCAGGTATTGGTTTAAGTCTCCTCTGAAAAAAAATAATTTTCTAAGCTTGAAGAGAGAATCCAACTGGAAGAGAAGAATTTGTTAATTCGTTCAACAAATATTTATTGAGCATGTACAATGTACCCAATAGTGTGCTAGGGATACAATGGTGAGAAATTCAAGGGCAATGAGCCAGTTTTGGAGGAGGGGGAAGAGTCCTGAGCGCAGCGGGGAGTGAGTATATCGCTCAGCTTGTGGTCCAAACCAGACCACAGTCCTAAGACACAAGAGCTGCAGTGCAGAGCCAAGAAACACCAAAAGTTGCTTCAGTTCCATTTTCAAAGGAGAGTGAGAGAGAAGTCGAGGCCAGTGTTCTCTACATCCTGCAAAACAATCCCTCTTCACAAACATCAGGAAACTTAACTTGGAGATGTTCTTGGACACCAGGAGGGTACTTAAAACGAGACATCAGTAGAGTCTAGGGACGCTGACCCAAACGACCAAGGCAAAAAGGAGGTACAGGGCAAGGGCAGCTGACAGGACTCGGGCCCTGGACTTAACTGAGACATATGCTGGGGCTTGTAAGGACTTGCCGGAAAAAAATCAGGGGAAACTGCAATTCCCAAGTTAAGAGGGTGGCGCTGGAGAAACAGCTTTGGGACTTTTGCCAAGTGTCTGCTTTTACCCCCAGGCTAATGTGACCTGAAGAAGGTTAAGTTATTTCACACTGGGGCTCAGAGGAGATAACGCTGTCTCTCAAGGTCATTGATTTGGTAATAGTCTCTCTCCAAAGTCCTTCCCAGACTCAGTTCACCATGTGGTATTATAGAAAAGCTTCAGGGTTCCCATCTCTGCTCTGCTGTTAACACATTGTAAGATGTTGGACAAGTGAATGCATCCCCTTGAGCTCTATTTTTTCATCTTTGGAAGGGAGGTGTTGGACTGGAGGAGCTACAATATTCTGTGATTCTTGGACTGATTTCACTGGCTCTGGTTACTGCCGATAATCTGATCCAGTTTTACCTATCCTGACTAATCCCCCCTCATGTCCTTGGCCCTTTCACTCTAGCCAAGCCAGTTTTCTCACTGTCCCTCAAATACAGCACACTCCTTTCCATTTCTGACCCTTTGGCAAATTCCTCCCTAAGGACACTAAGCACATCAGAATGCACATGCTGGTCAGACCACAGACCGCAGTCTCTCCACTGTTGGGAGGGACATGCCCCCTACCTTCCCTGATGTGGACCTTCCAGGTGGGCGTATGTCAGCTTCCCTGGGCATCCATTACATCTTTGACATTAGTTTATCCCTTTGTGAATTTCATTTATATTTTCCTCATGTACTACATCTTGGAGTAAAGTGTTCTACAAGTTTATTACCCATTCCTTTTATTTGCTCTAACTATTCCTCTCTCATCTTCCCCTCCAGCGAGTATTTGGGTTGAATAAGTCCTTGTTCACCTCTGGTTATTGATGAGTTTACTGATTGCCATCCTGTCCTTTTCCAGTCTGGAGGGCTCTAAACTCTTCTGGCCTGTCTTCCCTTGGCAGCCTTCAGCTATTCTTTTCTGTTCCTTCTCCAGTATCTGAACATCAGGGGTTCAGTGACTAGAACCCAGCACAAATCAGTGAGAGGTGGATGTATCACATTTAAAGAAATAAGGGGGTGGGGGCTCAGTTATTTTCAGCCACCTCCTCCCCTTGCTGATGCCTGACTTGTTTACTTGGCTTTTGGAGCAAAGCAGGACTTCAAACTCTTGTACTGGAAGGGAAAATTCTTCCAAAGGCCCTCTCCTGACTTTTGACAGAGATGTTAGTCACAGAGTTTGGATTTTATTTTTAAACATATCTGCACATGCCACATTAAATTTATCTGCCCCTTTTCTTGCCAAATCATACAAACTCAGTTGGTAACAACAACTAACATTTAGTGAGCTCGTACGATGCCCCAGGCAGTGTATTAAATGTTCTCCTTGCAATATCTCTTTTAATCCTCTCTGCAACCCTATAAGGTAAGGACTATTATTATACAACGTTGAAGACAAGGATATTGATAAACAGACAGATTAAGTAACTTGATCATCACACAGCTGGAAAATGACATAGCCTAGATTCAAACTCAGGGAGTCTGAGATTTTCAGCCTTGATGCTCTATGCAGTCAACCCTGGCTGTGGATTGGAATCACCTGGGAGCTTAGAAAAAACCGCTAATTCCCGGGGGCCCCACCCAGGGCAGTTAAACCAGATTCTCTGGGGATATCTTCAAAAGCTCTCGGAGATGACTCTAACGTCCATCCAGGGTCAAAGACCAATGCTCTAGTGCCTCCTCCTGTCAAAGCCTGTCAGTTTCTTGCCACTATACCTGGAGGATTACAGTCGGAGCCATCTGCAAGGGAAAGATTTGTCATGTGACCTTCCCCCTCCAGAACATGTATAAAGATGTTAAATCATACCAGTTTTGGCATAGATTCTTTTTTTTTTGCTGTTGTTGTGGTCAAATATAAATAACATAAAATGTATCATGTTAACTGTTGTTTAAAAAATATTTACTTTTTAATACATAAACTGGATTGTTCTACGTATGTATTTTTTCTTTTTAAATTGTGGTGAAATACACTAACATAAAATATGCTGTCTCAGTGGTCTTGAAGTACACAGTTCAGTAGCATTAAGTACATTCACATTGGGCTGCCATCACCACCATCCATCTCCACCACTTTTTCATCATTCCAAAGTGAAACTCTGCACTCGTTAAAATCTCATCCCTCCATTCTCCCCCTTTCTCAAGCCACTGGCAACATCCATTCTACCTCCTGTTTCTGTGAGTCGACTACCCTAAATACATCATAAAGGTGAAATCATACAGTTATTTTTCCTTTTGTATCTGGCTTTTTCACTTAGCATAATGTCTTCAAGTTTCATCTGTGTTGTAGTAATATGTGTTAAATGTCCTTCCTTTTAAAGGCCGAATATTTCATTGTATGTCTATATCACATTTTGTTTATCCATTTATTGCATAGATCCTAGAAAATTTTAACAATGTACCATCTAAAGAAGGCTAATTTTTTTTTTTTTTTTTTTTTGAGAGAGGGTCTTGCTCTGTCATTCAGGCTGGAGCAAAGTGGCTCGACCTTAGCTCACTGAATCCTCGACCACCTGTGCCCAAGGGATCTTCCTGCTTCAGCCTCCTCAGTAGCTAGGACTACAGGTGTGTGCCATCGTGCCTCGCTAATTTTTTTAAAAATTTCTTTTAGAGTGATGGGGGTCTCACTATGTTGCTCAGGCTGGTCTTGAACTCCTGAACTCAAACAATCCTCCTGTCCCAGTCTCCCAAAGTACTGGGATTACAGGCATAAGACACCGTGCCCCGCTGAAGCCTAAATTTGTTCCTACAATTTATTTTCTGCCTCTAAGCCATTCTCTTGATAAAGAGATATCATTCTTTCCTCCCCCTCAAGCTTCATGGTGACTTAACCTTTTAAAAGAGGCTTTCTTAGAGAACTTCGTCAAAAGCACTTTAAAAGTCTAAGTGGGTTATAGGTATTTCCTCATTATGTCTACTCCTCCTTTACTTTCTTAAAGAACTCCACTAAATATACGTTTCCTCGCCTGCACCTACCCACTCCTACATTTTCTCTGTGACCCAAGGCAATTCCCACCTCCTTCAAGAAGCCTTCCTGGACACTAAGCCTCAGCGACTCCCTCTCCCCTGAACTTCTCCAGTGTTTATTGCCTGGAGCAGCCAATCTGGCATTTACCTGCTATTTACTTCTTGCTTGCACCTCATGTTCCCAATAAGATGATCATCCCTTAAGCAGTGCTTATCCTCTGTGTGTGTCCTCTCTAGCCTCAGAACAGAACTGAGCAAATAATAGGGGTGTGAAAATTCTTATTTAATTGAAGTGAAGAAGCCCGCTGCCTCCCACTCACATCAGGGCTTCCTGGCTAACATCTGAGATCCAAGCTACCTGCAGCATCACCAGAATGTGTTAAGGACACATTCCATCCCCCTTTATTTCCCAGATGGGAGAGACCCAGCACTAAGCCGAATGGACGGGGTTCAGGCAAAGTTGTCTTCATTAGGCCTTCACTTACTATTCACTTGGCTCATACTCCCCCTTACTGAGCACTCGTATAGTTTCTCTTATTCTTTTTTATTCTTCCCCATCTCAGTTCCCTATTCTGCTTTTCTGAACCCTTAGGGAATTACCTCATGCAATAAGAGTGGATTATGGGTTATCATTATTTTTGGCATCTACCCCAGTCAAGATCCTACTCAGGTGCTGGGGCTGTCATAATAGTCTCCTAAAACTGATCTCCCTCACTCCAGTTCAGCCACTGCTACCCTTCTCACTGCATCAGCCTTCTGCCCCAAACTTTGGATTATTTCTGTTGCCTGGACTATAAGAAAATTTCCGGCCCCCTTCCATGGCATTCAAGGCCTCTCAGGCCCTCCCCACGGTCACGCATCATCTCCCTCCATGCCTTCTATCAATAATAATGTCTTGAATGCCTCCTCTCCAGGGGCTAGAGTTCTAGGTGCTTTGGATGGTCCTGGTACAGTGGTGTGCTCAATAGATCATTCAGAGGGAATGACTGTTTATCTCCCACTCCTGCTAAGGTGCCGTTAATGTCTGGGTTGCCTGTTTGATAAGGCATTAGGCCAAACTACTGTTTCCCTGCTGTGAGGATTTTAGTCCATGGAACACCAGAGGAGAGACATTTTGGTGGGAGTGAGAAGTCTTTCTGGACCTCTCAACCCCTCCAGTGGTTTTCTATCTCCAATCAGGCAGGAGGTTCTCCCTCTTTAGGCCCTATCCAGGGGTCTGGTCCTGCTTGGTTCCTCTAAGCACCAGGCCCTTGCCCCTTCTTGGTTACAACCTGGGATCCTTTTCTTAATGGGATGAAGATCTCCTTCTGGGAACACCGCCTTAGGTGACCTTGGCCAACGCCCATCCTGTCCTGATCTTGTCCAAGATTTCTATGGCTTCCCGCTGGCCCTGGGAGATAATCACAGACACAGATCTCTAGTGTTCAAATGCCTTCAAGAAGGGTGACCACACCTTATGTTCTTCCTTGGGCCTAAACATCCTGAGAGCTGCCGCTGTCCTCCTTGCCTGGAGTTGAGCCCTTGACTTGACCCTTTATCCTGCTCATCTGCCAGGAAGCCTGGTGGCATCCCTGAATCAGCCATGCCTCTGATCTTCACACCCCACACCTCACTTCCTCTTCTGATTTATCCTCAGCCCAAATCTGACAGTCTGTGCCTGGTCAGCAGAAAAGAGGAAGGCAGAGAGGTGCTTGTGAGTGTCTGGCAAGAGAGATGTGATTACCCCTGGGTGTCAGCTCAAGACCAAGCTACAAAGCCTCCCTTTCCTGTCTCTCATCAAACCCTTGCCTTAGGGCTTTATGAAGAAAAACTAGAAATGTAACACAAGGGAAAAATGGTTCCAGAAAAAAATGTGTGCATGTGGGACTGATGAACACTTTTTGTGGGTTTCAGAGCCAACTCTCACCTCTGTGGTGACTTGGAATGCTGCATGTAGTTAACTGGGTTGAAAAACAATTAGTATATGTTTAACTACAATATGCATTTGCTATTAAAAAGTTTTTAAGTGCTAATATAAACTAATAATTAAGCAATTGGAGAAAAAAAATTATATGGAAAAATCTCAGTTCAAGTCTAGCCCTGAAAATTACCAACTGCATCCCTGAGCCCCAGTTTTCCTATCTGTAAAATGAGGACAATAATCATTCATTCATTAAGTTATTATTTTGTACCTTTAAAAAAAAACAAAAACCAAGCACTGTTCCGTAAGCTGGAGCTATAGTGATGGACAAAGCAGGCAAGGCCTCTGCTCTCCTGGAATTTATATTCTGGTCAGGGGAGACAGACAACAAATATGTACAATGTCAGGTGGTGATAATGACAAGTATTTGTCATTTTTGAAAAGATGGTAATACATCTCTGATGAATTGATATTTGAGCAGAGATTAAAGGAAGTGAGAAAATGACCTATGTGGACATTTGGCAGAAGAGCTTTCCAGGCAGGGAGAGCGTCAAGTACAAAGGCCTTGAGGTGAGAGCGTTGGGTGTGTGAGGAACAGCAGAGAGGCTGGGGGAGCCTAAGAGAAGTAGGGATAGGGAGAGTGCTAGCAGATAATGTCAGTCAGGGCCTTTCGAGGTTGTTAAGGCTTTTTCTAGAGAGTTGGGGGAGCCATAGAAGGTTTTTGAGCAGTGGAGTGACAGGATCTGGCTTAGGACAGCTTCCGTATGGAGAATAGACTGTAGGTACAAAGGTTAGAAACAGCAGAGCAAACATCCAGGGGAGAGAAGAGAGTGGTTTGGGCTGGGTGCCGTGGCTCATGCCTGTAATCCCAGCACTTTGGGAGGCCGAGGCTGGTGGATCACGAGGTCAGGAGATCGAGACCATCCTGGCCAATATGGTGAAACCCTGTCTCTATTAAAATACAAAAAAAAATTAGGCAGGCATGGTGGCGTGCACTTGTAGCCCCAGCTACTGGGGAGGCTGAGGCAGGAGAATCGCTTAAACCCAGGAGGTAAAGTTTGCAGTGAGCCGATATCGTGCCACTGCACTCCAGCCTGGCACCAGAACAAGACTCCATCTGGAGAAAAAAAAAAAGAGTGGTTTGAACTAAGGTGCGAGTGGAAGAGGTGGGGGAGAAATGGTAAGATTCTGAAAATATTTCAAAGCTAGAGGCCACAGAATTTATGGATGGTTTGGATGTGGGGTATGAAATGACTTCAAGCTTTTGACCTTGAGGAAGTGGAAGAATGGGGTTTTTTGTCTACTAGGATGGGGAAGACTGAGGGAGCAGCTGGTTTGGAAAAGCAAATCAGAAGTAAAGTGTTGAGCATGTTAAGTTAGAGCTGTCTCTTAGATGGTCATGCAGAAGAAGGGGCAGGCAGTTGGTTCTATATATCCAGATTTTAAGAGAGAGAAAGAGGTAAGAGCAGCAGATACAAACTTGGGCATCATCAGCACAGAGAGGTTTACAGCCAGTGACGGCATAAGCTCATCTAGGGCTTCAGTATAGCTATCTCCCTCACATGGCTGTGAAGGTCAAAGGGGATAGTATACGGTAAATACTTTTGTAAACTGTAAAGTGCTATACACAAGGAAAGGATCAAGCGTGCAAATATGGTAAAGAGCATAACGTAGAGCAGGATTTAAAGAAGTATCTTCAGGTAGAGTCAGCATCATAGAATATACGTGCAAGGAGACTTACAAACCAGTGGATCAACCCCTTTCATTTTATCTGGGAGGAGCTGAGGTTGGAGAGATTAAGAGGCTTGTCCAAGGACACTCAGCTCATCAGTGGCCCACCTCATCCTAGGACTGGGGAGCCCTAACTGCTGCTGCAGTGCTCTTTCCACCACATGAAACACCTGCTCACATTTACTGCTTCAGCTCTTTCTGAATCTGTTAACCAGGGCCAAGTAATTCTTCAAACAGAAATCTAATTATATCGCCTTGTGCTTTTATACATGCTACTTCCTCTGCCTGGAATACTCTGCCTCCTCCTGCATGTCTATCTGGCAAATTCCTGCCTTATCTTCCATTCCCAGCTAGAATGGCCCTCTCCAATGAAGACTTCTTTGTCCTATTTGGTAGAGCTGGTCACTGGTTCTCCACATGCCTGCAGAGCTCCCATCCTGTGGCTGTCCTATAACCTCTCTGTCTAGCATAATGAGTGACACTTAAATGTTTGGGAAGGAAGGAAGGAAGATCTCTTCTCTCACATTAGTTCAGGACAATAGCAAAGCAGTCCTTCAGTGACACTTCAGTTCCTCTGACCTGAGCATGCTTTTGGTTCACAAATTAACAATGACTTCTGGGGTGGGGATTTTCCTTTTTCTTTGCCATCCCCAGGCACAATGAGCAGGCAATTCTGGGACCAGGAAACGATTTGAACATTATATGTGCTGTCTTTTTATTTTCAATTCTCTCTCTCCTATTAGTATATGACTGGCCATTTGCCTTTTGCTGAAAGGCAAGGTTTATGTTTGTGCCTGGGCTATGCACAGGTATGTGTACACACACACACACACACACACACACACACACACAGAGTCTCTTGGGAGAGCCTGCACTCATTTTTTAGTTTGATCTCCCAGAAAATGCTGTTAGGTGGGAGGAAGAAGACAGTACTGTGCTCCCAGGTTTTTCACCCTTTTCTGTCCTTGAGCATGAGAATTTGGACCTACTTCTTAACCTCTTGGAACCTTAGTTCAAGATGTTTGGAATTTCTAGGTAAAGAGTGAATCCTAAAAACTCCTTCTCACCCCCCTATATTCACTGCTGTTTAGCTTGTTTGCTTGAGATAACACTGTGTTAATTACTATACTTCCATTCTGCTTAATTAACAATGTTTCGGTAGGAGGAGAATTACTCCTAACAAGCAATTATCTAATACGTTATTGCAAAGGTCTAAGGAAGGTGGCAGAAGCTGGTGGTGACACTGTGGTGATGGGATCAACGCTCCAGGTTTTGCTCCAAGTAAATGATTCAGAGATTCTAATCAAGCTGGGTTTGCCAAAGAGCAGGTGGTAAGCCAGGCCAGTAAAGAAACTGTCCCTTCCGGAGCGTTGGGCTTCTGAAGCTCTCTTGTATTGAGAGCTCTTGAGTAATCAGTGTTAATCAATACAATACTTTAGAATGCAATTAGGATTAATTAGCCCAGTGTTACCAGCTGTCCTGCTACTTGGTCTGTCTCTTGGGGGCCTCCTTGTCTTGGCTCCTGCTTCCCCTGAAAAGGAAAATTTTCTTCCCTGTGTCCCCAGGCTGGGGTCTCCTCTCTTCTCTTCCTGTGCCAAGCCCCCTCCCACATACAAGCCTCCAACCCCCTTCTCTACTTTATGACATGGAGAGGGAGAGCCAGGAAGGGGCTTGACATGATAGCGGGAAAGAAAGAACACGATCAAAACACGGTAGCAAACAAGAGGACAGGTGAAAGAATGTGTGCAGGGTGGAAAATATTCTGGTTGCCTTTCAGAGAGAGAGCTGTGGCTGACAGAGCCACTCAAAAGGCATTTTGTCTATTCTCCCAACCAGACAAATTGGAAGCTCTCTTGTTCATTCCAGTGTCCTGCAGTATGGAATAACTTCATGTTTTTCGTGTTAATTAAAAGGTATCTCTATATTGCAGGTACTTCTATTTCTTGCTATGACTAAAACATTCCCCATGGTTCTGTAGGGAATGAGGAGGGCACACTCATAGCAGTGGAAAGGTTCCAGAGCAGGGATCAAGAGACCTATCCCCCATCTCAGCCTGGGACTCTGAGAGAATGGCCCTGAGCTCATTGTCCTTGTCGATAAAATGATAGATTTGGACTCAATATCCTGTGCTGCCTCTTCCAACTTGATTTCTACCCCAATATTAAATGAATGGGCTACCAGACCGGTATGCCCACACATACCCATTTCCTTCCTTTTTTCTTCTCTGCATCTCTGCCTTTGTGTCCAGAATGTGTTTTCCCTTTGCAAGTTTCTCTCCATTCTGCACATTATGAGTTTCAGCATTTCCGTTGCCCTAGAAAGTCTATCTTTGAGATCTTGCACTGTTTCTCTTTTACAGTATCTCATAAACTCCCTTCTTAGATTCAGAGCCACCCTTTCTTTCCCATTATCCTGACACACTGCTTCTTGCCATGGTCCAGGGGTAGGAGGATGGCAGGGAGGAGGTGCCTCTCTGGGGCTGTTAGTGTCTCCATTCTTCTGCTTTATCTGGGGTTTCCTTTACCCAGAATTTTGTTATGTAAAACGCTTCACTCAGACTTTGTTCTAACTCTCCAATTTTTGGCATACTCTGGAAGGTCTTTTGATGTTTTCCTTCCTCCAACTTATCTAGTTTTATTTCATCGTTCTCTCTGGTTCTCTTTTAGAATCACCCTTTCTTGGTTTTAATTTTTCAGATCCTTTGTCTTTCTCACTTGTTCTTAGATCACCTTTTTTAATTTTAAAATAAATTTTTTGTTCAGCAGAGGGCTCCCTTCCCATCCCTCTTGCAACCTGGGCAGCTAAGATTTGAAGCTTGCCCCTGCATCTTTCTCTCCTGCCTTCTAGCCAACAGAAACACTAGATCACTTACACTTGTAAACAATTCGGTCTCGCTCGTTGTGATTGCGCTAAACCTCCCGCCTCAGCAGAGAACCCTCCACCGCCTCCCCGGATCGCTCATCTCTTGGCTGCCCTCCCAATGTTCCTGATGTTATTTTACTCCCCGTATCCCTATCGCTCTTCACAATTCTGTAGCGTGAGTATTACCAACCCCAGTTTACAGCTGAGGAAACTGAGGCTTGGAGAGTTTCGCTCAAGATCGCACAGTTTGCAAGGTTAACCCTAATCCGGCCAGTTCTGGCTTTCCAGCCCAGCCCAGCAGCTGCCTAGCCTCTCTCCGCAGCTGCAGGTTGTAATGGCTCTTCCCCGTTTTACACGCGGCCCCTTCCCCTTCAAATCCACAGGCAGGAAGATCGTTCCGAACTGACCGGGCTGAGGAATGTGGGAGTCCGGAGTGGGGTTGGGGGCGCTTCCTCAGGCTCGGAGTGATGGGGTGGGCAGGCCGATGCCCCGGGAGGATGTCACATTCGAGATGGGGTGACCGAGGACGGCAAGGCGGGATGTGGCAAACGGTGGCAAGTGCTCGGGGGCCTAGGTCTCGCCGCCGGAACGCCAGCCGGAGAAGGGGCTTCGGCCCACCCTGCTGGTGGTAACCACACTCGGCAGGCCCCGGGCGGGAGTCGGCCGCACGTCAGCGGGATGCAGGGCGCCCCCTCGCGCTCCTCCGCGCGCCTCAAAGCTGGCGGGTGCAGCGCCCGCCGCGGCAGGTCCGCTCCAGCCCCCTCCTCTTTTTCGTTCCGGCTTCCCTCCTTCTCTCCCCTCGCTCGCAACTCCTCCCCCACCACCCCCTCCCTCCTTCTGCTCTCGCGGTCTCCTCCTCCCTGCTCTCTCCGCGCGCCGGGTCGGGAGCTACTCGGAGCGCGGGGGTTGGTGCCAGAGCCCAGCTCCGCGGAGCAGGGCGGGTCGGCCGCGCGTCCAGCGGCCGCTGGGAGTCCGAAAGCAGCGGGCGCTGGCCCGGGTCGGGACTGCACCGGAGCGCTGAGAGCTGGAGGCCGTTCCTGCGCGGCCGCCCCATTCCCCGACGGGCCGCCAGCCCTCCTGGTTCGCCCCCGCAGCTCCGCGCCGCCTGGAGTCGGGAGCCACAGGGAACCGGGCACCTGCACCCGCCGCTCTGAGGTGAGTCCCGGGAGCTCCGGGCGCTTCCCCTGCGCGGGTTGGGGCTGCAAGTTGCAAACTTCAGCAACTCGAGTGGGTAGCGGGGTAGAGAGGTAAGGGTCCAGGCTCTGGTAAGTTGAAGCCTGGTAGGTGAGGCTGCAAGCGGAGGACAGGGGGTCCCTGCCTGGGCTTCCGCGCCTACCGCTGCCACCTCGGCTTGAGAGCCCTCTGCTCTGCCGCGTTCCCGCCGCCTGCCAGCTCTGGGTCCCGGTTGCACTCGGCCCTTCCCGGGCTGCGGTCGGCGCATCTGGGCTGTAGCGGCGATAGAGACCCGGGACCCAGGCCTGGAGAAGGAGACGGACGAGTGAGGCTGGGGGATGAGGGGCAGAGGTGCAGAGATGGAGGCTCAGGGAAAGCCGCCGAGTAAACAGCGCGGAGGAAGAGTGCGGGCGGCGAGGCGCATGGGAACGCGTGGCCCGCCCGGAGTGTGAAATCTCCCGCTCAGGGACGTCCCCCGCTCCGCCGCCGCCGCCTGCGGAGCCGCCGCCCGGATTCTTTCCAGATCCCCTCCAGGACACTCTTGCCCTGGCCGGGGCCTGCGGAGGGCGAACTCTGCCCGCCAGGCCCCAGGAGCTGCTGGCTGGGCGGGTGGAGAGGGGGTGCGGCAGCGGGAATCCGGGACGCAAGCGGCGATTTCCGATTTATGTTTCTCATGGTAATTTGTCTTTGTGGTTGGGGCTGCTCATTCACTTTCCGCTCACGTCCTGCGGGAGATCCAGCGCGGAGGGAAGGAGCGGGGCGGGGGGCGCTCAGCCACAGGGAGGGATGCAGACGAGAGTGGTGATCGGGGACCGCGCGGGGCGGGAGTCGAGAGGGAAGTGGTTACAGGACCCGTGGAGGAAGAAGGCGAGGCTCTAGAGGACCCGGCCCAATCGAGCCGACTCCTTTGCCCTCTGCAAACTTTAAAGAAGGAGGAGGACCACCTGCACCGGCGTTGTTGTCCCCTTCTCCCCCCGCCCCCGGCCCAATCTTTGGGTCATTCCGACTGCCCGCCGCACCAGGCGGAGTGGGCCCCGAGTCTGGATGGAGAGGAGAGCTGGATTCTGCCCGTACCCCCTGCAATCTTCCCCAGGCTTTCTGCAGGGGGTGCAGGGTGAGAGCAGCCAGAGCCGGAGGTCTGGGGTGCACTCCTTCCCGGCCAACGGAATTGGGACTAGGGTTTTGGAAGCTTGCCTGTGTCTAGACCCCACCACGATCCTATGTTCTCTGGCCCTAACCCCATTTTTTTCCTTCAGTCCGCAGTGAATCCAGCCTCCTTACACGTTTCTCAGGCACCCCGACCCACTTGGGCCGAAGGGCCTCTCTCCACAGCCCTCCCTGCCCGCTTGCTCCTCGGCCTCCTCACTTCCTCTCATCTTTTTAGCCTGTTCTCTTCTTGACAATCAGCAGTGGCCTCTCACCTTTTCTAAGCCAGGACAGATGACCTTGAGGAAAGGGCAAGCGGGGGAACTTGAACCTTAGAAGTGGACCTCACAACTACAGAAAAGGGGGGGCAGATCTAAAAGCAGCTTGGAAAGAAACAGCCAGTACCTTGCCCCAAGTCTAGATTTTCAACGGAGGAGGAAAGGAGATAAGATATAGGAGAGATGGGGGGGACTTGCCACTTGGTCACTCACGGAGTGCTGAGAACTGCTCTGGACCTTGGGGCTGGGGATAGACCACTCTGGAGGCAGGGCTGCCTCTGGCTGTGCTGTGCTGGGAAAGATGTGTGTAGGTGAGTGTGTGTTTCCAGGGGACTCTTTTCTCCATATCGACACCTACCACCACCAGTTTGGGAAGGAATGGTGGATATTCCATCCCCCTTCTTTTTCCAAGCAGCCAATTCGAGAGCCTTCCTCCTCCAAAGCCAATGGTAGCGACCATTATCATGACTGTGAGCATCACTGTTTAGGCACCTACAGTGTGCAACACACCTTGATAAATGCTGGTAGATAAAAAGAGGTAAAGGGCTGAGCTCATGCCCAGAGAGGTTGCTAAGTTCACCAGTTTGATCCTGAGACATTTGTCTATGTGTTTGGGGATGGAGAACATGGAGAGGAAAATGCAGTGGCTGTACAGGCAGCAAGGTGCCTGATGACCCAAGGGTTTTGGAGGGGAGCCATTAAAGAAAGCTTGATGACTCAGGTGGGACAGAGAGCTGGACTTACTGACTCTGTCCTGAGATAGGACAGCCAGCACCTTCTTTCCCACTAGTGAGGGGGAAAAAGTTCCTTTACCACTTCTAGAGCCAGACTAGAAAAGCAGAGAAGCTGAGAGGTCCAGCCCACCACTGTAGATTGCTACCTCCTCATTAGGACTGGAGGAGCCTCAGGAAACTTTCTTGTCTTCGGGTAAACTTCCTGGCTTGTTTGCAAGACCCTCCATTGGTCACTTCTTACTGAGACTCAAAGCTGGGAGAGGCCCTGGAGATTGTCCATGTCAGGGGGAATCACAAATTCAAATGCCTGCAGAGGGCAGGCAGGTCACAGTGTGTTGATCAGGCAATTAGAATGGTTCAGCTTATGGACAATTGGGAGTTCAGAGTCAAACTGGCCAAGTGAAATGGTCCAAACAAAATCAATTAACAGCCTTTAAGTAGCCTGACCCCTTATATCTATAGATTAAGAAATTAAGAGTCTAAGAAGTGATCTCATCTGCCTTGGATGTACATGTTGTCTTGTCTCCCTGTACCTTGGGCATTCATTGGAATATCCCACGGCCTGGTTCTGCCTCTGACCTTTTGGGCCCTTGGCTCACCCTCATTCTCAGGGCCCACTAAGATTCTCCTGTGAGATGCTAAGTTCCTTAAGGGACCTATCTTGTCTTACTCAAATCTGAACACATCACATCCACTGATACAGGGTTCCACATGCAGAGCCAAGACTGGAATTCAGATCTCATGTCCCCCATTCCCACTAGGAATCCAGTGGGTATAAACCAATTTTATTCTTTACAAAAAAAGAAAATTCAATCATATCTCTTTGTTTCATCTAATGTAGCAAAACGGTTAGATGAGATAAGACTTGGAAGATCACATTAGATGTTTGCAGATTCCAAGGAACATCCAGAAGGCCCTGATCCCTGAGGGGGGGATCTAAAAGAGAAATGGGAACCCCAGCAAGGGGGATGGAGGAACAGCAGACACTTATGGATGGAGTATGTGTATTTGGGAAGATAATGCGATTGGGTCCAATTATTTTGAACGTTGACCATGACACTCCTATCCTTAGTCTTGGTCACCCTCTTATATCCACTGATATGAGCTAGCAAACTCAGATCGTTACCAGTCAACCAGTTCACCACTTCCATTGATGATTGAGTTGGTAGATGGGACAGAGAGGGACAAAAAGACAAGATCCCTGATTAGAAGGGCGTGTCACCTTGTTATGCTGCCTTAAAGAACCCAGAGCTGAGTTCTGGTGCCCCATCACCCATACCCTGGTAGTAGACAGATGTTTCCCATGATCTCAAGTGTTGGCCTTGTCACTGCCTGCGTACAGGGTAAAGAGACCGTCAGTGGCAGTAAACCCCTGTGTTCATTCTTTCCTAAGCACTTACTATGTGCCAGACACTCGTTTAGGAGCCATGGATACAACAGTAAACAACACATGCCTCTGATCTCCCAGGATGGGGTGAATCAGTATGACTGAGAGTACACAATTATCAGCATTGTGATAACTGTGATGTTATCTGTGATGGAATTTACTGTGGGATTTTTTCCCCTGTGGGTTTGTCTGGGGGACCCAATAGCTAATGTGGAATTTTCCAAAGGACTTGAAGCCCAGGGTTTTGGGGGGAGGGTGAGACGGCTAGGATTCCATCACCTTGGCTGTTCCCTAGTTCCAGGTTCCCTTTCTGTGCCTCAGATTCCTTGCTTATCAAAGCTAAAAACCCACATTGTGCCTGTGATGTAGATAGAGGCAAAGCCAAGCGCCTGGAAATCTGGGCACCTGGAATTCTGGGGGATGACAACTGCTCGAAGGGAGCGTTATTTATACTTAACGATCTAAACCCCAGTGGGTTCTGGGGGACCATCCTTTGCCTCATTCAGTCACCTTCATCACTAGCTTGTCTTCATTTCGTGTGTGTGTGTGTGTGTGTGTGTGTGTGTGTGTGTGTGTATGTGTTGGAAATAGTTCTAAAAAATGAGTTTAACTCTTTACATTCAGATCTTTGCATTTGAGTTTAGCCATCACTAAGTTGGCCTTAAATTTATGACCACACTTAACTAACTTGGTCTGAAATGTATGGCAAGAGGCCAAGGCAAATGCCTTGACTAATGGAGTTTCATTGAACTGACAGAATTGAGCCCTTCATTTATAGCTGGTGTGGACAACACCTGGATCTTTTCCACTGGCATCATGCTCTACTTTTGCAAACCCCCCCCCTCTGTGACTTTTGGTTTGATGACATCTGCCTTAGCTGAGGAGATGATCCTCTAATGGGTAATCTGGAACAGGATCTTTGTGTATGCCATTCTCTATTTCAGATGGATCTCCTCCAAGACTTTCCTTCTGAAGAAATTTCTTTTGTAACCAGCTTGAATGCTAGAAAATGGCAGGGAGAAGTTCCAGCTGAGAGTCAAGTTGTGAAAGGAAGGGGCAGGAGAGTGCTGAATGCTATGTGGCTCTGCCATGCCCCTTTCCTTCCCGTCTGTTTAGTGAGCATGAGAGACGAAAACCAAACCTTGCAGAATGGCTCCTCAGTCCTGATTTGAGTTGGGGGCTCACCAGCGAGAAATTATTTGACTTGGTGGCTTCAAAGTGGAACAAAAAATGAGGATGCTTTTCTGTCCAATTTGCTGCTGGGCACAGTAGAGAAAAGCAGAAGGAGGGAGCCCTGGGATGGGGACTGGGGTTGGGAGAGTTTGACCTTGCACTTTCCTTCTGGCTGTTGGTCTACTGATTCTCCTCCGCTCTCTGACTTGAAACAGAAGGACAGGGATTCCACTGGGCTTTCCCTGAGTCCACGAAAGCTTTAAAGGCAATGCTGTATGTGCTGAATCCTGCCATGACACTGTCCTCGTTGATCTGCGTTTAATAAGGATGACTTAATCAGACTTGCACATGGAACTCGTTTGAATTTGAAGCCTTGTTGATAGTATCAGAGTATCTTTGCATCTGAACCAGGAATGTCTCTGGCCAGCATCTTCTGTGATGAGAAAGGTTGGTACTTGGAGAATGGTTGGTGACCATCTGTCCTGCCAGTCCCCTGAGGATCAAATTAGAGGTTTCAGTTACGGAGCAGGGAGGCTGGGTTAGAAATGAGGGAGGCTTTTCTGCTTGAGCACCTCTGCCAAACCACTAGGTTCTTCATCTGTGAAAGGAAGGTGTTCAGAAGAATCCCAAAGCCCTTTCTGGCCCTCCAGTCCGTGGTATTGAATGGATATTGCAGCCGCTTCTTGATTTTCCAGGATTGGCTCATTCACTTTTCTGTGGATTCTTTGTGGGGAATGTTAGTCTCAGGCTAGTTGCCAGTTACCATCCCACCCCTCTGTTGCTAACCCATCTGACCAACTGCCAGTTGCTGCATCTTCAGAGAATGCATTTTCCTTTTTGTCCCAGCCTGAGCCAAACATCATTTGGAAGGTAAATCTGCTGTATATTGAGGCATACATGTGCATGTAAACATACTCAAATACATGCACACATAAATATATGCACAAGGCATTGCAAAGCTGTGTGTTACCGGCTGACCATTGTATTAACTGCAGTTCTGTCCCAGTTCCGTTCCTCCGCCAGAGCTGACGTGAGCTTGCCCTGGGAGGCAACTTCAGGGAAATGGCTTGCAGGGTAGCAATTTAGATCCATCCCTATTTGCCAACCTCACTGGTCTACCTGAGCCAAAGCTCCCTCCCTACTGCCCTAGCCATTGTCCCAAAGGCCCCCCAGGAACCCCACTGTTAGGAATACAAAAGAGCTGCAATTGGCTCTTAATTATTCAGGGGAAGGGTGGATCCAGTGTGTGAAGCACCCAAGTCAGGCCTCTTCTTTCCCTTCTTTCCGTGCCTTGAGTAACTCTATATCTGTAGTGAGAAGCTGGGGGAGATCTTATCATGTAATACAAACTTTTGTTTCTAGCAGCCACCTCCCCTCTGCTTCTCTTCCCTCGAGGCACCTGGGGGAACTAGGAACCCTCTCCGAGAGGCCTCATCCACTTAAAGCAGATTGCTTTTAAGGTTTACACATTGCCCTGTTGGTTGGTGTGTATTTCTCCCCAAAAGCAGGACAGAAGAAGAAAATACCACTAGCTCTGGCTGATGCAGGGCCAGGTCCCTGCAGATTTCCCAGGATCTGGGCTTTCTTTCCTCCTCCCTTTTGTAGAGCCTGGACTTTCAGTGTTTGGCATCAGGGTACCATGGATCTCATCAGGAGTGTAAGTGTAGAGCAGTGTCCGTGCGGTAAAGCTCGAAACAGGCAGGGTCTAAGGAGCACTTCTGTTAATGTCCCCAAGGCTGAGGGTAATGTTTCTGCATAGACGAGGTGCCTTGGGGCACCTGCTCCCTTTCAGCATCTCTCCAGGTTCCAGAGTGAGACCTTCCTCACTCTCCTGCTGGGCCCTGTCCAGAGAGACAGCGGCTGTGCAGTGGGGTGAGCAGCCTCAAATCTACCTCTGCATACAGGTAACAGTGGCTTGGTCCAGCTCAACACTAAATTCACTGGCTTCCATAAAAATCACCTGCAGAGCTTTAAAAAATACATACTTGACAGCCCCATCCTAGACCTTAATTCAGTTAGAATTTCTGTGGGTGGAGCCTGGGCACTGGCATTCTTTTGAGCTTCGAATAGGCAGCCATGGTTGAGAGCCACTGACCTAAATCTTCTTTTCTAGGCTCTACCTGGCCTCATGCCAATGGCATGCAGAACCTCTTAGCCTCAGCCCTTCTAAACAGCCAGGTCCTTTCTAATGGGTACCAGCTACAGCTCCTGGCATTCAGATCATAGCTACTGTTTGTGTTCTGAATTTAATGACTTTCTATTGTAAGCTGATTGTGAAAGCTCCTGTCTGGTTACATCCTTTTGGTCATTTTTTCTTAAAAACCATTTACAAAAGTAGTGAATATTCATTCAGCATTTTTGTGTGTTTTTGCTAGGTAGGTATGTAACCAAATTGTGATTGTACTCTGTGCCGTTTTGTAACCAGCCTTTTCATTTAACTGCAAATTGCGATAATTTCCCCCACGTCCTAAGTATCCTACTAAGATGGGCTTTATAATGGCTGCCTGGTATTCCATCATATGGATGCACCATAATTTATTTAACAAATCCCCCATGGTAGGACATTTAAATTGTAAACCATTTTTCACTATTATAAATAATGCTGCAGTGAACATCCTTGCACATAAATCTTTGTGCCTATCAATGATTATTTCCTCAGAACAGATTTCTAGAAGTGGAATATTGATGCTTTTTCACATGGACCATTTAGACCATTTTTGACTGACTTCCTGTAGCAATAAAAAGTTTTTGGATTCAGAGTTTAAGAAACTCTTTTCACTGCACTCCTCTGAGGCTTCGCTCAGACTGCTTCCTCCTCCCCTGATTTGAGGTCAGAATCCCTTGACCTAGCCTTGTTCCTAGGCTCCACCTCCAGAATAGTTCCACAGAATGCTGCCTCCCCCTTCTTACAAACTCCTAGACTCTCCTGCCCCCACCTCCAGCATCCTTGTTTCTCCTTTCACCTGCTCAGCCCTTTCATCTTCATACCTCCAACCCCTGAACTGTAACACTCAGTGCCTTCCAGCTAGTGTTCTGTAATAACAGCTGTTGTTTATTGGGTTGTTACTACACACCAGCCTGCTAAACTTTTTACGTGTATTATTTCTTTAATCCTCAGACGGAGTCTCACTCTGGTCACCCAGGCTGGAGTGCAGTGGCGTGATCTCGGCTCACTGCAACCTCTGCCTCCTGGGTTCAAGCGATTCTCCTGCCTCAGCCTCCTGAGTAGCTGGGATTACAAGTGCCCACCACTGCGCCTGGCTAATTTTTGTATTTTTAATAGAAACGGGGTTTCACCATGTTACCCAGGCTCTCAGACTCCTGGACTCAAGCCGTCCGCCTCCCTTGGCTTCCCAAAGTGCTTGAATTACAAGCATGAGCTACTGTTTTCTATCTCCAATTTCCTCATGAGGAAACCGAAACCTTGAGACATAAAATGATTTACCCATGGTCACACAGCTAATAAGTAATAGAGCTGGGATTTAAACCCAGAGCCTACACATTTAACCACCACATATGCTTTTCCCCATCCTCTTGGTGTCAATTCTTGGCTTGTTTTCAACAAATTGTTCACAAATATTCCCTCAGCATCCCATGGACATATGCTGTGTCTTTCTCCAGCAGAAGTGGGGCATTTCCCAGTACAAATAGCAGGGGAGCGGGGGATGCTATTCACCAATGCCCCCCTTTCCTTTTTACTTCCTGGGTCATGACCTCATCCCCTTTATCCACGTAACCCACGCTAGAAACCATTTCTTGCTCCTTCCTCACTGACTGGCTGCCAATATCCCAGCATGCCTTGCAGCTGAGCAGGTCCAAGTTATGACGTATTCCTACACAGCTTCTCCAGCCAGTTGAAAGGATTTGGGTGCTACTTTCCCAGTATGGAATATAAGGCTGTCAGGGGAGGCATGCTGTAGTAATGACAGGGGGATAGGCAGTTTGACTTCTACTGGAAATCAAATACTGCTTAAAGTGGAGAATTGGATGTATTCTTGCATTCTTGCCTCTGTAACATTGTCATTGCTGAGAAGGTCAAGAAATGGCAACCGAAACTATCTTGATTCGATTCTGACCATGATCCAGAACTAGGTGACAGGATATGATAGGATGATCAGATGAAAGTGACCACATGCGCCTGGTGTTTATAATAGCCAAGGAAAGAAACGATGTGCCCGCCGACCTCCCTTAGACTGTAGGAAGTCTGACTTGGGGAAGTATGATCCTATGATTAGGGATTCCAAGAGGGAAGACAGTTTGCGGAAGGTGAGATTCTGGAAGACAAAGCTTCGCATTTTTATCCATGGCTTGGATGAAACTGGAGTAAGCGTAATCAAATTTGTTGACAACAAGGCCATGATAGGCAGCTCTAATAAAAGACAGAATAAAGATTCAAAAATGATTTCAACAAACTGGAATGCTGGGTTTAAGCTAACAAGATGAAACCTAACAGCAGCAGATGGAAAGTCTCACTTAGATTGTAGAAATTAATTACTCAAGTTCATGAGAGGATTGAGGGCAGACCTGATTTGACTGAGGTCCTTAGAAAAAGATCTGAGGGGTTCAGTTGTGCACACGCTTCATCAGAGCTGACAATGTGATGGGGTGTCTCAAAGAAACACCATCTTAAATGGAGCTGAGAGAAATGTGGGGGTCCAGATTGGGTTCTTCCTGGTCATTCTGTGCTCATTTCTGAATATGGATTTGAGAGGGGGATCCTGCCCACTCAGCTGGCATCTGGCATCAGAAGGAGGTTCAGAAGCCCAGCCCCAAAAGGTCTGGTGAAAGAAGCTCCTCTGTTAAGACAGGGAGAAAATGCTGAGGGTGACTGGGGTCAACCACAAAAGAAGCAGGACTTCCTATGGAAGAACATACTCATCAGCCTGGGAAAACCAGAAGAGCCCAGAGTGAAGAGTACAGGAACCGAGGTTTTCTAGAATGAGATCTTCCCAACCAGATGGATTCTAGGGAAGTAAACGTCTGTTTCAGCACTGGCCAGCAGTTCTGCTGCCTGGCTTTTGGGGTGACTCCTGCCCTGGGAACAGATGGTCATCTAAGCGGTATACCTCTATGTCTTTGTGGCTCTGAGGCTGGAACACCACTTCCTTTCCTGATTTATTTAGAGCAGGGGTTCTCAAAATAAGGCCCCTGACCTGTGGCATTAGCACCACCGGAACTCGTTAAGAATGCAACAATTCTTGAGCTGCGGCACCCCAGACCCACTAAATTAGTAACTCCCAGCCTCAGGCCCAGCAAAAAAACTTTTTTTTTTTTTTTTTTTTGAGACAGAGTCTCACTCACTTTGTTGCCCAGGCTGGAGTGCAACAGCGCGATCTTGGCCCACTGCCGAGACCAGGCTAGACTCGGCTCACTGCAACCTCCACCTCCTGGGTTCAAGCGATTCTCCTGCTTCAGCCTCCCAAGTAGCTGGGATTACAGGCGTGTGCCACCACGCCTGGCTAATTTTTGTATCTGTAGTAGAGTAAGGGTTTCACTATGTTGGCCAGGCTGGTCTCGAACTCCTGACCTCAAGTGATCCGCCCGCCTTGGCCTCCCAAAGTGTTGGGATTACAGGTATGAGCCACTGCACCGGCCAACCTATGCTGTTAAAAACCCTGCAGGTCATTTTGTTGCATGGTGAAGTTGGAGACACTGCTTTAGACCACATTAGGTCATTCTTTCTGTTGCTGGATGCGTGTGGTGCTTATCTGAAACTCACAACCTGCAACCCTTTACTAGGGAAACATTGGAGAACCTGGGAATGAGCGTGGGTTTGAAAATGAGACAGACTTGGCTTCAAACTCAGTGTGGCTGCTTTTTGGGTATAAATTTTGTATAAGTTCCTTTCCCTTTCTGAGCATCCTTTTTTTTTTTTTAACTGTAATATGAGGGAGGGCTGTGTTTAAAGGAGGATTAAATGAGCTCATTATTTAATAATCCTGGGAAGTATAGTCAGCCCTCTGCATCTGTGGAAGCCATGTATGGATTCAACCAACCTCAGATTGAAAATATTTTTTAAAAATGCTTATGAGGCAGGGTGCAGTGGCTCACACTGGTAATCTCAGTATTTTGGGAAGCTGAAGCCAGAGGATCACTTGAGGCCGGGAGTATGAGACTAGCCTGAAAAACAGAAAGACTCTCCCTATCTCTACAAAAAAAGTTTTAAAAAATTAGCCGAGTATGGTGTTATGCACGTGTATTCCTGGCTACTTGGGAGGCTGAAGCAGGGGGGATTGCTTGCAGCCCAGCAAGGCTGCAATGAGCTATGATAGCATCACTGCACTCTAACCTGGGTGACAGAATGAGATCCTCTCTCTAAAAAAAAATAAATTTTTAAATGTATCTGTACTAAACATGTGCAGAGACTTTTTTTTTTTCCCTAAACAAAGCAGTATAACAACTATTTATATAGTACTTGCGTTATTATATTAGGTGTTATAAGTAATCAAGTGATGATTTAAAGTATACAGGAGGATGTGCGTAGGTTATAGGTAAATACTATACCATTTTATATAAGGAACTTAAATATCTGTGCACTTGGTATTTGCAGGAGGTCCTGGGACTGATCCCCCAGGTATACTTAGGGACTGCTATATCTTCTTACCGGCATCACAATTGCCTCTCCTCCAGAATACTGTCTTTGCGGTGAGCTCTCCCTGAGCCCCTCAAAGAGAGGTCTGGGTGTAGGTTCTTCTGTGTCCCCTCACAGCACACACCAATGTGGGGCTCCCTCAAGTTAGAGATCAGTTATGGCTTGGGCTGCCAGCTCCACAACTCCCTGGACAGCAGAGAGTCAGGGCAGCTTTCCTTCCTACCTTCATCCTCCTGGGACCCTTATTCTGTGAGCATGGGCAGGTTCATCCCTCCAGTGGACCTGGGTCTCACCAAACCTGATCTTCTGAGGCCCATGAGTCCCTGCGTCAGCACATAGTTTAATCTGCTGAAGGCGTGGATGAACAGTCTTGAGGACCAGACATCGCATGGGTGGCCTCTAACTTTAAATAGGTAAGAAGCTCGAGCTGCTGTTGTCAAGCCAGGCTGGGAATGTGAGTGGACCCTCTCTGAAGCTGCAAGTTGCCTGAGTCTTTAGCATAAGTCTCTACTGAGTGGTCTACTGAGAAGCAGGTGGAGTCTTGAGTTTCTCAGAGACAGAGAGCTCAGGTCCCCATGAGATGGCCCATTCGATGTTTTGGGCAACACTTCCTAATAGAATTATTTTATTCCTCTGAAGTCTGTTTCTCTCCCTGTGGGTTCCATCTCTTCTCCCTGTGGCTGGCTGTTCATCCCTCTTCCATGCCACAGCTCTTCAAACATTAGAAGCTGATGTGCCTCCCACCTCTTCCCCACTTCGGCAGTCCTCCTCTGGCTTATCTCTTCATCTCTGGGAATAGGATTCAGAGGATCTCCCACTTCACACCAGGACCAAATGTGGCCCTCTAGGTAAGGCCTGACCAGCATACCCTTTATCAGCTCAGATAGTCTACCTTCTCTTAACATAGCCTCAACTCTGATCTGGCTGTTTTTAGCAGCCACACAGCACTGCTGATTTCTACTGAGCTCACAGCCAACCAGCACCTCTGGGTCTCTTTAACGTAATGCATTCAGCTGCATCTTCCCAATTTTACCTTTGTGTTGGTATTCGTTTTCTAGGGCAGCTGTAACAAAACACCACACACTGAGTGGCTTAAACAACAAAAACTTACTGTCTTCCAGTCCTGGAGGCCAGAAGTCTGCGATCAAGGTGTGGGCAGAGCTCCTTCTGAGGGATACGACAGCTCTGTTTTGTGCTTTCCTCCTGGCTTCTGGTGGTTTGCTGGCATTCTTTGGTGTTTCTTGCTTGAGAAGCATCAGTATAATTTCTGCCTTTATCTTTGCAACACGTTCTCCCTGTGTGCATGTCTGTCACCGAATTTTCCCTTTTTATAAGGACTCTGGTCATATTGGGTTGGGGCCCACCCTTCAGTGTGACTTCATCAAACTACACCTGCAACAATCCTATTTCCAAATAAGGCAATAATCCGACATACAGTAGGTTAAACTTGGGGCTTTGTAGCTTCGTGGGGGGGACGCAGTTCATCCTACAACAGTGCTGTAGCTGTTTGATCACCTGGTAGGGACTTTACATTTTTCCCTAATTCATTTTATCTTGAAATAATCTCTCCAGCTGGTGAGGATATTTCGGATCCTGCCTCTGTCATTCAATGTATCTGCTGTTGCTCCCAGCTTCAAATGCTTCTTGTATATGGATCCAAGGAATTGCTAAGAGGTTGACTGGGGTGGTGTGGGTTGGAGCTCTGCAGCATGGCCCCTGGGCATTTCTCTGCAAGTGGCCGGGATCCATTGCTAAGCCCCCTGGGCGTACAACTGTACAACCAGCTGTACGTCCCCCTAATGCTACTGCCTTCTAGCTTCCTCTGTCTAGCTTATACACAACGATTTCATGAAGAGCTTGTCGGATGTTTCATTTAAGATCTGCTCCATGGGCAAACCCCATTTCCCTTGTCTACCAACATGGTGACCCTGTCAGTGGAAGACTTGTGCTTTGCCTGACAGGACTTTGCTACCAAATACACGCTGTCTGCTGGTGATCTCAGCTGCCCTTCTCAGATGCCCACTAACCTTTGTTTAGAGTCTCCACAGGCAGCACAATGAGTTGACTTCTGTGATTTGCAAAACCCACCTCAGACCCCTTTATGGAAGTGAGGACCACATGGCCCACTGGAGGCCTCCCAGCCACCCTAGTGCTTGCCAGGTTCCTATCAGGATTCCTGCGAGATCAGGAATCACAGCTGGTCTGAGCCTCATTTGCACGTTCCCTGTTCCCTGGATGTGTGTCCCAGTCAAGTGGCTTGAACGCATTCAGAGCAGCTGGAGCTCTGCCGGCCTCTCACCAGCCTCCGGCTTGGCCCTCCTGTGCCCAAAACTCCTCTCACCGTTTCCTTCCTGTGAAATCCCACACTCTGATAGGGGAGACAGAAGCCAAGCCGAAGACAGCTGTAGGATGCACCAGAGAAGTCTCCCAGATTGATGAGCAGCAGCCTCGTTCCCCTTCAGCATCTTTTACCCTCCAGCTCCCCTCTTCCCCCGAAGTCTTTCCCTCTCTCCTTTCTATTCTGGCTTTTTGACTCTGTAGGATAAGCACATAAGTGAAGATGAGGTGTGTGCTTCCAGGGGCTGGACTGGGTGTGTGAATCTGGCTAGATTGGGAGCAGGGAGGAGTGCTACATGTGAGGGCCTCAGACCCTCTGCTGAGGAGTGAGGCTTGGAAGACATCTCGGGTGGGGAGCCACACAGAGCTGGGTCTGAACATCTGCTTTGTCATTTACTGTTAGAGTGGTCTTTGGACAAATTAGTTCTCCTCTCTGAGGCTCAGTTTCCTCATAAGTAAAATGGCCATAGTACATACTTCAGAGGATTGTCTTGGGAACTGAATGACACAAGTTCCTTTCTGTAAAGCAGGTCAGCAGGAAAAGCACCTGGGACCTCAAGGTACCAAGTGAGCCAGTCCTTTTGCAGAGTGGACTAGCGAGCTGGAGCCCAGGACTCAGCATTTGGCAGAAAGGGGTGGGTATCATGGGGATTTTCTGGTTTACTGAGAGCTTGCATTGTAGTAGCCTATTTTAAAAGCTGCATGTGTTTTAGCTCATGGAATTCCTCACAGCACTCCCATTTTACAGATGGGGTGACCGAGCCACGCTGAGATAGGGGAGGCATTAGATAACTAGTAAGCCAATCCCAGGCTTCCAAGCCATGTGGCCAGTACCTCCCACCTCTCTTCTGTGTCTGACTGATGTGTTCTTTTCATTCCCCCCATCCATCCCATTGCCTCCATCCCTGGCTCCATCCTGCAGAACACTGCATTGAAAACAGTCCTCATGCTATCTCCTCCTCATGGTTGGGTTGGGGTCAGGAGGCGACTCAAGGCTCTGTCCATCTCTCAGGGCACCTCTCCAGGCAACTTCCTTGAAGCCCTAATCACATCCAGGTCAGTTCTCTCCACTCCATCCATCTGTAGAAGAAAGGATGTCATCAGTTATACTACAGCTGATGGAAGGCAATTCTGGCGTGGCCTGTCTGGACAGCTTTAGGACTGGCTGGGAGGGGTGAAGGAGTAAGAGGGAGGGGGGGAAGGTATTGTGAGTCCCCCTCTTGCCTCCTGCAGCCCTGAACCTCTGGATGCAGGATGAGAGGAGGTGAGGTGGCTCCTCTTGGCAAGGTGGCTGCACACCTAATTAACCTGTGGCTTTGATTACACTCCCAGCCCAGTCCTGCTGGGAGGGAGGATTGTTCAGGGATTGTCACACTGGGCTAAGTGTCTGCAGCTGTTTCCACTTCAGGAATGCTTCTCCTTGAAAGGGCAGGATGGGGGAGGATGGCTCTGCACAGACCTGGGGCCTAGGTGGGGTAGGGGTGGAGGGGCTATGCCTGTGGCTTTGTCCTGGTCATCTGCTGGGGAAATCTCCCTAACCTAGAATGAATCTTGGCCTGGTTTGGTGCTGTAGCCTCCTCCAGGGGCAGAGGAAAATGGTGGTGGGGGCTGGGGGAACATGGGGGAGAAGGCATAAGAAGCCTTAGGGGTGAGTGAAAACCTTCAGCCCCAGGGAGTCTGATGGGATCTGCTTCCTATTCTCAAATAACAACCACCATGTGTGAGGACTTGTTACAGACCAGTCTGTCACTGAAGTCCTCATACAGGCCTCTGAGGGAGAGATGAGCCCCGGTTTACACATGAGGAAAGGACCTCAGAGAGGTTAAGAAACTTGCCTAACATCTTGCAGGTATATAGAGGTAGAGGCAGGATTTGACGCAGGCCACAGTGAAGCCGAAGCATGCTCTTTCCACCTGGCACTGGGCCTCTCCCATGGCTCCTGCACAGCACAGTGCCAGGCAGAACCCGGGAAATTCATGTGGGGACGGAGGGGAGATTGGAAACGAGGTCAAGCATTTCAAGGAGGCAGGGTTTCTTTGCAGGGACGTTGTTCAGAAGCACAGTCGTTGCTGGGAGCCTCAGAGGGGGTTTCTGGCTCATTGTATGTCCTGGAGAGGTGATAGGAGGCCACTCTACCCTTTACCTCAGGAAGTGCTTTCTCAGCCAGCATTGCCATGGCCACCTCCTCTCTCTAGCCCTGCAGTGGTTCCCAGGCTGTCCCTCTTCTGTGGCTTCTCTGGGCTAGCAGCCTTGGTGCCTGTCCCTCTGTCAGGAGCTTGTGTCCCAGGAGCTCTTTCTGAGCTTCCAGGATGCAGGCAGTAACCCTGAGTCACAGACTCTGTGCATGTGTATGCTGGGTAGGGCTTCATTTCACAGAGGCCCAAGAGTAGAATCTGCTGTCCTGGGGAAACCCTACCTTCCAGCTGGGCCTGAATTCAGGATCCCCCATTCTTGGGCAAAACCCCAGTCTCCATCTCAGACCTTTCCATATGCACAGGGAATCTGGGTAAATCAAGGCCAGGGATGAGCCCCAGTGCCCCACAGTCTCCTACACTGAACTGCACAACCCTGACCTTGCTCAGATGTGACACAGAGGCTGAATGGGGTGACCATGTCTTGGATGTTCAGTGTGACGGCCGTTCTGTTCTCTAAACACAGGCTCCCTAATCCCCAGAGGACCATCCCAAGAGGTGTTTCTTCATCTCAAGAATGGGGAAACCAAGGCTCTGATAGCTAAGTCACCAACCTCAAGACACTGTTTCCATTCCTTTGCGACTCTGATGGGGGTGGGAGATTGAGGGTTGCGAGATGGCAGCTTTGGGAGGAAGGGGCTCAGGTGTTAACTGAGAAGAGGGGCTTGCTATGCATCTCCTCTCCCTGCTTCTGTTTGCTCAAGAATGGCCTCAGGGGCTGTCCACTTGAGAGTAGCCTCCCAGGACAGGTTGTCTACCCCCGTCTTCACAGGAATGGCCTGGGCTCGGTGACAGAGCCCATGGCTGCCCAGCCCAGATGTTCAGCCCGATCCACACCTGCTATTTGCTGTAGAGGTTTGGGGTGGTGAGTCCCAGCTAATTTACCTTCAGCTGCTCTGGGCTAAATGATGATGATACTGAGAAATCTTGTTTTTTTTTTTTGAGAGGGAGTCTCCCTCTGTGGCCAGCCCGGAGTGCAGTGGTGTGATCTGCAACCTCCACCTTCTGGGTTCAAGCAATCCTTCTGCCTCAGCCTCCCAAGTAGCTGGGACTACAGGTGTGCGCCACCACACCCAGCTAATTTTTTTGTATTTTTAGTAGAGATGGTGTTTCACCATGTTGGCCAGGATGGTCTCCATCTCTTGACCTCATGATCTGCCCACCTCAGCCTCCCAAAGTGCTGGAATCCCACAGGCGTGAGCCACCATGCCTGGCCAAAACCATTTTTCAATGGACCACTTCACTATTGTTGAAGGACATTTGCATCCTCATTTACTTCTCCCAGAAGCCACAACTTCCCTTTCCTGAATTCCATGCCAGACACTATTCTAATGCCTTCTGTACATTATCTCACTTAATTCTTATAATTACCAAGTTCTGACTTCGGTACTGTTATATCCATTTTAGAGGTGAAGAAATTCTCCAGAAAGAGTATGTCCAGGGTTATAATACATCTACTAAGAGGCAATTTTAAACCCTTGTCTTCCAATTCGAAATTCCATGCTCTGTCCCTTCCTGCCACATGGCCTCTGCTGTTGGTGTGGGTATGCTGGGGGATTATGGGGCGTCCGGCCCTGGTCCTTAGCCCTGGAGTTCCAGACTTCCTGAAGGCACTCTGCGCCCCCCACCCATCCAGAGCCAGCCACCTCCAGTCCTCCATGTCCCACTATCAAAGACATTCAGTTGAGCCAGCAGAGACCTTGGGTATTGGCATATATTTTAGGGCTCCCAGTGAATCAGGCACGTTTTCCTGCCTTTGCCCTCAGCGTTGGTGCTCGCTGTACTGCATCACCGTGTGGTCTCCGTGCTAGGAGCTCCACTTCCCAGGGCAGGGACAGAGCAGCACTTGTCTTTGTGTCCCTTTGCCTAGCCCAATGCCAGGCACCAAGGCCTCATTAAATGTGTGTTAGTTATTATTAAAGAGAGCGCTAAAGCCATAAAACATCCTGGTTTCCCCCTCTTGCATCTTTCTTTCAAAGCCTGTATGGAGCATCTTCTCAAAAACAGGATCCTTGATTTTCTATTTCCACTGTAGGGTGAAGGCCAGAGGTCCTGAACCCCTGCAGGATTTCAGGGTCATTTGATGAGCCTCAGTGGCTAGAAGTGGAACAAGGGACAGTTGCTATGTGGAGTGGCCATGGAATAGCATGGTCTTTTTCTTTCTCTCATTCTCATACACACACACACACACACACACACACACACACACACACACACAGAGGAGAGAGAGAGATTTTGTACTCTCTGTGTTTATCCCTGATGTGTTCACAGGACCCTCCCTCATCCCACAGAAGAAGCTTAGATCATTAAAACCTGCAGAGGTAACACAGACCTTTCCCTTACCCACAGTCCCCCTTTCCTAAAGACACCCCCACTGTGTGTCTTCCCCAGAAGGAAGTGAGGAAGTGGAGATGAAAGTAGGGAAGTCTCACCCCTACTCCCTGCACTGATAACCCCTCTCCAGAGAGCGGAGAGTGGAGTGTGGGTGCATTGCTAGGAGTCTGGGTAAAAGCTCCCTTTCATCTCAGGCTGAAACACTGAGCCTTGATTTCCTGCCAGCCGCTCTGTCCATAAAGCAGTTGCCCTGCCACAGGTCCACCGGGTTCGTGTCTTATGCAGCCTTATTGAAAACTGGGTGGCATTGATGGAGCAGGCTGCGCTGGGCAGCTCGGGGTTTCCTCTGCCCAGCAGCCTGAGCCACATCAAAGGTGCACCTGTGGTGGGGGGCAGGGCATTGCTCTGTGGGCTGTCCTTTGGTGACACCCAGCCCTGGGCAGCTGTTGCCCCCCAGCTCCAGCTGGAGGCCTCTGTGCCCCCTCAGCTCCTGAACCCTGAGTCCAGGGGAAACCCCTGCCACTGTTGGTTGACACCTGCCTGCTGCTTGGATGGCCACGCCTCTCTCCCCCTGTTTTAAATGGGCCCAATTTGGTCCTTCACCAAAAACCTGCACCTAACTCAGCTGGCTCCTGGATTGTCTATGCTTTCTCTTGTCTGCCAAACTTTCGAATATGTATCCTCTACCTACTGCATCTGTGTAATCTCCCAAATTTGACACTGTTGGCAACCTCTTCTCAAAACCCCGTCCTTCCCCCGGCTTCCTCCTGACCCACCTCCACACCTCATCCTCATCCTCTCCTCTGCCTCCACTGTCCTCCCCCTCCCATTCAGATCCCACCAACCCATCAGAGTCATATCCAGCCAGACGTGATACAAGAGGCCCTTTCTCCTGGGCCCCCAACTCTGGAGTGGCTTCAAATAATACTTTAACAAATACCCACTGTGCGCCTACAGGTGCCAAATATTCTTCCACTGCTTTGGGAGGGGAAAGAACTGGCAAGACCCTATCCCCATGGAGCTTATATTCTAAGCATGGGAAGTAGAAGAAACAGTGTTCGGTTCTCAGTTTGTTATTGATTAGAGGCCAGACCTTCTGAAGCTAGATGTTAACGTATAGGCAGGTAAGTTGCAAGTGATTTTTACCCAGGAGAGATGCAAATTATTTCTGTCCAGTAGAAAAGATGATAACTCCAAAAGTTATGGTGTTATTGCTCTGTAGGACAGTTCTGTCTCAACATAACAGACTTATTTCTGCATGCCTTTGCTGATCATACAAGCCCCTGTTCTTCAAGTTCTGAGCCAGCTTTACCATTCCTCATTAATGAGTTAAATAAATATACATATATGAGAGCATTTTGAAAATTATACTTTGACAGTGGCTTATACATTTTCTGTGTCTTTCCTTAGTTTGGTCTGCTGCCTGGCATGGATTAGATGTTTCTGGAATTGGATTTATACTGTACTTGGTATCTGTCTTAGTCCATTTTCTGTTGATCATAACAGAATACATGAAACTAGGTAACTTATAAAGAAACGGAATCTATTTCTTATTGTTATGGAGGCTGAGATGTCTAAGGTGGAGGAACGGCATTTAGTGAGGGCCTTCTTGCTGTTGGGAATGTACAAAATCCCAAGGTGGTGCAGGGTATTACATGACAAGGGGGCCACGCATGCTAATGTGCTCACTTAGGTCTCTCTTCCTCTTCTGGAGGGAGCCATCAGTTCCCCTCCCATGATAACCCATTAACCCACCAATGAACTAATCCATACATGAGGACAGAGCTCTCATGATCCAGTCACCTCTCAAAGGCCCCACCGCTAATACTGCTACATTGGGGATTAAGTTTCAACATGAGATTTGAAGGGGATGTTCAGACCATAGCAGTATGGATAAGGGGAAGAATCAATGTTTTAATTGAGAAGTGCTTAGCAGATGTCACTTAGCTCTCAAGTGAGGGTGGAGGTGGCCAAAGGAGGTTACCCTGGCTCTGGCCTCCCTATGTTCTACCCTAGAGAATGAGGGGGAGGGTCAAGTCTGTATGTAAGAGGTAGTCCCAGGGGCTATCTAGTGAGCCCTTGTCCACCCTCAGCTCCTGAGAGCAAAGCCCTGATCCAGTCCTCACATTGAGTGGGGTGGAGAGGAGAGGGGGCAAGAGCAAGATCTGTGTGCTGAGTAGGTGTTGGGGGGCCAGGAGGTATCACCGAGGGTATGCTGGCTTGCAAATCTGCCCCATGCTGAGAGGGGCAAGGGTAACATTGTGGGGAGTGTTTTTTTATGTCTAAACATTACCACCCTCTCATTCCTCATGCTTTTCTGGGTGGGAAGTTCTCCTTTATATTTTATTCCAATTATTCCATTATAGTTTAGGCCCCGGGGGATGCAAAGAGAGGCTGGAATATCTGAAAATGCAGCTGGGATTGTAGTAGGAGGGCTTGTTTGTGGTGCAAAGCAGCTGCCCTTTTCATCTAAGCGGCTGTGTTTCTGTTCTGAGAACAGGGGGTGGTGGTGGTAGGGGATGTGTGTGGAGCAGAGCTGAACATAGATGGGGGGAGGGTGGTAAGGATGATTCTGTGGGTTCCCGGGCCTGGCAGCTGCTCAGTACAGAAGACCAAGGCTTCCCTTGGCTTAAAAAAGCCCAATTGCCATCCTGGCTCTCTCAGCCTCCTCCCGGAAACCAAAGCAGCCCAGAATTAGGGAAAGGGTTTGCCCCACCCCAGGAGCCCCGCCACCAAGCGTCCAAATCTCCTAATTCCCAATCTCAGCACTCAGTGCAGCACCAGCAAGCCTCTTCAAAGGTTGTTGTTTAAAAAAGGGGTTTCCATTCAGTTTAAGCGTTGAATGATTCATTGTTTTATTTAAATGGGTATGGAAAAGCTTTGCTAACATCCTTTTCTCATTGGAGCTGGGATGACTTTTAAAAGTTACCTAATCAGTGGTGGGAGCCACTATTTGGGGGAGCATTGTTAGTTCCTGGAGACTGAGGGTGATGGGAAAGGAAGGGCATTTCTTCTTTTCTCTCTCTTTCTTCATTTTCATGCTCCTGACTTGTCAGTTACTCCCATCCTCCTCTGTTGTCCCCTCATTTGGTTCATGTACCACCCAGCAGCCACCCCCCCAGGGGTCATTTTACCAACACCAGACACTGGAGACGCAAAGATAAATGAAGGATCACCGTCCACTGGGCTGGGAGTGTCTGCAGTTTTCCCAGCTGCAGACACTCCCAGCCCAGTGGACGGTGATCCTTCATGCGTGGACAGAGCATCGTCACATTCGTTGTGTTTTGAGCCTCAAGATAACTGGGGAGACAAGCTGAGGCAAGCATTATCCATCTCAGGAGGACGTCCAGGCTTAGAGAGGTTGCAGAACAGTTCCAAAGTCACACAGGTGGTGTTTGGCCGAGCCAGAACGAGAAGAACCTTCCGCGTAACGGTCAAGTCCATTGCTGGCCATGCAGGGGCTGGCTGGCAATCAAAGATTACAGGAATTGGTGAGATGGAGACAAAAACAGTCTGCATGGTGGGCAGGCCCCTGGGAGCAGGGTATCCCTGAAACTGGAGTGTTTCAGGGATCAGTATCACTCTCTCCATTGCCTGGAAAAAGGTGAAGAGCTCAAATGACCCCCTCAGGCCAACCACTCTTTCATCCCTGGGAGTCACATTCTGATGGCCAAGGAGTCCTGAGTCCCTATTTATTTTCTATTCCACCTTCCCCACCCTCAACCTCAGCCAGTTACAATGAGAGGAATTGGAGTTAAACATACAATGAAGCCTGGGCAGCATAGCAAGACCCTCTCTCTCTAAAAAAAAGATAGGACAAGACCCTATCTCTGCCCTATGGTGATGTACACCTATAGTCCCAGCACTTTGGAAGGCTGAGGAGAGAAGATCACTTGAGCCCAGGAGTTTGAGGCTGTAGTGAGGTGTGATCACATCATTGCACTCCAGTCTGGGCAGCAGAGCAAGACCCCGTCTCTAAATAAAAAAAAATAATAATAATAATAATAAACATCAAATGAAGAACATTTCTTCAGTGAGACAGGATGGGGTGGGGAGTCAATTACAAAAGGAACTTGTGAAGTAAAAACTGGCATGATGTCCTTTAATAGATGACAGGTAATGTCCTTTCTGGCTGAGGAGGACTCTGGTGCTGTCAGAGGTGGGGGACAGGTGGAGGAAGGCTGTGGACAGGAAGAGGGTGTGCAGGGGAGCAGTGGGGTCTGAGTGGTGGATTGGCTATGGTGCCTGAGTGAAATTGTGCTCATCCCCCAGAAGGAGTGAGTGCTCAGGGCTTCCGCCATTCCTCTGACCTTTCATGTTGGCCTTCCTGAAGGCAAGAGAGGGTGCGAAAGAGATGGCCTCTCAAGAGTTCCATAAAGTCCTGGTTCTCCCATTCAGGGAGCTTTTCCTACAGAGTACTCTGGATTTTCAAGGAGGCAGTGTGACGTTTGGTCAGGCTGATCATCAGATTTACTAGGGGAACTTTTTAAGAAAAGACTGAGTATGGGCCCACCCATGAGATTCAGATTTGATAGGTCCAGGTGGGGCTGGGAGCCTGAATGTTTGTTCTAAAAGAGCAACATCCTAATCCAAATACCAACTATTTGTCACTGGAAATGAGGTGCAATCAATTTCTATCAGTATGGAGGAGTCTGGTGGGAGGCCAGCCGGAATATAGTGCTGCCTGGGTATGTTATATTTGCAGTCTGCACCCTAAATCTCAGCTCTCCAGGGAAGCTGAGGTGGGTCACTCTAAACTGCAAAGTTTTCTAACTCGCTTTAGATTTGCCTCTTTAAGCAACAGCACTTTTACATTGTTAACCATTGTGTTTGTGGTTCTCTATAAAATGTGTTATATGTGTCCCCCGCCTTCTTACACAGAGTAATGCAAGCATAAACGTAACCTTTTCTTGATGTCTCAAGGGTGTGTTAGGAACCTCAATTAATGGACCGGACTCTGATTCGGTGGGGTGTATGGGACAATTTGCTTATGCCAAATGGCCCCCTGAGGTTTTGAGTTTTGTGCCTGCTCTTTCCTTTTCCAGCTGTGCCTCTTGCTGAGGGATGTTCCTTCTTGCTAGACACAATGTATCTGCCTAAAGCAAATTTTTCTTCACTTGTAATTTGCATTTCTATGATGGGCTTGGACATGGCTAACTAAAGTTCTTATAACTGAGTAGGGCACCTTGTGGTAAACTTCCCATCATCCTTTCCATACCTCCTCCTGCAATGGCAGCGGTGAAACTCGGGATTGCCTAAGGAGATGGCCTTGACAGGTTTAAGGGTACATATGCTGTTTAGCTTTACCAGGGGTTGGGCCCTAAATGGACACATGATACAATTTTGACTAATGGGATTTGAGAAGAGGTTTTTGACTGATTTCTAGGAAAGTTCTTCCTCTTTGTCAATAGAGAGCCACCAGATGTCATTCTCTAGGTGGATGTTAAACAAGGATGGCTGCCCTGATTGTTCTTGGCAGCTGAATTATAACTTCAAGAACTTTATTTGGGGAGAGACCTCCTGAGGATGGAGGAGAATGGCAGGATGTGGAATTTTAGCGGCTGGCAGAGTGGAGAGATGGAAAGAACCTGAATTGCATGATTTTTTTTTTTCTCTAAAGCTCCTCTCATGTGAATTGTTCTATTTTCTTTGGTTTAAGCCTCTTTGAATTGAACTGGGTTTTGGGTTACTGGAACTAAAAGCACGCCAATGGTAAATACTGAGTGGATGAACTAATAGTGTGTGGGTGTAAGGGAAGCCTGAGGCTTTAGTGGGGGCACTTTGTTACTGTGTTTCGGTTTCTCCAAAGGTGGTTTTATGTTTTGATTTGGAAGTAGGCTTATTTCTTTATGAGATTTTTCCAGGTGGGGTAGTGACTGCTTTCATTAACTTTTGTGTCCCAGTACTTTTCACAGTGCCTTGCACTTACTGGACATTCAGAAAACTTAAATAGACTTGAACTCAGCTGTCTGCATGCGTCTGCAGTGTGCTTTCCCTCCTTGGTGGCAACTATTCCTGCTTGTTGATCTTTACCTATCATGCTCACTAGGACGGTAGACATATGACACACTATCGATGCTAGTAAATTTTTTTGTAGTGCTTTCCAGCTTTCAAAGCACCACCTCATCCTCAGTCTCTGGAAATAAGTATGCCTGAGGTCATCACCATTTTACAGATAAGAAAACCAAAGGACTGTGTGTTTACGTGATGTTTAATTTTCTGACTAGTTCTCAAGAAATTTAATTTGAAAATGGCATCCAAAGCATTTTTCTTTGGGAAGAAATAACCCTATGCTCAAAAATGAATCACTCTTTTAATATTTCTCCTAAACAAGTGCTCCAATGTTTGCCAAGAGACATGAATGACTTATAATGATCAACATCTGCAGGTCGGGGCTTCAGGAGGCCACTGTGGCTGGGGCTTCCCCTGACTCCCACAGCTGCCCTCCAGAGAACTGCAATTTGCTGTCAGGTTACAGCTCTTCAGGATTCACAGCTTGAGCTTCTCACTAAGCTAATTGGTGCTTATTCTTCAAATCAGGTTGTCTTTGCCAGTAGAAGAGAAGCAGGAGTTTGTATCTGTCTGCCTGGTCTTGCAAGCGTTGCAGCAAGAGATGAACTGGGAAACTTGGGGTGTCTCTTACTTAGAACTTGCGCTCATGGTGATTATCCACACAAAAGCATCTGGGAGCAGGACACTGAGTAGGTCTGCTTCTGAGGAAATGCATGCATTCTCCTGTGTCTATCAAGACTGTGACAGGCTCCTTCGAATACAATGCACCGGGTTAATGGAATAGTGAAAATGGAGCTCTACCTGCATCCCCCCATCTGTGACTCCTGTCCACCTGACCCCAGCATGGGGCTCCAAGAATGGTACCCTCCAGCTGCCTCTTCCCTTGCTGTCTCCCCATTACCCTATGGATTTCACCCATGTGTGTTTTCCTGCACTTGGGTTTCTCCACCCTGTGCTCACTGGGGCCTCTCGACACGCTGGGATGCGCAGACTATTCTGATTCTTGTGCCTTGGTTGTCTTGCTGATTGTCTTTCACTTCAACACACCTATAGAAATTATTGCAGAGAACACTTATTTTGACATTGTTTCAAAAATGGCATTGCATGTGTATCTGGTCTCCTGGAGGGCAAGGATTGCGCTTGACATTGCTTTTGGAGGAATGAGCAGTGCTCAGCATGAACCTTATCATGTAGAATTTACAGTTATCAAAGGAGGTTATTACCCAATAAATGCCTGAGGTATGTCATCGCCTCTTCTTTTTGCTCTATGGATTCCCTGTGCTCTCTCCTCCTGCCACCTTGCCTGGCTACTCACTGTGAGGTTGAATGCAGGTGTGGCCAGGCCTGGGCTTTTAAGGGCATGAGTGGATATGAACTTAGCTCATGTCTAAATGCATTCTTCAGTACATTATAAATACATTCTGGATTTTCGGTCACTGGGAATTATGAAGGGGGAGAGAAGTAGGAAGAGAAGAGTTGGATGGAGTAGGGTGGATGTATTCAGTATGAAGGGAAAAAGCTTTGAAGATTCCTCCACTGCCCCAGTGGCTGCAGCTCTTTGTGAATTTTCTGCTACCACCAGCTAAGGTTTAAGAAAAACAGTGGGGGTCAGGGTGGGGGTAGTTGCTTCTCCAAAATCTATGGTTCTTGGACTTGTTTCTCCTTTTCACCATGATACTCCTCCTGCTCCCCAAGCCTCCACAGAAAAGCTCACCCTCAGAGCGGCTGAGCTGTGGCCAGTGGCTGCCACCCACTGTGTGAGAGAGAGTGGGGGATGCTGAGGTCATTCCCACATTTAGACTCACCTAACGTTTCCCTTCAAGCCTTGGCTGTCTGAGTTTATGGCCTCTTCCCCACTGCCTTTCCTTATTCTCCAGCATCACCCCTTACCCCCTGCCGCATCTTGCTGGGGCCCAGTACCCTGAGCTCTGGGGGGCTCTTGGATATGAAATCTGCCCCTGCTCCTCCCAGGACCACCTCCCTGGGCTCAGCCAGCTCCCCGTCTAGTGCAGTCCCTTGCAGAGCAAGGCCAAGCCTCTGGGATTGAGTGTGAGTTCCCACTTCCTCCTTATTTCTCGCCTCAAGTGGTTCTCCACCTGGAGTGAATCCACTGCCACCATGTACGCAGGTGTCTGAAAGTGCAGGGCTGTATTGGGTGTCAAGGTGACTGGGTGTCACCTACTGTCGTTTGGTGTCATTTGGTGGTCAGGGATGCTAAATCCTTACAGTTCACCAGGAAGGTGCATCCCTCAAAAAAATGCCACGAGTTCCCCTGTTAAGAAGCACTGTGCACCCCAGGCTGGAGTTCCAGCTTTAGTCTTCTACAGCGGCAGGGTGTTGGAGTGACAGTAGGTTTGAGTCCCTGGGTTTGTGTTCCTGCTCTGCCACCGGTTGGTGCTGTTGCTTTAGTTCCCTGGCCTCTGTCTCCTCACCTGCACCATGGGGTGATGACAATGCCCCCACTTCACAGAGCTTAGATAGGGTTAGATTTGTGAATACACCTAGAGCACTCTGGACAGTGCCCATTGTGTGCTAAGTGCCATAGAGGCATTTGCTGTTTTGATGCCCTTTACGGCCTCTTCCTGCCGGGCCTCCAGGACTACCCCTTTGGCCTCAGGTTGAAACTGTTGTCCTGGAACTGCCTTATGAACAACTGGGCCCATGGCCTCCATGACTGAGAACCTTGGCCCAGGGTTGCCACTTGTGCCACCTCTGGGACCTGCTCCCCCGTCCCATTTCTTCCCAATCCAGCTCTCCTTTCTGCCTTGCCCCCATTCTATCCTTTGGGAGGGCTGCTCCTCTGTTTTTTTTTTTTTTGAGGCAGAGTCTCACTCTGTTGCCCAGGCTGGAGTATGGAGTACAGTGGCACGATCTCAGCTCACTGCAACTTCTGCCTCTCAGGTTCAAGCGATTCTCCTGCTGCCTCAGCCTCCCAAGTAGCTGGGACTACAGGTGCCCACCACCACACCCGGCTAATTTTTTATATTTTCAGTAGAGATGGTGTTTCACCATGTTGGCCAGGCTGGTCTTGAACTCCTGACCTCAGGTGATCACCCGCCTCAGCCTCCCAAAGTGCTGGATTACAGGTGTGAGCCATCGCGCCTGGCCTATGCTCCTTTTATTAGGAATCTATTTTCATGGCTCTCTTTTTCTCTGTGTCCCCATAGCTGCTGTGGTGGTTTGCTGTTTTCTTTTTTAGAACCTGTTTTAGCCTGTGTAGATTCTTGGGTGTACACTCCAGAGATTGTGCTACAGGATGTCCAGTTGGGACCAAGTATCTGCATGGAACCAGATGCTGGTGGTCTTCATGGAGCCAGCCTCCTGCTCCATTGGTCCTGTCTTTCTGACTGCTCAGCCCTGGGGAGGGGAAGGGAGAAGGGAGGATCCTCACTGCCCTCAGCCCCAGGAGGTAGAGGCTCATTCGTGGTTCCAGCTGGTCCTCATTTGCCTTAGGTACAGATGTCATTGCCTTTGGTGGTTTTTTAAAAAAACTACTTAAAATTCTACATTTATATTTTCTTCCAGCTGTGATCATACCTCAATTCTAAACCACTGCTTTGGGAAATGAAAGATGATGGAAGGTGAGGGGTGGCATTGCTTTCCCTTAGGAAGATGGTGTAGTGGGAAGGGGGGGCCTCTGGGCTGGAACTTGACGGCCTGAGTTTCTAGCTCCGACTCCATCACTAGCTGCTGTGTGACCTTGGCTGAGTCACCTACCATCTCTCGCCCTCACTCTCCTCATTTCTAACATGAAAGGGTTGGACAAGTTGGACTTGCTGAGGTTGCCTTCCCACTCTCAGAGTCTGTAAGTCAATGAGTCTATTTAATTGTGCTGACAGCTTTAGAATGGCTAATTAATGAGAGTTTAGTGGGAACGCAATTAAGTGATAATGAAGGCCTCAGAAGTAAATCTCTCTATTTCTTGTAATAAGTTGAGCAGATGAGACTTGGAGTGTCTTTTCACTGGGTGGAGCCCCTGGGAAGAGGGGAACAAAGAGCCCCAGGCTCCTCCCTGGGGGACCAAAGGAGGCCAGGAGTCAGGGACGAAGTCACACCTCAGGGAAGCTGAGTAGCCAGCTGACTGTCCTACAGCCAAATGGGCGGACTGACTAGCAGGGGAGGCCTGGAGCTACGTGCGTGGAGTAGAATACTGACAGCTCTGCAGACCTGGGTAACACTGACCCAGCCTTCTGTCCATTTCCAAAACATATTCACCTGCTTCGCCTTGTGGAATCCTCCTACACCTGGTGAAATAGATCAGCCTCGAACTTTTATCTTCCCCATTTAACAGATAAGAATGGAGGTTCAGAGCAGTACCTGGCCCAAGGTCAAGGAGCTGAGAAGTGATAGATCAGGATTCAGTCAGGTTTCTTGACCCCAAAGCCCCCGTCCTTTCCGCTCTACCTGACTAGCTCTTCCAGTCTGCGGGCTAACCTCTGCGGGCTGCTCTGAGTGCCCCGACCTCTCAGTGTGAAGTCGGTCTCGCTGTTCAGAGCACTCCCCGAGGGTTTGCCAAGCCTCCCTGGGCCTTGGCTTTGTGGATGGGCCCCAGGAGAAGGAGATCAGGTTGGTATATGAGCTGGGGATGGCTGCTCTGTGGTAAGAAGGCCCCAAGGGAGGCTTCTGTGAGGCTTCTCAGCATCTTGACAGGCTGTGGCCTTGCTGCTGAGAGCTGGTTCAGCCAGGTACATCACTGTCACCAAGCTCAGCATGGCGGTTGTCAGCTAGTGTTTGCTGCCTGAGGTTGCATCAAGCTGGGAATGCCCCAAAGTGGGGGTGTGAGGAAGAGAAGGGGTGGTACCTAGAAGCTGGGGTATCTCTGTCCCAGGGAGATAAACTATAACAAGAGCCAGTGAGGAGAGAGGCCCACTCTGGGTGGTGTGGGGCAGAGGCAGGGTCTCCTGGCCTGGGGGTAGAGGCCTCGGGCCGATAACTTCCCTCAAAGGCTCTGGCTGCTGGTGACTTTGGCTGCAGAGACACAGACCTTGACCTTTCCCCTTCTGAGTGAAAAAGGGTGCAGGCATTATGCAGAGATGCGGCATCTTTGCTGCAGAGGGCGGGAGGAGAGGAAGGAGGGAGGGAGGGAGCATTCGTCTGGGTCCTGTCCTAGAAATGCTTCATGTAATAAAATCAGGATGACTTAAGAAATCCATTACCCCTCTTGGCCTCCCACAGTCACCAACATGCCCTGGTGGAGATGAGGAGGGGGAGAGGCCTGGGGACGAGCCAGGTAACTCGGCCTCAGTCTCCTGGCCTTTGAACCAGGGGATGGGGTAAGGTCCCCACCAGCTCTGACCTCATACAGGTCTGGAGGAGATCTGTTAGGGAGGGGCAGAGAAGGGATTGAGAGGAGATGCCAGAAGGAAAGGAGAGAAGAGGAGGAGCTGGAGGGGGAGGAGAGGAAACTGAAGGAGGCAGAGGAGAGGGGGAGGTGAAGAAAGCCATGAGAAAGCGAGAAACCCACAGAACACAGGTGTTCAGGTGTCTGCCTTGCCGAGAAGTCTGTGACCTGGGTCGGGCCAGACACTCTGAGCCTCAGCCTCTACACCTAAAGAGGAGGTGGCAGTGCCCACCGCACTGTTGTGAAGGGGTAAAGGGCAGTTTACAAACTGTAAGTGCTGCACAAAGTGATGTGTTGAATTCACCAGAAAAAAGAAGAAAGGAGGTAGGGAAGGTGGGGCTAGGGCAACAGGAGAGAGCCTTTTCAGGGGGTTCCCTGTCCTGGGGTGTGGACACAGGACAGTGGGTGGGAGTGGCAAGTAAAGAACCCAGCCTAGCCGAGGGAGGATTGGACCAGGGAGGGAACCAATCCTCTCTTGGCTAGGCTGTTGTGCCCGCTCCGGGAGACAGAATCCAGGGGCGTCTCTAGCTGAGGGATCTTTGCCTGTGCAAGAACATTCCTTGTGGGGCTGGGCAGGTTGAACGCTACTCCGGCTTCCTTCCTGGAGGCCCAGGGCAAGAGCAGGGCAGTCTTGGGCTTCAGGGTCTCACGGAAAGTCCCAGTTTCTGTCAGGCTTAAACTCTTGAAGGGCTGAGGAGACTGGTGTGAGGGGGAGCACGGTTATAAAATAAAGTCCTTAGCAGAATCCTGCACAGGAGAACTAGAAGGACAAAAAGAAAAAAATGTGGGTGAAGAACATTCTGGAAAGCCCCAAACCAAGACAGGGCTCTCAGTCCACGTGGGCCCAGCCCCACAGTCCCTCCTTCTACCGCTCGTGCCTGGATCCCACCGCTCGTGCCCGGATCTTGGCATGTGCGAGGCCAAGGCGGGGAAGCACGGGGCCGGGGTCAGGGCAGCCAGCTCCCCTGGCAGGCTAGATTTATGATTTGGCTGAGCCAGGGAGAGAGGGAGCCTGCGACGATCCAGGGTATGAAAGGCAGCCCAGTGTTTCCTGGAGCAGCTGTGGGTGCCAAAGGCAGGGACGTCCATCTGGCCTTGCTGTGTAGTACATTTGTCACCCGGAGCCTGGGTCCCAGACGGCCTCCCTTATGCTATCCATAGCCACTGAGGCCAGCTCTCACCTTCGGCAGCCTCTGTTGTGGGACCTGCAACCCAAGTAGGTGATGAGTGTGTGTTTGTGGGGAGCTGCCCCTTCCCTTAGGCTTTGCCCTCCAGCTGGCACCCATCCAAGTGGATGTCTACTCAATGTTCGGTGGGGATGAAAAGCCCTGGAGTCAGAAAGGGGAAAGGCCCTCAGGCTAGTGCCGTGATTTCAGTCTGTGTTCTGAGGAGCTCTAGAGCACCTCCAAGCCACCTTAAGAGCTGCTGAAGGAGACTGACAGCCAAGCTCCAGCCCTTGACCCATCAATGTAGCGCTGCTTCTGTCTGATCTGAATATATACAGATATTCTAGGTAAGATTTCACTTGAAGAATAAGATACGGAGGCTCAGAGTGGTGAGAATGGGTTCTGCTGCTGAAAAATAAACAGTTTGAAGACCACAAATCTGGTCTCATTTCAAAGGAGAAGATACAATGGGCCAGAGAAGACCAGCAACCCAGCCAGTTGTTGGCAGAATGGGACTAGAACCCAAGCCTCCTGGCTCCCCAGCCATGATCTCCCCATGATACTGGGCTGTCTCATTTGAGGTGCTGGCCTGTGCATTCACGGCCATCCCCTTTTTTCAACCCCAGGACCCCTCTCAAGCTTGTGTGCTGTGTCCTCTCAGCTTTGTCTCCGCTGGAGGGGGCTTCAGGATGTAAACCATGTGTGGCACAGGCCAGCTGCTTTCAGATATGAAGGGAGACCTCTGTGGCCGACCATGATTACAGCTTCTTCTGCCCAGAGCCTGTCTCTAGGCACAGATGCTTGGGCTGTGGCCACCCGTCATCCCAGGGGCTGTTGGTGGTTATTGAGGATTTTCTGGTAGACCATAGGCCATTGCCTCTTCTCCCCTTTCGGTCTCTGGAGAAAGTTGTCCTGTTCCATTCAGGCCTCCATTTGTCCATTTGGGATCTGATGGTTGGTGCTGATCCAGCCACCCTCTGCCATGGTCCCTGGGTTCTGTTCCAGAAAACCCCAGACTAACATTTTCCCAGGCAAGCAGCTCTCTCCACCCCACCACCGATGCCCTGCTTCTTGCAGGGTTCTTCCAGCCCTGGCCACAGTCTGCTCCCCAGCTTGGCTTGTCCTGGGTTACGTTCCACCTCCTTGGCTGGACTTGCTCTTCCAACCTGACATGTTGCCCCTCCGCCTCTCCTCTCTGGGTTTCTATCCCGGCTTTGCTCCCCGCTAAACACCCCTTTCATCTCCTTCCAGCTGGGTCCTTTCCCTTTAAGTAGCTCACCTGGGGGCCTCCTTCCCACTGCAAGAGCCGCCACCTCCGTTTCCTAGGATTCCATACAAGAAGAAATAAAGGATCCAGCATCTCTGAGGGCCAGGCATCATGGGGAGCACTGTACCTGTTTCATCCTATTTGATTCTGTGCACAGCCCTATGAAGTAGATATTAATATTCCCACTTGTCATATAGGGAAACTGAGTCTCAGAGATTTAGCAGCTTGCTCAAGGCCACACAGTTGATAAGTTTACCCACCTCATCCTGCCTAACCCCTGAGCCAAGGCAGTCAACCACAGTAGCAAGCTGCCTAGGCGGTCACCTCGCATGGTCAAGCCAATAACCCTTAGGACTACGGTGGCACACCCTGTGGTGATCTGTCTCCAAAGCACTCCTCCAAGTACCAAATCCCTCACTGTGTTTACCTTGTCCCCCCATTTCTCCCTGCAGATCCATCAGCACACAACCATCATGGCACGGAAATGTAGGAAGGAGAGGCAGGGACCTCCTCAGTTTCACAGCCAAGAAAGACTAATCACTTTTGCACTTGTTGAGAACCACCGTAATTGTTTGAAAAGAAGGAGGTAAATATGAAAGGCATAGATGGGGTCCTGGCCTCCTCTGTGATAGCCAAGTTATGAAACAGAGAGGTGTTCAGACCTCCAGGTGGCTAATGCTACAGAAGAGGGAGAGTCTAAAGGCTGTGGGAATATCCTCTACTCCCCCACTATGCTCTCCGCAGTCCTGGCTTCCCTCCGAATGAACTGTACAGGCAGCTTGGAGTTACCGCTCACTCTTGTCATCTGTGAGGTGTCTTGGTGGGCAGCACACAGGAGGGAAGGTTAAGGAAGTCTAGATGCAGTGGTGCCGGGCTAATGGTACACTCCAGAAGGGCTTGCTGTCCTCCCAGCCCAGGACCTGCAGGAAGCCTAGTGAGGAGGATGTGGCTCTCAGATGGGAGTAGGTGGGGAGAGGCTTCTGGAGAATAGGCATGGGGACAAGTGAGCATGCAGGGGGACAATGATCTAAATGGGAGCATAAAAGGACCTGGGCTGGGAAAAGGAGGGTCTGTGCCGCTGACTATTTCGTGAAATGCTGCTTCTTCCAAAGTTGTTCCCTGAGAGTATTCAGCAGGGGGGAGCCGACTGCTGACAGCAGCAGCTGTGGGGGAGGCAGGAGCGGGGAGGGGTGGCATTATCACCCTCCCAGAGCGGGTGGCAAGGGGGCGGGGAGGAAGGGATGGTGTCTCCTGCCTGTTCTGGAATCTGTGTCTCTCACCGCCCATCCCCCCGCCCATCTCCAAACCCAAGAGGAGAGAGGGATTGGATGAAATTAGAGAGGGGACAGATAGATATACTCTGGGAAGATGCACACACTGCTTCTCGCCCTCCTCTCTTGTTCACATGCACACAGTCTCTCACACACTCTTACACACACACTCTCTGTCTCCCTCCCTCTCTCCCTCTCTAAGCCAGGGCATTACACCACTGCTCTCTGGTCCAGCCAAAGTTGGAGTATTCCTGGGATGAATAATCCACTCCGCGAGGATAAATCATCCTAAACCATCCTCAGGCGGCTTTGAGGAGACTAGGGAGAGGAAGCCAACCCTTGTGGGGTGGCCAGGGCTTGGCCAGCTGGGAGGACAGCCTGGCGCTGGTGATTGGTGTGTCACAGCCGGGCTGCGAGCTGCTTCCAGGGCTTTTGTCTGGCGCTGGGAGTGAGGCTCAGCAGCGTGAGGGACAATCGGAGCTGCTCGGGGCAGGCTGCCGCCTTGTGTCCTGCTTTCCCTGCGGCCAGACCAAGCCGCCGGAGCTGCTTGTCAGGTTTTCTTGCTGACCTCACCTGAGCACAGCGGCCTGGGTTGACTCTCCAGGGAAATGTTTTCTCCCTGCAAGCAGTAGCAGCAGTCCTGGCTCCCCTGGACTGAGAACCCCTCATCAGCCTCCGGAAGCCCCGAGCCGCTTTCAGGGATCTGGAACCTGCGTGCCTGTGGCCCCAGGTCTGCTCCCAGGTGTGGGCTGAAGTCCTGACCTCTGTTGCTAGGGGCGAGGAATGGGAAAGCCCAGCTTCTGCCCCAGCTCTGGCAGACAGTTGGCTGATGGTGCTGGCTTCCCCGGGACCACTTCTCCTGCCTGCTGTCTGATTTCCCTGCATGGTGCCCGCAGCTGAGTGCCCACTGGTGAGTACTTGGACAGATGTCCCTTTCCGTGTTTGCTGGATGTACCTAAGCGAGTCACAGTGGGCTAGCTCTGAAGCTGTATTTTCAGAGACTAGACATTAGTTTGCCTCACCTCATGCCAGCTGGATAGGGTGGGAGATCTAGGGAGCAGGGCCAACAGAGGGTGAGGAGGTGAGGTGTCAGGGAGCTTGGGCTGCAGGTGTTTTTCTCAGGAGTCAGGAGACCCTGGAAGGAGAAGTTTCTCTTACTGCTTCCCTCTCCTGGTTTGGTAGAGTTGTGTCTAAGAGCATGTGGAAGGAGGGTATCTCTGAAGTGCCTGCACCCACAGTTGCTCCAGGCTTTTACTTGTACTCTTGCTGCCAAACCCCTGCTAGGTGAAGCGCTCAGAATGCAGAGTGATATCTGCCCTTTCCTTTCCCTGGCCATGTGGCTTATCCCTCCTCCCACAATGATATCTTAGTCCTGGAGCCATTAAAAAGTCTCTGTGATACTGCTTTTGCCCCGGAGCCCCTGACCCGTGGATTGCTGGGCTTCTAAGAGTCACTTTGCTATCAGCACTGCCAGAAAAGGGCATGAGAACTCTTTTTTGCTTTGCAAACAGTGGTAAGTCCCCCACTTTGAATGTATACAAAATGAAACACAATGAGGCTGGAGAACCACAGCCCTAGGGACCGAGGGACCCTGTGTTACAGCCTGGATTCCTGCCTACCCATCAAAGCCTTTCGCCTTGGTGGTTACAGTTTTGTTTTCAGCTTGGGCAGCCTCTGGGAGTAAGGAGGTCACTACATGCTTCCTGTATCCCTAACGGGTTTTCAGTGATCTGTTTTGCCATCACAGGGATGCCCATCTTCCTAGCATTCCTAACATGCCTGTGATCATGTTTTCTCTCCTTTGAGATAGTATGGTCTTTGCTAATATCTCCCTAAGTTTCATGCAATGAATATGTTTGGACAGGGTAACCTCTGAGGTCCCACTGGGAACATCTCCAACTTTCCAGAAGGTTGTGTGCAGGACAACTCTGTGGTGTACCTTCCCCCTCCACCCAGTATACCCCAATCCTTTGGAGCTTGCCTGAAATCTAAGGCAGGGCTGAAGGACCGTGATTCTGACTCATCTGAGACTTTCCTTCTTACAACTCATTCGGTAATTATGGCATGGAGGGGGAGCAGTGTTTAGATCAAGGTTTCTCAACACAGCACATTGAAACTTGGAGGCCAGGCATGGTGGCTCACACCTGTAATCCCAGCACTTTGGGAGGCCGAGGTGGGCGGATCACCTGAGGTCAGGAGTTTGAGAACAGCCTGACCAACATGGAGAAACCCTGTCTCTACTAAAAATATAAAATTAGCCGGGCGTGGTGGCATGTGCCTGTAATCCCAGCTACTCAGGAGGCTGAGGCAGGAGAACTGCTTGAACCTGGGAGGTGAAGGTTGCGTTGAGCCAAGATGGTGCCATTGCACTCCAGCCTGGGCAACAAGAGGGAAATTCTGTCTCAAAAAAAAAAAAAAAGAAAGAAAATTGGAGATGGAGAGTTCTTGGCAGGGTAGGAGGGGACTGTCCTATGCCTTGTAGGATGTTTGGCAGCTTCTCTGGCTGCCATGAGATGCCAGTAACACCTTCATTTGTGACAGCACCTTCATTTGTGACAGCACCTTCGTTTGCCTCCATACATTACCAAAGGTCCCCCAGGGGCAAAATTACTCCTGGTTGAGAACTACTGATTCAGGTCGACACTGCTGCTGCTGTTACATCTTCTCCTTAGGCCCTCATGTGGCCTTGGGTCCCCTGAGACTGGGTCTCATCCTAGCCAAGTGAAGTGTAACCATGTCTGGCCTAAGAGTGCAAAGGCCTGGGCTCTGGGCTTGTGTGATCTTGCTCACGTTCTCACCCAATCCTGACTGGAGAATCATTTCTCCCAGCCTCCACCAACTTCCAGCTCTTTCTAGTGGAAATGTGGTGGTGAGACTCGGCTGCTGGTTTGGGTCCTCCATCTGTGCAGTGTGAAGTCTAGGAAGGAAAATCCCACTGCAGGGTACCACTGTTTCTTCTTGACACCAGCCCAAAAGCTAAAAGTGGCATCAAGGCCAGTATGGGTTTAGCATCCAGAGCATGTGTGAGTGTACACATGCGTGTGCATATATGTACACATACACTTGCTTGCAGCTTTCTGGATTCTGTACTGAATATGAATGATATGGGGGTGAGCCCTGCCCTGGGGAGCTGTTGAGTGAGACAGACATCATGTTCCGCACCAATAATGAAATAAATCAATCAAGAGGATTCTGTGCCTTGTTTGGATTAAGTCTCATCCTAAAGGCAAAATACTTCTGAGGAAGAGTAAGCAGGGGAGAAGAGCCTGTTCAGTTTCTTATTATCAGAATCCCTGTGGGGTCACTGGAGTCCTGTTCTTCATCAGTCCAGGAGGACTCCGTGAAGGAGACATTCCAGAGCCTATGATGTTGTGAACACAAGGCAGTGTGGTGTGTGTGCACATGTGTGTTATACATTGTGAAGCCCTCAGGTCCTTCTCTTACCCGACAATGAGTTTTCAGGGCAGGTAGAAAAGATAGCTCAGGAGTGCCCTTGTCCCGTCCTGTGCAGGGAAAGTTACTCCTGGTTGAGAACTACCGGTTCAGTGAACCCTGCTGCTGCTGCCACATCCTCTCCTTGGGCACTCATGTGGCCTTTGGCCCCATGACACTCGGTCTTAGCATCGCCGAGTATTTGGCCAAGGGCAAAATCCTTCTGTGTAGGAATTATTTCCTCCTGTACAGGAAAAAGGTGCCGCCCCTTCTTTCCATGTCTCCCATTGACTCTGCTGAAACTTATCTTCAGAGATCCAGCTCTGAGGGACTTATGGGAAGTCTCATGTTGCAGAGAAGTTATGGCCAAGATCTGATTTGTGGAAGGGAGCTGAGAGGTGCTCCAGGTGCCACAAACCAGCAGATCAGCACCTAATCAGCCTGCTGGTCTTTGAAATGCCTTGTGTGATCCATTTGCAGCAGATTTTCTCTGTAATGATGCTTGATTTTGGTAGGTAAGTTACAATCTCTAAATAGCATCTAAAGAACAGGGACAGGGAGGTGTCTGGACAGTGCTGCCTGGGATCTAGAGTCTCCCAGACAAGCCACAGCATATTATTTTTGCGGTCCTGAGTCTTCATGGTTTCTGCCTAACTATGCAGAATCGGTTTGCCCCCAACAACTGTTTGGGAGCCTTCACCCTTCTCTTCTTTTTCTGACCTTTATTCCCCCAAGGAACCAATTTTCTCTGAAAAGTTCGATGGACATTGGAGTAAGGGAGAGAAATCTTGCCAGATGGGCAGCTTTGGGGTAATAAGCAACTCTGTAATTTGTGCCTTTCCAACCTCTAGCATGTAATGCTCTGAGGTTTGCTGTTTCATGGCCCCAGGGCAGAGATGGAGCCCATCTACTCTGTGTCTTTTCTATTCTGTGCTGGTCTGTGTAACTTCCAGAAGTGACGCAAGGATTACCCAAAGTGGAACAGAGACAGAGAGGTCCTTCAGAGCCCCAGAGGCCCTCGTGGGCTGCTGTAGAAGGCACAGCGAATGTCCTTGAGAGCAGGAACAGACTCAGGAAGCCTTCCCAGAGCCCTGGTGGGCCAGTCCAGGGTCGCTATGAGGGGAAGTGCCAGGACACTGCCTCTGTAGCCTCAGTGCAGCTCTGCACTTGGGACCTTTCTCCCCACAACTAAGCCTGGCAACATCAGGCAGCAGACCCCAGCTCACAGTCCTCCTGGACCCACCAGCAGCCTCTGTATGGCTGCTGGGAATCTGCAGGGGCTCTGAGCCTCCCATCTGAAACTGATGGGACAAGAGGCCATCAGTGGACAAGAGGAGCTTCTCACAGGGTTAGGGGATTCCAAGGCCAGTCTGCCCCTAACACTGAGCAGAGGTGTGGACTCTCAAAACATATGCTGGTCAGACACAAAAAGATTGTTTCCCCTCTAGCAGAGCAGGGAGAAAGATGTGGAGAGGGTATTTTGGAGAAGAGGGACTCCTGTTCATACTATACCAATTAGCAACAGAAGCCGCACTGGCCATCCCCCAACAGGTGGGATTACGCAGGTGGGATTCCTCTTGAAGTATACTGACAGAGCCTGCTTCTCTGGATCAGAAGGGCTGCACTTATTCCTGCATTCATTTCTTTATTCAACTTTTACTGAGTGCCTACCAGACTAGTGCTAGGAGATGTGTCTCTGGCTTCAAAGAGCTCCCAGTCTGGAGGAGGAGGAGGCTGATCAAGGTGTGGTAGACCTCACATGGTGTGAGAGCCCAGATGAGGCAAGATTAATTGGTTTTCTGGCCATTCTTCTGGCACAGCTTTCCAGGGCCCACCCCAAGGCTTTAGGAGGTAACAGATGTGAGGTCAAGTCATAGCTGGAAGCAGCAGGCTTGCTCCCCAAACTGCCAAGTCCTAGAGAGGCTTGTTAATCTCTGCCCCCACAGGGTGGCAGGAGGCTCCCCGGTGTCCCTCAGTTGTCTACTCGGTGATAATTGCTCTCCGTAATCTGTTTGCTCCCTCTCTTCCTCCTGCTGCTGTGTGCCTGTCCAACTTTGGGACTGATTGCTTCGCAGTCAGTTTCGCATTCCGCCCCTCCAGGGGGGATCCAGGTGGTTAGGGTTCTGTAGACTCGACCTTAGCACATGGGGGATACAGAGGGTGTTTGATTTTAGCTGGGTATGGGCTTTGTCCTCTCCCTTCCGCCTCACCTCCACACTGGGGTTTCATGCCAGAGCCACACCTTCGTTTCAGGAAACCTGGCTGTTAGATCCTGGCTCTGCCATTAAAGCCCTATCGCCTCAGTTTCCTCACCTAAAAAGGAGGGCTTTTCTAGAACAGTCGTTCTCCCAGTATGTTCCTTGCACCAACAGCATCAGCATCACTTGGGGGACTTGTTAGAAAGGCAGATTCTCGAGTCTCGCCCCAGATGGAGAATCAGGATCTCCATGGCGGGGGCCAGCAGCCGGGGTTTCTGCATAGCTTCTGGGTGGTTCTAATGCAGCTCAGGTTTTAAGACCCCTACTCTAGCACATCTCTGGGGCCCCCTTCCAGCTTCATTTCTGTGGCTGGTCTCACCACTTTCTAACTTGTGATAAGTTACCAGTGACTTGCAAAGATCCAGTAACCACATTCTGGAGCACTGCCAGTTATTTTGCCGGGATCATTAAATTCTCAAAATTGAAAAAAAAATCCAAAAACCCAACCCCAACAAAACCCACTACTTATGTCCTGATTTTTCCATAAAGGATTCAAGGTAGTTTACATCCCCATTAATTTCAATGGCTCTCTTCTCCCAGTCCCTTTCAGGAGGAGGCTGCAGAGGTATCTGTGCAATCCAGTGACCAATACAGGCGTCCATCCATAGCAGACACCACAGCCACCTGAGAACCGCTGCTGCCCAGCAGCATAAACACTCCTGCCCTTTCAGAGCCTCTGGGAAGAGTGGTGCCTCAGTGATTTTCAGAAAGCCTCTATCCCCAGAGAAGCAGAATGCCCTAACATCTCTCTCCTGCTGCTGGCATTTAGCCCATTGCTGAGTTAATTCAAGCAGTACTAATAACCAGTTTGACAGGAGAGGACCTCTTGCAGACCCCTAAATCCCCACTCGCTGGGGTGCTGATAACAGGATAAGAATCCTGCCTGGCCAGCTGCAGCCATTCAAAAACAGCACGTAAAAGGCCCGCCGCTGGCTGGATTCTGTGGAGATACCGAAAGAACCAGAACTTTTGTCCCTGTCCTTTGTGAACCCACATATGGGGAGGACAAGACAGCATCTTCAATGTTTAATAGAGTTACCCCCTCCACCTGTGTTCCCCGCCCCCCCACCAGGACTTCCCCTCTGCAAGCTCAGGCTCTCTCTCTCCACCTGTCTTGCCAGCATCACTTTCCTGGAGGTACTCAAACCCCAGCCCATCTGGCTCCACTGGGTCAGGCACAGCATCCCTTTTCCACGGGTTCTGTGAGGGCCCAGCCCCAGCTGAGACCTCTCCCAGCCTTTCTCCGGTCTCCAAGGAGCCTGCAAGAAATGCAGCCTGAGAAACAGCCTCCCTTCCCTTCCCCACCTCTCTGTTCTTCTTCCCCATATCCCACAACCCCCCCCATTTCTGGGCCCCACACAAGCTCCCCAAGGCCTGCTAGCTCACTGCCCTCCCAAACTCATGTTTTATGCAGGAACATCCCCCATTCTCATGGAAAATGCAGCAAAGTTTGGGAAAGAATTTCAAACCTCTTTTGAAGAGGGTGGAGCAAATGCAGGGTTATAGGGTTAACTTCAGCTGAGAGTTTTTCTTGGCTGAGTGGACACCCCCTTCGCAAGTGAGTGAGTGAGTGAGTGTGTGTGTGTGTGTGTGTGTGTGTGTTTTCCTTGTTTCCCTTCTACCCACCATTTGCATTGTAGGGAAGTAGGGGGAAGACCAACACACTTACACGCACACACACGACACACACTCACTTGCGAAGGGGGTGTCCACTAAGCCAAGAAAAAAGGAGTGTCTTATCTTGGATTTAAACATTCTTTGGAGGCACAGGGAAAAGAGTTCATTAATTTTTTCAAAAATTAGAAGGAAAATGAAAATTTGTGTACAACTTTGGTTTCAGTGATTTTTCACAAGATCTCACGTTTCTTTGTTTCAAAATGTCAAAAATGGTTGTATATAATTGATTTAATAAAAATGAAACTAGCTTGTTGGGTAGATCAAATTGTATGTTACAGTTTGTTCTGCTAATAATTCCAAGCTTCCCGTTATAAAAGCACCTGTCCTTTCAGAAGTCTCACATCCACTCTCTTCTGACAGTTTTTAATAAGTAGGCAAAGCCTTGAACAGAAGAATCCATCTACAACACACTTAGAGTAAGACAAAGGACAGTATTATGTTTTCTGGACTTGGTGTTGGCAAGAAACAGAAAAGCACTTATTTTCAAAAAAAGGAATTGTGAAAAGAAGGGTCAGGGAAACCTGTAAATCTCATTGAACACAATTTACTCCATAGATTTTTATCTAATCAGCGTCATTCTTTGAGCCACCACCTTGAGTCCCTTTTGATTCTTCTAACACTTCATTTTTATTGTCTTCCCAGAGTCCTGAAAACTGAAGATTTGCCTAAATTGGGACAAGCTTCTCTCTCTTTTCACATGTTAATTTATTTCTTGATTTGCACCATGTTTTTCCAAATATGGCTCCATTTCTTTTCACACGCAGTAGAAGACGGAAGGGGCAGACTGGGACCATAGGATGGCGTAGCCACCCTGTTGAGGGATGAAATTTGCTTGAGAGACCCCCTTTCTCCAGGCCCACCCCTCCTCCCACAAGATTCCAGCTATCTGCAGCATTGAGTAGCTGGGCGTTGGGGTTTGAGAGCTTTTGGCAGGTGGATCTATCACATGCGGTGGCCATTCCCCTGTTACTCTTCACAGATCTGCCTTCAAATCCTAGATCCAGTTCTTTCACAGAAGCTGGAGTTCCTGAGGACAACAGTTTTCTCATTTTTCTTTTCTTTCTTCCTCTTTTTTTTTTTTTTTTAAGAGACACTCTGTCACCCAGGCTGGAGTGCAGTGGTGCAATCATAGATCACCGCAGTCTCCAACTCCTGAGCTCAAGGGACCTTCCTGTTTCAGCTAGGACATACTTGAGACTACAGGCAACTGCCACCCGCCAGGCCAATTTCTTTTAAAAAAAATTTGTAGAGACAGGGTCTTGCTATATTGCCCAGGCTGGTCTTGAACTCCTGGCTGGAAGCAATCCTCCTGCCTTGGCCTCCCAAAGTGCTGAGATGACAGGTGTAAGCCACTGTGCCTGGCCATTTTTCATTACAGTAATCCATTTGACTTCCTCTCTACTTATAAGTGTAAATGTGCTTGGATTCCCAGGAACAGCTGATTTTTCTGTAGGTCATTTAGAAAGGAATGTCAAACAACTTGCATCATTATATGCAGACTAAAAGATTGATGTAGCTTTTTTAACTTAAAATCTTACGGTGTAATTTTTAGAAATGGTTGGGGAACATAAAAATACTCTATCCTAGACCCTTTATTCATTCTAAAAAGTTTTAGGATCCATAAATGTATTTGAAATCGTATATTTCAAAGAAGTCTTTGGGACAAGAGGGGGAAATTATTTTTTCCCGTATGTGATTTTTCTGGGCCTTTGTATTTTCAGTTGTGTCCCTGGGGAATTGCCTGTGTCAGACAAATTTAGAATAAAATCTAATTTCCTCTTTCCTTCTCTGAAGGTTTTTTAATTACTTTTCTTAAAGTAGGACTTTTTTAAATTTAAATTTTACTTCAGATTCAGGAAATACGTGTGCATGCTTGTTACATGGGTATATTGCGTACTGGTGGGGATTGGGCTTCTAGCGCACCCATTACCCAAATAGCAAACAGTGTAGCAAATGGGTAACCTCTGTCATTATTCTTTTTTTTTTTTTGAGATACAGTCTCAAAAAAAACGATCTCGGCTCACTATAACCTCTGCCTTCCAAGTTCAAGCGATTATCCTGCTTCAGCCTCCCGAATAGTGAGTAGCTGGGACTACAGGCACTTGCCACCACGCCTGGTTAATTTTTGTATTTTTAGTAGAGACGGGTTTCACCATGTTGGCTGGGATGGTCTCGATCTCCTGACCTCATGATCTGCCCGCCTCAGCCTCCCAAAGTGCTGGGATTACAGGTGTGAGCCACAGCACCTGGCCTGCCATTATTCTTAATGAAAACTATTTGTGATGTGCCCAGGATTCTGCCGTGGGTTGTTTTTTTTGGTTTTTTGGTTTTTTTTTTTTTTTTGGAGCAGAGGAGCCCCAGAGGGAGAGAGAGCAAAGAGACAAAGCCATGGACCCAAACAGAAGGCCACAGACAGACATGAAGAGGCAGGGACATATTGGCAGCCCCCGACTGGCAGGCGACTGCAAAGGAGGAATTTAGTGGCAAACCCAAGTGCTCTCCTTCTGAGTCCACCCCTGCTGGCCAGAATGGGAGTAGCAGGGTCAGTGGAAGGACCTTCAAATACTTTGCCAGGCTTCTTCATTAACTGTGGAATTAGGGAGGTGAGGCAGACAGACCTGAGGGGAGGGTTCATGCTGCACCTTCAGACCCCACCTGCACCTGCAGCTTCAAGTCCCTGAGGGATGGCCCTGTGTGAATGAGCCTACAGGGCCACCTGGGGGAGGCAGTGAAGGACAAGAGAAGGAGGAAGGTTTTGAACTGGGCAAGCCCTCCAAAGTAGAACGCTGTAGGAAGGAAAAGGCAGACTTTACCAGCCTTGCTAGCTGTTTATTTCTTTACTCCTCTGCACATAGGACCAATGATGAAGCTGATGATGAATTTCCTACCTAGAGCCAAACTTTTGGAATGACCTGCCCTTGCTTCTCTCTCCTTCCTCCTCTTTCCCTACCCCCTACCCTGTCCCTTGCCACTCCCCTTCCCTCTGCCTCCACAGCAGGGGTAAGATAATCATCACACTAACATTTATTGGGCAGTTACTGGGTGCCAGGCTCGGGTGAACTGGCCCTGGCCAACTAGGCCCTGCCTGACTCTTACGTTCTATTTGGTAAACATCAGTAGCCTCTAATCTTTAGCGCTAGGTGAGGGCTGTAGGCCTCCTCCTCACCTCACTCCTGGGTTACCATGTAAGTCAATCTCAAGCCAAATTCTGTCTCTCTAAAATATTTATTAGCAAACCAGCACAAAACAGTCACACAACCTGTTTGGAAGCTGAAGGAAGTCCTGGTTCTCTGATTTTTCAAGTGCTTCAGCAGTACCTGGCCAGAAAGCTTCCCTCGAGACAAGTGTCACAAGATTTGGCCAACTACCTGGTGCAGGGGTTCTGAGCCTTGGAGGAGACGCTAAAGAAGTGGGGGCTGTTCACCCTAAAGGAGAGCTCTGTAGGGGAGGCTGAATGAAGATGCAACTGACTGATTAAACACTCTGATGATTTTGGCTGGGTACGGTGGCTCACACCTATAATCCCAACACTTTGGGAGGCCAAGGCAGTCGGATCACCTGAGGCTGGGAGTGTGAGACCAGCCTGACCAACATGGAGAAACCCCGTCTCTACTAAAAAAACAAAAACAAAAATTAGCTGGGCGTGATGGCGCATGACTATAATCCCAGCTACTAGGGAGGCTGAGGCAGGAGAATTGCTTGAACCCGGGAGGCGGAGGTTGTGGTGAGCCAAGATCACGCCATTGCACTCCAGCCTGGGCAACGAGAGCAAAACTCCAGCTCAAACAAAACAAAACAAAACAAACTACTCTGATTATTTTTTTATTTTAATTTTTAAACTTTGAGATGCTATAAAACAAATATAGAAAACCACACAAAGTAGATGTTTTAGTAATGGGCTATTATATAAAGTTAAGCTCTTTACACCATCACCCAAGTCAAGAAATAGGACACTGGCAGCCATTCTAGAAGCTTCTCTGTGCTCCTCCAAAATTAGCTTGGCTTTCTTGTGTGTCTTTATAGGTTCCCCCCCCCCCCGCCAGATGATTTATTGTGCACAAGGTGAGGCTCCAGGTTCCTGAGCTCAGAACAACCCATAATGCATTGAACCTGCAGGAGAAAAACTTTGTTAGACTGTAAAAAGAATATTCAGGATTTTAGAATAATAGAAATCAGTGACATGAGGACAGAGAAAAAAATGAAACAAAACCAAAAAAAAAACATGTCCTTGAGATGACTTAGATGTACTTCTGGTTGGAGGCAGGGAAATAAAGGAGCCTTAAAGATCACCCCAATACCTGGAGCTGCCCCTCAAAATTAGACTGGCCACATGTCCTTGCCTCTTCTGACCAGCAGGAGGTTGAGGACTGCTGTGGCTAGGGTCGGGAGAATGGGACACTAGTGATCATCTCATCCCACAGCCACCCTGCCTGGCCAGCCGAGGTCTGCCTGGTGTCTATAACCCCTCCTTCTGTGACCAGAGGCACACTCTTCCTCCCGAAGTCTTAATCCTGCCTCAGACTGTCAGAGAGAGTGACTCTGGAGAGAGAGAATGACCAGCTGGTGGACAGGCCTGGGATCTGAGCCTACCCCATTCCCGGGTGACCAGGGCAGCCGAACAAATACACTCTGGCCCTGGGCCCGAGGGGACATCAGGCAAGGTGCCTGGAGGAAATGGGGCAGTAGAATAAGAGGAGAGTGAATGGTCTCCCTGCTTTTCTCCATTCAGTGTGTGGTTTCCATGGGACTCTAAGTGTGTTTACAGGCAGCAGACCTGGGGGGGGTGGGGGTAGTACATGGAGGGATCTGGGCTGAGCGGCTGTAGGGACTAGAAAGGGAAGACCAGGGGTTGGAGTGGGAACAGGAGGAGGGCTGGGGCACTTGAAAAAACCAAATAAAAAGTTGGCTGTTGAATGCTTTTTGCCAACCATAGTCAATTCTTAATTATCCCTATAATGGGCGGGAGCAGTGACAGGAATCATGCAAAGTAGCAAACAATCCCAAACCATTTAAGCTACATGATTTTTTAAAAAGAGAGAGAAGATTTCCCTTCCTAATGATGTCTGGCTCAGGCTGATGTTAAATGAGGGAAGTATTAACAGTGAGCTCCCCAGGGATCGAGGCTAGAGCCAGTCTTATTTAATGTGTTTATGAATTATTTAGCATTCACATTTCCTGATTTTGTGAACCAGTGCTGGGAGGGGGCCATCAGTCCTCCTAGGAGCCAGAGAAACCCTCTTCCAGGGACTATGCCCTCACTGGAGGAAATCCTCCAAGTGGGAAATGAAGACGGGTTTGGAGGTGTCAGGCTAACCAGCTGCTGCTCATGGGAAGCACAGGAAGTCAAGGAGACACGACCCTCCACCCTTGTCCAGCCTGTGGCTAAAGGAGTATGGGTCTCTGCTCTAAAGCACTGCCTGACTCCCAACCTCTCTCTCAATTAAGTGCAGCCAAAGCCCTCCACTGTACGGTCCCAGCCTCTACTCCTGTCACTTGCAGCCATGCCCTGACTTGAGGTGCAGAGCCGGCAGGGGCTGATGACCTGCCATGGTCACGTGGCCAAATGCAAAGCACTTGGAATTATACCCAGACTCCGACTCAGAGACATCCATGTGTGTCACACCAGATCCTGGATGCCTCCCAAACCCCACATCACCTGTTTCTAGAATGTGACCCCCTGCTGCTTCTATCTACTGTCAGAATTCTGTCTATCTCAAGTGCCACCTCCTCTGAGAAGCTGAGAAGCCTTCCCTGCTCCAAAAGTGTTCTCCCTCTTGCTCAAAAAACAGTGCCTGTGTGCCTCTCTCACGGCTTGGCTCAAGCTCTGCCTGTGTGACAGCCTCAGTGTTCTTGTCTCATCTGCCCCCAGCATGCTGCTTTGTCCTTGGCGTGCTGTTCAGGAGTTTGTTGAGAAGACAATGGGCACCTCCATGAGAAAGACAGTAGTAAGTGAGTGTAGGAGTTGGATCTGACTGTCATAGGCCAGGCATGCTCTCAGAGATGTGGTGACCTTATTTCCCAATGGGGCCCTACCTGTTGGTCTTCCCAGGAAGCAGTCAAATGCAGCCTGGCCAGCACATGAGCCAAGGCTGGGTCATGTCTTTCCCTTGTGGAACATGAGCAGCCCCAGGGGCGGAAGGCCTCCCAAAGCGGGGTGCCCAGTCCCCTGCCTCAGCATCACCTGTTGTACTGTGCTCAACACAAGTCTCCGAGGGGCCTAGGACCCACACTGTGACCAGCTCTTCCGGTGTCTCTTATGTTATGCACAGGGTGGTCTGAGAACTGCTCCTAAAGGGAGGGAGGGCAGGCCCCTGGGATTCATGGAAGGGGGTGCATAGCGCATGCGCATTTACACGTGCCCGCCCACAAGAGCCAAGTGTGTGCTCATGCCCACAGCTATGGGGGCCACTCCAGTTCTTTGCTGTCTCCCCAAAGTGCTACCTGGTGACGTGCTTTAAAAAATAACTTAAAAAAAAGGGTACCAACGGAAAAAAAAAAAAAAAATAGGATATATTCTACAACATAGATAAATCCTGAAGACATTATGCTAAGTGAAATAAGCCAGACAAAAAAGGGCAAATACTGTAAGATTCCACTTATATGAAGAATCTACAATAGTCAAATTCAGAAACATATAGTAGAAAGGTGGTTCTCAGGAGTGGACGGGGAGCGGGGATTGGGGAGTTCTTGTTTAATGGGTACAAAGTTTCAGCTGGGAAAAATGAGTAGGTGCTAGAGATGAATGGTGGCAATAGTACACAGCCGTGTGAATGCACTTAATGTCCCTGAACTGGACACTGAAAGATTGTTAAAATGGTAAATCTTGTGTTATGCATACTTCACTATGATAAAAAATAATAATAATTTGGGCCATTGTCCAAATGGAAGAGCGTCCAGGAAGCACATGGCTGGCCAGAAGGATTGGCTTTGGTCCTGGTCCAGGGGAAGGTGACCACCAGTCACCACTGCCCACCCCAGCATCCCTGAAACAGGGGAGTGCTTCCTTGGTCCTTCAGATCCACAGCGGAATCCGTCATCCTGGGACTGGGATGGGGTTTTGTGTCATGAGTCAGAGATTGGCTTAAGAATGAAACAGAAGAGAAATGATATTTTTTGGGTGGGGGATGTCAGTAGCAGAGTCCAGTACAAAATGTGGGTAACATCAGCAGCTTCCAAGTGTTGAACTGTCAGGCGAGCTATTGCGTATGGACCAAAAAGGGTAGCATCACTTTACCCTGGATCTGCAAGGCCACACATTTAGGGGAAAATAAAGTCATATCCACCAATGGGGAGTCGCCAGTGCACTGACATAACCCTGTAAATCTAAGGAGCTGTTAGAAATGTTCCCTTAAAGGCTTTGAGCCCAGAAAGCTGGGGTTTTTTGGTTTGAGCTGGGGTTTTTTTGGTTTGGCCAAAAAAAAAAACCCGAGCCAGATAGCCAGGCATTATTGCGAGGGTGCTTCAGGAAAACCAGATGTATGGCCTGTCGTTCCTTCTTTAAGGGATTGTCTTTCTGAAGTGAGATGAAAAATCTACCAGGATCACAGGAAGGAAAAAGTGAGGGGAGGGCATCCCAACTGTGAGTCTCCCTCTCTCTTAAGACTGCCATAGGGTGACATGTGGATTTCATCTCCAAGTCCCTGAAATCAGAACAAGAGAGATGGGGGAGCCCTTGAAGGCAGCCAAAAGAAACTGTAGCACAAATGAAAGTAAGTGCTATTTACACAGCAGGTAGTAAACTTATGCGGAACTGGGAACCCCAGAGGTGGCGCAGGCTAAATCCGGCAAGAGAGTTGGGGAGGATGTGGAAACGTTCATGGATGGCACGCTGCTTGGCCGGCTCTGCACTCCATGTCAGGCAGAAAAGCATTTTTCCTGAAGATACCCGGTGCTCTCAGTGTGCTCTCAGAGACAGAGAGGCTGTCTGCTGCTCCGATCCATCCTGAATGTTCTCCTTGGTGGGTCTTTCCACTGTCCACGTTCACCTTGTCTTGTCCTGAGAGCAATGGTGTCTCTGGTCATGCCCTCTAAGTTATAACCCTTCAGGCACCTGAGGACTTTGGTTCTTCCCCACCGCCTCCCATCCCATTTATCCCATTGTACTTCACCAGCCTGCAGAGCTCCAGTGCTTTGTCCCTTCTTTTCAAGGCATTTTTTGTGTCTTGCATCTCCCTCTCTGAACTGCCTTTCCAGCCACTGTGCGATGGCTCACAGGGCAGGCTGAAGATGGCCAAGCAGGACCTCGGCAGGAGGACGGGCATGAAGGGAGCCAGGTGTCGTGTGAGGTCACACAGAAGGGGTGGAACAGAGCAGCCCAGAGCTGCAGGAGGCGGTAACAGGTGTACATGGGGCCTGGAAGAGGGGGCAGCCACCAGGCTCCTCTCCTCTTGCTTTACTCTTTACCCAGTTGAGCTGAACGTGCATTTATTGAGCACCTACTTACTCCCCCATCAAGCAAGGCCCTGAGGATGAACGCCTCTTCTGACATAAAGCCAGCTGTCCATGCCTCTCCACCTCTGGAGGCTGCCCGGCGGAGGCTTCTGCCCCCAACCTTCTCTATCATGCTGAAATGTTTAGAACACTGGTCCTGGGAGACGGACCTAACCCATCGCTGAGCGTCTCTTTCTGCCCAGATACTGCCATTCTCTGGCAGTTACCTATTTAGCTGTAACGTTTTCAGGGACATAACTCTGACCCATGGTCTATGGGAGTCTATTTAAAAAAAGAAAAACACCCAGCTCTGTCATCATTATACAGCCCAGCGTTGATTTTCTTCCTTTCTGAAGTCTTTGGGATGCTATGCGGGTCCCTGCGGCCCTACGCCCCGCCTCCCCAGCCGGCCTGTGAACATTCAGCTGCTCGCTTCCCCAGCTGAGTGAGCGGTTCTTTTTAGGGGCAACCGACTGCACATAGATTCCTGAGCCATGATCTCATCGGCTCATGAGAGGCCGAGCACGTCCACCCCGCCAACTCGCACCGGACAGAGAAGGGCATTCTGGGGCCCAGGTGGGGCCAGGGCTGGTTCAAGGGCTTGCCCTTTGGGTTAGTGCCAGGGCTGGTGGAATTGCCCTCTGCCTGCAGCTCTGTCTCCTGTGTCTGTCTGCAAACTCAGCTGTGGGTCCCTGCCTGGGGGGCAGGACTGGCTGGCTGCTTCCCCATCTGCCATCACCCCGCGGGGGCCATTCACAGAGCCCCTAGGACACAGCCTTGCAGAGGTGGTCTTCCCTGGCTCAGATGCCTTCCTGTGCACACTCCTACCTCCAACATCCCTTTAGTCGGCAAATATTTATTGAGTGACAACTGCAGTGCTTCCCAAAGTGGGCCCATGGAGCCCTTGGATCACAGCCATCTGGGGTGATGGCTAAAATGCTGGCTCAGGCACTGTGCCAGACCTAGTGCATCAGAATCTCTGGGGTGGGGCCTGGGGACCTGCACTGTAATTGGTTCTCCCCCAGCGAGACTTTTGTGCTGTAATGTTTGAGGCTTGCTGACTATGGTGGTGAATTTTATATGTTAATTTGGCTGGTCAGACGTTATTCTGGATGTTTTTGTGAGGGTGTTTTTGGATGAGATTAACATTTAAATCCCAGGAGCATGAGAGCCTGGCTAGGCAGAGCTGTAGTCCCTGTTGCCAGCCCTGACTCTTCTCTGGGTAGAGGGTTCCGATCCTGCTTCTCTCCATAAGACAGAGCTGAGTTCTAGGAGTGCGAGACTTAGCAAGCAAAAATACAGGTTGTCCAATTGCATTTGAATTTTGGGTAAAGAATATTTCAGTATGAGTATGTCTCATGCAATATTTGGGGATGTACTTATACTAAAGAATTGTTTGTCATTTATTTGCAATTCAGTTATTATTCAGCAATCCTACAACAGCTCTGGACACCTTCCTCTCCAGCATGGAGTCAGGGATTGCTTTCTGTTCGTCATATGGCCCTTTACAAAGGGCTTTCTCAAATGTGATCTCACTCAGTCCTTCTCAGAGTAGGACAGGGAAGCATAGTAGGCACCCTCCTTCCCCTCCTCCGCGTTCTCCTCATTTCACAGCAGGAGCTGAGCCTAAGAGGCTGTCAGTTTCCCACCTGGGATCAGAGAGGGCCTGACTGCACAGTGTAACCACCAGGAGGGCTTCTTTTTTCTTTTCTGAGATAGAGTCTCGCTCTGTCGCCCAGGCTACAATACAGTGGCCCGATCTTGGCTCACTGCAACCTCTACCTCCCCGGTTCAAGTGATTCTTGTGCTTTAGCCTCCCGGGTAGCTGGGATTACAGGCTAATTTTTGTGTTTTTAGTACAGACTGGGTTTCACCATGTTGGCCAGGCTGGTCTGGAACTCCTGACCTCAAGTGATCCACTTGCCTCGGCCTCCCAAAGTGCTGGGATTACAGGCATGAACCACTGCGCCTGGCCCCAGAGGGCTTTTAAATGACTCAGATGTGTTTGTGTGATGTGTATGCTGTCTGCAACTTACTTTGAAATGCATCAAAAACTAAAATGGATGAATGCATGGGTAGATGTGTGATAAAGGAAATATAGCAGAATGTTAGTGATAGAATCTAGGTGGCAGGTATACAGGTGTTCACTGTGCAGTCTTTTAACTGCTTTGTATATTTGAAAATATTCATTAAACAATGTTTAGAGAAAAGAAAACATGGATGCACAGGCCCAATCCCAGATCAGTTAAATCAGAATCTCTGTAGGTGAGGCCCAACCAGCCGTATTTTTTTTCAAAGCTACCTAAGTGATCTGATCTAACTCATCACTTCTTGCTGTGTAGTAAGCACCGCCTGTAGGGTACAGGTACCTTACATCAGTGGCTCCCCAACTGGGTGTGCAATAGCGGCTGGAGGGCTGGCTAAACACAGATGACTAGGCCCTGTCCCCAGACTTTCTGATCCAGTAGGTCTGGGGCGAGGCCTGAGAATCTGCATTTTAAACAAGTTCCCAAGAGGTGTAGATGCTGCTGGTCTTAGGAGCACACTTTGAGAAGCACTTCCTACGTAGGCACAGCCCAGTACAGGGTGGGGAAACGATGAGAGTATATAAACCACATGCCGCATCTGTCAGCAGAGGAAGCTGTTTGGCTGCGTGAGGGTCAGAAGGGGCTTCACAGATGAGCTGGCATTTGTCTGAGCCTTGGTGGCTGAGGAGGTTTTCGTTGGAGGAGAGGGCATTCTACAGGGATGGGTGAGCAGAAGCGAAGGGATTGAGGTGGGCAAGTGCATGGCGTGAAGAATTTCTAGATTTGGGATATGATGAGGAGGTTGGTTGGAGGGGGAATGGCCGGAGAGGAGGCAGGAGAGGGAGTTTGAGGCAGATGGAAAGGCCTTGCTATGCAAGGGTTTGGATTTGATTGTGTAGGCAGTAGGGAGCTGGTGGGGGTTTTAAGCAGCAGAATAATGTGACCAAATCATTGCTGTAGACTGTTCTGGCAGCTCTGTGTAGGACGGATTGGAGAGGAGAGATGAAAGATAGGAAGCGTACTTAGGAGGCTATTGTGAGCGTCTGGAGAGAGAGATGGAAGGTCCGCATAATCACAACACTAATAATGATGATAAAATAATGGCTGACATTTATGGAGTGTTTTCTAGGTGCCAGACAGTGCTATGTGCTTCCACAAACATTATCTTTCAATCTTCACAATTGCCCTGTGTGGTTTTACAGTTGAAGGAACTGACTCACAGAGGCTAAAGGAGCCTGGGCTGGAATTTGAACCCAGGGCTGCAAGTTTTGTGGCATGAGTGCTTAGTGTCGATCCAGGCTGTGCCAAGGCAAGGGGGGTGGTGGGGGAGGAGAAGCAGGAGGACAGGTCTCTGCCTTGGTCTCCGCCTCTCAGGCAGACATCCACGTTCCCTGGTTCAGGGTCTCATCGTCCTCCCTTCCCCTGCCAAGGCTGAGGCCTGGAGAGGCACAGCTGGGCAGGGGAGCATCCATCACACTCCCTCCCCGCCAGCTAGCAGCAGCAGCAGCAGCAGCTCTCCTGGCAGGCAGGGGCTCAGCTGTGCCCCAGGGCCCGTCCTCCATCTCTCCTTGTCTGATGCTCCCCCACATCTGCCTGCACACCACACTTGTGGGCACTTGACTAAAGCTTCTGGGAGGAAAATGACATGGCTTCCCACTCCCTTCCATATCTCTGCTGTCCTTGTGGACCTGAGCGGAGGACACTTCCAGGCTCCCCTCCCCAGAATTCTTGCATTTCAGATGCTCCTCCAACAGGCCTCTACGAAGATGACTCTATTCCAGTTCCATTGTGGAAAAGGAGAGCTGGGGGTGGGGGCCGGGCCTGTAGGGTGAGTCATAGATAAAGTCCTGCAAATAGTAAGCCTGTTAGCTGTTATTCTTATTATAACTGAGCTCCATGAATATGGAGCTTAATGGGCTTTGGCACCAGTGGCCAGGTTTAAAGAGAGACATTCATTAAGCACTGGAAGGGTTTTGTCAGCTCTTGACCATCTTTCTGTCTCCAAGAAGGGCTTTTTTTATACCAGATCAGAAAGAGTTCACTATACTTCTCTTAAAGATCCCCTTTCTCTTCCCCACCCTCTGGCCCAGGGCTGGAACTCTCTGTTCTGCCCACAACCAAGCTCCATGACCTGCTCACCTCCTAGACACCATCCACCTGAGAGGTCCTCAGGCATGTATTCCTGCCTCACCCTTCCCAACCCATACACCCAATCCCAGAAGGACCAGTCACCTGCTTTGTAGGTGCCCAGGCCTGGAGTAGCAGTGAAGCTGCATCATTGCACCTGCGAAGAAGCTTTGAAGGAATGATCTGGATCTCAGGCAGGTGCACAGGCGAATGTGCACCCATGTACACATTCCTATGTCTGGGGCAGTGGTGGTGGTGGAGTCCCAGGCCTGGCCTTCACTCAGACCTGTCTTTCACCTGTGTGTGTGCAGGAGTGAGGGGGCTCACCCGGCAATGGGTGTGGGGCTGGGAGCAGTTCCCAGAAAGGCTTCTGACTGGGGCTGGCCGGTGGGTTTGTACAGGTCCCTGTTCTTTCTCCCAGCTTCCCCTCTACATCAGCCAACCACCCGCAGCCTTCTCCACAACCCCCCCTCCCTCCTGCAAGCGTGTGTCACATGGCAGGAGCAGATGGGAGGTGGTGTGCCTGGGCTCTCTCTCCCCCTCAGCCAGCCATTTGCTCTCCAGATGGATCTGGGCACTGACAGGGTGTACATTCGGGAACCGGCAGCCTGCTCCTGGCCGTCCCGAGGCTGTGCCCTGATGAGCTGGAAGACAATTATGTTCTAGAAGTTCAGGAATCTGAGCTGGCAGGACCCAGAGTACCAGGAGTTGAGCCTGGGGGAAGAAGATTCACAGCCCTCCAGGAGGAAATCCTGAAGGGGTTTAGGAATTTCTCCCTACCTTCTCCTCCCCTCTCCATCTGCCCTGACTCCCATACCTCTGCACCTCTGTCCCTGGCTCCACACTGCCTGCCCTCCCTGGGAATCTACGACCCACCAAGGTTGCAGCATCATGCAACTCCAACACAGATCCCAGACACTTTCCCTTCACTGTTTCATTTATTGCACAAACACCATCGTAACTGCAATAACATAAACCAAAAGGAACAAAACTTTCCATTTCACAACCTTCATAGATGAACTGGCCTTACTTTTCTTTATTCCCTTCTAGTCCCTGTAGATGTTACATCCCTCCTCATTGATTTTTTTTCCTCTCTAAAAGAAGAAAGGAAGCAGACTGCAGCACCCTCCAGGGCCTGCCAGGCTCGGCCCCACTCATCTTGGGTGGGGGTTTGGGGTTCTGCTTTTTGACTGGTCACATGGCAGAAGCTGAGTTGGACTAGCTTGTGTCCTCTGGGTTAGCAGCTCACTGGCTGGCTCCCCTCAGGGCACTAGGGGCCCAAGGCCACTTGGCACCTAGACTAGGAAGCTAGGGGTATAAAGGGAGAGAAGGACATAAATGTAGCCTAAACACAGGCTGGAGTCCGGGCCTCGGACTGGGATGAGCGTCCATTTCTCTTTCCTGCCCTAGTCTCAATACTGCTCACTCCCCAAAGAGTATTATGAGTGATCTTTTTCTGGAGACCATAGGATCCAATTATGTTTACCTCTTAGATTTCCAAAACAAGGCATATAGACTCTGAATGACCTGTCATTAATCCGTAGGGGCTCTCCCACAGTTTCCAGGCTCCAAGCTCCCAGTGGCTTGGGGCCTTATCCAGCGTGAGCCATCGTGGCTTGACTTGGGGAGTAAGGGTGTTTCTGGGAGCCTGGAGAGGCTGCGGGGTGAGAAGGCAGACCTGGGCTAACTTCCCACTGTGAGCATTTGGATCTATAGCTGCCCTCAGGGCCTCTGACTTCTCATTGGTTAAATGGGAGCCATGGCAAGCTGTCTGCAGCCTTCACAGGGAATCTGATGGCATCGTGGTTGTGAAGAACTGCAAGGACCCACCCATGTGAAGGGGATTTGCATGATTCTTGACACTACCTTTCTGCTGGTCACCTATGCTACACCCAGCCCAGTATCCCAGCGGCTTTTACTGACTCAGATGGAGGGTCTCTGTCCCCCGTGCTGGCCCAGTTGCATCTGTGGGATCATGTGCAGCCAGTAGTTAAAGAGCTGAATAAAATCAAACCACAGCACAGATAATGCAAAACAGGATGAGATCCAAGAACAATTTTTATTTTGAATTTTATTTGACTCAAATTTTGAGGGTGACTGATCCAGGCTGAGCTTTGCACACACATAACTGGGTGAGGGGAGAGATCTGGAGTTTGCCAGATGCCAGGGAAAAGGGCTGGCATGTTTTATACTTGGGCAGCAGAACCATTTGTGTTACCATGTGGCTTGGAGTTGCACTGATTTGCAACTCCAAATTGACTTTTATCGTAAGTCACTGCACACTCTCCACAACTTTAGTGCCTGACTCCAAAATGTCTGCTTCTGCTGCTTTCCTGGAAAGGCAGGGGAGACTAGTGTTAGAGAGAGATTTCACCAACTGCCAGCCTATTCCTTGTCACCACAGACAGTGGAGTAAGAGGGTTTAAGTTGCAGCAAGAGGAAAGCAAGTTAGACAGTGGCAGAACTTCCTACCTGGAGCAGTGAGGGACTCTTCTCAAAACTCTGCACGCTGGAGAAGTGGCCCAGCCACGGTGGATCTATCAGCAGATCCATGCGGACAACAAGCGTTTGTCTAGTGCTTGTTCCGCTCTCAGTGCACAAGTATGTTACCTTCACAAGTCTGTGAAGAAGTTGTTATTATTGCTATTGTTGTTGCTATCATTATTTTCTGTCTTTTAAAGAGAAGGGAGGCAGCAGGGCCCAAGGACGAAGCACACGGTGCCTGCTGCTCCCACTGGGATCGTGTCTGTTGACAAGTTCAGGAATGGCTGACATCAGGGCTTGCATCAGGGCTTCCCACTCCAAGTCTGTACTCTTCTCACTGTGCCCCACCTGCCTTCTGGAAAGCCCTGGGGAAGGCTTCTCGGGCAGAGGCCCTCCAGCACCCACACAGCAATAAGTGTATGAACACCTTCCCCAATGGGCATTCGGGAGGAGAGACTCACTTTCATTCATTCGACAGACACAGAGGCTGGGGACCAAGAGATGAATAAGACCTTACTCTTGCTAGCTCTTGGCAGACCTGTTAATATCTTTGCTTCATGGCTCATGATGGATTGGAAAACATTTCTGATCAATTACCTGGAGCAGAATTATCACCTGCCACATCTCCCTTCTCAAGGCTGGCTGCTTTATGAGCGTCTACACTTTCAACCCTGAGTGGGCACGTTATCCATAGCCCCTTTGGCTAAGAGCAAAGATTCCTTGCCCTTTGTTCCACCATTCAGTCATTCTCTCATTCAACAAATAATTCAGTGTCTCTTATGTGACGGGTGCTGGGTTAGCAGCTAGGGATATAGCGCTGAGCAAAACAGACATGGTTCCTGCCATGAGTTTGCAGACATTACCCAGGTAATTCTCCCATCCTGCTCTGATGTATTCCCAAGAACTAAGGTGGTTTGTTCAGGAGTGCCTTCCTCAGGCATGGCACTTCCAGGGCACCATGCTGTCCCAGGCTAGCCCTCCTGTCTCCTGGGAATTACAGGCCACTGGGTAGTGCTCAAGGACCAGGTCTTTGTTGATCATTCCCTTTGGAAGGAGGCAAAGGACTCTCCCCCTCTCCCAGCCTTCTGGCTCTTGATCCAGCCCTTCCTGTGAGTTGCCCCTGATGGACAAACTCAGAAGGGCCCCAGGGGGAGGCTATTCTGCTGAACCCCCAGAAAAAGTGTATATTTTGCAAAGGGTGCACCCACTGCAAGTGTTCTTGGATCACACCCTGTTTTGCATTATCCGTGCTATGGTTGGTTTGACTTCATTCAGCTCTTTAACCACTGGCTCCAGATGATCCCACAGATGCAACTGGGCCAGCACTGGGGGGGGGGAGACCCCCGTCTGAGTAGGTAAAAGCCGTGGGGGATGCTGGGCTAGGTGTAGCTCCCAGTGGCTCGGGGCTTTATCCAGTGTGAGCCATCATGGCTTGACTTGGGGAATTAGGGTGTTTCTGGGAGCCTGGAGAGCTCTTGTTTCTCTGTGGAGTGTGATGGTTTGGGAAAAGCATGGACACTGGAGTTTGGCTAATGTAGATTTCGGTCCAGAATTGTCCTTCCTAGCTGTGCGGTCTTGGGCAAGTCATGAACATCTCTGGGCCTTAAATCCTCAGCAGTAAAGTAGGGGCAATAGTACTTACCTTGCAGGAAGGCTGTGATGGTTAAATGAGATGTTCGTGAAAGCTTCTGATGCATATTTGCCATTTAATGCATGTGTCCCAGCCTTTCTTCTGACTTTTAACTTCTCAAGGATACAACTACCTCCTGAGTGGACACTTACCAAGAAAAGCCTTGCAAATATTAAAAGGTAAGGCAGTGGTAAGCGCTCCTATTCTATAGCTGCTGGGCTATAGCAGTGGTTCCTAAAGTGTGGTCTGTAGATCATAAGCATCACCTGGGAACTTGCTACAAATGCAAAATCTTGGGCTCCACCCTAGATTGACTGAATGAGAAACTCCGGGGAAGGGGCCCAGCAATCGGTTGCAACAAGCCCTCCAGGCAATTCTGATGCACATTAGTGTGAGAACCACAAGCCTGGAGACTGCAAACCAGTTGTCAGCGGGCCAATTCTTTCACAGATGTGTTTTGTTTGGCCCCTGTCATCAGCTGGAGCTGAGAAGCAGCTGCCCCTGAGGAGTGATGGTGCCCTCCTGAAGGGGTTCACAGTCCTCACTCTGCCACTTCTTTTTGTGTGACTCCAGCTGGCCTCACTTGGCTGCCTCCCTGCTGTGGGCAGCCGTGTTTGCAGCCTGGGCTCTAGGTCAGGGGCAAGTGTGGTTTCTGAGCCCTAGAGAAGGAGCAGTTCTGCTTCAGCTGGTCCTGAATGTCAGCCGAGACACAGAGCCACCCAGCTCTGCAGGAAATAGGAACAGGGTGGACAGCTTTCTAGTTCCTGAAACCAGGAGCCAGGTCCTGCTGGTTGAGCTTCAGTATTTGGTTTGAAGTGTTGTGAATTCCCAGCACATAACACACACCCACATTCAACTGTAAGTCCAAAAATACCTTCCACAGCCAAATAGAGACGATTCTTACATTCCGCACTACCTCAGATTATCTGCCTCACCGCTCTCTGCCACCCCCGCCATTGGCACAAACTAATGAGCAGTGACTTTTCCTGCGACAGCGAACTTGGGAAAGCAGAAGGGGCCAGTGACTCCAGCTCCTGAAGTAGTGAGCGGGACACAGAAATATCAATGCAGGTGGGGTGCCAGGAAGGCTGGGGGCACCCAGGGACTGTGATGTCCATGAGGTGGAGCAGAATGGGAGTGGAGCTGGGAGCTCTCATTGGAGAAACTGGAATAGAGAATTATGATCACAGGCCCTGTCAGCAGCAGGCATCCTGACCAGGAGAGAGAAAAGAAATGCATCCGGAACCCAGCATGGGATAGGACACAGAGAGGGAGCTCTGGACAGTGGGAGAGGAACTGGGCTGGATTCAGCTTTGGATACAGGGAATCAGCAGGAGACTTGGGCGGTGTCAATCCTCTGTACCCCCACAGCCAGGTGAGAGCACCAAGCCCCTTCACCTTCCTTCCTGGGGGAATCCGTCCCCAAAGCAGCCTGGAAGGAGGCGGGAAGCAGGCTAAGAGCACGAGCTTTGGCGTCAAAGAGATCTGAGGGGCAGATTTGGCCCTGCCACCTCTGGTGTGACCTTGGGCAAGCCCCCTAACCTCTCTGAGCCTCAGTTTCCTCATCTAAGAAAAGGCAGTAAAGCTCATTTTATAGCCATATGGTGAGGATAAAATGAGATCACATTTGAAAAACAATTAGCACACTGTCTGTCATGGAAGAAAGAACATGAGAAAGCTTAGATATAATTAAAATTATTCGAGCACAGAACCTGTGTATTTTCACCAGAAGTCCTGGTATCTGGGATTTGACAAGTTGGGGGATCATCAGTGAGAAAAATGGAGTCAGATGTAAGTATTGATAAGTGAACAGAAGATGATAGAATGCTCAAAGAGGGGGTTCCCCAAAGAGAGAGAAAATGACTTGCCCCGAGACTTATGGCCCATAGCCTTTATTAGGACCCTTGATGAATGTTGGCTCATGTAGCAGAAAAGATATAAGAATGTCCTGACAGTGATGGGTACCAGACACAGCTGAGGTCACCAAGAGATGTGGCTAGAGTAAAGCTACCCTGGACTGAAGGAGGAACTGTTTTGCCTGGAGCCTGGAGGATGGACAGGCTGACCTCAGATGCCCACACAGACATTATTAACCATAGGAAGATCCAAACTGACCTGATTTCCACTGCCCTTTCATTTCTACTGGAAAGAAATTTATTTCCAGCAGTTAGGGCGGGTGTTGGAATAGGGTACATGATAGTGCAAACAGCTGCTCCTCCCCCATCCAATCTAAGGGGCACAGCACCTGGTGACTGGACCCCCATCCTGCCTTACTACTAGGTTCGCCCCAAGGCCACTAGCCCTCTCTGACTCAGGTTCGTTGGCTCTAGGGAGGCAAACCCTGAAGAGCGAGCCTGGGATCGGGAATTCGCATCCATGCATTTCTGTCTCTGTTCACCTGGGTAAATCATTCAGAGGAGAATAAAGCAGACCATAATTATCGCAATTATAACGAGAGGGGGACAGGCATAGATGCAGAAGTATAATCCAAATTGAACTGTGAAGAGCAGCGACATCACCTCCCAAGGCCCTTTTTACACTAATACTTTGTGAGTCTCTGAGCCTAAACCTTCCTGGGGGCCCAATTCTGATAACGTAGTGACATGAAGACCAATTGATTTTTGGATTTACAGTTTTCTGGGAAAGTGTTGCTGGGCCTTGGAGAGGATCTGCACATTTTCTGGAGAGAAGCAGGTAGCTGGGGAGGTCAGGCGAGCATGGAGGATGCAGGAACAAATGCTAGCTCTGGTCAAGGCCGAAGCCCTTGTGGGGGCTGAGTGCTGGGCCCGGTGTGTGGTCGCTCATGCACAGAGTAAGAGGGCAGAGCCCTGGACCAAAAGAGAAGTGTGCAGAGCTTGGTCCTGACACCAGCCTACTTCTTCCCCTACCTCCTTCTCAGTCCTCTGGGAAGGCAGAAAAGGCCTAAGGGTCCATCTCAGGCCAGGTTCCCTGGAAGAAGCAAAGCCTGAGCAGAGATTCTTGAGCAAGTGACTGACCAGGGAGTGCCCTCCTGAAGAACCAGGGTAGAGCAGAGGAAGAGGCCAAGGCTACCCAATCCTACGATCCCACAAGGAGCCCTGGCCCATGAATGGCACCCACATAATCTGCTGTACCTGGAGACATGTGGGCTGGGCTTCTATATTCCTCTGTCGGCTGGTGATTGCCCAAGGGCCTTGGAATGGGGGTGAGTGTAGTCTCCAGGAGTCTGCACTGGGTTAAGGGCAGCCCTCTGGAGAAGGTTGCAGGTGTGCACCATTAACAGCCAATTCTGGATGGGTGCACCCACCTACGAATGGGGCTCTGGGAGGGCACCAACAGCACCTGCTACTCCTTCTCTCCTAGGAAATGCCACATTAATTCAACTTGAGAAGATCCTTGTTTACTTCTGAAGATAGTTTAGAAGTCGTGTGGGAGTAGTTAGGAGGAAGAAATGTAAGGTCCTACACCACTCTAAAATCTACAAGATTATATTCAAAAGTAAACAATTGCTGGGATAATTCTTCTAAGACTCGTCATATTTAAAGCCTTATTATAATAAACATTCTTAAGGCTGGGTGCGGGGGCTCATGCCTGTAATCCCAGTACTTCGGGAGAACGCTGAAAGTACTCGGAGGCCAAGGCAGGCGACCTGAGGTCGGGAGTTCGAGACCAGCCTGACCAACATGGAGACACCGCTGTCTCTACTAAAAATAGAAAATTAGCCGGGCATGGTGGCAAATTCCTGTAATCTCAGCTTCTCAGGAGGCTGAGGTAGGAGAATCACTTGAACTCAGGAGGCAGAGGTTGTGGTGAGCTGAGATCGTGCCATTACACTCCAAAATCCAGCCTGGGCAACAAGAGCGAAACTCTATCTCAAATAATAATAATAAACATTCTTACAATGAACTTCCATGCTGAGTTGGTTCTCATGATGGCACTGGGAAATGGGTCTTATTATTATCACTCCTCTTACCCAAAACTGTTGCTCAGAGTGGTTATTTCACTTAGGGTGACCCAGCTAGTCAAAGTAGTCCATGTCTAATAGCACAATGTCAGGCAGTACTACAGTCTTCTGGGGACTATTCTTTTCAGGAGGGGGCTCTTCTTGAGCAACTCTTTAAGTCACAAACCTCTTTGCAGCCTCCAAAGCATCAACTTCAAATGAAAACTGTTATCAACCATCTTCAGTGTTCACGACACTGGTAGGTCCTGGAGCCTGAAGAAGGATGGTGGTGTCTGCCTCCCGGGGTTTGCAGTCAAACCAACAGCCATATCTGGTGCAAATGGGGAGGTTTGATTCAGTGCCAAATAAGAGGGCAGGTGGGCATCATAGGAAGTGGGGAGGAGGAGGGAACTTCTGAAGGGGAGAGGTGTTCCAGCATGGCCTTCTGAGAAGGGTCTGAAAATCAGAGAAATTCAAGCTAGCTGCTGGAGAGTCCCTTTCTTCCAGCTGGTTGTCACTGGGCCACCTGTGCCAAGAAGTGGCACATTCAGCCATTCATGTATTCACACAAACCCATGTCAGCTGAGCTCCCACTGTCTGGCCGGCTCTGAGAGGACTCCCTCAGAGCTCCCATCTCATGCAGCCATGGCCCGCTCTGCTGTCTGCTTTCCAGTTCCTAATCCCGGATCATGGGCCCTCCAGGCTGGGAAGCGCTCTGAGCAGTGTGTCCGCTCTGGACTTTACCCCACTCTAATTAAACAAGTGGTCCCTTATATCCCTGGAGAGAATTGGTTTTAGGGGAGGGAGTGTATCACTTAGGAATGCTTTTGGATGCATGTAACAGAAAACACCACCTACAATAACTTTAAACATAGGGATTTATTTAATCACTTAACAAGAGGGTTCGGAAGTGGCAGCAGCTGCTGGTCTTTGCTCACTGGTTCAGCAGCATCAAGGTATTCTGTTGCCCTTTTGGCTTGTCTCGTCTCTTATGGTTAAAACAGGGCTGCTGTAGCTCAAGACATCACATTCAAATGCAAGGGAGGAAGGTGGAGAAAGGAAAGGAGTTGGTGCCCACTGAGTCCATCTTTTATAAGGAAGACAAATGTTTTCCCAGAGTCTGTAGCAGGCTTCTGCTTATTTCTCTTTGGCCAGACCTAGGCACCCCTCACTTCAAGAGAGCCGGAAGAAGCAAGTGTCTCACCTGGGGCCGGGAAAATTGCCACTCCACAATGTGGGAGTTTCTTATCGAAGACAATGGGGGGATGAATATCAGGGAGGCAATCACAGCATTAGCCACAAAGAGTGCTGGGGACTTCCTTGTACAATCCTAGGCACTGAGCCTCTACCCCGAGCTCCTGCCCAGGAAACTTCTGGACAGTCCCTTCTGCTGAAATGTCAAGTTGCTTCTTCCTAGCCTGTCCTCAGATGAACCTTGAGAACATTATGCTAAGTGAAGTAAGCCAGTCACAAAGCTACCCTACAGTCCTCCTCCCTCCAGCACACGGAATCAAACACCAGCCCCCTCGCCCTCCCTGCCTGACTCAGCCAGGAGACTGTTCTCCTGGTTTCTGCTCAGTTTCACCCACTGTGGAGTCCCTCTGGGGAAGTTAAAGGGAGGGAGAATAAAGAGGAGGGAGAGTGTTAATTAAACACCAGATGTTTAACTCTGTTAATTAATGGCTCTGTCACCCTGAGTGGCAGCAGCATTCTCTTCTCTGTCTCCTTCACCCTCACCATTCTCTTCTTCTCTGGAGGGCCTTGAGTCTGAAGCTAAAGAACTCAACATTTGTTGAGTGGAGCCCTGAGACCAGCAAAGGGTAAAGCGAGAAAGCCGGCCAGGGCAATCCAGGAGGAGGGGGTTCCCTTGTCCAGGAGGGAGGCATGGACATACTGGCAGTAGGAATGGAAAGAAGGAACAGTGGGAGAGAGACCGAAGCCCAGAGATCACAAAGAGATACGGCTTTTTTTGGTGCACGTAGGGATTTCAAAAAAAATGCAAGTGGTTGCAAGCATTTAAAAATGGGTAAAATTTCACATAAATCCAGATGTGCAGATCTTCTTTAAAAATGGGTGGGTCTGGGCCTGTGTCCTCACACGGCAACAGTTAGCTGGCAGAAAGTAGAGCGGGTAGCTGGTAGCTGTCCTGCCCAGACGAAGCGTGTGTTCTCCCATCCTCCTCTGCCTCCACTCTACATACTTGGCTCCCATGTCACCTGTCGCCTGCCATCCCATCTGGGGTTGGGATCCACTGAGATACAGGTGCCAGAACTCACCAACAGGTTGCACATAGAGATGAGAGAGAGTCGAGTCTGAGAATGCTGAAATGTGAGTCAGGATATTTGGGGAAATTGTAGGGCCAATGACAGAAGTGAGGAACGTAGGAGGAGCAGGTTAAGGGAGAAAACTGGCAAATTTATTTTGGGCAGGCTGCAGTAGTGATGCCTGGATGATATGGAGGTGGCTGGGCGGTCTGGGGTCCAGAAGAGAAGGGCTGGCAATCCGTGGAGCTGGGGGGGCAGGAGTGGAAGTGGAAACCCTGGGAAGGGAGGGAGGGCGGCTGAGACCACCCAGTATTGGCTATAGTGAGAGAAGAGGGAATTGAGAACAGAACCTTTGAGAACCACACATTTGGGAGAAAGAACCAGAAAGAAAAGCTAGGGCCAACTGAGAGGGTAGAAGAATCTAGACTGTGTAATGACAGAGTAGAAACAGGGTCCAGTATTTTTGTGGCACCTTCCTCTATATGATCTGTTTTGATGCCCAAGTGGTATTTCCAGAAAGCCAAGGGAATCAAATGTTCTGCCTCTCCCCATGCCCCGTGTTCTCTGTCTCCCTTCTCATCCCCTATAGCTGGCTCCCAGCAAGACATGAAATCAGCCACCTATATCACAGCCTTTTAACCTCTTTCAGGCCATTCAGATTCTTATGTCTAATAACTTTAGAATAAAATCAGCCACTTACATCACAGCCTTTTTTTTTTTTTTCTTTTTGGTCAGAGTCTTACTCTGTCCACGCTGGAGCGCAGTGATGCGATCTCAGCTCACTACAACCTCTGCCTCCCGGGTTCAAGCAATTCTCCTGCCTCAGCCTCCCCAAAGTAGCTGGGATTACAGGTGCCCACCACCAGGCCCAGCTAATTTTTGTATTTTTATTTTTAGTAGAAACGGGGTTTCATCATGTCTCAAACTCCTGACCTTGTGACCTGCCCACCTCGGCCTCCCAAAGTGCTGGGATTATAGGGGTGAGCCACCACACCTGACCCTATATCACGGCCTTTTAACTTCTTTTAGGCTGTTTGGATTCTTATCTCTAATAACTTTAGAAGGAAAGGCTTGGTCTCTAATTGAAAGTTTCATTAGCATCCCAGAAATGACCCACTAGGTAAGCCCCTCATGCTGTCTCCTCATCTCCATGAGTGTGTAGGAGGAATGCAGTTTCTGTGACCAACACAGACACACACACAACTCTTTGCCACCCTGAAAAGTCTCTGCTCTCTGTGAGTGGCCAAAGGAATGGGGCTTTGGGGTCAGAGAGCCCTTGGGCCAGTCCGGACCTGTTGCTCACCCACTGTGACTTTTCCCTCACCTCTCTAACCTGAGTTTATACATGTGTGAAATGAGAGTAAGGGTGGTGTGCGAGTTAAATAGTATAATTTTCATGGGGGGGTCAGGGAGCTGAGGGGAGCTGGGGCAGAGTCTGAGCCTATCACCCCAGTCTGTGGGTCTTTCTGTCTCCCTCTGACACGACCAGCACAGAAAGCCAGGCAGCAGATGTTACTGGTCTCACTTCATTTCTATAGATTTACAAGCATCCCTTTATGTGTTACTGAAAAATTGGGTGTAAATCCTATTTTAAGAACACAGTGGAACTCATTACTTAAAGAACACTTTGGAAAATCCTTTTGGGAAGTGAATAATAATCACCGTGTGTGCCAGTGTTTACGATTTTCTTTTTGTTGGCCAGCAGGTCACCTGTATGGTCTTTCCACAATCTCCCCTTTGCATTTCGTGGCCATCCTCTTTCTCACGGGATGGACCCTGTTCCCCTTTCCTGTGCCTGTTGTTTCCATATCTCTGCTCCTCCCTCTCCCCAGCCCCCGGGCCTGCATGTCTGGCTCCTGATACTCCTCCAGCAGTAGCTCCTTCTTCTTCCCTGAGATCATGTGGCCATGACTTGCCGGGATCCATTTACTGGCTGCTACTCCTTCTTCAGAAATCCAGTCACAGATGAGTCTCTGGATGCCAGAAATGTGTTTGCCATGTGGGAACCACTGAGCGTGAGTCCCCAGGGTGGGTGTGGCAGGCAGAATAATGGTTCACCAAAGATGTCCATGTCCTAATCCCTAGAACCTGTGAATATGGTACCTTACGAGGCAAAAGGGAATTTGCAGATGTGATTGAATCACGGATCTTGAGGTGGGGAGATTATCCTGGATGATTTAGATGGGCTCAATGTAATCACATGGATCCTTAAAAGTAGAGAACCTTGCCCAGCTGTGGTCCAAGGGAGAGGTAGCAGGCTTAGAGATTGCAATGCAGCTGGATTTAACTATGGAATGTGGGCAGCCTCTAGAAGCTGGGAAAGGCGAAGAAATGGATTCTCCCCCAGAGCCTCCAGAGAGAAATGCAGTCCTGCTAACGCCTTGATTTTAGCCCACTGAGACCCATTTCAGACTTCTAACCTATAGAAGCGTAATTTAATACATGTGTGTTTTAGGCCTGGCATGATGGCTCATGCCTGTAATCTCTTCAGAGAGAGGAGGACACTTTGGGAGACCAAGGCAGGAAGATTGCTTGAAGCCAGAAGGTTGAGACCAGCCTGGGCGACATAGTGAGATCCCATCTCTACAAAAACTTTTAAAAATTAGCCAGGTATGGTGGTGCAACCTGTAGTCCCAGCTACTTGGGAAGCTGAGGCAGGAGGATCTTTGAGCCCAGGAGGTCAAGGCTTCAGTGAGTTGTGATCATGTCAGTGCACTCCAGCCTGGGCAGCAGAGTAAGATCCTGCCTCAAAAAAGAAAAAAGTTTGTTTCAAGCCACTACTATGGTGATTTGTTAAAGCAGCACCAAGAAACAAACACAGCAGCAACCACGTGGTCCCTGGGGCAGTCTGGCCTCATATCTGACCTCATCTCTTTTGCCTGGTTCATCACATATTCATGACTCACCCAAAATTTCTCCCCCCTTCAGTGAGTGGTTTCAACTGGTGCCTGGACTGCATCTCTTGGCTACTGTGGCTTCACTCCATCTCCTGTTGCCCACCACCTCGTCCCTGGGCCGCCTGACACCCCAGCCCGGCAACTAAGGTGTGGATGGAGAGTAGGGGGCTGGCTTCTCTCACTGGTCAGGGGTAAGTGTGCCCAGGGGGAGTGTGAGGGGGACTGCAGCAGGTCCCAGACTGAAGGGACAACAGGGAGAAGACTCCCTCATCTGAGGCATCATCAGCATGCCTCCTAGGACCTCAGTCCACCATATTTGAGCAGCTCTTCCTTTTTAAAAATTGTGGTAACATATATATAACATGAAGTTGGCCATTTAACCCTTTTCAAGTACACGGTTCGGTAGTATGCACCCCTCACCACCATCCATCTCCAGAACTCTTCATGTTGCAGAACTGAAACTCTAAACCCATTCAACAATAACTCTGGCTTCCCTCAGCCCCAGGCATCCACCATTCTACTTTCTGTCTCCATGGATTTGACTACTTAGGTACCTCATATAAATAGAATCATGCAGTGTTTATCTTTTTGTGGCTGGCTTACTTCACTTAGCTTAATGTCCTCAAGGGCCATCCATGTGGTAGTGTGTGTCAGAATTTCCTTCTTGTATGAGGCTGAATCATATATTCCGTTGTACAGATCTTTCACATTTTGGGTATCCATTTCTCTGTGGATGGACACTTGGGTTACTTCTACCTTTCGGCTATTGTAAATAATACTGCTATGAACATGTGTATGAATATTTCTTCGATATCCTACTTCCAGTTGTGGATACATACCCAGAAGTGGAATTGCCAGATCATATAGTAATTCTATGTTTAATTTTTTGAAGATCTGCCAGACTGTTTTATATAGCGGCTGCACCATTTTACGTTCCCACCAACCCATTTTAACTGTTTTCAAGTATGCAGTTTAGTGGCATCAAGTACATTCACATGGTCCTGTAACCATCACCACCACCCATCTCTGTAGGAGCTCTGAATTACAGGAGAACGAACTCTCTGGATATGAGAAAACTTACTGGGGAAAGTGAGGAGAAATGGGCCCTCCCCACAAAGGTTTATGCTGAGCGACCAAAGTTGTGCTGGAAATCCCAAGAAAATCCAGGCCTTTAGCTGGATTTGCTGTTTGTTTTTGAGCTGTGGGCATATTTTCAAATGCAGTTTTCATTTTATGCAGAGACTGAACATCTGATAGCGAAATGTTTCCACGGAGAGAGCCTGCCCATGGGAGGAGGGAAAGGAGGCTGCTCTAATGAATAGATAAGCTTGATTTGCGTTTGGTGACATCCTTAGCATTTAATTTCAGCAATTAAAGTAGGCAAGTCTCCTTTGTTTTCTTTTTCCTTGCAAAAACAATAAAACATTGCAGAACATTTGGTAAATAAGAAACAAAATCCTACTTACCATATTACCTTCGTGAAACCACCACCACCATTTGTAACACTAATCTGTGCAAGGTGAACCATGCTATTCACCTTAATTTCATTTAAGCCATCCTGCTACTCTGTGAGGCAGGGGCCTGCTTCTCCCCGATGGTTGCGGGCTCTCTGCGCATGCATTTGGTCTATCTTCCTCCACATACCTCTCTTCTACACAATTGCCCTCACAATGTTCACACTTCATATTCTCAAGTGATGTAAACATCCTTGTGATATTCTTGTTTTCAGTTCTTACTGTGTGGGACTTACTCTGTTCGTAGGAGCAAGTCCGGTCTCCGTGATCACAAATACAGAAGATTATAGACCATGTTTAAGAGGTTGTCACCATCTGCAAACATTCCCTGGAGTGGCCTGGGCTCCACCCACATGGCTATGTCAAATAATGTCACTTTCTAAATGGCTGAGTCCTGTGTGATGTGCTGGCATCGAGTAAGAGGCAGACTCCTGAGCCTGACTGCCCGGGTTTGAATCAAGCTTTTACCAGTTTGACCTCATGCAAGTTATTTAACTGGCCTGTGTCTCAGTTTTCTCATGTACGAAATGGGGATCATTATAACACCTGCCTCACAAGGTTATTGTTTGGATCAAATGGCATAATATAAACAGCATAGGACACTTCCGGGTACACAATAACATGGTTGGTATTGTTGTTGTCACTGTTACTTAATCTTACTACTACGTAGTCTCCGCCACAAGCTCCCTGCTCAGTCTTGCTCTCTCCTCCCATCCTCAGTTTCTTCATCTATGAAGTACAGTGATCTGTTGTATGAAGGACATGATCTAACCATGTGATCTGTCAGAGCCCTTCTGGTTAAACTTTCGGTTATCACCTTGTTCTTTCTCTCTTCCCCATTGCAGCTGGAGGGATGTGGGTGGAACTGCAGGAAGCACTGACAGAACACTAATGAGATACATGCATGACTTGGAGGTTTCTAGGAATATATGGAGGAGGGAAGAACTTGGCCCAGACTGCAGAAAGCAGAGGCAGGGAATGAACTTGCCCCTGGGAGAGGGCAAGGGAGTAGGGGTAGGAGAGGTTTCCCATACCCTCACCCCCAGGTTTTAGAGCTGAAAAGTGCTAGGAAGGTTTTCCTCCCTCTCCCCCCTCCCCGCTCTGGTCCCAACCTTTCCTCTGGGCCCCAGTCTCCCAAATGGTCTAATGGGGAAGAAAAGAGGAAAATCCGTATCCAATCTGCTCTGTTCAGAGCAATGGGAAGCCATCTGCATCTCAATCTTATCTTTGTGCTGAGTTGGGCTAAGCTTGGCCTCCCAAGTGGTAAGTGATGGGTGGGTGGGAAGATGCCTTCACTGCCTCCAAGGAGAAGCCCACCGCTGGGCCACCATATTCGGTGGCCCTGGGCAGGGACAGAGAGAGCTGCCCCACAATGCCTTTCCCTCCCTGCCAAACTGCAGACAGTACACATTCTTCCCCTGCTCTTGGTTTCCCCTCTATTTCTTCTTCTTTTATTTTCCTTCTCTTTTCTCCCCCTTTCCCAGGCAGGTAGCCAAGTGGAGACTTTGAATGGAGGCAAGGATGGAGGGGATCCAGGGAAGAGGACTGGCCTGAACCCCGTTCCCCAAAGGTCCTCATGGACTGAGCTGGAGGTGGGGACTAAGGGAAGCATCACCTTCTCTCCAGCCCACTCTGGCCCCTGGCTGTCAGGCCTGGGCTGGGGGGAAGCTGCCAGGTGCCTGTCATCACGCTGGGCTCTGGGGTCCAGACTCTGCCCTGTCCATCTGGAACCTCTAGAATTTGTTTCTCCGGAGCCATTAAGGACCCAGAAAAACTGCCTCCCACAGCCCCAACTCACAGGAGGCTGGTTTGCAGCAGAAAGACAGCTTAATAATTTATAGCCCAAAAGCACTCTCCCTAGTAAGGAAGCCAACTCAGGAAACCAAATTAAACTGGGAGGGCCCCTTGGAGAGCTTGGAGAGTGTGCCTGGAGCCAGGGCTATGGAATGCAACGATAGGGCTGGGGCTTGGTAGTATAGTGTAGTGGCCTAAGGTGCGGGCTTGGGCAGCAGACAGTCTCAGATTCAAATCCCAGCTTCACTGACAGTGGCAGAGGGACCTTGCCAAGTGCCTCAGCTTCGAGAATGATGCTCATGTGGGCATCTCTCAGCCTTCTTGCAACGCTGCTGGGAGACCTTGCAGGGAAAGAGCTTACTTAGCCCAGTGCCTCGACACTGCCAATGTGCTCCAGGCATTTGTACCCAGGCCCTCATCTTTTAGGGTCATAACTTGTCTTTTTCTTCCTGATTACACTCTTTCATGGCTTTTTTCACTAGAAGAAAAGAGGTCTGAGGTTACTCTGGAGAGGACCTCCTTGTGGGCCGCAGTTTGAGTGGTCCTGTGGGCCACATGGTTTCCAACCGGGTCCTTCAGTCTCCCTGCATCTGTCTGGAGCCGAGGTCTGCAGTTGGGTTGGGAAATTCTCCACAAGGGTGCAAATGAGGCTGAGATCTACTGCTTTCTGGGTCAAAGACCAGCTTCCCAATGTCTAGAGTTGCCCTGCTGACAAATGGCCTGCTCTAATGCACCTGTCCCCTTGCTCACTGCCACCAAACTTACCAAAGCATGAACGGATCCAACCACATCTTTCCACTGTCCCAAACTATGCAAAGTCCTCCTCTTCAGCAGAAGGAAACCTCCCGAATCTTTGGGTTTGCGCTCAAGTCTCACTGTGATTTGGCCTCCCTCCTCCTTTCCAGACTTATCTCCCTCTCGGCCTCCCTCCGTCAGCTTCTCCAGATCGTAGGGAATGGGCCAGGGCCAAGTCTTTTCCCTCCTGTGCCCTCTGTCTGGAATGCTCTTCACCCCCGATGGCTGGGGAAGCTCCACCCTTGTTCCCTTCAAGAGAGTTCCGCCTTCTACACGAGGCCTCTTAGATGCCCTCCCCACTGCAGCCTGCCACCCACTTTCCCAGGGCGTCTTTTCCCTTTTAGGGCACTCTCACCAGCTGCTTCCCGCTGCTCTACCCATGCGTCCATCTTGCTGCACCTTGCAGGAGGGCCGGCCTGATGCATCCCCATGCTGAATGGAACGGTCTTCAGTGCGGCAACTCAGCCGCCACCCACCCCAGAGTGGTCTGGGCAGTCCCCTCTCTGGCAACGGGGGAAGGGCACAGTTGTGCGGGGGGGAGCGCCTGTTGGGAGGCCAGTTTGGGCTCTGTGGGGAATTCAGCTTTAACACACACAGTCTCTTCACCTCTGTCTCCGTTATCCTTCGCCCCTGAGCAGAGGGCGCGGTTCCCCTCTGCAGCTGCGGGCCTCCTGACTGCTCCAGCCTTGGCTCCCGCCCCACTTCTCTGCGCTCCTTCACTGCCACTAGCCAATTTCACCCCCTCCCCCTGTTTCAGCGAACCCTCTTCCTACTCTTTGCGCTGGGAAAATGAGCCCGGAAGAAGTCCCATACAAGGCGGGGGAGGCCTCAGGGGATGTGTGGGTGGGTGTGCATTCTCTTATACACATGCACGTGCATTCACACGCCTCCAGGCACCGTTAGAGTGACCCCAAACCCGGAACCCACAGGGAATTGGGGCAGCAGCGTGAGATAAGGCAAGAGAAGCTCTGGCCTAAGATTTGGGAAAATGCTTTCTTCACTGCTGAAGGTTTCCCAAAATAGCAGCAGTCGGCTGGCGCTGCATCTCCCCTCCCCCACTTCTAGAGCACCCTGCCCCAGCTCCAATGCCAAGCAGGCCCAAGGCAGGGCAAGGCACAGGCCTTCTGTGCCCCCTTCCCCATCCAGACCCCAGGCCACGGGTCGCTGTCTACTTACTGGGGACATGTCTCCTCTCCTCTTTTAGTCTGCAAGCTCCTTGAAGGCAAGGACTGTGTTTTTGTCTTATGAACCTTCCTCCTCCCCCCCCTTGGGGTCTATACAGGGTCCAGCACATAGTAGGTGTTCAGTAAATGCTTAGTGAAGTATTGTATAAATGAAGGAACAGACACTTAGGTAACTAGTGGAATGTTTTATGTATACTAGTAAACTAATATGAATGGATTTCATGAAGAGCCTACTCGGTACCAGACTTAGTTCTGGGTGTATCAAAGCATCCTCTCTAAGCACGAAACTATCAACCTTATTTTGCAGGTGATAAAACCAAGGTTTGCAACCAGGTAGGGCAGCCTCCCAAGCTCAGGGCTTTCTATGATACTATACAACCCTCGGGATCATTGGAATTGGCTATGCACTGCTGGTGGGGAATTCTGGAATTATTTTAACATCAAATCAGACTGACTTGTTAGAAATAAAAATTTATGTTTGTCTTAGGAGTATTTGGTTGTATGTATGAGAAACCAAACTGTATGGGATAGGAATTATATTTAGTTAATATAATTGAGATGTGAAAAGCAAGGGCTTAAACTAGTTAGGAGTGTATTATTCTCTAACAACAATAATAATAATAGCACTTATACATGCCTGCTGCATGGCAGATGCTGTGCTAGGCCTGTTAAACAAAGTAGCTTATTTCATCTCCACAACAACTGTGAGCTGGATGTTATTATTCTCCCTATTTTGCAGAGAAGGAAACGAGACACAGCAAGCAGAGGAAAGGAGTCTGGAGGTAGAGAGACAAGAGCTGCTTCTGTCTTCAGCATCCCAGGTTCCACCTACCTTAGCATATGGCTGAAGGTCACATCCTTTACATTTTTAGAGACAGGGTGTAAAAAAGAAGAAGAAGAAGACTATTTGGCTAGGCTCAACACCTGTAATCCCAGCACTTTAGGAGGTCAAGGTGATAGGATAGCTTGAGTCCAGGAGTTCGAGACCAGTCAGGGCAACATAGTGGACTCTGTTTCTACAAAAAAACACAAAATTAGCGAGGCGTGGTGGTATGTGCCTGTAGCTACTTTGGAGGCTGAGGAGGGAGGATCATTTGGGTCTGGGAGGTTGAGGCTGCAGTGAGCTGTGATCATGCCACTGTACTCCAGCCTAGATGGCAAAGTGAGACCCTGTCTCAAAAAAAAAAAAAAAAAAAAAAAAAAAGGATGACCACCCCACAGGGCCCACATTTACATATTCCAGTTTTGTCTACAAAGACTGACCTGACCTGGGGGTTCATACACATGTACATTGCAGTGGGAGAGACCTGATTTGTCTGTTTTGATCACATGACCATCCTTGTACAAGCAGGTATGGCTGGGATGGGGACCCCATGGTACATATGAGGCTGCTGGGGCCTACCCCTTTGACCATGAATGGAGAAATGATTTCCATAGATGGGGAATCCTTGGGAGTTGGGAAGTCACCTCCCGAGTCTAGAACTCGTCTCAGATCCTGTAATATTTTCAGTGATATGGGGACCGACCACTCTTCTTTTTTCTGTATGATACCTGCAGTTGTCCTGAAATTTGCAAAGCTGCAGACGTAGACTCCTTGCTCTTGCCTCACCTGGAGGGAAGGTAATTGAGTAGAGGAGATCCTGGATCCAGACCCTGTTCCATCCCTTCCCCACCCATCATGTCCTGTCCCTCCCTTCTCTTCTGAAACAGCAGACGGACGTGCTGTGCTGGGGCCCAGGTGGATGCAGTAATATTAATCTAGTAATTACTGATTCAGGAGGGACTTGGAGGACATATTTACTTAAAAGTCAGAATGAGAATGGAACTTCTGCTGCGGAGCTTAGGTACCTTAAGGCCTGGGGTTCAAGGTAAGAAAAGGGACCCAGGATATGCTTCTAATTCAGGTCCCTGGAGCTCAGGATCTGGCCACCTAGAGGGCCAGGCCCGGGGCTCTGAAGGTGGTGATCAGACCTGGGGTGGGGGAGGCAGGGAGGCCTGGGAAGGGAGCACAGGTCAGCAGGAGGGTTCGGAATAGCAAGGGGAGGGCAGTTGTCCTGGCACCTTGGATGCCCTGAGGGGCTAACAGGAGAAAAGCCCCAGTGAAAGGCTAAAAAGCTGCTATTTGCAAATGCTTTGAGTATCTCTAATTAGGTGTTCTATCAGTCAGGGTCCCCCAGGAAACAGATGGCACACTCACATGGGGCAATGTGAGGGCAGTTTAATAAAAGATATTTTACAAAAGTGTAGGAAGGGGGTTTGGGAACTATGTGGGATAACTCCCTGTGCAGTACCCAGGGGCTGGTAACCAAGGAGGCGGCACCACCCCTAGTTCTGAAGGGAGGATGGAGGGAAGGATTTCCTTCTGTAGCCTAGAAGCAGAGGAGCTCTGGTCTGTCCAGGGGTGCAGCTGTGCTCACTCTGCTATCTTTTCCTTCTGTTGGCCAAACCCAAGCAGGGCCTCCCTGGATGCAGTTCCCCCACATCCATCCACCTCCCAGTCACAGAGCAGAGAGGAGGAGAGCCAGGGCAAATGTGGAGGTGCAGACAGAGGGCATCCAGCACAAGAGTCAGAGGGCAAAAGGAAATGTACCAGTCCCCTGTTCTTCTCTCCCCAGAGCTCCAGAATAACTCATGCTAGTTGATTGCTCAGTGTCTGCCAGGTACTGTTCTAGGCCTTTTAAAGGTAATAACTCCTTTCATCCTCACAACTGCTAAATAAGTTGATACTGTTATTATCATCCCCAATTTGAGGAAACTAAGACAAAGAGAGGTTAAGTGTTTTTCTCAGAGTCACAGAGCTAGCAAGGAAGAGGGCTGGGATTGGGCCTCACGTTGTCTGGCTCCAGAGATTTGGTCTTGCCCTTTTAATCCCTCTTCCCCAGCCCTGTGGCCCTGTTTGAGGGGCCAGGGGTCAATGTCAGGAAAAGGGGTTGGCAGGCTCTAAGGATGGACAGCAGTGCCAAACCCCATACCCCAGGATGGACCCAGGCTGACACTGAGGAAAAACTCCATGTAAGTGACAGTGTGAAAAATCACTCCTGGGAGATTTGAACCAAATCTCCCTCCCAGAGGGTCTCTGCCAAGAGGGATGGTCAGGTCTTTCTGGGGAGGAGCAGAGGATGTACGTTTTGAGCTGGAGGATAAGTGGATCAAAAAGGTGCTATGGGTCCTAATTCCCTGTGGAGTGCAGACCAGGGAGGGAGGAGAGGGGGAGAAGGGGCCAGTTGGATGTTCTGACTTCATTCTGTTATTTCCTTGGAGGCTTGCAGCCATTCAGTGATGGGTATTATTTCATTTCACACACATGTAAAGAAACTTAGGCAGAAAGAAAGTAATCCTACTGTAATTTTCCAGTCCTGGAGTAAGTAAGGTAGTGACAGTAGGAAGGGAAGAGAGAGGAAGGGTTGGGGCAGAAATCTTAGAGCAGGAAGGAGACCAACCCTCAAGTCCTCCAGCTTCCACCCAGGGGGCTGCTCATCAGAATCACCTGGGAATTCCATACCTGCCAGCCCAGGACTCCGCCCCCCAAGGGGATGATTCTGATTTACCCCGGCTCCTAGTCAGGTATCCCTAATCTAGTTCAACCTTTCATTTCGTTGCTGAGGAAAGTGACACCAAGAAGGTCACTCTGGATTAGAGACCTTTGAGAGAGGTAGTGTCAGCCAGGCTTGGTGACACATTGGATGGACTAGGGAAGGAGACAGGAGGTGGGAGGTGACTCAGAGGGGACAAGTCAGGCCTCCAGACAAACGTTTGGGCTTCTTCAGGAGTTTTACTGAACCCAAACTAGTTTTTTAAAGTTTCTAAAATCTAAAAACTTTCTTGAGTAGCCAATATATTTACCTGGTCACAAATGAAAATAATATAAAAAGGTATTTACTGAGAAGTCTTGATTTCCATTTTGCTACTTATAGGTAACCTACTAAAATTAGTTTGGGTTTATTTTTCTAGTGTATATCAATGCTGATACAAGCAAATATAAATACATATGTTCTTATTTTTACCCTCTTATTTTCACAAAAGGTAGCATGCTACTAAGCTGTTCTGCACCTTGCTTTTTTTACTTAATATACATGGAGATTTTTCCATATAAAAACCTGGAGAAAGCCTGGGCAGCAGAACAAGACCCCTCCACCTACAACAAGAGCATGCCCCTGTAGCCAGGCACGATGGTGCTTGCCTGTGGTCCCCACTACTAGGGAGGCTGAGCTGGGAGGATTGCTTGAGCCCAGAAGGTCAAGGCTGCAGTGAGCCATGATTGTGCCATCGCATTCCAACCCGGGCAACAGAGCAAGACCCTGTGTCTCTAAAAATGAAATAAAATAAATAGAGAAAATCTTCATACTTTTCAACAGCTGCGTAATATTCCATTGTGAAGATACACCACAGTTTATTTAGGAAGTCTCCTATTTCTGGATATGTGGTTGTTTCCTGCCTTTCTGTTCTTTCAAAGAATGACACAATGAACAGTCTCGTACATAAGTCACTCTGCGCATGTGCAGGGGCCTCTGTGGTCTGTTTTTTGCCTCTCAACTATCTGTGAAGAAGCAGGTTTGATTTTTCAATTTATAATCTGTCACAGATGGATACTTATGTAAAATTCAATAAAAGTAAATTGCTAGAGAAATGAATTGAAAGGAAGCATGCAACATACAAGCCTGAAAATTTTTTTATTAGATTCAATACACTTAAAATTACTCTGTCAAATTATTGTAAAGATTTTTAAACACTGACTCTCGAACCTCTGCATTTCTCTGACCGTGGAGTTGTTCCAGTGTGTGAATCGACACTGGTCTGCGGGACACACTTTGAGGAGCACGAGTACAGATGCGAAGAATTCGGTTTGCTAGGTCAAGGGGTAATTACATGGGTAGTTTTGCCAGGTATTGCCGGGGTAACCCCACAGGGATTGTGCCGTCTTGCACACCCCAACCCCCACAGCAGTGTATGGTAGTTGCTCTCTACCCACTGCTTCACCGAAAGCTGCAGCTTCTAATTTGGATTTTTGCTAAACCAATAGATGAGAGGTGGTATCTCAGTCTGTTTTAATTTGTGTTACTCTTATTATGAGTGAGGATAAGTGTCGTCCATATTTTAAGCCCCTGTTTGTGTTTATATTCTTTGCCTATTTTTCTACTGGATTCTTAGTCTCTTCCTTCTTGATTCCTAGAAGTTCTATAATCGCCTGATGGATTCACCTTGCCCACTGTCCAGAAAAGCTGATGCATTGAGAGCAGCAGATTTTTCCAATAGAGAAAGAATTGAATCGATGCAAAGCCAGCTAAGCAGAAGGACAGGTGTTTATCATTGCTCAAAGTGGCCTCCCCTAGAATTCAGAGGTTAGGGTTTTTAAAGGATAGTTTGGGGAGCAGTGGGGCTAGGGAGTGGAGCGTGCCGATTGGTGAGGTCATGGATGAAATCATAGGAACTTGAAGCCCCTCTTCTTGTGCTGAGTTCAGTTCCTGGGTGGGGGATCACAAGTTCAGATGAACCAGTTTACCAGTCTGGGTGGCACCAGCAGATCCAACAGAATGCAGTGTCTGAAAAATGCCTAGAACACCAATCTCAGGTTTTACAATAATGATGTTATGTATAGGAGCAATTAGGAATCTTGTGATATCTGGCTGAATGACTCCTGAGCCATACTTTCCTACTTTGTGGCTAACTTGTTATTACAAAGGAGGTCTGATCCCAAGCAAGGAGGTGGTTTGCTTTGGGAAGGGGCTGTAATCTTTGCTTCGAAGTTAAACTGTAAACTAAATTCCACAGTTAGCTTGGCCTAGGCCCAGGAATGACCAAGGGCAACTTGCAGGCTAGAAGCAAGATGGAGTCTGTTAGGTCAGATTTCCTGCACTGTCGTAGTTTTTGCAAAGGCAGTTTCAGTTCTTTACATGTATTAGGAATATTAGTTTCTTGTCTGTGATATGAATTGCAAATATTTTTTCTAGTTCGTCATTTCCCTTATGATTTTGATTGATGTTGTTTTAGGGGGAGAGGAAAGGGAAGTCTAGGTGTTTGTGATTTTAATGTCAAATTTATCAATCTTTTTCTTTGATGGCTTCTGGATTTTGAATCATAGTTTCCCATGCAGAGGATCCTGCCAGAATTTTCTTCTAGTATTTTTATGATTTTTAGCCTCAACATTGAAATCTTTTGTCTATTTGGAATTTTTCCCAGTATATAAAGTATGAGTTGTGGATCCAGATTTGTCTTTTACAGATAGTTACCTATGGCCTCAGCTCCATTTATTAAAATCCCTAAGATACTACCTTTATCATTAAAACTAATTTGAAACCATTTGGGATCATAAATAGAAAAGGCACTATAATTTGTCAGTTTTGTACAGAATACTATTACAGGGGAAATTAGCTTTCAGGGGATGATCTATATCTTTGCGTTTACTAGAGCAGAGCAAGCTCTGGGTAACATAAATACAATAGAAATTTATTTTTCAAACCCTGTGGGGCCACTGACAACCACAAGCAAATCGAGGGCGGCGGGCCCAGATGGAGGGAGCGCTTGGTGAGACTGAGTGTTTACGTTGCAGGTCTCCTCCCCTGTCTGCCTCCCGGAGCTAGGACCGCAGAGGGGCCCACCATGGTGGTCGCAGGCCCCCTGGCTATCTCGCTGTTGCTGCCCAGCCTCACCCTGCTGGTGTTCCACCTCTCCAGCTCCCAGGATGTCTCCAGAGAGCCCAGCAGTGAGCAGCAGCTCTGCGCCCTGAGCGAGCACCCCCACCGTGGCCTTTGAAGGTAAGAGCTGCTTCCTGTTTGGACCTGTCTCGCAATAGCTGTGTCCTGAAGGACGTAGGTCAGACCTCGGCAGGATGTTTCTGGCTGTTGGATGTCCTTGGGATGTTCATTAACTGCTGGGTCCTGGGGTCCTGAGACTCTTCCTCTGGTAATGGATGTTTTAAAAGGATGGGCAGTGATGGACTGGAGGGGTCTAATTTTTGTCTCTAGGTAATTTATTCAGGCCCTTCATGCATGCCAACCTGGGGGAAAGGGAGTCTTTTGCTAGAAAAGTAAGTTGTGGATGCACTGGGTGTGGGTGGCCAGGGGTCTCAGCATGACTCATGCATTAGGAGATCTCTGGAAAGCTTCTTTCTGCTCTAAGGGGCTGCAGGGATCCCTCTCTTTAGGGTCTTGGGAAATTCCAGTGCAAGGGCCCTGGTGACTCGTAACTCCTTCTGTTTGTCAAGTGAGGGTGTGAGAATGTCCTATTACAGTGTTTCCCAAACTGGGATCTGTAAATCACTGGACATGTTCCAAGGAGTCTGTAAATTCTTGATAAGAGTTTCTAAAATTAGTATATATATTCTAATACTTGCTAAAAAAAAAACAAAACACAAATACCAGAGCATCCCAGACATTCTGTCACGACCTCTTACCCAGTTTGGAAGGGGGGGTTCCTGGCTGTGCTACAGTCATTACTACTTCTTAACCCACCACCTACTTGGCAGCTCTCACTGGGATCTGCAGATGTAGTCTCGGGGATCCCCCAGGTTCTTAAGTTCGATAGACACTGGCCGATTTCCTCCTCAGAGTAGCCGTGTTGGGGAGGAAGTGCAAGGAGACTGTCACTGCCATTTACAGACGGGAAGGCCTAGGCGTGATGGGCCATCCTCAGTGCTGGGCTCCTGACTCCACGTGCAGTGCTCTGTCCACTGCCCACTGCAGAGCCCCATCCTGCAGGAGTGGGTCAGGCAAGATGGATCAACCAGTGAGGCCTAGGATTTGAGAGGTGGGAGAGGCAGTATGCAGGAGAGTCTGGGGGCGTTGCGGAAGGGTGGGATTCCCAGCTGTGGGCTGACTCCTCTCAGGGAGGAAGGTTTCTAGCTGTCTCATTTGAGCTGGGATCCAAAGCTTTGAAGCCTTAAGTGGATTAAAGTAAATTAACAATGTCTTAAGCCTGCAAAACGCGTGCACACCCTCAGACTTCTGATGGCTCCTGGAGTGCTGGTGGCTGTCACTGAAGAGAAGGACAGAGGGGGGATAGAAGGAGTGGATTCTTAGGGCTACTGCCCTCACATTGGGGCTCTAATGAAACATTTCCTCCCAGGGGCTTTGTTGGGGGGCGCTATTGGCCTGGCTGAGTCTGGGGGCAGGGACATGGAAGATGAGCTGGGGAATCCCTGTCCCCCACCAGGCTGGTCTCTGTCCGTGCAAATTGGGTTGAGGGAGGAAGTCAGAGAGGTGGGAGATGTCTGCCTTGCGTGCCTGGGTTCCTTAAGACCATTTTTGATCCTTAGGTATGAATTGAATGAATCTGACTTCTCACCCCACCCTCCTACAGAATGAAGGAATGCCCTCCTCCCCTTCTATCCATTTGCCGCATTTTTCTTGTGCCCTGCTTGGTACCAGGCACAGAAGGGGATGCTGTGGGGCCTCAGAGGCGAACAAGAGTTTTCTTTGCATACCTAATGATCTCATATTATTGGTTAAAAGTCACTGCCTTTGGTCCCTCAGCCCAGCTGGCACTGGTTCTGCTCTTAGACCAGGACTGGTTCTCTTGTGTTCCCACATTCCTTAGTGTGGCTGAGCACTAAGGAATGTGGGAATGTAGGGACTCAGTTCGCACTGGGCAAAGGACTGTGCTCTGGGGACGCTGTGTTGGGGAGAAGTGGCCCTAATCCAGGACAGCACCAACCCCAACCTCCAAGCCCCTTAGGATGTCACACTTCCTTTCTGACCAATCTTTAGGCTGCCAGCCTTGTAACTGTAAGTTCCCCTCTCCCCCTGACACCTGACTGAGCTGTGAATAACCCCTAAATACCCTAGAGGAGCTGCCAGTCGCAGAATCAGACTGCTGTTTTTCTATTTTGTAAGGTTAAATTTTCTCCTGTGGGTTTTTCTTAAGGGGGGCCAAGCTGTGTTTCTCTTCAGCCTGCATATTCTCTCATTTGTCAGTATTACCTTTCTAGGCGGCAGGAGAAGCCAGCCTGGACTTAATGCTGGCAGTGGTTAATCCACAAGGTGGGTAATTGAATTGACGGTAATTAAAATCACAGGCGAGTCATGGAGAATGTCATTTTTCCCTTAAAGTCACCGTCCAAAGCCTTCGCCGCACACGTAGCTCAGAACGTGCTTGGTGTTTTAAAGACAGCCTTCCCTCTGGTCCGCTTGGCCTGTTTAATGCGAGCAGGCTGGTTCCCTTCCCAAGGCTCCCCCCAGGATCCCAGTCCTTTGCCCATCCCCTTCTCTCCTCACTTCCCCCCATCCGCCTTGCCCTTGTGGGCCTGGGCTAGGGGAGGGGGAAAGGAACTGGAAGAGGCCACCGCCCTCCATGCCCTCCCTCCCACCTCCCCCATTTTTATCCCAGCTTCTACCCTGTTTCCTCTTGTTTCCCCCTCCTCCCTAAGAAAAGGCCTAAGTGAAGGCAGAGCTGAGAGTCCTCAGATGGAGTACTGCAGACCAGTCATGCCACCTCCTCCCTCATTCAGCTGCCTACATCTGGAGTGCCCTTGTCAAAAAGGGAAGTAGGGAATTAAGGTGTAACCCGTTTGCTGCTGTTAAGGAGCACTCAGTCTCATAGGGACAGAGGATGCCCCACCCTACACACACAGAAAAGATTTGACCACATTCAGAGTAACAATAACATACAATGTAAATGGAATGGAAAAGATAGAATGTGAAATAAAATAAGATCAGGGTGGAGAGGTTGTAATCCAGGAAGGCTTCCTGGAGGAGGAAGACCCTTGGTTTCATTTCTAAGGTAATATAATATTTCTCCAGGATTTCTTAGAGGTCAGCTAAAAACCCAACCCATCAGACTCCAGATCCACTTCTTATCCTATATCATCCAAAAGCCATCGTGGCTACATGACAATTCTTACCAACCTATAGTCACCTGCTGGGGGCAGAGGCAGGCCCAAGGGGGGTTGCTTCATTTTGCTGCAGTATTTCTTTCTTCTTTTTTTTAATCATGCCTATCACAGTTTTCTGAAAAACATCCAACTCGCAAAACCTCCAGTTCTCCAGGGAGCGATTAAGTGTTTGCCTGTCGTGCAGAAATGAAGCGCTGCTTTTACTCTGTAGTGGAGGGATAATGAGCGATGATTTATTTCCCTTGGATTATACACACAGACACTCTCTCTCTCTCTCCCTCCCTCCCTCCCCCCTCCCCCCCCTTCTGTGAGCCAGTTGCTAAGGCGCTGTGGGGAGAAAGCACAGTGCCTCCCGTTACCCCTGAATCTTTACCACCTTCGGCATGAAAGTTCCTCTACTCCATGACTCTCTCCTTACTGGTGTCAATTCCCTCCCGTCTGTGGGCCATGCATGGGCTGAGGGAGAACTCTCGGGAGGCTGTGAACCAAGAAGGGAGAAGTGTGTCTCCAGCAGGAGGGAGGCCCTCCCAGACCATTCCCCCATCTGCCCAGAGGCTGTGAGGTCTCCTATCTGCCCACCCAGTCCCTTTGAAAGGCCTTGATTAGAAACAACCTTCCTTGGAGGCAGGGTGGACACTGACCACCCAGTCTCGGCACCTCCCCACCTCTGCAGGATCTTGTCTGAAAATCCAATTCCTCTCATACAAGAAGGGATTGAGGATTATTCATATATATGTTCAAACACGGCTAAGTGCTGGACTGAGCCTGGAGATCTAGGAAGAAAGTCTTTCCTGGCTCCTAGGGCAAACTACCAAGCTAGACACACAGTGTGGCAGTAAAAGCAAAGTAGAAGACTGTGGAAGCCCTTAACCCTGGCTTGAAGCAGGCAGGGAAGGCTTCTTGGAGGAGGTAGGGATGGGGGTGAACAGGAATTGTTCCATCGAGGAAGAACAGAAGCTCAAAGGTTTGCAGGCTCTTGTGGAATGGATTTGGGGAAGTGTGAAGTGTTTGTTTAGTGTGGCTGGGGTGGAGAGTTTAAGATGTAAAAGGTGAAGCATCATTCTTTCAGGGGATCAGTAAATAATCACTGTGCTAGGAACTGGACTTGGGAAGACAGTGAGCCAGAACCCAAGGGCCTTTGCAGGAGCTGGACTTTTCCTGGGGGTAGTTGGGAGCTGTGAACAGCTTCTGGGCTGGAGAGTGACATGACCACATTTGCATTTGAGAGCAAGTGCTTGGGTTGCTTTGTGGGAAATGGACTGGAGGGGGCAGGCGTGGAAGGCAGGCTGGTTAGGAGGCTGTTGGCACTGCTCCAGACAAGAGCTGGTGGTGGCTTGGATGGGGGTGGGATACAGCAGGAAAGAAGTGAATGGATTTCAGAGGCAGTTTAGAGGTAGGACAAGCAGGATTTACCAGCGTGTACTGATGTGGCTGGTGAGGGTCTGCGGGGGAGTCAAGGGCGGGTATAGGTGTCCCTTCGTGCGTCTGCGGGAAGGGTCGTACCCTCCTCTGAGCTAAGGAATGTGGCAGGAACAGTGACTGCAATACCCACTCCCAAGTCCCTGGGGCCACACAGAGGTGGGCAGGTGGCACCCAGGTCTTCTGGGTGCCATCACCCCACTTTCCCTCAACTTTCACCCTTCTGTCCTGTGGTCTACTGTGGGTGCAGCTGGGAGTTCCTGGCCCAACAGTAATCTCAGCCTCTCCCCTCCACTAGATCTGCAGCCATGGGTCTCTAACTTCACCTACCCTGGAGCCTGGGATCTCTCCCAGATCGCCCTGGACCCCTCCAGGAACCAGCTCATTGTGGGAGCCAGGTAATGAGGGACCAGGAGGGTTGGGGCTGGAGGTACAGGGACTTGGAGCTGGGTGGAGGGAATATTTTTTGGGATGAATTCACCCGGGCAGACGCACGTGCTGGGCCCGTCCTCTCTGCTGGGCCCTCTCTGTGTGGATGTCTGTCCCCTACAGAAGGAAGCATGTTTTGGTTGGGGAGGGGGTGAGGGTGACTCTCGACCTCACAATCTCAGCTGTAGGCCTCTGTGGTTGGCAGTTAGTGAGGGCAGGGACGCCTGCTGGCCACCTCCTGACCGGTCCCTGCCCGGCGGCCTGGACCGCTTCCTGGGCCAACTCCCTGGGAGCTCAGTGGAGAAGGTGCCCAGGAGCCCCCTGCCAGCCTTCCGGTGGCCTGCACCTGGGACGGCCGGGAAGGGGTAGAACCTTCCCTGAAGGACCTCACTTGCAGGTGGCCTGACCTCTTAGCCCACTATTCAGATCCAATATCCAACAGACAATGCTCTCCAGGGGGACCTGTGCAGACTCTGGGGTGGACTATGAGGAGCTCATTCCTCATGAAGCCATAGACCAACGGCTCTGGTAGGGAGGGGGCCTAGAAAGGGCCCCTCTCTAAGTGCAGCTCTCACGGTACAGTCCCTGGCTCTCACGGTGCAGTCCCTGGTCCCACAGCACCTGAGAATGTGTTGGAAATGCAGATTCTTGGGTCCGCCTCAGACCTCTTGAGTCAGAAACTCTGGGAAGAGGCAACCTGTGTTTTAGCAACCCTCCAGGTGGCCTGATCACACTCAAGTTTGAGAATCTCTGGTGTCATCCCCACCGTCCTCATTTTAAACAGGTGGTAGCAGAGGCCCAGAGAGGGGAAGGTGACCTTCCCAGCATCACACAGCATGATGACAGCAGGGTGTGGGGACTAGAGCCAGGTCTCCTTAACCCAGGCCTAGAGTTTCTCTGCAGGTCCATCCACCTCATCGCCTGGGACTGCACTGGTATTTTTCAGCTCTGCAGCCCAGAGGTTATGACAGTGGGTGTGGGGTTGGGGGAGAGGGGTGGCCACTGGGTCGCGCACTTCTGAGCCACGCTGTAGCTGACCATCCTTGCCCTGGAGCTTTCTTTAGTGTCTCCACCCCTTCATTTGCTGTATGAAAATGCCAGTCAAGAACAGAGCTCTGGACTAGGCTCGAATGAGCTGGGTTCCTGTCCTGGGGGGATCTTGACCTTGGAGCCTCAGTTTCCTCATCTGTAAAGTCTGGTTTACAGTCTCTGTGTCGCCAACCTCACAGGGCTGTTATAAAGCTGGGCCTGAAAGCATTTTTGTTTTCATTTTTAAATTTTTAAACTATTTTGTCTTATGGTAGGACATTCAAATGGTGCAAAGAAGTATATGGCAAAAAGCAGGGCCAACCCCTCAAACAGGCAGGACCCCTGACTGAAGGTGCACCCAGTGGTGAGGTTCTTGATCCCCCAGAGGAGTCTGTCCATATGCAAGTATACAAGAGGATGGACTTTATTTTCCCAGCAAAGAGGAGAGTAATTGTTTTACTCTCTATTTTGAGATGATTGTAGATTTACCTACAGCTTTAAGAAATAATAGAGAGAGTTCCCATACGCCCTTCATCCAGTTTCCCCCAAGGCATACCTGTAGGACAACATTACAATCAGGAAACTGGCCTTGATGTGATCCTTCAACCTAATTCTGATTTTACCCGTTTTACATGTGTACTTTAAAAAAACCCAAATCGTAGCATCTGAACCTTGTGAAAGCATTTCAAAAGCTGCCATTTACTCCATGCTGGCCACGTGGCAGGCACCATTTTATGTGCCATATATGTAGCAAGTCAGTTACTGCAGGTAGTAAATCACACATATATTTAATCTAATACAAGTAGTAAATCATGCCTGCAGTAAATCATCAAATCTTCACAAGTGGGTGAACCCAGGAAGTGGGTTCTATGGTTACCCCCATATTATGGACCAGGAAACTGGAGCTCGGAAAGGTTAGGTTACTGTGTGACTGTGGTCACACTGTTCTTCCTGACCCACTCTCTGGCTTCCCCAGAAGGTGGTCACGTTTTCTGTCTGGAGGCTTCTCACACACAGACGGATAGAGCGACACCTTTTCCTGTGTCCTTGAGCCTGGCCATGCCCTCAGATGGACAGGGGAAAATCACTTCTAGACCTGGTCCCTTAGGCTTCTTAGAGCCAATGTAGTGGGTCCTCGCCACTTTCTTTTCTTGTTTCCAGGTCATTTTCCTTCCTCCTTTTCTTCTGCCTGAATTTTTTTCCCTTATTCCTGACCCCTGGACCTCTGGAATTCAGGCTAGGGAAATTTTATATTCATTTATAGGCCTGCCTTGTTCCACAGGAGATTTGGGGTGGGTCAGGCTATAGAGATTTCTCTCTGTTCTCATATTCCAGCTCCCAGGAGAGCTGACTGTGATGTTGTGTTGAATGATTTTTGATGGATAAAAATGAATAAAGTGATGCAATGTTTCCCCTAATTTGTTAAAGCTGTGAGCAGATGCCTGTGTTACCTGAGCAGGCAGCTGGGGCACAGCCATAAGCTGGAGCTCGTCTGTTCCCAGGCCAGGAGGGTGGGACTTGGAGAAGGGGTTGGGGAGGGACAGCAGAGGCCTGGAGCCAAAGTCACCCGGGGAGGCCAACCCGGCCCCAGGACAGCAAAGAAGCTGAGTGGGGCCTGGGCCTGGAGCCAGAGCTGGGAATAGAAGCCTCCTGGCCTCCGGCGTCTCCTTCCGGCTCTGGATTCCTTCAGCAGGGGCCCTCTTTCTCTTTCTGGCCCACTCCACGGCCTTTCTCCTCATTTCTCTCCTCAGCCTGAGGTAGGCCAGAATTTTCTGAAGTCTTGATTCCTCAAAAGTTCAGGAACCAAAATAGAAATAGCCAAAAGAAGACAGAAGAAGCAAAGAAAGAAAATTGTTGGGGAAAACCCCGACTTGACATCTGTTCAACATGAACAGGGCCTTGTACTCTGCATCACACCGTCCCTGTGTCTCCCACAGTCCCGTGCAATAAGAAAGACAGCCATTCACTTCCCCACTGCACAGATGCAGGCACTGAGGCTCTCAGAAGGCCCCCAGCAGGTGGCTGAGCTGGAATTCTCTCGGTCTATGCATGGTGGCCTTCTGGCTCCAGTGTCCATGCAAAGCAATTTCGCAGTGGCTGACACTTATAATACTTAATAAGTGTCTGATATCATCACTGCTAGTAGTAGTATCCTTTTTATTACTGAAGGTAAAAACTGTGTTTGAGGTGGATGAGCCTGGAAGCCCTGTGCAGGCTGGACTGTGGGGAGAGGGAGGTGAGGTGGTGGATGGGGTCTTCTGGGCTAGATGAGAGAGGGTAGTCCAGAGAGGTGGCCACAGAAAGGTCAGACCCGGAGTCATTGACTGCAAGAGAGACTGCAGGAGATGAACAAACAAACCGGACTCAGGACCCTGGGGCGCAGAGCCACGAGAGATGGCTGGCTGTGTGAGGAGGGGGTGGGTCAGGGGTGGCGGGCCAGGGTAGGAGGAAGCTGGCTGTCTGCGTCCCTGCAAGAGTGCTGTGAGGCTTTCCATTTAACAGCCTCTGTGGTTGGAAAAGGTGGGGTCGAGGGGTTCCTCCCTGGGCCTGCTGAGTGGGCTGTGAGCAGAGACACATGGGACTCAGGGGAAGTCTGGGTTTCAATCCTAACTCCTTCACGTACTATCTTGGTGACTTGGGCCATTTACCCACCTTGCTTCCTCATCTGTAACATGGAGCTTCCTGAATTTCCTCCCAGGGTTGTATGAAGATTAAGTGAGCAAATAGATGTAAAGCTCTCTTTGGGGGTTGACCCTAAGCAATCAGCACCCAGTCCTGGCGTCCCAGGAGGCCCGAGCCAGGAGGCTGTTTGCTCCCTGGGTCCTGCCTGCAGAACCATTTTCACTTAGGATGTCTGTTTCCGTTTTCACAGGAACTACCTCTTCAGACTCAGCCTTGCCAATGTCTCTCTTCAGGTACGAATGCTCTCTTCCCTTCCTTTCCTGTAATTTCCCCTATTCCAGGGCCCAAGGTGGGGAAACGCAAATGGTGCCATTCAGAGTTCAGCCCCTAAAGTTGAAAACAGGAGCCACTTGTTCTTTTCACTGGCCATGGACTCAGACCCCAGCTAACAGGGTCACTGGGGGGAAAGCATGTGGAGGTGGGGTGTGGCCCACATATAGGCGGAGGCATACACAGGGCTCTTGCATCATGAAGCAAGGCTGCTAATGAGGAAGGGAGGAAAAGAACGCCAGGCTGGGGTGACCAACTGTCCCTGTTTGTCTGGGGCTGAGAATGCAGAACTTTCAGTGCAAAAATTGGGACAGTCCTGGGCAAACTGGGTTGGCTGGTCATTGTAAGTCCCCAGCCTAGATCCACAGGGGGGCCTCTGAGTTCGAGCCTCCACGGAAAGGGTGTTCTTAGTTCCTATCCTAGCCCAGTCTGAATGATCCCATTCTAACTCAGCATTTTCTTTGAGCTGTGATTGATTTATTATCTGCTGCCAAGAAGGACTTCCCAAGCATAATTCCCCAAGTGCTCTGAGAGGCGTTTTAATGGGACTCCTTGATCCAGAACATTTATCCCAGATTGAGAAACAGATGCCAGACCATCTTTGCAGAGGCTGAATATTGTAGAGAAAGGAAGGCCATCTCTTCTTCAATGAGGGGGAGAGCCTCAATTCTCATATCTAGGAGACATGTTCTGGTCTCCCAATGATTAAGCATTCTTTGAGTACTTACTGTGTACCAGAACTAAGCTAGGGGCCACGGGACTATAAGAAATGCAGAGTTTCTGGCCTTCAGGAAAACATGATGAATGACTAACCTAATCAGAGGTTAGAACTTAATCATGTGCTGGGCTGTTTGGTATAGAGTGTCGCTGCCGCAGGGGAGACGTCCGTGGGAAGCTGGTATGACATTCTGGACACACCTGGGTCCACACACCCAGGAGTATTGCAGCTCTTGGATGGTTGCTAGAGGGAGGTTTAAGGAGGAGAAAAAGTATGCCCACTGGAAGGGAAGGGTTGGGAGGAGCTAGGGCAAGTTGAAAGGAAATGCCATTCATCTATTTATCTATCCATCTGTCCTGCTATCCATACCTGTACTAGCCAGCCTGCCCATCCATCCATCCATCCCTTCACCCACCCAATAAACATTTATTGAATAACTACTAAAGGCCAGGTCTCATCCTAGGCATGGTACAAGGCATTTGAGTTCCAAAGTGAATCAGGCCCAGTCCCTTGCCTCAAGGAATATGCATATGAGAGATCACATACGATTCCCTTGAGGGGCCGTGCAGCATATTCCTGGGATCTGGGCTGGAGCGAGGCAGGGGAAGTTCCCCAGAAGCAGCATCTTGTGGCCTGTCAGCTCGGTCACAGGCAGCCAGTCCAGAGCCTAGCTTCCAATTGGCAGGAAAGTAAGCCAAGATGCCAAATCCAGCAGGTCAGGGCCTGGGTGAAGCCAGTGCAGAGGGGGTTCAAAGTGGATAGAAGGAGGTGGACCCAGGGGTCCCACCCTGAGCTCTAGGCAGCTGACTTTTTCTTGGTTCCCGTGGTCTGCAGATGAAGGCCTTCTGGGAGTGTAATATGGCTGAAGGGAGGAAGAGAAATAGATACACAGAAATAAAGGCAATGCTGTGGGGAGGGTTTGGGAGGGGTTGCCTACGGGTATGAGAAACGCTCTGGGCTCAGTAGGGTCTGCAAAGGCTTGTAGGTCTGTGCTGTGGGGTCCCTATTTTGTTTTGAAGGTTATAGCGATCCATTAATGAGTTTTTAACCAGAGAAGTGGCATGACCAGATGTGGTGTTTAGATCACCTGGCCCAGTGCAGAGACTGGATTAGTGAAGGAGCCAGTTAGGAGACAATTCAATAGTCTAGGCCAGTGATGAAGACAGTGAAGGAAGGCGGTGGCGGTGGGGATGGAGAGAAGACATGACGGGATCTTAAAGTGCAGGATCATATGGGCCCACAGCACCACACACTCCTGGGGGCACCGGGCACACTGTCTCCTGCATGAGACATGGGGCGTTGGGGAAGTTGGCTGCCCTGGAGGATTTAGTGATGCTTGGACTACAGTGGTGACATCTAGGTTTCTGGCTTGCACAGCTAGGTACCATACATTAGGCTGGGAATGGGGTAACCTGACTCTAGGCCACTGGCTACCCATTGGCTGCACACTGGAATCACCAGGGGAGCTTTAACAAATGTGGTACCTGGGTTCCACCCTCAGAGATCTGGACTTAGTTGCTTTGGGTTACAGTCTGGGCCCTGGGATTTTTACAAGCTCCCAGGTGATTCCAACGGGCAGCTAAATGTAGGAAGCGCTGCTCTAGAATGTCAGGGTCTTTTCTGTAGATGCTGCCCAGCCTCCCTGACCACTGTCCTGTAGGTCATAAGTCACATACCTTATCTTAGGACTGTTAGGACTCTGTTAAGATTCTGCGCTTGATGACTGAGTTCTGGGGTTTGGTTTGTCCAGATCAGTGTTGACCTCACGTCAGCCTGGGGCAGGCGTCTTATGGCAGTCCATAGCTCAGGCTTGGAGCAGGGGCTCAGCTCCAGGGGCATTCCTACAAACTAGCCCCAAAGCGCCAGGAACTGGTTTGACCACTTTCCCCAGCGGGTCTCTTAGGGGCCTGACCACAGGATTTCCGACTGGATTCACTGTGACAGAACTCAGGAAATAAATGCATTTTATGTCCATGTTCCCACCCTGGGGTGTACCATCAGCCCACAGAGGGGAGAGAACAAGCAAGGGGTTGGAGCGGGCTGTCCAGTGTCCCCTGGAGCAGACCTTGGCCTCTGGTCTTCAGTGCCTGGTCCTCCTGTCTGTTGTCTCACCTGGTGACGAAGCCCTCACTTGCGACTCTCAAAGACTGACTTCAGGGATTTCCCTACACTGCCCTCTCTGGGGCTTTGGGTCCCTGGTTATAAGCTTTCAGTCCTCAGTGTCTGCTGTCACCAGCAACCAAGTGCTAAAAATGATCTGCACCCACTTCGCAGACAGGGGAGGCTGGGCCAGGGCGACCCAGCCCAGCTTCCTCGACTCTCCCTGTGGCCTGGGGCTACACTTGGGTTAAAACTCCCTATTAGGGAGCCAACTGATCCTCCCACTTGGCCCCAGGGCATGATTTAAGCAAATTTAAAGCCCAGTGCTTTATTGATAGTTTAAATAATTAACATTCCTTAAAGAAAAATCTAAATGTAAACAGTTTTTGCAAACCAGTATCCATTAAGGGACTCCTAAGTACCTAACCCCTATTAAACAATTTATGTAAACCACTCTTCCTTAGAGAAATCGAATGCCCAGCTCCTTCCCAATCCTCCAAGCTCTGAAGTAGGGAAGAGGTGCAGCTAGGAGCAGATGGGGCAGTGTGTGTGTTGGGGGCAGAGAAGTGGGGGAAATCAAATCAGTTCACCTGTGTGGTTATTTATCAGTGTAACTTAATAAACTGGTACTGGGAAAGAAAAGGAGGCCGGTGATCAACAGCATCCCCGAGCTGCTGAGAGGACCAGCGTGATGAGCTGTCTTGGAGTTGGCAGTTAGGAGCTCGTGAGCGACCTTTGTCAGAACAGTTCCACAGGACGATCTGGCTGGAGGCCTAATTGCAACAGATTTATGATCTTGGTTTGCCAGATATCCTGCGAGGCAGAAACGAGGACTGTTCTGCACATATGCATCAGGACACATAATGGGGCTTTGTTCCGGCCTGGGCAGACATGGAGGGCAGTGCCTGAGCTCTCTTCCAGTTTATCTCCACGTCCTCCAAGCTCAAATCTGGCAGCCCTGGAGTGGTTTGAAGTTTAAACTCCACTGAGCAGTGGACTTAATGCTCCAAAGATTCGTTGACACTCAGCCATCGTCCCTGGCTCCCAAGTGTCCGTGGGAGTTGTTGAGTTCACACGGAGACGATCCATGTCCCTGAGTGTCGCCTGCTCCCTCTCACAGCTTGAAAACCATGCAGCTACTCTTACTAGAGATGGCCATCCTGGAATTTCTGGGACAGCCCTTGTTTAAAGCACTCTGTGTTCCAGATTGATCAGACGCATCTCTCTCCACCCCTCCACAAAACTCCACTAAAAAGAGTGAGAAATTTTAAAGGGTGCTCATTCACAACAACAGAGAGAATGAAAAAGATGCCAGTGAAGAAAAGATTACACATTCTAGGGCAATGGAAAGTGAACAGAGACCGGGCGCGGTGGCTCACACATGTAAACCCAGCACTTTGGGAGGCCAAGGCAGGTGGATCACCTGAGGTCAGGAGTTCAAGACCAGGCTGGTCAACATGGTGAAACTCCATCTCTACAAAAATGCAAAAATTAGCTGGGCATGGTGGTGGTGCCTGTAATCTCAGCTACTCCGGAGGCTGCGGTGGGAGAATTGCTTGAATCTGGGAAGCGGAGGTTGCAGTAAGCAGAGATCACACCACTGCACCCCAGACTGGGCAACAGAGCGAGACTCTGTCTCTTAAAAAAAAAAGTGAATAGTGCGATCCTATTGACTTAGCAGAGCAGATCGGCTTGCAGAGGGGATGCAGTGGGCAGGCAGCTGACTCCTCAGAAGGGCCCCAAAATTGGGTGTCCTATATTGTGTGATGTGAGGATGAAGTACAAGGATAAAGGGAGGATTGATTGAAATTCTCTAAATTAAAGGGTTGGGACCCAGGTCTCCCATCCCATCCCAAACAGCAATCCCTTCTTCCATCTTCTCCCTTACTCCAGTGAAGTTCCCTAAAGATTCAACAGGAAAGGCTCCATATTTAGGGACTCCTAAAGGGTACTGATGGGGTGTGATCAAATGAAAGTCTACTTCCCTCCCCCACCCTTGCTCCCCAGCCCCACTTCCAGGCAGGAGATGGGGGAGTCTTTGCTGGAAAAACTCAATGACTCCAGAGACCAGACTTTTAGAGTATGGCATAGAGAGTCTCCTAGTGAAAAAGGCTCCTCACCCAGCACCCTACGAGAAGCCCGCTAGTCTATATGAGCCCTCCCATGGAGTTTCCAGTGAACTGCTTAGTACTTTACTCTTAAACAAAGATGCTTTTTTATCATGTAAAATGTTATACACTACAAAAGCAAAGAGAATTGTACATGAACCCCATGTACTCAATAGCAGCTGAAAAGTTTTAATGATTATCAGCTTATGGTCAATCATCTTTCGTCTACATACATCCCTTGACTTCCCTGTCCTGAAGAAAATCTCAGACGTATCATAACATCCATAAATATTTCAGTATACATTTCTTAAAAAATAGAGATTTTTTTTTTTTTTTGATATGGGTCTGACTCTGTCACTAAGGCTAGTGACACAATCATTACTCACTGCAGCCTCTAATTCCTGGCCTCAAGCAGTCCTCCTTTGGGAGACCTCCATCTCAGCCTCCTAAAGTGCTGAGATTACAGGTGTGAGCCACCACACCAGGCTGGGATTCTTTTTTTATAAAAGTGGTCCAGAGTTAATAATTTCACATCGCTAAATGTCCAGTTAATGTTTACATTTCTGTACTTGTCTTATAAAATTTTAAAATAATTTTGGCTATTTGAATCAGGATCCGAATATGCTACAATTTGTTGATATGTCTCTTATGTCTCTTTAAAACAATGTTTCTTTCTGTGCCATTTTTTATTGAAGGAAGGTGGTCACTTGTCCTATAGAGTTTCCCACAGCCTGGATTTTGCTGATTGTAATGCAGGTGGCATGACTGAACATGTTGCTCTTTTCCCTGTATCACCTGTACATTGATTGTTAGAGCTAAAAACTTCATTCTATTTAGATTCCGGCAAGATTACTTCATAGGTGTTCTTGTGTCCTTTCTTTAGGAGGTACATAGTGTCTGATTTTCTCTCTTTTGATGTTAGTAACCAATGATGATCATTTTCTAGATCTCTTAATTCTTTAGGTATTACAATTGATTAGCTGAGCTACTTATACAAAAACAAACTTTTCGGGCCAGGAGCGGTGGCTCATGCCTGTAATCCCAGCGCTTTTGGAGGCCGAGGTGGGCAGATCACCTGAGGTCAGGAGTTTGAGACCAGCCTGACCAACATGGTGAAAACCTGTCTCTACTAAAAATACAAAAATTAGCTCGGTGTGGTGGCACGCGCCTGTAATCCCAGCTACTCAGGAGGCTGAGGCAGGAGAATCGGTCGAACCTGGGAGGCAGAGGTTGCAGTAAGCCAAGATGCACCATTGTGCTCCAGCCTGGGTGACAAGAGTGAGACTCTGTCTCAAAAAACAAACAAACACTTCTCCTCATCTACTACATGATGACCCGATGATGTAGTCATATAGGAAAGCCAGGATAAATATTTAATATTCCATCTTTATTTACCAGTTTTCAAGTAATGAGCTAGTTTGCTAGTATCTTTCAATGGTGATCAATTAATTCATCTTTTATTATTATGTTCACCACAGACACGTAAATATAAACATTATTGATGTCTTTCAATCCATTGCAGTTATTGTTAATGACTACCCCATCTTTCACCAGTGGGGGGACCTCTTCATGTTGGCTCCCAGATCCTTTAGACCCACCCTAGTCATCTTTGATTACATCCTTGCTGTCTGATGTGACAGAAAGTTTCAGCCTTACCGTGGGCATTCACTGCCCCAGATCTGGAATCAGCCATTTCTCCAGGAAGCCCTGGTCCCTTTCTGGGGGAAGTGGTTAGTAATTTATTTTTAGGTATGAACAAACAGCCAGAAATCACCAGACATTTGAGGAAAGCCTCTAAAGTGAAAGAGAAGGGCAAAACAAACAAATAGAGTGAGAAATACTTTCAGAAACAGAAACAATCAGAGAAATAAAAACAATTTTTTTTTGGCTGGGCAGGGGTGGCTCACGCCTGTAATCCCAGCACTTTGGGAGACTGAGATGGGCAGATCACCTGAGGTCAGGAGTTCAAGACCAGCCTGGCAAACATGGAGAAACCCCATCTCTACTAAAAATACAAAGAATTAGCTGGGTGTGGTGGTGTGTGCCTGTAATCTCAGCTATTCAGGAGGCTGAGGGAGGAGAATCGCTTGAACCTGGGTGGTGGAGGTTGCAGTGAGCAGAGATCACACCACTGCACTCTAGCCTGGGCAACAGAGCAAAACTCTGTCTCAAAAAAAAAAAAAGTTCAATTAATGATAAGTAACAATTAGTATCTTCTGAGATATAAAAAATATTTTGTTTACAGAATAATAAACTTAAAATATGGAAATTTAAAATGTGATTGGGAAACTAAAAATTGAATTGAAGGATTAGAAGATAATGTTGAAGAAAAACCTACCAGAACAACAAAAAACAAGAAACGAAACACAGGAAAAAAATATCAGAAAACTAGAGGATCAATTCACAAAGGCCAACAGTGGGTTGGAATATTAAGAGTTCCAAAAAGAGAACAGAGGACAAGGTGAGGAAGAAATTAAGGATGAACTAACATAAGAAGATTTGCCAAACAGAGGATGAGTCTTCAGTGCTAAAAGGTTGACTGAGTTCCCCAAAGAGACCCGTCCTAAGTCACATCAGTGTAAAATTCAGGACACTGTTATTAAGGAGAAGATCCTAAAAGTTTCCAGAGCCTAAAGAAAATGAAAATGTCATCACACTCCTCAATAGCAATGCTGGAACCTGGAAGACAATGGAGGAATAAATGCCTTTAAAATTCCGAGTGAAAATTATTTTCAACCTAGAATTCGGTATCAAAACTACCAATGAAGTATGAAGAGAGAATAAATCAGACATGCAAGAATTTGAAAAATTGATGTACCATGTTCCTTTTCCTAGGAAGATACTGGAGATGTGTTCTATCAAAATAAGTGAGTAAATCAAGAAAGGGAAACGTGGGATTCAGAAAGCAGGAGAGTAAAGACGGTAAATCCCAGGCTAACAGTCAGGCAGGAGGCCTCCGCTGGTCCACTGGGCAGGAGGATGGAGGTTGGGATGAGGAAAAGGATGGAAACTCACAGATTATCTGAATCACTTGTGCATGCAGTAAGAAAGTTATATTGAGCTCAGGCACGGTGGCTTATACCTATAATCCCAGCACTTTGGGAGGCCGAAGGGAGCAGATGACTTGAGACCAAGAGTATGAGACGAGTCTGGGCAACATAGCAAGACCCTGTGTGTACAAATAATTTTAAAAACTAGCCAAGCGTGGTGGTGTGCACCTGTGTTCCCAGCTACTTGGAAGGCTGAGGCAAGAGGATCACCTGAGCCCAGTGTTAGGTTATGAAGGGAAGGTGAAGGTTAAGGAAAGACACACACACAGAAAGAGGGCAGCTCAACAGCAAATGCAGGCTTCATGTCCAGCATAAAACCTATGGAAGTGGGGAACTAGCCTAATGCCAGAGCCTACTGCTGCGTATAGGCTGGGGGTACTTATAGGTATGGGCGGGAGGGGGGTCTGGGCAGTATGGCTTGCTACTCAAAAGATATCGATAAGACATTCCCATGATGAGGTGGTTCTGGCCCTTGCTTCGGTGGGACGTCTTCGTGGTGTTCCTTGGACCTTTGTCCAGCGACACACGAGAGGGATGTTTCTTTAGTTGGGCCTTTGTCTGCCTTCTGGTCAGGTGGTTAGGCAGGATGTTTCTCACAGCCCAAACCCCTGAGAAATGTTTCACTTTGACCCAAGTCTGCAAAATAGTGGAGCTTAAAATGGTGCATTTTGGACTAACACCCTGGAGGTCGAGGCCGCAGTGAGCCATGATTGTGCCACTGCACTCCAGCCTGGGCGACAGAGCAAAAACTTGTCTCTAAAAAAGAAAAAAAAAATCATATTGAGAGGGATGTGTAAGACCTGTTGAACATTTGGGGAAAATGGGTGATAAGTCTATGCAGAACAAGCAAATGAAGACAGTCAAGACAATTATTCAGTCCAGGAAAAAAAAAAAGTTGTTCAAAAAAGGAAACATTATCAGAATACGACTATTTCATTGATTCTCACTCACATGCACATGTTTTTGCATTTTAATGAGTCTGAAGTGGGGACGTGTTTTTCAGTCAAAACATCTGACGGTCACTATCAGCCAGGTGCAGTCTTGATGTTGTCATGCCCGTGCAGGTGTGAACTTAGTCATTTTTTCAGGTGTTCTGACCAGACAACAGAAACCCCTTGACGTTTCAGTCCACAAACAATTTTAGGATCACATGAGGAAGGAATGTGAGTCCTGGTGTGTCAGTAAACCTGTGGGCACCTATTGGTATGGTGCCCATCCTGTAAGCATCCAGACTTGCCAAGGATGAGGTCAATGGTATGGAAGAAAACTATGGAGACCAGAGTGGAAAGCTCTTTAAGAATTATTGCAACACTGACACCTGGGTAGTTCAAAGAATGGTTCTCTAAACAGACAAACAACAAAACGAGCACTGACAACTCTAAAAAGTGATTCAGAAGAGATGAAGGCTGAATTCAGAGGTTTAAGGATACCTAATTTTGCAGATATTTTTTGTATGCACAAGATTGGTATATGATAAAAACATACATCTAAATAAGAGCACTTTCAATATATTTACATTAAAATTTTAACTAATAAGAGCATTTGATTGGCAGCAATTTTCTTTCTCAGTGGTTCATATTACAAATTGATGGTGCCATACATTCAGTGAAATCAGGGATACTAGCTGTAAATACCAATGTTGATTTTTAATTAAAACTGTCATTATAATGGGAGGATGGGAAGACAGGAAATGTTATGCGTGCTTTGGTGCAGGGAAGAATGGTGGTGGGTAAGTGGGAAAAATCTTCACCTCCATAACAGGAATTTAAAAGATGAAGTCTAAGATTGATACATGTTTTTTAGAAATTGGTTTTTCAGAACACACAGACAGCAACTAAAAGAGGTGAAAGTGGTTGTTTTTGGGAAAAGGGGGTGGGGTTTGGGAGGAGTGGGTCACTGGGGTTTTAATTAATAAATTTTAATACTATTTAACTTTTTAAACTCTGTGCATCACTAATTTGATAAAAATAATTTTTAAATAAATAAATGGTCTCAAAAAAGCTATTCCATGCTGTTATCTCTATAAATATATATATCTTTTTCGGCCGTATGGTCTAACTTTTGGTTAGAGAAATCTATTCACCATGAGAGGCTGCAGGATGTAGCAGAAAGAGCTTAGTTATGGTATCAGTTGTCTGGATTTGCATCTTGAGTTTCTCGCTTACTAGCTGTGTGACCTTGGGCAAATTGCTGCACCTCTCTGGACTTTAGTTTTCTTCCCTGTAAAACTAGCAAAAGGCTATGTGTTTCACTGGTTGTTGTGAGGATCAAAGAGAAGTATGTCAAGTCCCTGGCACAGTGCCCGTCCCATTGTTGAGTTCAGTGGAACTTTAACTCCTTTCACGGTGCAGCCCCCTCAGTGGGATCCTGCCTCCTCAGGAACAAGGCTGACCCCTTCAATGTGCTCCTCTGCTCAGAGACTCCAGGATCCTTTGCTCATGCAGTCCTCCCAAAGCCACCCACCATCCAGGGCTTTTGGCCTGCATATCTGCAATGTTTGTGGCTCGTTACTCTTTTCTGCGCCCAAGAACCCCGAGGTTTCTTGTATCTCCTCCTTTATATGAGTATCAGCCTGAGAACTGATGGGTTCTGCATATGACAGTACTCAGTTGTTTCTGTCCAGATGAACACTGTGGCTCTGTGGACAGACTCGGGGTCCTTTGCTCTTCTCCAAGGTCTGGGAAACACAGAAACCTGGGTTCCCAAATCGTCACTCAGCTCCTGAATCCAGGGTGTACAGGAGTCAGCCACCCTCTGCCTCACAAAGCAGCCATCACTGATGCAGGTTGACTGTGTCCTGGAAAGCAGCGAGAAAGGCCTGCTGCTCACTCTCCCGGCCTCTGCTCGCTCTCCTGGCCTCTGCTCCTCTCCTGGCACCCCCACTCCCCTCCCACACTGCAGCTTCTGGAGCTCTGCAGGCAGTAACTTCATGGCTAGAAACATCTTTCTTAGAAATTAAAAGCAGGTGGGCTCTTTTTCTTCGTCCCCATTTGGATGAGAGAGCTGCTTGTTCAGGGCTCCCTCTCCCAGGACAGGTAGGCAGTTCATGTTTATACATGTGACCCAGAAATATATAATGAGCCACACCAGGGCTGTTGACAGTGCTTGGGCGTGGAGGGCGTCATGCCTCCCTTCAGCTGCTGTTCAGAGAGAGTAGAGGCAGAATAGATGAGGGGAAGAAGAGATCCTGGGTTGAGGGCAGCCCTCTCCTAATGCCATGGGTATGTGAGAACATGGTACTGTTCTGCAGGTCGCCACATGAAAGCTGTGTCCCCACACACATGACCCCATGGCAGAGCACGAGGGATGCTACCAGGGCAACCCGAAGGAAAGTGCAGACGGTGGGGGTAGGAGGGAGGAGAGCAATTAAGAAAGGGGGAGTCTCAGCCCTTGAGAGTATGGGAACACACATAGTGTTTGGCATCAGAAATGTGGGCTCCAGTCCCTGCTTCACATGAGGTTCTATGTGACTTGCTTAGGTCACACAGAACCTTGGTTTCCCCATCTCTTAAGGAAAAAGCCTGGAGTTGTCGTTGGAAACTTAAATCTCCTACATTCAGGGTTTGCCAAATCTTTTCTCCCTTCCTGCCTCCCGCTCATTTGAGGGCGATCTGGCACAGAATAGGCACATTTCCCACTCAGGGCCTGGGGTGATATTGAAGGTCCTTTGGCCACTTCCAGCTCACTGGCTGACTCCTAGGACAGAACTGCGTGGGGAGGATGAAAGCTGCAGAAGCTGTTCCTCTAGGCCTCCTCTGACCCAAGCAGGTGGGAGGGGTGTTGGGCTGAGGGTCCCCACCTGTGAAAGGCCTCTGGGTAAGGAGATTGGGCAGCCCTCCCAGGTCCATGTGGAGGTAGAGAGAAAAGCCCCCACCCTGCAGGCTGTCCCTCCTTCGCAGCTTCCTGTCCACTCCTGATACCGGCTGCTGCCTGCCCTGGTGGTGAGTGGCAGTGAACGACACAGTCATGTGATGTCTATGTGTTCCTGTGTTCCTCCCCCAGGCCACAGAGTGGGCCTCCAGCGAGGACACGCGACGCTCCTGCCAAAGCAAAGGGAAGACTGAGGTACGTGGCCTCGGCGGTCCAGGGGCCCCACCTGGAGCTGGAAGGAGGCTTGTGGTTGTGGGGGATGGAGGGGGCACTGTGCGGACATGAGGTCCCCTGCTGGAGAGGCCTGGCTGGGGCTCCTCGGGCAGGTGGGGACACAGCCCTGTGGCCAGTTGGTCCTGAGCATCTGAGTGAGCAGTGATGCAGAGAGATGGCCTTGGTGGGAGGGGCGTCCACAGATGTGACCTGGACATCAGGACAAGTAGATCTGGGGTCGAGGGGAGTGTCTGAGAATACCTGTTGGCATCCATGACGCAGTGGTGTGAGGGTGAGACACCCAGCATCGCACCTGGAGAGCTGTGCTGTCTGCTTCTTTCCTTCCTGCCTCAGGAGGAGTGTCAGAACTACGTGCGAGTCCTGATCGTCGCCGGCCGGAAGGTGTTCATGTGTGGGACCAATGCCTTTTCCCCCCGTGTGCACCAGCAGACAGGTGAGCAGCTCAGGGCGGGGGCAGGCTGAAGGGGGCACCATGCGGGGGTTTCTCCTGTCCAGGCACACAGCCTTGAAGGGGGGTTGCCAAATTTTGCAAACAAACACCCAAAACAAACATAAAAGGATGCCCAGTTAGATTTGGATTTCAGATAAACAGTAAATGATGTTTTAGCATAAGCATGTTCCCTGAAGTATTTGGGATAAACTTATACTAAAAAATTACTCCCTGTTCGTCTGAAATTCAAATTGAACTGGGCCTTCTGTATTTTATCGATCAGGCTTACCTTGGAGGGTCCTGACTGGGGCTGGAGACAGTTGGACCCACTGGGAGGACCTTTCCCCTCCCTGAGGGAGGCTCCCTCAGAGGGACCGTGGGCTGGGCAGTGAGAGGACACTGGAGGAGGGGGGAGAGGCCTGGAGAGACTGGGGCCCAGGAGGAAACAAAACTTGGGTGGAAAGAACAGGCAGTGCCAGGGCCTCAGGGAATAGTGTCCCCTTCTCCCCATTGTCCCCAGGTGGGGAACCTCAGTCGGACAATTGAGAAGATCAATGGTGTGGCCCGCTGCCCATACGACCCACGACACAACTCCACAGCTGTCATCTCCTCCCAGGGGGAGCTCTACGCGGCCACGGTCATAGACTTCTCAGGTCGGGACCCTGCCATCTACCGCAGCCTGGGCAGCGGGCCACCGCTCGCACTGCCCAGTATAACTCCAAGTGGCTCAATGGTAAGGAGCCCCCAGTGCCAGGGGTGGGGACTCCCCTGGTTCGGATCCCGCCAGCCCACCCTGAGCTCCCCCATTCGTCCTCCTTCCTGTCTAACCTCTGCAAGGGCTCCCACTTGCCTCATCAAGGAAGAGGTCCAGAGTAGGGCAGATGTTCATCCAAAGACCAGAGCATGCTGGAGATGGACCCCAGATGAAATCACAGACGGTGCTCCGAGGACCCAGAACAGATGGAGGGTGGGCTATTAGGGGACAGTGAGATAATCAGGAATTGTTTAGGAAAATAAGTTATGGATAAGAAGAAATGAGGCCAGGTGTAGTGGCTCATGCCTGTAATCCCAACACTTTGGGAGGCTAAGGCAGGAAGATCTCTTGAGGCCAGGAGTTGGAGACCAGCCTGGACAACATAGCAACGTCCTATCTCTAAAAAAAGTCAAAAGTAAATTAGCCTGGCGTGGTGATGCACACCTGTATTCCCAGCTACTCAGGAGACTGAGGTGATAGGGTGCCTGGAGCCTAGGAGTCTGAGACTGCAGTGAGCTATGGTCCCATCCCTGAACTCTAGCCTGGGCGAAAGAGCAAGAGCCTGCCTCTTAAGAAAGAGAGAGAGGTTATGGAAAGGGCCATATGAGTTTCCTAACCCTTGGGGTTGAACCCCTGTTTTCTCACTAACTATTAGGTTGCACAAAACTGATCCCGGTTTTTGCCATCAAAAGTAATGGCGAAAATTGCAGTTATTTTTGAAACAACCTAAATAGCTGTGTGTCCTTGAGCAACTACTTAACCTCTGTGTGCCACAATGTTGTATCTGTAATATGGGGATAATCATAGGATTTACCTCAGAGGTTATATTGATCAACTGGGTTAATCCCCATAAAGTACTTAGGATATTGTCTGGCACCCAGTGAGAGGTGGGTGGTAACACATGGTTAATATTATAGCTGCACTTGGTATTGGAGGTGGGAACAGAGTTAGTTAGGGCCCCCAAGTCACTAAGCTTGCAGGGAGAGGATGTCAGGGTGCCCATCTGGGAAAACTGAAGCAGTTGAGTCCTCCCGACTCTGCCCTCTTCTTCCCTGCTGGCCTGCCCTGCCCCTTGTTCCTCTTCTGCCCACCCAGAGCCAAACTTCGTGGCAGCCTATGATATTGGGCTGTTTGCATACTTCTTCCTGCGGGAGAACGCAGTGGAGCATGACTGTGGACGCACCGTGTACTCTCGCGTGGCCCGCGTGTGCAAGAATGACGTGGGAGGCCGATTCCTGCTGGAGGACACGTGGACCACGTTCATGAAGGCCCGGCTCAACTGCTCCCGTCCGGGCGAGGTCCCCTTCTACTATAATGAGCTGCAGAGTGCCTTCCACTTGCCGGAGCAGGACCTCATCTACGGAGTTTTCACCACCAACGTGTGAGTCCTGCCCTCTGCAAGGCCCTTCCCTGTGATGTCAGGAGCTGGCCTGGCCTCACAGCCTGGTGGGCTTCATCTATAAAATGCGGACTGCCGTGCCTCCTGCCCAGGGTCATCTGTGGATTTTGTCTTACTGCTTCTAGAGTGATAAGCACGTGTTCTTGGCTGCTGGGAAGGGCAAGCCCAGGCCAGATATGAATAAAGCAAATGGATCTGGCTGAGGTTCCATGAAGGAAGAACATACTGGTGATGAAGGTGGAAAAGCCTGCCTTGGATGAGAGGATGCAGCCATGTGGGGCAGGGAGGCAGGCAGCAGTAGCCTCAAGGAGGCTCAACAGGGACTCCCCCAAGGTCCCTTCCAACCTCAGGACTATGTGATTCTGCTCAATCTAACCAGCAATCTTCTGGTAACCCTGTCATCACTTCCCATCTAGACTGTGCTGGAAAACACAGGCTGGGAATGATAGTCCCTTTTGTTTCCTAGGTGTGAGGACAGGTAACCCTCACAGATCATGGGACCCTCCTCCCACCACCTTCTTCTGTGTAAGAGGCTAACCCAATCAGTTGACTTTCCTATAGACCAAGCTTGTCCAGCCCACGGCCTTCCCCCTAGCCTGTGGGCTGCAGGTGGTTGTGGACAGCTTTGAATGAGGCCCAACATAAATTTGTAAACTTTCTTAAAACATTACGATTTTTTTTTGCAATTTTTTTTTTTTTAGCTCATCAGCTATTGTTAGTGTTTAGTGTATTTTATGTGTGGCCCAAGACAATTCTTCTTCTTCCAGTGTGGTCCAGGGAAGCCAAAAGACTGGACGCCCTGATATAGACAATGATGGATGGGCACCGAGACCAAGGAAGGCACTGGCCGCACAGTATTCTTCGTAGGAACATCAGAAACCTATGAGCCATGGAGTGGTGTTTGCTCACCTTGGGCCCCGGATAGCAGCCACTATATGAGGACCAGGCTAGCTGTAGGAAGGATAGTGTGAGGGGGGTGGACAGAGATGAGAGTCAGGAGTAGGTGGAGAGCCATCAAAACTGACGCCATCAGTATGTATTGTAACTAGTGTATTTATTGCATGCCTTCTCCATGCAGGTGCTTGTCCTGCTAGGGGTGGGGCGTCAGGGAGCAAAAGCAGACATGGCTCTGTCCTTAAAAGCTGAAATAGGGTGATGGATATTAAACAACAAATTTTAATCATGATAAATGCTATAAAGAGAAAGGGCAGTGTGCGGAAAAGCCTCTAATAGTACAAAGGAGTGGTGATCAGGGAAGGCTTCCTGTAGGAAGTGACATCTATAGGATGAGTAGGAATAAACTAAGGGAGAGGAGCATTCCAGCCTGAGGTTACATGTGCAGAAGTTTGAGGTGGGAAGAAATGTTTCAGGAGCTGAGCAGAGATCAGTGTGGCAAGAGAGTTAAGGGTGAGGAGGAGAAAGATAGGAGAGGAAAGTGAAGGGGTAGGGCAGGGAGGATATGTCCCAAAGGACATTGCAGACTGCTTTAAGGGTTTTAATATTTATTCTAAGAGCAAGGAGAAATTATTCACAGGTTTGAAGCAGGCCAGCCACCAGCTCAGAGGTGCATTTTGAAATGCTCACCACTCTGGCTGCTGTGTGGAAAATGGATTAGGAGACTAGACAGGCTGCAGGCAGGCCACCAAGAGAACAGTACAGCATTCAGGGGACTGAAGGGGGGCTGAAACCAGGCAGAGGTAGAGAGAAATGGACACATTTGGGAGAAGAACTAAATGCGAAGCATAGAACTAGAAGTATTTGGTATGGTGGTATCCTCTCTGTGACCTGTTCATGCAAGATTCACAGAAACATGCTTGTGTGACCGAAAGGGCCTCCTGAACTCGGGGTGTGGCAGGCTACAGCATAAATCAGTGGTTTGGTAACCAGCTTTCGTAAATAAATCAGAATCGAATGGAATAAAATATCAGAGTCTCACATATTTAGTAAGGGTAAGTTCATAAAACTTCATTATGGATGTGTGCATACCATACTGAGTTGTAGGGTAAAATATCTCTTACCGTGGGCCATGGGCCACAATGTTTGAAAGCCACTGAATTTCAGCCTACCGCTGGATAAGGGAGGGAGGAAGGCAGTCACACAGGAGGATTCACCAGTGGGTCGTTCCCAGGGGGTTTGCGGAGTGTGAGGACCACATCTCCCTTTGAGATGCCCCTGTGGTGCGCCAGACTCATCATAGATGCTTACAGAGCCTTGGGGATTGGATATGACAGCTGGCTGTGGGGTTTCTGAGGAGGGTGCCAGGTCTTACAGGGAGAGCCTTGTCCCACCACCAATTGTCTTTCAGAAACAGCATCGCGGCTTCTGCTGTCTGCGCCTTCAACCTCAGTGCCATCTCCCAGGCTTTCAATGGCCCATTTCGCTACCAGGAGAACCCCAGGGCTGCCTGGCTTCCCATTGCCAACCCCATCCCCCAATTTCCAGGTACAGAATTTTCCTGTCTTCACACACTGCCTTCCCCCCAGACTACCAGCCACAAGCTGATTCCCAACTGTTTAGCACAGACAGACACCAGACCTGTCCCTGCCAGTCCATGCCCATTGCTGGGGTCCACAATGGTTCCCTGAAGGTATTAGCCTCTACGACTGTGAGGGAGAAGGGGAGAGTGGGTGAGTGGCAGTGCAAGGGAGCATGCTCGGAGCTTTCTCTAAATGTGAGCCCACACCTCCAGGGAGGCAGGGTAGTGGGACCTCAGCTCTCCAGTGTAGAGGACCACGGAAGCACTACACACGCTGTCTGGCTGGAATTTGGGGATGTTAACTGGAACTTTCTCGCAGTGTGTTCAACATGGGTACTAATTCCTGGAAGTGGTCAGTGCTAGGAGTGGTCAGTGCATGGTCAGGGCCCATCCTGTAACGGAGAAGGGGGAAGGAACCAGGGGGCAGAGGAGGTTGCTGATGGTTGATTTTCATGTTCGCCCAGCTTCCTACCGGGGGAGGTGGGATGCAGCTGGGAAAGATCTCAAGCTTTGCAGTCCTACCATCCTGACCCAGATCTAGCCTGTCTCTGTGTGACCTTGGACAAAAAGTCAGCCAACCTCCTTCAGTTTCTTTTTCCTTATCTGGAACTAGGGATAATACCATAAGAGATAACACCTCACAGTTACGTGCCAAGGTTCATAAGCCTGGAATGTAGGAGATGCTCAGTAAAAGGTGGTTGGCTTCCAGCTTCGGTTTAGAAATCATAAGAACTTTGAGCTGGTAGGGACACAGGAGAGGGACAGCAGGGCTTGGCCCAAGGTAGGAGAGGGGCACCTGCAGCAACAGCATAAAAATCACCAGACACTCATCCACACTCAAATTATCCATTTTTAGGCAGTCCAGTCCCCTTTGCTCTCCTCCCTCCTCTTCCCCAAACCTGGCAGGATCCGCCTTCCCCATATCCCCAGCCTCCCGTTTTTAGTTCCCAAGAAGAGACATCCCACCCTGGAAAGGGTGCAGGACGCCTAGCAGGGATGCTGGGGATGGGGGATGCTGGAGAATCAGCGTCGGTGGCTGTGGCCACCTGGGTTGCCAGGAGGAGGGGGGCCGGCAGGGGATCGCGGCAGCCCAGGTGGCCGGGCGCGTGTAACCCAGCTCCCCGCGGCAGTGTGGCACCTGCCTGAGACCGGTCCCAACGAGAACCTGACGGAGCGCAGCCTGCAGGACGCGCAGCGCCTCTTCCTGATGAGCGAGGCCGTGCAGCCGGTGACACCCGAGCCCTGTGTCACCCAGGACAGCGTACGCTTCTCACACCTCGTGGTGGACCTGGTGCAGGCCAAGGACACGCTCTACCACGTGCTCTACATTGGCACCGGTGAGCCGGCCCAGCCCAGCCTGGACTCCAGGTGGGGGGGGTAGGTTGAGGGACGGGGGCGGGGCTGCAAGCTTCCGGGGCCTTCAAGGCCACCTTGGTCTCGCTCCCCCTCTCCCCCTAGAGTCAGGCACCATCCTGAAGGCGCTGTCCACGGCGAGCCGCAGCCTCCGCGGCTGCTACCTGGAGGAGCTGCACGTGCTACCCCCCGGGCGCCGCGAGCCCCTGCGCAGCCTGCGCATCCTGCACAGCGCCCGCGCGCTCTTCGTTGGGCTGAGCGACAGCGTCCTGCGAGTCCCACTGGAGAGGTGCGCCGCCTACCGCAGCCAGGGGTAAGCCGGGGTCGGGGGCGGCTCCCGAGGCCCGCCCTGCCAAGCACACTGGGCAGACGGCGCTTAAGAGGCGGGGCTTTGGACCCGGGAGACCTGGGGTCGGTCCCCGCAGTCTCCACTAGTGAGCCTTAGCATAAGTCACTCGACCTCTCTGAACCTTGATTCTCTCCTCATAAAACACCTTGCAAGGTTTTTGTGAGGGTTAATTGGGATAATCTCCATAAAGCACTCATCAGTACCTGGGGGAGGGTGTGCTTAGCAAATTTTGGTGAGTGGCTGTTATCCCTGCTGTCAACCGCGTAGCTAGGGCCAATCAACCATCTCTAGCCCACTTGATTTATTCTCTAGTCCCTTCAGCACAGAGAGGTCTTTATCTTTGAAGCCACAGCACTCATTGCCCAGGTGCAGATGGAGATGATGCTTTGAGTCAGCCCCCACGTTTTTGCTCCTCTTCCTTCCTTCCTTGGAAGACGTAGAGAGGGCTGCTGCAGGTAGGGCAGAGGTGAGGCACCGTATGAAGGAGTTGCCGTGGCTTCCCACTGCTTCTGCTTGGTTCTCCATCCCATAGCTTCATGTATGTGGACTCGCAGATTTGACAACTGTGGCACCAGTTTTTAAGGGGGAAACCAAAGCCTATTCCAAAGCCAAAAGGAAATGTAGCCCAGATTCCTACCATCTGAGGCTCTCCCAGGCTACATCACCTCATTTTCATGATAATCAGAAGCTGGCATCGTCACAGCCACAAGAGCTTCTGTGGCCTTTGCAACCGAGAGTTCTGGCTGTGCCATCTGTCCTCAAGATTTAGAAGGCAAATGGTATCCATGATACAGGGCTGTTCTTCAGCTCCAGTGGGGTGTGCTAGGAGCCAGGCAGAGGCCTGTGGGGCCGGGAGGAGCTGGATGATCTTGGTGAGGCAGCCAAGGAGGAGGAGCATCAGAGCCGACTCTCCAGCTCCCTTCAGCCCCAACACAGGGCTCCATCAGCAAGACACCACACACTTACCAAGCCCTACCATGTTCAGGGCACTTTGTAAGACTGTTGGTGTGAGAGGAGGCAAGAGAAATAGGCCCCAAACACTGAATTCCTTCACACCTCCAGATGTCTGGGTGGGAAGAGAACCTCGGCCTATATCAGGCATGTGGGGAGAGATGGTGGGGTGTGGTGGGAAGGACTCACCTGGTGGAACTAGACACACCTGGGGCTTCATTTCCGCTCCATCATCTACCAATCGTATGATCCTGAACGACTGAATCATTTTGAACTTTGGCTCTCTCATCAGAAAAACAGGGAGACATTTGATGGAGCAAATGATGTTTAACATAGGCAGAGTTGTAAAGATTGGGACTAGTATTCATAAAGTGCCCAGTCCAGCGAATCACATGGTATCTTTAGCACTTTTTATCTCCTCATATGCGTTTAGGAGCTCTCCAGCCTCCTAGGCCCTCTGGAGTCTCATTGAATATAGACAGTGCAGCTTGGCAATTAATCACAGGCTTTCACATACGGCTTGTTCTCCAAGAGGTTGTAAATCCTTAAAGGCAAACCCAGTGTCCCAGTATTTTTTACACTCCACCAGGGAGCTCCTCCTAGCCCAAGGCACAAAGTGGCCTTCCACACATGACCGATCCTTCAGTTGACTGATTGGCTTGAGAGGAGTTTGGTGCAGGAGAAACATGGGGAATGGGACTGGAAACTGGATTGAGGCCAGCTGACAACGCCAAAGGAGGATTCTGACTTGAATCCTGTGGCTATGGGCATTTAAGTGATCCTAGAGCAGTGGAGTAGAGTCATGGGCATTGTGAAGAGATCAATCAGACAGTGGTGAACAGGACTGTCACACAGCAGGTGGATGGTCCAGGTGGGCTAGTACAGCTCTAAGCCAGATCTGAAGGAACAGGGCCTGCAGTGGACAGGAGGAAGGAAAGGGGCTGGGACATTTCACCACTCACGCGTTCTGCAGAGGGGGGGCTGGGGGGGGTTGTGTAGTGCGCCCACTGCACTCCTATCATGGAGCAAGGCAGAAAGACGTCAGTCTGGAGTTTGGTGCTTTCATTCTATTTGGTTTATTGACTTTGGGATAGGAAGGAGCCCTTGGTGTGTACAGTGAAAACCCTGCTAAAAAACGATAGGTAAATCCAAAAAGTATGAAATGCAAGGTCACGGCTGGGTGTGGTGGCTCATGCCTGTAATCCCAGCACTTAGGGAGGCCAAGGTGGGCGGATCACCTAAGATTAGGAGTTTGAGACCAGCCTGACCAATACAGAGAAACCACATCTCTACCAAAAATACAAAATTAGTTGGGCGTGGTGGTGCATGCCTGTAATCCCAGCTACTCAGGAGGCGAGGCAGGAGAATCCCTCGAACCCAGGAGGCAGAGGTTGCAGTGAGCAGAGGGCGCGCCATTGCACTCCAACCTGGGTATTAAGAGCAAAGCTCTGTCTCAGAGAAAAAAATGCAAGGTCACATTATTGCAAGATTAGTTAAATGGCTAGAGCAAGTACACACAGTCACCAAGCTGTGCACTCCAGGAGTCTGGAAGCCAGCTGCCACATATATTAGAGTTTGCATTATTGTGGCGTGTGTTGTCACAGGGTTTTACTGTGTCCTAGGATAGACATTTCATGCTTTTTTCCTCATTCCTTCCAAAGCTGGCAGGAAGATGGGGGTGGGTAAGCAGAGGCCTCTTCAGGACCCCTCCTCTGCCCAGGATCCCGGGCCTTGTCTCCAACTGCCTCTTTTCACTCAGGAGAATCTCAGCCCCACAGGGCACCACCAAGACCTGACCTCGCCAGAGAGAGACCACAAGGAGGAGACTGGGGGATAAACTAGTGACTGGCTCTGCAAAGCAGGTGTTTATGCATGAACCACCCCTTTCCTCCATCCAGCATGCCTTTCACCCTGCCTTTGAGAGAGTTCCTCTACCCCATCTCATTCACAGATCTCCCCTGGCTGCCCCATGAGCGAAGGGAAGGCCCACTCTCAACTATTTTTTGCTCACAAGCTCCAGAGATACCTTTCCACCCTGGACAGCTCCCACTGTGAGACTACTGAGCCACAGTGCTGGAATCTGCCCGCCTGCAACTTCCACCATCCATCTCTGTCCCGCCTCCGAGCCCATGGAATGAACCTGTTCCTTTTAGTAATGGCTGCTTGAGACCCTGCAGTTAAAAAAAAAAAAAAAGGAAAAAGAGAGGCATGTTGCTATATTATTGGTCTGATGGCTCCTTTATGAAAAGTACTCTAAACTGCCACCATTTCTATAGTCAGAGACACACTTTAAGTCTCTTATCCTTGGAGCTTTCATTTTTCTTAAGAGTTGCTCCCTGCTCTGTAAGCTTTGAAGTGGCCTTTGGCCAAAAGCAGAAAATCTGGTTCCACTTGAGCCAAGGAGGCAGCTATCCCTTTTATTCATGAGAAAAGAGCTCGGGCACTGGCCCTGAGAAGTCTCAAGGGTCCCCTCAAGCTGCCAGGGAAGGGGAAGGGCAGGCGTGTCTATGGAGAATCTGGTATCCTCTTTCTTCTCTGCGACTTAATTGAGAGCAGGGGGAAGCTGAAGGGGTGAGAGAGCCTGGAGAAAGGAGGCTGGAGCCAGAATCCACTCCACGTTTTTCTTCTTTCCTATTCTGCCATGGTTTGGAAAGACAAGATACTCATCCCTTGACTTGGGAATCTTGGCAAAAGTGGCGCCTGGCACAGCATTTCTCAAACATGGTTACTCAGCTGAGTTACCTGAGGGGTATTTAGAAGATTTCAGTGCCTGGGCCTATTTCAGTCCAAAAAGCCCAAATATAGGTGGGTGGGCTTTTTGTTTGGTTTGCTTAAGCCTTTTAAAGGATGCCCAGGAGATCCCAATTTGCAGTCAAGACTGGAAACTCCTGCTGTAGAACTGGTTAGGCTCTAGATGTAAGAAGGAGCAAGAAGCAAATTACATTTCTCTAGAATCTTCTGCATTTGTCTTACATAAGCTGATTCAGGTTTTTCGCTTTACCCATTTTCTCTGCTGGCAGATATTTGTTTTTAATGGATAGAATATTATTTATTATTATTGGTTGCTAGCTATGGCTAATGCTTTTTTTTTTCCAGTTAAATTATGTCACTTACAAATGCTACATCAGCTGCCTCTAGAGGTTGATACCCCTTTTTGAGGGCTAAAGCAAATAAATTCAGGAGTGGGCTTTGCTGAGTTCTGATTGGTTGAATTTGCTAGCAGTCTTCTTTTACCCAATGTCAGCCAGTAAGCAGAGTCTCGAAACCACAGGTTGCTGGGACTACTGTTTACATGTGTTGCATGTAGTCCCGTGATGTCCAGTTTGATGGATTCCACTGATAAAATACCCTCAAATCAAACCATCAACCCCAGAGGAAAATATGACCACACTTGTCTTGTACAATTTACCCAAGTTGTCCTTGAGTGAATAAACTAGACACAGATTCCCGAGCCACAGTTGAGTGTTCTGGATTCCTGTGTGGGCCAGAGTGTGCTTACCAGGCTCCCACGAGTGCCTCGCTTATATGAGGCCATGGTTTGCCCTGAGCAGTGGACAGTACTATCTTCTTCACCCTCCTTTGGTGACAAGGAGAAGCCCCACCCTCTTCTTAGTATAATTTCTCACATAACCTCATCTTTCTCTGGGGCCTGACATCTATTGAACTCATTGAAAGTTAAGAATTCACCTGACAGGTGACTCCTGACTCTCCTTGAAGCTTCAAGAGATAAGAAAAATTCTACCCTGGAGACTCCAAAAGCTGCAACTCTTGGCTTTGTGTGTGTGTGTGTGTGAGTGTGTGTGTGTGTGTGTGTGTGTGTGTGTGTATCTCTTTAGCCCCAGGCATCTTTGGCCCCTTTGCCCAATGGGAAGATCCCTCTGCAAACTCACAGAACGGTGTGAACTCCTCATCAGGCTCCATTTTCTTTGCAGCCCAGTACCTCCTTCTTTAAAGCCTCTTCTGTTTTCCAACCTCTAATTTCTGAGCCCCTGTCCAGTGCTCTCTCCAGACCCTCTTCAGCAGACTGGCTCAGAAGGGGGTGGAAGCTGGGGACAGGAGCCAGAGGGATCCAAGTGTCCCCCAGGATTGGCAGTGGGCTGAGTGTTGAAGGGACCCGCCTTCTGGCACCTGGGTTGGATACTCTCTGTACTCAGCAATGGAAGGCAAAGCCTGATTCCATAATCCCCCATAGACTTCTCCCCTGTGAAGTCCTACTAGCGGAGATTAGATTTTTCTGTTAAAAAATTACATGAGTAAATCAAAAGGAGAAAAGGAGCTCTAGACTATGAGAAGTGGAGGCATTTGGCACATGCATCAGTATGTGAACCAGTATCATTTTTGGGGCCACTGCAGAGAGACCAGCCCTCAGGGTTGAGGAACTGGGAACTGGGATGTGACCTCCTGCAGGTTGAGCTCATTCTCATGATGCTAAAGCACTGGACTCTGATTCCTGCCACGAAGCAGCACAAGCATGTGGGTGCCCCAGGTGACCATGGACAGTACTCAGGTGTCTGCTGATCCTGTGCTGTGCTTTGAAGGATGGGCTCATATTCACTGTGTAAAATCAGACACAGCCTCCCGTGGGAAGCAGGAGTGTGAGGGGGAAAGCGTGGTTGGAAAGCTCAGGTCTGGGCCCAGCTCTACCACATATGATCTGTGTGATATCGGGAAAACTCCTTCTCCCCTCACCTTTGTACAATGAAAAGGTTGTGTAGTGGATCCCAGTGGTTCTCACCCAGGGAGCTCTTAAACACTGCTTCACCCCCAGAGAGTGTTGATTGGGGTGGGCTGGGATATTGTTATGTTTTTGAAAGCTCCTCAAGTGATTCTAATGTGCAGCCAGGGTTGAAAATGGCTGGACCAAACCATCTGCAAGGCTTTTCCATCTCTAATGTTTTATGACTCTATGATCACAGCATGTGTCAGGGAGGTACTACCTCTTTGGGTTTCTGTTAACCACATCTGCTCCTGTGGCTGTGGGTGAGGAGTATGGGGTACCCATACTTGGGGAAAGCACTGCCGTCTCTGTTCAATGTGCAGTCTCTGGAGGATGAGAGTTTGAGTCCTGGGTCAGGTCTCTGGGTTTCCCTCAGATAATATCGGGGTAATAACAGTGCCTACATCATTGGAGTGCTGGATTTAAATTAAGTCATGCTTATAAAGTGCTTAAAATGATGCCTTACACAAAGTAAAGGCTCAATGAACTTCATTATTATCATGGAGGACAAATGGACGGAAAGTGGTGTGCAGAGGGGGAGTGTCCAGGTGTGTTCTTGAGATGCAGGTGAGGCTGGGAAGCCAGTGGGCTTGAGTCCCAGGACGTCTGTCTGGCAGGGCATGCCTGGGAGCCCGGGACCCGTACTGTGGCTGGGACGGGAAGCAGCAACGTTGCAGCACGCTCGAGGACAGCTCCAACATGAGCCTCTGGATCCAGAACATCACCGCCTGCCCTGTGAGAATCCCTATGTGTCCTCCCACCTCAGACCTCTCCTTCAATTCAGGCTATGACTCCCCACTAGTATTCCCCCAATCCCCTGAGATCCTGTGACTTCCCTGCCCTTGCCTTGGGTCATAGGGGTACTGTCCCCCCATGCGTGTCTGCAGGTGCGAAATGTGACACGGGATGGGGGCTTTGGCCCATGGTCACCATGGCAACCGTGTGAACACTTAGATGGGGACAACTCAGGCTCTTGCCTGTGTCGAGCCCGATCCTGTGACTCCCCCTCGACCCCGCTGTGGGGGCCTTGACTGCCTGGGGCCAGCCATCCACATTGCCAACTGCTCCAGGTATGTAAGGACAGGGCTTGCATGGTGTCTGCCTTGGACCAGGGTAGGGAAAATGGGAAATGGGGCCCCCTCACTTGGGTGTTTGCACTAAGGGACAGAAACCACTTCAGGGCTGTGCTGAGGACCACATAGGTGGCCAGTGTGTGAGGCAGGAAACCTGAGCCCTGAGAGAGTTTCCATGCTAGTAAGAGAAAAGTTTCTACCTCTTCGTGTCTCTTGATGCAAAGAGGCATGCTGGGCAGGCATAGGGGTCACTTCCAGACGAAGGTGAGCCTCAATAGGTCTCGTCCCAAACATAAGGGACAGCATGGGATGGTGGCAAGGCAAGGAAACCTGGTGCCAATCCCGGATTGCCACTGTCTGGAGATGTGGCCGTGGCCAGGCCACCTAACCACTCTGAACTTCTGTCAGTGAGGGTTATAGTACCCACCCAAGAGTTGTTGGGAGCATTAAACGAGATAAGCTTACACACTGCCTGGTGCCTGGGGACTCCATAAAATAACTAACCCATAATTTTAGACACTTTTTTTTTTTTTTTTTGAGACAGCGTCTTATCTGTTGCCCAGGCTGGAGTAAAGTGGTATGATCATGGCTCACTGTAATCTCCTGCCTCAACCGCCTGATTCGCTGAGACTACAGATGCCCACACCACACCCAGCAATTTTTTAAAATTTTTTTGTAGAAATGGAGTCTTACTTTGTTGCCTAGGTTGGTCTCAAACTCCTGGCCTCTAGTGATCCTCCCAACTCAGCCTCCCAAAGCTCTGGGATTACAGGCATGAGCCACCGCACCCAGCCTTGGACACTCTTAAAACAACTATTTCATACACATTTATTAATGTAGCCCTCACAGAAACCTCATGGGGGTAGGAACACAGTCATTATCCTTACTTTAAAGTTAAGAGTACTATGAGGCACAAAAGGTTCTGGTAACTTGCCCAGGGTTTCACAGCCAGCAAGTGGTAGAGCCCAGATTTGAAAATTGGAGTCAGAGTAGCCACAAAGGAGTAGTGTCTGAGGCTGGAGCAAAGCATGTACAGTGTCGTACAGGGGACAGTGTGGGTTCCAGTGCAAGGATTGGGACCAACCAGGAAGGCTGAAATAGAAGCTACAGAGTGGAAAGGGGACTGGGACGTTCTTCTCTAAATAGAGTCTGACCTTTTTCCCCTGTAAGTAGGGGCCATGTCCTATCTCTACGTCCTTAGCCCTGAGCACAGCCTGATATATGGAAGAAGGCTCTCAATACATGGCTGAAGGAAGAATGAATGAACGGATGGATGAGCGAGTCTGCCTGAGATGACCTGTTTAGAAGATATTTCTATGTCACTGTCCAGCCCTTTCTGACAGCAATAGAAAATCCATCTGCCCAGATACAGACTAGATCTAAAAAGCTAGGGCTCAGAGGGGCATCTGTGTCTGTCCCCTCTCACCCCAACAGGAATGGGGCGTGGACCCCGTGGTCATCGTGGGCGCTGTGCAGCACGTCCTGTGGCATCGGCTTCCAGGTCCGCCAGCGAAGTTGCAGCAACCCTGCTCCCCGCCACGGGGGCCGCATCTGCGTGGGCAAGAGCCGGGAGGAGCGGTGAGGGAGGACAGGCTTGTCCTGAGGTCCCAGACTTTCGAGGCCCCCAGAAAGTGGCCTGGATTCTCCTCTTGATCCCGGGGACTCTCGTCCTTTCCGCTCTTGCAATCCCAGGGACCTCTTGTCAGGGAAGGGGGTCCCCCTCCCTAGATTGACGCCTCTCCCCCCACCCCAGGTTCTGTAACGAGAACACACCCTGCCCGCTGCCCATCTTCTGGGCTTCCTGGGGCTCCTGGAGCAAGTGCAGCAGCAACTGTGGAGGCGGCGTGCAGTCGCGGCGTCGGGCCTGCGAGAACGGCAACTCCTGCCTGGGCTGCGGTGTGGTGAGGGCCGGGGCGCGGCGTGGGGGACGTGGGGGGCTCGAGGCAGGGGGAGGGAGGGTCCGGAGGCCGCGGAGCTCTAAAGCCGCCGCCACCCGCAGGAATTCAAGACCTGCAACCCCGAGGGCTGCCCCGAGGTGCGGCGCAACACGCCCTGGACGCCGTGGCTGCCGGTGAACGTGACGCAGGGCGGCGCGCGGCAGGAGCAGAGGTTCCGCTTCACGTGCCGCGCGCCCCTGGCCGACCCGCACGGCCTGCAGTTCGGCAGGAGAAGGACCGAGACGAGGACCTGCCCCGCGGACGGCTCCGGAGCCTGCGACACCGATGGTACCGCGCCGCGCCTCCCTCCGTCCTCCCTCCCAGCCCCAGAGCGGTGGGGGGCGGGGGCGGGAGCGCCAGAGGAAGCCCGGGGCCGGGGCCGGGGCGTCCGGCACCCCACCCGGTAGCTGAGGCCGCGCCCCTCCGCAGCCCTGGTGGGGGATCTCCTGCGCAGCGGGAGCACCTCTCCGCACACAGTGAGCGGGGGCTGGGCTGCCTGGGGCCCGTGGTCGTCCTGCTCCCGGGACTGCGAGCTTGGCTTCCGTGTCCGCAAGAGAACGTGTACGAACCCGGAGCCCCGCAACGGGGGCCTGCCCTGCGTGGGCGATGCTGCCGAGTACCAGGACTGCAACCCCCAGGCCTGCCCAGGTAACCCTGCACGGAAGGAATCCTTGGCCCAGGGAAACCCTGTCATTCTGGAGACACCGTCCCCCTACAAGGCCTACCCAGGAACCCCAATGCCCAGGTGACCCCTTCTCCCTGCCAACTCTGTGCTAGGGACCCCCAGAGTAAATTTCTGCCCCGGCCACGGATGCAAATGGCTACTCCAGTGGAGTAGGGCCTCAACTTATTCTCCCTTCCCTTTTTTTTCATCTTTCTTAATGAGTTAGGTAAGACGCTTGATTGGAGGTGGAGTTGGTTTCTCTCCCTCCGGATGTCTCTGCTGCTGCCTTGCTGCTCTTTCCCCGCCTGCCCCATGGGGCGGGGAGACACTCCCCTATCAGTGGACTGTTGGGTGGCGGGTGGATCGGGCGGATGTTGAGGTCACTGTGGCTCAGGGCAGTGACCTGGCCTGGAATGGGGTGGAAGACCGTCTTGGGCCCTGCCTGCCCCTGCAGCCCCTCACACACCCGTCCCCTTGCAGTTCGGGGTGCTTGGTCCTGCTGGACCTCATGGTCCCCATGCTCTGCTTCCTGTGGTGGGGGTCACTATCAACGCACACGCTCTTGCACCAGCCCCGCACCCTCCCCAGGTGAGGATATCTGTCTCGGGCTGCACACGGAGGAGGCACTGTGTGCCACACAGTCCTGCCCAGGTACAAGGCACATCCTGCCAGGGTTGGGAAGCACCATGGAGCCCTCTGATCCCCACCAGGGGGTCCCGTGGCAGTTCACCTCATCCCACCCACAACCCCCAGAAGGCTGGTCGCCCTGGTCTGAGTGGAGTGCGTGCACTGAGGATGGAGCCCAGAGCCGAAGCCGCCACTGTGAGGAGCTCCTCCCAGGGCCCAGCACCTGTTCTGGAAACAGCAGCCAGAGCCGCCCCTGCCCTTACAGTGAGATTCCTGGTAGGTCTCCCTGCCAGCACCTGCACAGCAACCCTTCCCAGCCTGCACTCCCCAACCTCCTTCTCCTACTAAAGCTTGTGTCCTGGTGGGGAGAGGGGAAGCGGGGGCACAGGATGAAACATGGAGGTGGGAAGGAGATACCAAAAGAGAACCCCCATATTTGCCTCCATGCACACATTTGAGGTTTGGGCCCTTCTCATCCAGTGGATGGACCAGCGCTCTCAGAGGTGGGCTCTGGGGAGAAAGGGAGGGAATGAAGACCCCATTCCCAGTCCTACCACTCTGAGCATTGACCTAAGGGTCCTCCCAGGGTTGCGCCTACCCTGCAGAGCCCCCCTCCTCTCGTCTCTGCCCCCTGACACCCTGTCCACTGGTCTTCCTGCAGTCATCCTGCCAGCCTCCAGCATGGAGGAGGCCACCAGCTGCGCAGGTAAAAGAAACCGGCCCTGCCTCATGCTGCGGTCCTACCACCCCTCCTGCACCCCACTCAAAGTCCAGACTCTTTGCACATCTTGCTCCAGACAGCCAAGCTTTGTTGGGGTCCCCCACTGCTTTGAGATGGTGTGTAGGGTGGTCTGTGCAGTTCCCTCCATGCCCCCCCAGCTAGGAGGCCATTCTCAGTCTGTACCCAAGGAAGAGTCATCCAACTCCAGACCCTCTGGTTGCCATCTCTGACTTGAGCCACAGGGTGCCTTGTGAAAGAGGACCCCAGTGACAGTCTCCCCAGCCTCCCCATTTCCTTTGGCTCTGGCCTCAGAACCTCCTGTTGCTGTTTCTGCTCCCAGGGAGGCAGGCGGGAGTCTGTCCTCTTCACAGTGGCCCTTATCTTACTACCTGCCTCTCTTCCCCCAGGGTTCAATCTCATCCACCTGGTGGCCACGGGCGTCTCCTGCTTTTTGGGCTCTGGGCTCCTGACCCTGGCAGTGTACCTGTCTTGCCAGCACTGCCAGCGTCAGTCCCAGGAGTCCACACTGGTCCATCCTGCCACCCCCAACCACTTGCACTACAAGGGCGGGGCACCCCGAAGAATGAAAAGTACACACCCATGGAGTTCAAGGTGGGAGCCTTTTTGTAGAAGCAGAGGGCAGGGTGAAGAGTGCAGGGGTTCTGGCCCTCAGCTGGGCGGAACCGGGCAGTGGTGGTGTGAGCAGACCACTGGATCCGTAGTCTGAGTGTTCTTTTGCTGGCCAGCTTCTGGACTCCTTGCCCTGGCCTATTCCCTTCTTCTGTCTGTTCCCTCACCCCTTTCTCTGGTTCCTTCTTCCTCCCACAGACCCTGAATAAGAATAACTTGATCCCTGATGACAGAACCAACTTCTACCCATTGCAGCAGACCAATGTGTACACGACTACCTACTACCCAAGCCCCTGAACAAACACAGTTTCCGGCCCGAGGCCTCACCTGGACAACGGTGCTTCCCCCAACAGCTGATACCACCATCCTGGGGACTTGGGCTCCTTGCCTTCCTAAGGCACAGAGCAGGTGGAGATGGGACAGTGGAGCCAGTTTGGTTTTCTCCCTCTGCACTAGGCCAAGAACTTGCTGCCTTGACTGAGGGGGTCCCATCCGGCTTCAGAGAGCTCTGGCTGGCATTGACCATGGGGGAGAAGGCTGGCTTCAGGCTGGCACATGGCTGCAGGTTGAGTTCTGCCCAGGTCTCTCATGGCCACCTTGCAACCCACTGTCAAGCCGACCCTCCCCCGCTATGTCGGGGTTGTGGACCTACCGAGCATGTGAGGAACTGGAGAATGGAGATGGCAAGAGGGCAGGCTTTTAGGTTTGGGTTGGAAACAACTCTCCTGTGGCCCCCACAAGCTGAGTCTGGCCTTCTCCAGCTGGCCCCCAAAAAGACCTGTGCTCCATTCTGATTATCTCTGAAAGTAATCAATCAAGTGGCCCCAGTAGCTCTGGATTTTCTACCAGAGTGGGGCCGTTGTGGTGCTGCCCCAGTGTGACATAGGGGACCAAGGCCAGCACAGGTTGTCCACCTCTGCCTAGCCATCTATACTCTACCCCAGGGTATCCCTCTGGTCAGAGGCAGTGAGCACTGGGAACTGGAGGCTGATCTGTGCTTAGAAGTCCTTTAATCTGGGCTGGTACAGACAGGCCTCAGCCTTGTCCTCAATGCACGAAAGGTGGCCCAGGAGAAAGAGAAGCTCAGTGCCATAGGAGGCAGAAGTCTGGCCTCTGTGCCTGTATGGAGATTATCTTCCAGTTGCTGCTCAACAGAGTTGTTGGCTGAGACCTGCTTGGGAGTCTGCTGGCCCTTCATCTGTTCAGGAACACACACACACACACACACCACACACACACACACGCACTCTCTCTCTGACACACATACACACACACACACAAATTTGCTACAGCAACAAAAAAGATGTTGGGCTATGGCATTATTAATTAAAGATGATATCCAGTCTCCAAATGTCTCCGTGTATCTGTGCGTGGGCTCCTCTTGCATGATCTAGGCAATCTGAGCAATGCACCAGGGGTGGCAGATGGTCTTCTCAAGGCAGAGGAAATGCCCCAAGTAGCTATATCTTTAATAGGTGTTATCTTTCCATTTGTGGAATGAAAATACACATGCAGTGTACACATACATTGCCCTACACCCTTTTCGGAAAAGACACTGGGGATAAGCAAATTCACAAGTGGAGACATAAGGTACACCAAAGGCAACAAAACGAGTTTTCTGCCTGCTCCTTTAGCATCTCTTCCAGGCAACAGCTCCAGGATGTGAGTCCAGTGGGAGAGTGTTGATGAGAATTATTTTATGAGATATTTACACTGCTGAGTTTAATAAAATCAAAATTGAGAAACAGGCAAATCTATGAGGTGGGAGAAGCCTAATATAGTTTTTGCTGGATTAAATAAAGATAACCTCAAAGCCTCAGCCCACCAAATCAATGCTGCCATTTTGGATGAGATTGATGGACATGTTAAATTTAGAGAGCAATTTCCTGACTTAATTGGCTGGATCAATTCTCCTAGGATTCCCAGCAGAATCTAATTGTAGGTCAGGCTGTAAAACCTGCCATCCTAGTAGTAGAGGAGGAGGCTCTTGGGGAGTGGAGGGAGGAGTGCTTGAAGCTTAAAGATTCCTAGAAGGAAGGAGGAGGAAATAACATGCCTGAAATATCAGCACAGTGGAGCCACATCCGACAGCTGAGGAAACATGTGAAAACTTGCAGCTTTGGGATTCCTGACTGGTTCCTCTTAGCCCCATGAGGGGCTATTTATTTATTTATTTATTTATTTTTTATTTTATTTATTTATTTATTTATTTATTTATTTATTTATTTATTTATTTATTTTTACATATTTATTTTTGGGACAGAGTCTCTGTCCCCCAGACTAGAGCGCAGTGGCTTGATCTCAGCTCACTGCAACCTCTGCCTCCCTGGCTCAAGTGATCCTCCCACCTCAGCCTCTTTTTTTTTTTTGAAGAGATGAGGGTTCACCATGTTGCCCAGGCTGGTCTCAAACCCCTGGATTCATGCAATCTGCCCCCCCTCAACCTCCCAAAGTGTTGGAATTACAGGCATGAGCCACCGTGCCAGCGCATTTTAGATTCTGGGGTCTTAGAGTCCCTTGAACCTGAGGGTCACTGAAGTTCAACGGTGTTCTAGGGTCCAGGGTGCCTGCTTCAGAAGGGCCCCTCATGGTGTGTTCAAGTGGAGGGACTAGGCAGGTCTGTAGGAAGGGGTCATGGAGACTTCCCAAGCAATTCCCACCCGCCACCGTTGACCTGCAGTGGCATCAGCAGAATGCAGATCCTTGAGTGCCAGGTCAAAACACACACACACACACACACACACACACACACACACACACACACAGATTTCTCTTTACAAAAATGTGGCTTTGGAGGCATGACCATGCAGAATGCACGAAGGATCCACACTGCTCGCAGATGAGCTGGCAAAGTTGGTAAGGGCTATTCAGTAAACAGCCCTGGCCCAGAGGTGAGGATCCCCAGGATGTGCTCCCTGACAAGGAGGGTGTGGGAATCTCTGACAGATGTCAGAGAGCTGAGGCATGAAGGACAAGGGGTTCTTCCCTGGCCCAGCTGGCTCAAAAGGAGTAAGGAAGATGCAGGAGTGGGTGCTCCAGGCTTTTTTGCATCCTTTTGTGTATAAATGACTTTTTGAGTGTGTGTGCATTTTCTTATTAAAGTCATACATGTTCATGGCAGAAAATTTAGAGGATAGAGAAAACCAAAAAGATAATCACAGTTTTACTAAAAACCACGGCAGAGACTTAGGGATTTTAAATGGTGGCATAAAGACATTTATCCCCCTTCTCTCAGAATCACCCCCCAAAAATATAATAAAAAACAAAAACTCTGTCACTATTTTCAGTAAATCTAGGAGGTATGTATAATCTCAAATCATGATCCATGAAGACAGAAAGCAGATGGAGGAACCAGGTGTCCAGTAGAGTGGATGTGGGCCAAACTTAAGCATCCAAGTGAATGCTGAGGTAAATATTGAGAGGGAAATAAATAACTTCTTGTTTTCCCCTGATTGTAACTATGGTACATGTTCATTAAAACATTTTTGGAAAAATATAAACTTATTAAAAATAAATACAAATGCCTTAAAATTCAACCAGGAGACAACCATCATTATTTTAATATGTTCTTTTTCCAGGCATTTTTCTACGGCTCTGTACAAATTTGAGAGTGTTTCATAAAATTAAGATATACTATGTGGATGGTTTTTATTCTGATTTTAACACAAAACATTATATCATTATTTTCCTACATTGTTAAAAATTATCTTGGGAGGCCAAGGCGGACAGATCACCTGAGGTCAGGAGTTTGAGACCAGCCTGGCCAACATGGTGAAACCCCATCTCTACTAAAAATATTTAAAAATTAGCTAGGCGTGGTAGTTGTTGCCTGTAATCCCAGCTACTTGGGAGGCTGAGGCAGGAGAATTGCTTGAACCAGGAGATGGAGGTTGCAGTGAGATGACACAATGCCATTGCACTCCAGCCTGGGCAACAGAGTAAGACTCCATCTCAAAAAGAAAAAAAAAAATTATCCCTAGAGCCTCAGGATCCCTTTCAATGTCTGCCCTAGGATGGGGCCAGGGAAGGGAGAGAGGGCTTAGTTTGCAGGGCTCCACAAATAACAATGTCCCCCACCCCACTGCTTCAATAAAAGAAAGTTCAATTTTTATATATTTTATTTGTTTATGCCACTAAGATTTACTTTGGAAAAGGTTTGCATAATGGTTGAAAAATCCTAACTTTCTGTTATATAAGTTCTATTTCTCTTACATAGAATTATCCATTCTACTACATACATTTATTCTCTATTATGTAAATGTGTCATTCTATTATATAAATGTATCATAATTTATCTAAACCACTCTCATTTGTTTCAAAATTTATTTTACCAACGAATACTATTATGGACGTCCTTCTATTATACATATTCCTATGTCCTTAGGATAAATTCCCAGAAGTGAAGGCTTGCAGGGAGCAAGAACTCATCAGTGTTAGCCCTTGGGGTTAGCAGCCATGAAATGAGACTACACTGTTGGTGGAAGTGTAACATACCAATCCCCTGAAGAGAATTTTGGCCATAGAACTAGCTGTGCTCCTCAGGCTGGGTCATTTGGGGAAATCAGGAACCCTGAACCTATCATCCTCACACAAGAACCTGGGAATATGTCTTCCTCAGAGAGCCAATTGGACGAGCCTTGCTTCTGCAACTTGCAGTGTTCCAAAGGGGATCCTCCAGAAGAGGAGAGACACCCCGCCATTTCTACCAAACGATGTGTCACTCACCTGAGTCCAGCATTTCAGGCGCTCCCTAGGAAGGAGTCTTTCAGCTGGAGGTCCACCAGGCCTGTGCTCACTGGGGCCCCAGCCTCCTCATAGGGCCCAGCTGTTCTGGGCCAGTCTGGCCTGCTACTCAGACCACTCCATGGCCCACAGCTACACCACTAGGTCACCCTGATGACTCACTGAGAACCCTGCAGGCTGGCCCCAAACATGCTCATCAGGCAAAGCCTCTCTCCTCATCCTGAGCTTCGAACAGGGCACTAACTCACTTCCTGGGGGCCAGGCCTCTAATTCTATAGCTGTGCTGACTGTAGGAGGCTCAGGCTTTAGGGTTTGGAATGTGAACTCTGAAATTTGTGGGAAAATTTATCTCTACCCATAAGGTCCTTCCAGTCACTCTAAAAGGGAGATGTTTTGTACCTAGGTTTGTACCCCAGTTTCCAGAGCTGGTAGGACACAGGACCCCCACCATACTTGAATATCCTAATCAGCTCTGCCCAGCACTGAGCACTCTCAAACACAGAGGGTCCACTTTCCCCACCACCCCGATAAATCTCCCTTCCGAGATTCCTAGCGGTGTAGGCTCCACGGAGCTCACAGTACAAAAGGATGTACAATAAAAAGCGAATCTCCCATTCTTGATTCCTAGGCCCCAAGATCTTGTTCCATGAGGCACCTAGAGGTAGATCAGGGGCACACACACATACATGTATGTTTATTATGTGTGTACATCAAGAGTTGGCTTTGGCCTTGATATTCAGCCAAAAATCTTTCAATTAGTCTTCAACCTCAGCTTTTGGAAGTCTCGGTAGCTGAATGCCTACCTCAATATTATTTATAATACCCCTGAGAGTTTGCACTTAATCTACAGTCATGGTTACACAGGTTACCATTATATCTTTTTTTTTTTTTTTTTAGACTGGGTTTTGCTCTGTTGCCCAGGCTGGCATGCAGTGGTGTGATCGTGGCTTACTGCAGCCTCAGCTTCCTGGGCCCAAACAATCCTCCCACCTCAGCCAGCCAAGTAGCTGAGACTACAGGCGCATGCCACCATGCCTGGCTAATTCTTTTCTTTTTTTTTTTTTTTTTTTTTTTTTGAGACAGAGTTTTTGCTCTTGTTGCCCAGACTGGAGTGCAATGGCATGATGTCGGCTCACCACAACCTCTGCCTCCCAGGTTCAAGTGATTCTCCTGCTTCAGCCTCCCAAGTGGCTGGGATTATAGGCATGTGCCACCATGCTCAGCTAATTTTGTATTTTTAGTAGAGATAGGGTTTCTCCCTGTTGGTCAGGCTGGTCTCGAACTCCTGACCTCAGGTGATCCCCCTGCCTCAGCCTCCGTAAGTGCTAGTATTACAGGCATGAGTCAACACATCCAGCCTGCCTGGCTAATTTTTTAAAAAAATTTTGTAGAGATGGATTCCCACTGTTTCCTAGGCTGGTGTCAAACTCCTGGCTTCACACCATCCTCCCGCCTTGGCTGCCCAAAGTGCTAGGATTACAGGTGTGAGACACTGCACCTGGTCTATCATTATATCTAATCTGCATATCAACATTAGTAATATGCATGGGGCATACCATTTAGATTTATTAATAGATGACACTCAGTATAAATATCAAATGAGTCTTGAAGTGAAATGAAAGTCTCTTTTATGCTTCATATGTTAAAATTCTATCAGTCATTTGAACTATATATATTTATTATTATAAGATTAAAAGGCCATGATAATTAATGTTTCACATAATGATGGTGAAAGCTGCTAATTTTATGTTTAAAAACAATTAAGTACTTTTAAATAACAAATAAATTGAGAAAAAGAATATTGAGAGAGAATGTTAGCGAGATAACTTCAGGAAGAACATTGTCATCTCTGTGAGCCAATGAATGTTAAACAATTTTTAATAATACCAGGCAGAATAATAGATATTTGATTAAGTCACAACTCTAATATTTGTCAACTAGTTTGGTGCATATCTCATATGCATTACAGTAAATAATCACCTTTAACAGTTATGTTTAATTTTTGATATTTAATTCCACCTAGGTTATGAGTCTTTCAGGAATAAATTCTATTTGGGAATTCACAACTTATGAAAATGAATTTAAAAAAAAATAAGGTTAGCTTTTCTACTTCAACATTCCATAAGCAGAAAAACATTGCAAAACCATGTACAATATCCCTGACAAATCACCTTTGATTCAGACATAACAGGGATATAAAAAGAATGAAGAAAAGAAAAAAGTCTAGGAAAATGTAATATCCAAAAAATGCCTGGCTACCATTCTCAGTGGAAAGTTAAGCATCTATTTCTTATGACAAAACTGCAGTGAAGGCCAAGTGCAGTGACTCATACCTGTAATTCCAGCATTTTGGGAGGCTGAGGCAGGTGGATCATCTGAGGTCAGGAGTTCGAGACCAGCCGGCCAATATGGTGAAACCCCGTCTCTACTAAAAAAAACAAAAAATTAGCCGGGCGTGATGGCAGGTGTCTATAATCCCAGCTACTTAGGAGGCTGAGGCAGGAGAATTGCTTGAATCTGGGAGGCGGAGGTTGCAGTGAGCCGAGATCTCACCATTGTACTCCAGCCTGGGCAACAAGAGCAAAGCTCTGTCTCAAAAACAAACAAACAAAAAACTGCAGTGAAGTGATCACAGAGCTGTTTTGCAGCTGATCATGCTGAGCTATTACTGTTTCTGTACCATCATGTCAAACTTAGGATTTGGCCATTAGGAAAATTATAAGAATAAAACACATTCTTTAGGATGAAATTTCAGGTTAATTCTTTCATTCTGAGATGGTGATATTTGGTTTTGACCCCAACTTTAACCCAATATTGATTTTAGCATTTGCCCAAGTGTGTGTTCTGGGCAACACATAGGCTCACTTGTACACACCGTTCTGCACCAGCTTTCCCACTTAACAATCTGTCATCTAGAGTGTTCCATGTCTATCTTTTCCCTAACAATTGCCACCAGCATTTATTTAACCAAACCCCTAATGATGAACTTTTAGGATATTTTCTTTTGTTACAATGTCACAAAGACTTTTTTTTCTTTTCTTTCTTTCTTTTTTCTTTTCTTTTTTTTTTTTTTTTTTTGAGACAAGGTCTTGTTCTGTCACCCAGGCTGGAATGCAGTGGTGCAATCACGGCTCACTGCAAACTCTGCCTCTGCCTCTGCCTCCCAGGCTCAAGTGATCCTCCCACCACAACCTCCTGAGTATCTGGGACTACAGGTGCATGCCATCATGCCCATCTAGTTTTTTACATTTTTTTGTGGAGAACAAGTTTCATTATGTTGCCCAGGCTGGTCTCAAATTCCTGGACTCAAGTGATCCACCTGCCTTGGCCTCCCAGAGTGCTAGGATTACAGGCGAATACTAGCCTTATATATGTATATACAGCTATAATGGCAGAATTAATTCTGAAAAAAATAGAATTACTCAAAGAGTATAAATGTTTTTAAATTTTGATAGATTTGCCCAACTTACTGTACCATCGTATTATATCTTTTCTTTTCATCTGTCTTTCTCTTATAGAGGTGATTCTCTAGTTCTAGTGCAGGGTTCATTTGGGGTGAATAAGAAAGTGACTTGAAAGTCCCTGCATCTCCAGGCCCTTCTCATAGAAGGAGAGTCCCTTCTTTCTCCCAGGCCTCAGTCCCCCAGGAACCTGGGCAGATGCTCCTTGAGGAACACACTATACACGTTTTTTTTGTTGTTGTTTTGTTTTGAGATGGAGTCTCACTCTGTCACCCAGGCTGGAGTGCAGTGGCGCAATCTTGGCTCACTGCAACCTCCGCCTCCCTGGTTCAAGTGATTCTCCTGCCTCAGCCTCCCGAGTAGCTGGGATTACAGGTGCCAGTCATGACGTCCAGCTAAATTTTTGTGTTTTTAGTAGACATGGGGTTTCACCATGTTGGCCAGGCTGGTCTCGAACTCCTGACCTCAACTGATCCTCCTGTCTTGGTCTCCCAAAGTGCTGGGATTACAGGCATGAGCCTTTGTGCCCAGTTTACAACTGTTTTTTTTGACCATCAAATCTTGCCTCTTTTGATGTCTTAGGTTTCCTGGGTCCCTGTTCTTTAAAATACCAATTGGCTAAGCAGATTCTAGCTTAAGTGTGACTGCTTGACAGTGCATAAAGATTTTCAGCGCCTGACTTCAAAGAAGTCAGCGATGTTGGGGCTTTCAGGATCTATACCTGGGCATTTTGGACAGAGGGGTTCCCAAAGCCCTCGACATTGAAGCTGTCTGGGATCCTAGAAATCGCTCTTCTTCCACTCCTTTCCTTATCTCAGGAGTAGGGACAAGGCCCAGGGTTCCTGGAATTCCTCCCTGGTTCCCCCTTACCCTCCACTGCCAGCACTTGTGATCTGGGCAAGGAGTGGGGCCCTTCTGGCTGTTTAGGGCATCTTTTTTAGACTTAGAGAGATCCTGTATTCTCTTCAGCTTCATTTTAGTGTCCATATGGTCCCTAGATGTTGATATAAAAGCTGTTATTTTCACTTGATGTGTGGGAGGGGCTTGAGACTAGTGGGCATGGGAAGAACAGACTTCCGTCTCCACCCCAGAAAATGACAGGCACATGGACATCTCAGTCATGGTTTTGTCAAGCCCCTTACTCCCAAGTTTCTGAAACAGCTCCTCCCATCAGACAACCAGTTTGAGCTGGTCTTTGCACAAGGGTGGCCAGGGCTTGGTTGCCTGCCACGGTGTGCTGTCTTGAAGGACTTTATCCAAAAGCCCAGAGGGAAATCAGTTAAGCCAGTCAGACTGGCTCTCTGTGGGATCTGGGCTGAAGAATGAGAATAAGATAGGCCAGTAGCAATAGAAGAATGGAGCAGAAACACCAACACTGTGCAGGAGAAGGACTGGGCTGGCTGAGACTGAGAGAGAGAGGGAGAGAGACAGACAGAGAGAGAGAAAGGGAAGCTGGCCCCCTCTTAGCTCCAACCCATATCCAGTCGAATCACCTTCTTAAGATGGCTGAAGTGACTCTGTGATTCTTGTAACTGTAGGAGCTCTCTACCTCATGGACATCCATGGGTGTGGCTCACAACTCACTCTCCTGGCCCAACTTCTCCCTGTACCCAAATACCCTACAAAGGAGATTCTTTGCCCAAAGATGTTACATTGGCTTGGCCTATGATCTTTACTTTTAAATTCCCTTTCAGAGAAAGAGGAGTTTGACACATTCGTGTTTGCCTTCCTGGGCCACATGCAGAAATAAACGGTCTATGTGCTGAAGTAAATCCAGTTCCCTCAGTTCCCTGACGTCTTATCTGCCCCTCGGAGGAGTGAATCCAGCTCTCAGCCAGCACCACACATGTGCCTGCATATTCTTTTCTGTGAAGTACTATGGGGTAGGAGAGTGGCTATTATTATTATTATTATATTTTCTTTTTACCACATACTTTCTGAAAAATTTCCAAAACTTTAGTTACACCCTCACAATTTTTATGTTGACAACTAGAATTTCTCATCGTAAAGAGCTGCAAAAGATGTAATTTCTGGTGTATTGTAAATACTGACATTTTAAAAATAAAACTATTCTTTTAAAATTTAGTCAAGAGAATCTAAAAAGCACAGCCTTTAAAAAATACAGAAATAATTCTTGAACGATTGGAAAATTTGCATTGTTCCTTTTACTCCTTGGAGTATCCTTGTACTTCCCCCACAGAAATTTATTCTAATGTAATATATTTTTAACCCTGAAAGCCTTTTATTGTTCACCTGTCATACTTCTCTGCAACAAAAATATGTATATGAATTATATACATATATATTTTTTAGATTTAGTCTTGCTCTGTCACTCAGGCTGGAGTGCAGTGGCATGATTTCGGCTCACTGCAACCTCTGCTTCCCCGGTTCAAGAGAGTCTCCTGCCTCAGCCTTCCGAGTAGCTGCAACTACAGGCACCCACTACCACGCCCAGCTAATTTTTTGAATTTTTAGTACAGACGGGGTTTCATCGTATTGGCCAGGATGGTTTCGATCTCCTGACCTCGTGATCCGCCCACCTTGGCCTCCCAAAGTGCTGAGACTACAGGTGTGAGCCACCACACCTGGCCATTTTTTTTAATGGAGAGAGGTTTTAATGTTGCCCAGGCTGGCCTAGAACTTGTAGCCTCACCTCCTCAAGCACCAGGACAACTGGCCTGAGCCACCGTGGCTCCCAAATCATAATTTTAATTTTTAAAAATTTCTTGCAAGATCTAAGTTTAAAAATGTATTTGGGGTTAAGATATCCATGATTATTATTGACATCAAACATTATAAAGATATTTGAACTTTGACAATTATTAAATACAAAGTAAAATTTTACAGAGTAGAAGCTTATAATAAATGTCACTTATTACCAGAATGAGGAAAATGAACAGGAGAGAAAGAGAATTTGTGCACTGGAGAGAGTACAACACCTCAGGATGCCAGGTTCAGAAATGGAAAAATCTTTGCTGTCAAATGAATTCTTTACAGACAAATATTTTAGATTGTGGACATTAAAATCTACAGCAGAAATTGTTAAAAATAGACAAATTGGCAATGATCAGGAGACTTGTGCCCAGGTAAAAGATGAATATGGATTTTATAGTATTCGATAATCTTTTGCCAGAATTTAATAAAAATGATTAAACTTTTAGAAGAAAAATACAAGAAAATCTTTATGAGCTTGGATTAGGCAAGGACTTGATGTGACATCAAAGGCACAACAATCCATAAAGCAAATATTGATTAATTGGACTTCATCAGAATTAAGAACATCTGCTCTTTGAAAGACACTGTTAAAAGAATGAAGAGATGACTCACAGGCTAGGAAAAAATACTTGCAAATCCAGAATACATAAAAAATGATCAAAGTCCAATGAAACTCAGGCGTGGTGGCGTGGACCTGTAATCCCAGGTACTCAGGAGGCTGAGGTGGGAGCACTGCTTGAATTCAGGAGTTCAAGACAAGCCTGGATACAACCCTGTCTCAAAAACCAAACCAAGAAACAAAAATCCTGTGAGAAAATAAACACCCAATAAAAAAATGGGGAAAAGGTTTGAAGAGACCCTCCACCAGAGCAGATTTATGGAAGGCAAATAAGCAAGTGGAAAGATGACCAACATCCTTAGTCATTAGGAAAATGCGAATTAAAACAATGAGCTACCACAACACATTATTACAATGGGTAAAATTTAAAAGGCTGAACAGGCTGGGTGCAGTGGCTCACACCTGTAATCCTAGCACTTTGGGAGGCTGAGGTGGGTAGATCACTTGGTCAGGAGTTCAAGACCAACCTGGACGACATAGTGAAACCCAGTCTCTACCGAAAATACAAAAATTAGCAGAGTGTGGTGGCGTGCACCTGTAGTCCTACCTACTCAGGAGGCAGAGGTTGCAGTGAGCTGACATTGTGCCACTGCACTCCAGCCTGGGTGACAGAGGAAGACTATCTCAAAAAATAAAAATTAAAAATAAAATGAAGATAAAAAATAAAAAGGCTGATCATACCAGGCGTGGTAAGGACATGGGACAACTAGAATTCTATACTGCTGGTGAGAATAAGAAATGAAACCACTTTGGAAAACAGTTTGGCAGTCAAGCATTTCAAAAGACAAAAATTACAACAAATTTAGTTTAAATAACTTTATCTCTTTTTTTTGCCATTCTAGAATTGAGCAACACTTCATTCCCTAAAATAAACTATTCCAATGAGCTGAGCAGAGGAGGCTGGCTTTATAGACAGAGAAGGGCTGAAGAAAGCAGAAACTAAGAGAAAAGAGTAGATGGTCATTTCAAAGTTACTTTCCATGTGACAGGAGACAGGGAGACAAAACGGGAGAAAGATAACTGGTTTTGTCAGGTCACTTCAGGTGACTTTTTGTCATAAGGATGAAAACACGGGGAATGTCATTTTCATTCCCATTAAAGACTGAAACTGGCCTGTCTGGGGAATTGGTTGTTCTCTCTTCTAGTTTCTCAGAAGGTCAGATAATAACTTATTTTCTGTTTGGTGATATGGAACTTTGGCCTGAGTGACTCCGTTGTGACTTTTAGAGTGGTCCGTTGGGGTGCGGTGCAGGAGCTTCGTCCAGAACAATGGGCTGCTACAATTTGTATTTAACAGCATATGCTTACTATATGATGATCACCCGAGATCAGGCGTTCAAGACCAGCCTGACCAACATGGAGAAACCCCCTCTCTACTAAAAATACAAAATTAGCCTGGCATGGTGGCGCGTGCCTGTAATCTTAGCTACTCGGGAGGCTGAGGCAGGAGAATCGCTTGAACCCGGGAGGCGGAGGTTGTGGTGAGCCAATATTGCACCATTGCACTCCAGCCCGGGCAACAAGAGCGAAACTCTCTCACTAAAAACAAAACAAAAAACAAAGAAATTTTATTTTACACTTCAAATATGTGAGGTTAACTGTATGTCAACTGTACCTTCGTTAAGTGGTTAGAAAAGTGTGAATAAACGTCCAAGAAAACGTAGAATACAAACTTACCTCTTAAAATGTTCCTTTTACTTCATGGCATACTATTCATCTGTACAGTAAGGAGTAGGGAACTTCCTTCCTTCGCCTCTTTGCAAAACTCTCAAGGATGGCACCGGGACACAGACCAAGGCACCAGTGAAGAAAGTTCCATCGAAGTTCCTCCTCACTACTGAGAATGGTGAAGAGGCAGAGAGGATGAGCTCAAAGCAGCATGCTTTAGTCCAACCGGGAGAATAGTTAGAAAAGGCGTGCAGCCTTGACTCGAGCGTCCCGTGAAAGAAACAAGGTCCTGCCACCCTCTTGGTTTCTCACTGATGCCCTCCTTGCCTTCTCTTTCTCCGAACTTGCCTTCAGCGGTTTGGTGAGCTTTCGCAGTAGTGGAGAAATAAGTAAGATAATTAAAGAACAATTGACATCCTTTCTGTTCTTCCACTCTGTAAGGCCGGTTGCCTCGCCGGCAGCTCGGACACGCCCACTTCTGCACTCCGCACCAGAATCTGCACTCAACACTAAACTCTGCACCCAGCACCGATCCCGCCGTTGGAAAACCCCGCCAAAATTTTAAAGAAGCCCCGCCAAAACCTGCCCAATAGCATTTAGCTCCGTCCACGTCCCACTCCCCCCTCGGCGGCCCGCTCACCGGAAATCCCGCCTACCTACCAATAGCAGCTTGTGCCGTCCACGTCCTGTTTCTCCACAACCAATCAAAACGCCTTCACTCCCTATAAAACCCCCACGCCCAAGAGGAGTCGAGCGCCACTTCCCCGGCCCCCCCTTTCCCAGACCATAGAACCTCCCCGGAAGCTTAATAAATTGGCATTTAATTTTCCTATGCTGGTCTCAGTTTCCCCATTTTAAACTCGGCAATAACCGTTACACACTCTATAATCCATCTGAATCCCAAACATCCCAAGTCAAAGCACCCCGTCTCTAATGCCACATTGTCTGTGACAGAAATACGTACGGAAAAGGGACCGATACAAAGCCCCACCCTGGGCTCATGACAACTGCCATAAGAGGTACTGTGGATGCACTGTCTTAATTGTCTTCTCCCTCTTTTTTCTTGCAGTGAGGAGGTTTTAATTTTACTATTAGTTTTTTTATTTTTATTTTTTTCATCCAGGAACTCCGTAGCAGTGCTGCTAAGTGTGAGGGATGCGTCTGTTGCTTGTGAAGTGGGAACGGGGAGAAGGTGAAAGGGAAAGCAGGAAGCAGAACACAGCTGTGACCTCTTGTCAGCAGGAGCTGTTTCAGATCGGTTTTAGGAAACGCGGTTCTTGCTTTCCTTTGGTCTCTCGTGCCTGTGAGCCTCTTGCACCCCTTGCCCTGATCTGAGGGCCCCTGATGCTGAGGGATGACCCTGGACTTCTGAACTCCAACCCCACCATTTACGGAGCAGCTGTGTGCTGCGGGAGGTGGGAGTGGAGACACCTATCTCTCAGGGGTTCTGAGAAGAGTAAATTGATTATAGGAGTTTGTGTAGCACAAAGTGCAGCCTGTACAGATACAGGGCCCTTGGAGAACCCCCTTCCCTCCACACTTGGACAAAGTGCTACCCAGCACCTACTGTTTCCTGGTGAGAGCCCGGGGCTCTGCAGCTCCACCGCACACCAGCTATTTGACCTGGGGCAGTTTTCTCCTCTGATGCAAAATAGAGCTAATAATAGAACATACTCTGGGTTTGCTGTGAGGCTGAGGCATGAAAAGTGCTTAGAACAGTATCAGGCATAGAGCAAGCACCCAAAATTATCACCACTGTTACTGAGCTAAGCACTGGGGGTTCAGAGCTGTTTCTGCAATCCGAGTCATGGATATGTCAAAGTAAATGTGAAAAATATAATCTTCAGCTTCATAAAAATTGCTTTGTTGACAAAATTCAAAAATCCTTTAGGGAACACATGATACCCATCCAATAAATTATGCATGAAACAACTCTCTAAGACACCACTAGTGAAAAACGAAAGTATCCCTTTTAGGGCCTCCCCATCTCCATTTATCCAAATGAGAATTTTCCTCCCTCCCTCCAGCTCTTCCTACATTGTCTCATTTCTGTCTCTTGCTAGAATTAAGAATTGAACAGTCTAAAAGATCATCAAGTCGTGTGTGTGTGTGTGTTTTAAATTTTTATTTTGGTAGAGATGGAGTCTCACTATGTTGCCCAGGCTGGTCTTGAAGTTCTGACTTCAAGCGATCCTCCTGTCTTGACCTTCTAATGCCTTCTAATGTGTTGGGATTACAGGCATGAGCCACGGCACCCCACTGTCAGGCCCAGTGTTTTATATAAGAAAAAACTAAAGAGTTGAAACAGGGCCCATTCATGCTGAGGGGATGCAGTTCATAGGAAGGAGAAGGAGGCCAGTGTGACTCATTCTCCCATCACCTTTCTCACCTGAGCAGAATCCTGAAGTGCATTCATTTGCTAGTGGACCCTATGGGGCTGGCTAAAGAACTGACCTGGGGACATATATCGGGAACCGTCTTCATATCTGACCCAAGCAATGTGCCTTCTGAGTATCTTTTCTAAGAAAATCATCAGAAACTAGAATATACAATGATGTGTTTCCCAGAATCAGTCTCCTCAGGAACAACCTTAATGTCCAACAATAAAATGAAATTTTAAATTATAAGTTTCCCTTGTCATGGGAAAATGTTCAGGATGTAATGTTAAGGATATAAAACAAAAACACAGTGCAATCTGTACTATATTAAAAGACAGTTACAGCAAGAAGCAGTATATTTTTCTGTATTTAAAAATATCTTTAATAACTGTTTTTTGTTTGTTTTAAACAGGATCTCACTCTGTCACCTAGGCTGGAGTACAGTGGCATGATCACTGCTCACTACAGCCTTGAACTCCTGGACTCAAGCAATCCTCTTGCCTCGGCCTCCCAAAGTGTTGGGATTACAGGCCCTGTATATTACTTTATAATGGAAAAGTTATTTTTAAAAATCGGGGGTAAGAATTCTGTTTCCTAAATGGCACTAAGATAAGATACACTGTGTATTCACCTAACCAGCAGTCATTGAGTAAATGCTGAAGACTCAAGAGGGAAGGGAAGGAAGAAGGCCAGGAACATTTATGAGGCAGTCAAAACGTGCCAGACGCTTTGTGTTCCTCACGCTATTCCAACATCACAAAATCCAGGCAAAGGTACATGTAATTATCTCCGTCCTTGATTCTATGTTTTTTAAATGAATGAGTACAGGGGATTTCCAAAAGACAGAAAGGAATTCCCGTCTCCAGCCTTGCCGTGGAGGAGAAAGATTTGGCCCAGCCGCCTCTGCTTCCTTGCTCATGTTTTTTTTCTCACCACATCTTGCTGCCCGAATGCTCAGGAAGCTTTGGCTCCACTTCTGCTGCCATTTGGAGTTTGATTAAAAACAAAATGCGGACCACGTTATCACAAGTTGCTTTCAATACATGTTTATTGCAAAACCACAAGCACAGTAACCATAATGTCAACATAACCATATTTCCTAACGGAACAGGAGATCGCCATGCCTAAGTGCGTACGTTTTCCAAAGAAATGGCGGTTTATTTGGAAGCTCCCACACTGTGAGTGATGACGAGAAGCCCTATTGTGAACTAGGAGTTCTAAACCATTAAACATTTAATTACCACTTTGGCAAAGCAATGCACATTACCATTTCTACAATGGAACAGCAGAGATTTTAAATGCATCTTTATTTTTCAGAATCTTCAGTATTCACAATGTGTAAAATGAAGCAGCATTTTAAGTAAAACTCTATGCCAAAACAGTTTCTAAAAAGTCTGGATTAAAAAGAAGGAAAACCGCACGTGAATAATATTTATCAGTGCTTACAGTTGACACTAACTATAGTTTTTTAAAAGAATAAAAATACTCAAGACTTCAACATTTCCTTACAAAAGTATGCTTGGCCATAAAATAAAAATCTATAAAACCCCAAATATTACAAAAGTAAAATGCAAAAAAATTTTGTATACAAATGTAATACAATCTTTACATGGTAAGGATTATTTGAAAACACAGAACACTTCCTAAGTGTGGATGTGCTTCGGAGCTGAATTCATCACACACCCCTGCTCTGACCATTGCATAGACCTAGCAGGCAGCAGAGGCGGGTGCACGGCCCCCAGCATCAAGTCTCAGTGTGGCAGGTTTTAAGCTCCCCACCGCAACCATTCATACTTACATCATCTCTCATGCTGGAGAAGCTTGCTTAGGCATATGGGGCGTCACAGCAGCTGCGGCACCTGCCTTCCAGGAGCCTGCATATAACCTATATCGTAGTGCTGCTACTTTAAAATCAGGCCCTGAAGATGGGAGGACTCTCAAGAGATGACCCTGTCCTCTGGGCCAGTCCTGACCCACTCTGGCAGGGCATCTACCGCAGCCTGCTGGAGCACTATTTCACTCTGGCAGTCAGAGGGTTCCACTTGCAGCCATTTCTGCCAAAAACCTTTCCCAGGATGGACTCAGATCCCAAACAGAAAAGGACTTTGTTCTTCTACTTCTTGATGCCCTCTTCAAAGGAGTCAGGGGCATCAAGTGTCGCCTGGGACTGGAAGGAGGGAAAGGGGAGGGGATGAGTTGGAATGAGACTCAAGGCCCAAGGCTGAGGGGGAAGAGATGGGGATCTGTCAGGTGTGCTAGGACCCCCCAGTGTGGAGAGTGCTGCAGGCTCCCTCACCCAGCAGAGGCCTCTGCTCTGGGTTTCTCCTGCCATTCTACCTCCTCTGCTTGCCTTCCTGCTCTGACTGTGATGTAGTGCAGAGCCATGAAAGCCAGACAACTAACTAATGGGATAAAATGAGGCCAAATACACCTTGGCTCGAGAACAGACAGGGAGAACAATAAAGTGCTTGGGCTTTGGAAAGTGATTTTGGTTGGACAGGCTTTCTGCTTGCTTCTAGGTATGTGACTGGGAAGAGAGGCAGATGGAAACGTCTGGATGGAACAAGAGATAGCAACTTTACTTGGATCAAAATCCCCTTAGAATACCCAAGATTTCTCTGCATCCAAGAATTGGTATGAAAAGTAATTACTCTGGCAGAAACACAATAAAGTAGGTATAGAAGGCATGCCTTCAATCAGAGAACATTTCTTTAGCGGTGTGATTGTAAAAGTTAAAGACTTTTAAAGAAAACACAACTCTTCCCAGGCTGCAGTGTATGTCTAGGTTCACAGTGTGTTCTCAGAGAAGAACAGGAACCTCCACTATGCCAGACGGGGCATCTGTGAGGCCAGCATCTCCAGATGGCTGGTTCCACCTTCTAGAGTTTCCATGAGTCTTGGAGTCAGCTGCTTACATTTAAGAAAAGGAAGGAAGTGTGAGATGCCAGGCTGTTTCCCCACTGCCAGCTCCACAACTCTTCATGCTGGGGTCCTTTGCCCTGACTTGTTCTGCCTGTCTCCCCCTCTGCCACTCTGTTTCTTGACCCCTCCCTCCTTCACACCCACATTCTTTGAAAGCAAGAACTTCTAGTGCAAAGGGGAGTGGCTCTGGAACTGATGACAGAGGGAGGTTGTAGAATCTCCATCCCTCGAGAGCTGAGAAGGCAGCTAGCCAGACCCTTTGCAGGCAGGATGTGCTTGGAGGTTGGAGGCTGGGCCAGATGACTTGGTGAGAATGAGCCAGCTTCAGAGTTCTGCTTTCCAGAACCTGCTTCCACCACAGCTCCATGCCTCCAAGCCTCCTCCTGTACTTTAGCTTGGCACACATATTAAGAAATATGTCTACAGGCCTGGCTTCTATTTCAATACTCTTCCATTGCAGTCTCACGGATCTCCTTATATGGTCCCCTGTCTCTCCCTTGGAGACTCTTTTGGCCTAATCCCATGCCTTAATGAATAAATGGTGGCAGATCTCAAATTTTTGAAAGCTTCTTAGCTTTCCCTAAAAACCTTCCCACTTATTTTCAAGCCATCAAAATAGATTTCTCTGCCTTTGCCTTCAAAGGCTGTCCAGGGGCATTTTTTATTCTGTGAAGGTCACACATTAACTATATATTGATTAGGGATAGCATGGATTTTTAATGGCCCAAGGAAACAGGATTTAGAACATAGTTTCCCAAGAGGGTAAGATCCCGTACAGGAACCAAGACAGCCATACAGATGAGCTACAAAGCTTTCAAAAGCCCTTTGCGGGGTGTTGCTGGCTTTGAGTTAGTTTTTATGAATGGACTCACTGGAATGCAAATCTCTCTGAGGGCCAGGAGGCTGATCTGTTTGCTTCTGCACGCTCAGTGCCTAGCCCAGTGGCCAGCACGAAGTGGGAGCCCAAAACATGCTGGTGAATTATTAAATTATTAGCTACAGATTCCTCAATCTTGGTTTTTTTAAAAAAATCTTAACACAATCTGCTTTTATGATGAAAGCCATGCCTGACTTTGGAGTGTTCGCTATGTTCAAATTGTATTACAACATAGAAGGGAAAAGATCATAGTCTGCTTTAAGATGAGAGAGACAGTTTTCCTAAGAAAAATTAAAATTTTCAAAAAAACATGAACAAAACTTCAGGACCTAGATAACCAAGAATTTACTGGTAAAGGAATACTGATAAAAGAAGATTGAAAAGGTAAGGGAATCAGCAGCTGGTTCATTAGAGTAACCCTTTCCCCAGTTAGATGGAAGGACAATTATAGGCAACAGAATATAGCATGGAGTTTCCCATGCCTAGGTGGTCTATATTAAGTTTGAGTAAAAAAAGGACATATATGGGGTAGGGGGTGCTTCTCTATTCTGAAATAGAAAAGGGGGAAACATTAGGACTAAGGTATCCATTGATTTCTTTTTCCTGAAAAGGTCAAGTGCAATTGGCAAAACAGGAGGAAGGCCTGGAGGTGGGTGAGGATTCTTTGGGACATGGGGCAAGGATCCTGGGGCCAAAACCCAAAGGACAGCGGAGGTTTGGAGGAGAGGGACGGCTTCACTGAGGACATCTGCATTACTTACTACAGTGATTTCTCAGCAGTAAGTACTGATCAGGAAGAGTAGCGCAATGAGAATTAGTGAATTCAGGGAAGGACTAAGAAGAACCACCCCCAATATATATGCTGAAATCTACTGAGCAGGCCCTATTCTTCCTATGGCAGGTAAGATGGGATCGACCCCCTCTCGTGACATCTTCCAGGCACTTTCTAAGCCACAGACCTAAACAAAAACAGGTAGTTATGTGTGCAGTCCAAGAAAGTGATTTTGTTTGGGACCTGTGGATGCAATGTATTAGGATGGAGGCAGGATTTTCTTAATGCTTAATTTTCGTAAGTCTGCAAAGTGACATATTTCTGGTCGGGGGCGGGGAAGTAAATTCACAACTGGGGGCATTTGTAGTGAATAAAATAATCAGCAGGAACTAAAACTTGCCCTTTTTAGCATTCTTTGGGTTTCTGCAAAGGCTCAGGGGGCTGGGACTTCACTAGCAATGCATCAAGTGTGGTTAGGTTTACTCACAGGTGGAGACCTGAAGGGTGTCTGCAGTCTCCAGCCCGCAAAGTAGCCCTGTTCTATGTGGCTGGCTGATATCCCTAATTCTACCATTAGAAAGCCCCTTTTTGGTGTTCAGTCTTTGTTCTTTGTTAATAATCAAATTCCCCTTAAAAAGAACCCTCACAAAGCCTTATGAGTACATGTACACATTTGTCAAATTTTGTCTTAAGAGATAGCTGGGTTACAACATTCCCAACCTCCCATAGGAGTAGTAACCCATTCCTCAGCCATGGAATGATGGTAGGGTGGGGATTCCTCACAACAACATTAATTTTGTGCCTCTAGACAGATCCAGGTCCTACTCATGGAAGGAATTTCAGTGGGGCAGAATGTCTTTTCCTTGAAATCAGTTATGGTTTATGATAGGAGAACAATATTTGGGTTCCTGTCATGCATAATTATTTGGGAAACTGTCACTAGCTCTTTGTAATTGTTAGTTCAGAAGAGTCTTTAAAAAAAAAAAAAAAATCTTCTGGCTGGGAACAGTGGCTCATGCCTGTAATTCCAGCACTCTGGGAAGCCAATGCAGGCAGATCGTTTCAGGCCAGGAGTTCGGGACCAGCCTGGCCAACATGGCAAAACCCCATCCCTACTTAAAATGCAAAAATTAGCTGGGTGTGGTGGCGCATGCCTGTAGTCCCAGCAACTGGAGAGGGTGAGGCATGAGAATCCCTTGAACCCAGGAGGCAGAGGTTACAGTGATTGAGACCGCACCACTACTACACTCCCGCCTGGGCAACATAGCAAGACTCTGTCTCAAAAAAAAAAGAGCAGAAACAAGAAACATCTTTCGTTTTTCTGATTATCTTTCACTGTCATATAATCGTACATATATAATTGCTCTGTATACAGAATGAATAGAAGCATACATGGATGAAGGACGAATAGATATAACAGTCTGAAAGTTTCCCTAGCGCTGGCACCTATAACACATCACTAACAGGGCCTTGTAGAAGTTCCTTGTTGGTTTGAGAAGATAATGTAGAAACTGGGAGTAGTGGTGGAAAAGTATTGCACTCATGTTTTCTACTTTCAGTTGTGTATGACCAAGAGATATAGATCAGAGAACTGTAAAACTTTTCAGCAAAAAGAAACATCTTCTTTGACCCTCCTATTTTAGAAGTGAGGAGGCCAAAGTTCAGACAGGACAGATGACTTGCCCAAAGCCTCAAGGCTGTTCAGCAGCTGTGCAGAAGACAGAGACCCGGACTTCCGACACTGAGGCTGGTGCTCTGGTTCACTTCTCTCTCTCTCTCTCACAGCTATTAATATCATGCCCACATTATAGTCACGAGGAAGTCTCGTTGGCTGAGCAGAGTGGCTCATGCCTGTAATCCCAATACTCTGGGAAGCTAAGGTGGGAGGATTGCTCTAAGTCCAGGAGTTCAAGACCAGCTTTGGCAACACAGAGAGACTCCTTCTCCACAAAAACTAAAAAATTAGCTGGATGTGGTGACATGTGCTTGTAGTCTTAGCTACTAGGAGGATGAGGCAGGAAAATCACTTGAGCCCAGGAGTCTGGGGTTACAGTGAGCTATGATCATGCCACCACACCCCAGCCAAGATGACAGAGACACTGTCTCAAAAAAAAAAAAAAGAAAAAGCCTTGTTTACTAACACTTGAGTACAGATCATTCTTTGACATCTGAAACTTTGCTCTTATTCTGTAAAATATCTGCACAGTTTACTAGAAGACCGTGACCATGTGGAGATGGCACTGTTGCAAAGCAACTTACAATTCTTTGGTGCTTTAACTAGAGATATAAGTTCAAGGATCGGCTTTACTATCTGACCCAACAGTTTTGATTTCTACAGGTGCAAGCCCATGCTGCCCCATGATGAATCAAACCAAACCAAAGGAGTGGTATCTGGTTTGATCTGATTCTGGTGAGCAAACACAGTACCCTGACCTGGCTCCCAGAATGCTATCTAAACATCAGATTTTCTTTTACTGCATTCGATAAATTTAATAAACCCTGCATTTCATATATAAAGTCCTTTGGGAAAATAAACAGCACCTGCAGCTTATCTCCTCCCACAGACACTGAAAAAGCAGTTTCTTCTTATTGAATGTGGATGCAGCATAAGATTTCATATGTTCACATACAGGGCTCTCATGGGGGGCTACTACATAAATAGAAACACAAAGGTGCTGGGCAGCTCTCTAGCTTTACAGACTTCACATGCCTCGGTCATCTTCATATTGAAATAAGAATGAACTGGTATTTCTGAACTGGAAGAAACCTAAGGGAACATCTTTGTTCACTCCTTCATTTTAGAGATGTTGCTAAAGGAGAAATAAGTGACTTGCTCAAGGTAAAATAGCTGAAGTCACCAGGCCAGGGTTAAGAGCCAGGCCTGTGGGCTCCCACACCAGTGCTCTTTCTCTCTGTCCTCTCTAGTAAGTTCCAGGAAGAATCTGTTTGCCCGGCTCTCTCCTCTCCACTGCTGGCAACTCAGAAAATCTGGGTGTCACACAGCTTGCTTTCAAGCATGGTCACAAATGAGAAGACACGACCAGAAAGGGGAAAGCTGGATGGGCAAGAAGACAGGAAAGGAAGTGACCAAATGAAGCTGGGCCCTTGGCCTGCTACAGTTCATCATTTCTACTTGTAGCTTCAAAGTTAGGAAAGACACAGAAATTGACTAGGAAATGATAAGAATTATCAGAATCTCCATTAGCTATTTTTTTTTTTTAAATGAAGTTGCACAAGCTAGGCTGGGAAACATGGTGAAACCCCCCCCTCTATGAAAAATACAAACAATTAGCTGGGCGTGGTAGTGTACACCTGTAGTCCCAGCTACTGGGGGACTGAGGTGGGAGGACTGCTTGAGCCTGGAAGATGGAGGCTGCAGTGGGCTGAGATCACACCACTGCACTCAAGCCTGAGTGAGAGAGTAAAAAAAAAAAAAAAAAATTGCACAAGATTATTTTTTTGACTTCTGTTTTCTACCATATTGTGTGCCTCTGCAGAGACAGGGGAACCCAAGAAAGCCTTGTCAAGAAAACCTATATAGATTTTGTAGGTCAGTTATTCAGTCTCTTTCTCACAGTACAGGGAGCTCAGCTGATGGTGTAAGAACAGAACTTAGAATATGATAGAGCTTGATGGTACATAAGCAGGTCTGTGAAACAACTATATTAACCACAATGTGCTACATTTGATAGATTCATCTGGGAGAGAAGTAAGGTTCTCAGAAACTCCTGCTCTGCCCATAAAGTTTATACCAACATGGTCCAAGACAGAGATCCCTAGGTGACTCAATTTTAAATGCCCTTCAAGTTTTTATACATAGATACGTAAATGCATACACAAGTTTATTCTAAAAGAATGAATGATGATTCTCTCTGGAGAGAATGGATTCAACAGCATATGTGTATAGAGGTGGACTTCAATTTCTATCCCTGTGCTATTTTATAATAGTTATACATTCATGTATTTCTCATGTAATTTTCAAAACTTTAAAACAAATGAACAAAATTACTTGCAAGAATTATTTATGGCTAACACATTGATCATTTAGGGAAAGAATGCTGGTCTAGGAGCCGAGTGATCTGTTAAAACCTAGCTGTGTCATGTAACCTAAATGGTTCTCTACTGATTTGTAAAATAAGGTGGCTGAATTAGATCATTTCTTTGATTCTATGACCCTTCTGGGTAAATGGGAAAGCCAATTTGAATTAGATGAAATCTAAATTAAATAGTACCTTAAAAGAAGTATAATTTTCTAACATTAAGGTAAACTGACAGTTTCTCCAAGTTATCCTTGCCATTTTGTTCAAGGTCGTAGAAGCCACCTTTATAAATCAGAAGAATTTATAAAGTAGGGAATGCTAAGAGTACTGTGATGTTTGGGTTGATTTTCTGGAATCGCCTTTGGAGTCCCAAGCCTTACAATGTACTATGTCCAAAAAGCACATTTAGAGTTAAAAGAGCTTGACATGTTTTGATCATTTCATCAAAATTACTGAAATTCTATGCTTTCATTTTTTAGCTAGGTTAAAAAAAAAAAAGATGTAATTCTCCTTTGTTGAATGAACAGAACAGCTGGGGCTGGGTAGCTTTTTGTTCTTTTTGAGAGTGGGCTAAGATGGAAAGCTACTGTTTGAGGCATACCAGATTCTAGACCACAACCAAAAGACCACATAAAGCAATTAGCCCATATTCTAAAAATCCAACAAGTAATAACTATAGAAATTTGTTAGAGACCTTTGAAATTCCCATTTCAAAGAGATACTTGAACTTCTAAGGCTTATCTGTGAGAAGACCTGTTAAATCTTAGCACCTGGGCTTACTCTTGTTCTGAGCTTGCACAAGATTATTTTTTTGACATCTTGTTCAGGAGAGGAAAGACTGGGCATATGGCCTTATTTCCTACTCAGGAATGAGAATGGATTTCTGCCTGGGACCCTGGGGAGAGGGATGGGTGAAGAAGCTTGTATCAGAAAGTCAGTTCAAGGAAGTGGAAGGTCTCAGGGATGGAGCTGAGGTCAGATTCAACTAAGGGTTGAGAAAGGTATCTGATGAGTCAGCGCCTCAGAAAATTCATAAAGTGATCTAAATCCTGACCACAAACAAACATAAATCAGAGAGACTGAGGACCACTTAACTGCCTATCACTCTCACCCCCCTGGCCAGAGGTAACACACTCATGGGTCTGCTAAGGGCCTCTGTATTAGTTCCTGGAATCCTCTCCTAAGTTTGAGGTTCCATCTGAGCCAGGAGGACACGTGAGAGGAGAGGAGAGCTCGTGGGAGCCAAGAAGATGTCTGCTGAGCGAGCAGGCCACCCTGCCTCTACTGAGCTCAAAGTACCCCAAAGCCCACTGAAAGTCCTGTTCTTCTAAGACTGCCCAGACACCGCCCCCTGAGTATTGCTCACATTTCCTAACAGACCAGCACACTGTCTGCTAGTAAGGAAATAAACTATCTTGTCCCTTCTGCATGATTATAATTCCAAATCAAAGTGGAATTGCATTTCTTCCTATTTCGTAAAATAGGTTTGATAAAATGTTCTCATAGTTTCCTGCATTTCGTTTTTAATATGACATTTTCTTCATATCACAGCTGTAGTACTTGCCTTGGTAATATGGCAAAACGATGATAATTTCTGTACTTATTTCAGGGACAAATGTGCAATGTGATTTTTTAAACATTAAAGCAAATTTGCTATGCATTTTTATTCAATCTTGAGTCTAAAGTGAAGCTTGTATTATGCAAACAGTAAGAAGAATGCCTGGATTTTAGTAAAATAGTAAAAAAAAAAAAAAACCTAATTAAAAGTTAAGTAGATGGGGATTTAATCTCTTCAATTTAAAATCCCTTTGCTTAGATCTCTTGTTAGAAGGGCTTCATAAAAACAAGCTGTAAACATTCTCCATAATTAAACATGAACATATGATCTATGAAAAAACTTGGCCCTCAGGCCATATATATTTAAATATACAAAATTACATTTGTATTTGATTCTCTTGTTATCAGCTCCATCCTCCAGTGAAATGCATTTGTGTGCACAACTGTCTTGTTCCTATACCTCCACCATGGATCATATTAAAAAATGCTTCTTCCCATAAACTGTGAAGTATTAATTGATAAGACACAGGAACCTGCACTACAGCATGTCCTTATCAATTAATATTGCTGTTGACTTAGTTTATGGGATTGAATTATCCATTGGAATCTTATTACATGATGTCATTGCAACCCAAGGGCTAAGAAATGTTAGCGCACCTACAGGACAGTGATGAAGAGAATTTTACTTAGAAACCAAACAACCACATCAAACTTAATTTCTGTACTTCCCATACTCAATAATGGAAGCTTACTCTTAAGCCCTATCATTTTTGAACATGGAAGGTATTCATGCACCCCCAAAATGGTCTAAATTAAGCTGCAATTCTGTAAGGCAGGAAAAAAACACCTGGTTTGGGAGTCAGAAACTGTGAGCCTTAGTTGTACTTTACTTCTCTAGAATCATTCCTATAAATGCTAACATGAGGGTTTGGATTAATGAAGGGTTAAGATTTCTTTCAGCTGTAACATTTCATTAGGATTCTATAAAGTTTAGAAAGTGCAAAGATAGCAGCTGGTCTATTATGATGCATGACAGAAGTAAAAACAAAAAGAAAAAGATTTGCAATATTCATGTAAATGATGTGTAATCTTCTCCCTACCCCCCAAGCCTTTTGGTTCCCTTCCTATCAGGTTTGGTACATGAAATTTTGATCACTTTAAACAGTTGCACTTTGGAATTAGAACAATTGCTTGCTAGAGGGGTAAGCAGATACAAACAAAATAGAGGGACTCATTTCACCTCATGTATTCTAAAAACAAGAATTCTCAACAAAGCAAGAATTTTTAGTCACTACCCACTTGGGATATTTTGAACTAGTCATTTAGGTAATACTTTTAAAGTGTTATTCTTTACTTTGTGTTAAAAATAGAATGAAGCCTGGTGTGGTGGTAGATGCCTGCAGTCCCAGCTACTTGGGAGGTTGAGGTGGAAGAATCACTTGAGCCCAGGAGTTTGAGTCCAGGCTGGGCAACATAGTGAGATCCTGTCCCTTAAAAAAAGTACCATTAACCACAATTAAAATGTTCTACACAAGAAATCTTATTATAGCAGAACTTTATAAAACAACATCTCAAACATAACAGTTCTGACTATAACCAAATACCTTACAATTCTTCCCTCTCTTTTCTTGCTTGTCTCTGAACAGGAAGGGGTGGTGGCTATTTAGCATCTGTGTCATGGTCTACTGATATCCTTAATGGCTGGCTTTCAATCATTGTTTCTCCATGTGCCCAGGCTGGTCTCAAACTCCCAGTGATCCACCACCTTCTTGGCCTGGTGTGGTGGCTCATGCCTGTAATCCCAGCACTTTGGGAGGCTGAGGTGGGTGGATCACTAGAAGTTTGAGACCAGCCCGGGCAACATGGAGAAACAATGTCTCTACTAAAAATAGAAAAATTAATTGGGCATGGTGGTTTGAACCTGTAGTCCCAGCTACTCAGGAGGCTTAGGCGAGAGGATCACCTGAGCCTGGGACATGGAGGTTGCAGTAAGTTAAGATCACACCAGGCCACTGCACTCTAGCCTGGGCCACACAGCAAGACCCTGTCTCAAAAAAAAAAAAAGAGAGAGAGAGAATTCTGCCTTCCTGTTATCTCATTTTTATTTCAGAAGAATGACAGAATTAACTGGAACTAAGTCTAGCTTTTGTAGGTTTTCTTCTGTTTGTCAAGTTTCTTAGTTCCTTCAGTTCCTGCTAAGTAAGCAGGGTGTTTCTAAAGGGAGATGATTTAAAGATGACTGAAGACAGATGTTAAATTTGAGGAGTTTGTTACTTTCCCAGTTTCACATGTTAGAGTCTTAGAAGTCGCCAAGCAGTACTAGGATGCTCCTCCAGGACTGAGGTGAGTTAATGCACAGCCTTGCACTTGCTAAGGGGGAGGCGAGAGGGACTTAGGGATCTGCATGTGGGTGTGTCATGTCGCGCGCAGGTGCAGAGAGGAGCAGGCCCAGGGCTGCCCAGCTTTCCTGAACCAGACTTCACCACCTTCACTAACAGGAGCCACTTGCACTCTATCCAGAAAAACACAAGAAGTATATATACTTAACTGACGATGAAGGTACAATGTCAAGTGAGAAAAAACAAGAAGAGGGGCTGGAGGAAGCTAAGAATAATAAAGGTATAGCAGTATTCTTGAGTGTTTGGGAAAACAGTTGGTTTTTCTGGGTGAGGGCAATTATGTAAATATGAATAGTGGTGATACCACACTCCCACTGCAGCGTGAAATCTGTGTCTGAGAGCCACCCAATGTGGAACTCTTATTTTTTAAAATAAGTGCAAAGATAGCAGCTGGTCTATTTTGATGCATGATAGAAGTAAAAACAAAAAGAAAATACGATTTGCAATATTCACTTGAATGATGTATAATCTTCTCCCTACTACCTATCCATAGAAAGAAGACAGGTACTGGCAAAACACTGCCCCTCTCAAATACGTTGACTCCACAGAGAATGGAGTATTTTACAACCTAAGCTGAAACACAAGGATGTAATTCAGAAATCATTCAACAGAGTTGAAAGTTTCAATGTGATAAATTATTATTTTCAAACAAGGGTCACTGAATAAAATCTAACCCTGGTAAATAACAGTAGGCTCTGGACGTTACATCTCATGCCACCATATACAGGCAGAAGACACGGTATGTCCATGTGACTTGTCTCACTTGTAACTAAGTGCTAGATCCTAATGGAATTACAATTTTTCACACAATATTTAATGTAATTATATTAAACATTTAGTCACCCTCATATAATTATTTAAGGGCCTAGTAGATGAAATTGTATTTCACAGAAACAGGGATAGGTTGAGATGGAGACACAGTGCCTGTGCTCAGAAGTCACTGGAAAGCACCTGATCACCATAGTCAAGATGGCCAAGGGCTTCTGACCTGATTAAAATAAGGAGTCATATAAGAATGGCTTTATTAGAAAAAAATGTAGTGTACACGTGGGTAATTTCTATCATCGATATACCTCTTGGCTATTTTATCATTAAAACTGGATACAGTGTTTGAACTTCTTTAGAAGTTAGTGGCATATCTTCCTATTCCGATATGTGACTTAGGGAAGGCGTTATCTTCATGTGATAGACACCCTTTATTTCTTTTCATAATTACAAGTAATCAGTAGTTTAGCACTGGCACAAAACAGAGAGAATTACTTAGGTAGTGCTTTAGGTGTAAGACGTCATACTTCCAACCCTAGAATCAGGCACAGGTATGCCATCTATAGAGTTTCAAAATCCCCTATTATCACTCAAGTCCCCATTATTATTACCTAGTAGTAATTAAATTAATGTGATAATCTGTAACCTAACAAAACCTCTGAATGAAGTTTCTTTCTTCTTCTTCTTTTCCTGTTGGATGTGCAATTCCGAGCAAATGTGCAGTGTGCAGTATTGATTTCCAGCCTCCTTTTAAACTCCTTCAAGTCTGTGCTATTAAACGGAGACAACCACATCAAGATAGAGTCTGTCATAGGATTCCCTGAAGCACAGAATGAGGAGGAGACTGAGCAAACACGACCCGGGAAGGCACCAATTGAACCAAGACAACTCTGTAAGACAAAACACATGCGGTTTTAAACATTGATGCATCACCAGCCGAACACCACCTGTATGCTGGAAGGAATCTGCTCTGCATTGAAAAGTACTTCTAATAAATGCACCCTGGAAGGCCTAGAAACTGGCTTTCAATAAACAGTGACAATCTGGAGACTAAGTGATGTGTGTAATATATTACAGGGCTTCCATGTGGAATATTTTAAATCAATATTGTTAATAACTTTTCACCAATTTAATCTACCTTGACTTTGGTTACAAAAATAAATTACTTCAAAGAAAAAAATCAATCACCTTTAAATGTTAGTTTGACAACGATTCTTTAAGTACCCTCTATCACCATCACTCTCGTCCCTGTTTATAAATATCTGATGGATTAAAAAGACAAATACCAAAATCACCTGAATTTTGAGATAACACTTTTATATGTTTTGGATAGAAATATCTATTTATCAGCAAAAACATTAAGTAGAAATCACTGTAAAACAGATTAGAAAATATATTTAAAAACAAAACATACAAAAAAATCAATCATCATTCTGCCCCCAGAGAGACCACTGTGAATATTTTGGCTTATTTCTTTCTAGTCTTTTTCTCCACCAGCAGGAATGGTTATGTATGATGCCAATTACTGGAAAACCTATAGGAATTATCTGAATGAGCAATTCTGTTGTTTGATTTAATGTGTCAAGAACATGCTTCTTCAGAAATGCTCTCTCATGAATTCAGGACTCTCCAACAAGACAATCCTGAGCCATTTGCTACCAACACACACTGCCCACTGTAGCTGCCTCTAGCTGCTTCCTCGAGCTCCAGGGACCCTAGGGCTGTGCATCTGTTCAGCCTTCCTCTACCCCATCCCATCTGCCAGTCAACCCCAAGGCTCTGAAGTGAATAGCTCCTTGGCATAAAGATGTTGGTGGAGGTGGTAGGGACAACATTTCTAGTTTAATATCCATTTAGCAGTTTCAATTTAAAAAAAATGAGGAAAATAAGCTCCTTGGTGCCTTTTTTTTTTTTTGGTCACTCTTAGGGGTTTTATTTTCCCTTTGTACTTCTACAAAATGCTAATACTGCCTTAATCTTCAAAAGTCATCCTAAAGATTTCCACACTGCTGCTTTAGTTTAATCCATAATTCATATGGCTAAAAGAGCAACTTATGCTCAGGAATGGAAATCAGAAAACTCACTGGCAAGAAAAGGTGCTGCAATACCTTTTTTTTCCTGTAATATGCTCACAAAAGCAGCCTCTCCACCTCTCAATTACTATGTTTTAAAAGTCAGACATGCTATTCTGTAGTATATAACAAAGACATATATTTCAATGGTATTTTTATGCAAAGCTGTTTTCTCTGCTTTACTTGGATTGAACATAGTCTAAATACTCAGAGAAGCTGTGATCTATGAGATCTTGTCTTCATTCTGATGTTCCCTGAAATGACACACCGGGCACTTTCTGCTTTTATGTTGACTATATAACCCCCGGATTTCTGATAATTTTACTAGGCAAAAAGAAGCAGTAAAAAATTAAAAAGTAGTAAAATATAGACAATAGCATTTTGTTTGTATTAAAAGGGAGAACTTGGACTTCAGGGTCAAATTTTAAATAACAGATAAAAGAAGTATGGTAAACAACAATGACAGTTGCTAAATCTTAAAGACTGTATTTTACGGGGAACTAGAGCAACACACATAGCAACAATCAGCTTGTCCTTGCTTTCCATAAACTGAGAAACTTGTCAAATATTGCCAAAAATTTTTAATAATACCTTTTATTTCAGTTATTATTAGAATGGCAAAATCATTCTTCTACATAGGTTCAGATGAAATCTCTAAAAACATATCATAATTGCTTTTTAGCGCTATGGTTTGTTCCCTGGTTTTTACTCTGTACTCCTCTCTGAAAAGTCAAATTCACCTCTCAGTAAATTCACTTGTTTCAATCAACTTCAAGTGTTCTTCGGAATTATTTGCCTTGTTAGAAAGCAAAAAGTCAGAGACAGGGGAACCTTACATTTTCCTGCTGAAAACCATTCACATAAACCACGGCTTAGTTGCTCTAATAAGCAAGGAAATGATCTGCTTAAAAATATAATTTGACTTGGCCGTAGCAAAGTCAACCGCTGTCCTTTCTGATCCTGATGTAGACGAACTAACAGAATCCCAAGCCACTGAGATTTTCGTACTGTAACTCTTTTTCTCTTTTAAAATAAGCATGGGTTTCTAATATTCCTTCCCTTTGCCTTTCACTGGATGAAATATAAATCCACACTTGAAGGCAGGGCTCTACAGCCTGCCCCATACTTCCACTGGGTCTCTACTGTCTACTACACAGCAGTCAGAGTACTCTCTCTGCCAATTTACAGTTTAGACAGGTGCTCAACTTAGTGAAGTGGGTTCTGCAGTAAATGATGATACTCTGTTGGGATAGAGCTAATTGGGATTTTGCGCATCCTCTTATCTTTTTTCTTCTAGAAGCCCTGTTGTACCTTTCACCTCATCTTTCCCTTCAGTGATGCCATGTTTTTGGTTTCTACCACTTACAAGGACTTGACTGTTTCCAGCTGCCACACTCCAGAACCAACTTCCTATTTTCTTTTATGATGATTTAACAAGATTGTCTCCTTTATCACTCAAGGTGAGCAGCCAGCTGACCCCATGATTTCGCAGAACAATGCCCTGCTATCTTCATTCCACATCAATTACCCAGTAGATCGTACCATCACATTCCATTATTCTACTTCTTAGATATAAAATTACTTCTCACTAGTCCACATCTGTTGAACCTGCTCTTTGTTTTCCTGGTAAGCATTAGTCAATGCCTCCCACCTCTGCCAGGCCCCTGAATCTTTTGAGTGACAACGCAGCCTCACATTCATGCTTAGCCACTTTAAAATGAAAGCACTGAGATAAAAATCATGATGCTTTTAGCCAAAACCCACTGCAAAGCTTCTAGAACAAAAAGTAACAGATAATACAAACTTCAGAATATTAAACAGAATACATTTCAGAGCACATAAAGGATATAACAGCATTCTCGAATTGATTTTTCTATGTGATGTTATTAGAATAAAGCATCACCATGCTATCTCAACTCAATGTGATTGTCAAACGCAGGAAGCAACTCAGTTTTACAAATATGCTTATATCAGGGAGCAAGTAACAACTTTTTTTTTTTTTTTTTGGAAAGTGACCTTGAAAAATCCAAGTTAGTAAAACTCTAAAAAAACTTCTGACAAGGTTCCAGGTACCCAAAGCTGAATTGAAACAGGACGTGGAGACCCTGCGAGCCAGGGCTCCAAATGAGCATTCTATAGTATATAACTACAGTGGCACTGGTAGAGGAGCCTGAATCACATTTGTTCTCAATGACTGTAATGGCTCTAATCTGCAAGCAAGTCCCCAGCAGAATGTAGCTTGCTAGGCAAGGCACTCTATTGTGGTCATTTTGGGGTTAGTCTGTATAGCCCTGAAAAATTATCTGATGTTTTCACTTATCAGATAGTACACTATGGGGGAAGAAACCCTAGTCAGGAAGTTTAGTACTTCCTTGAGAAGTGACTTTAAAAACCACAGATCTTTATGATGATTAAAAATCAGGATTTCTAGGCTGTAATCTCAGCACTTTGGGAAGCCAAGGCAGGTGGATTGCTTGAGCCCAGGAATTCAAGACCGGCCTGGGCAACACGGTGGAACCTCATCTCTACAAAAAAAAAATACAGAAAATGAGCCAGGTTTGGTGGCACATGCTTGTGGTCCCAGCTACTTGAGAGGCCGAGGTGGGAGGATCACTTGAAGCTGGGAGGTCGATGTTGCAGTGAGCCATGATCGCGCCACTGCACTCCAGACTGGGTGACAGAGCAGGACCCTGTCTCCCCTACCCCTAAAAAAATCAGGCCTTCTAATCACATACCTAACAGTTGAATTTTGACATATAATTAACTTCTGGGTGAGTTTTCAAGTTTCAAAATAACTGAATAATGACATTTGAACACTGGCTTTAATGGAAGAGATTTCAATTTATCATATAAAATGTTTAGGGTACTAGGCTGCAGAACTAACAGTTATTGTTAGGAAACAGTTTTACACAATTTTTAGATTTGCGATTTATGTATCATCACACTTCAGACCATAAAGAATGTGAACCTCTGCTGTAGGACTTTTAGGGCAAGATCAATTACTCCTACTGAAAAGAGTTTCAACACAGATTTCACGGTTCTAGTAACTTTAGCCCTGGAGAGATGTGGACGATGTTTTCATGTATTCATGATGCACACTCATAAATACACATAAAAGCATTTCTTTACAATGGAAGACTAGATATTTAAATTCTTAGCACCAGTCAGCGAATTATATAGCAGAAACAAAACAAACATTGGTGGGTGCCAGCTGTGCCCTGGACTAGGCTCTTTCCTAGCTATCTTCTTATTAACTGCCTAAAATGCCAAAATTTAATGAGACCGTTTTCCTGGAAACCATCTTGGTGGATTAAAATGAATGATTATCTAAAGTTTCATAGGGTACTATGCTCACTACCTGGGTGATGGGATCATTCGTATTGCAAACCTCAATGCCATGCAATATACCCATGTAACAATCCTGCACATGTACTCCTTGAATCTAAAATAAACACTTAAATTATTTTAAAATTTTTCAGTTTTTTTTCACAATGATCACAAAGTTTAAGTGGAAACTTTTTAATGTCTACACAAACATGTATAAGAACACATGATCAGAAACCAAACAAAAAGAGGGAAGTTTTGTTTCTCCCAGCTAGATAAATCCTTGATTATATCAGAAATTAGCAGAAATAGTGCTAAGCGTTTCTTCTGTTCCCTTTGCCAAAGAAATAAAATATCTGCTTGTATCTGGTCACTATGAATTTGCAAAATGAGGAAGGAGCACTGACTGATGTCAGTTCCATTTAATTCATTCCAGACACCAAACACTGTTAACAAGTCAAAACTGCAGCAGGACCCAGGAGGGTGACAGAGATAAACTACTGGCCAGGCAAAATGGTCAGGTGTGCACACAGTTTAGGGCAGTTTCCATTATTGGTGTCTTCCCTGCCTTAAACTGATCAATAAAAACATGTTTCTTATATACTAGAGACCATAAGCAAAAGATTTATTGGGGAATAACATTATCTGGCATCTGCTGCTGTTCTTTTTAAATACTGGGAGGACAAAACTCTATTTCTAGCTGACAGGAAAAAACATGCTCTGCTGGGCAGCACCAACCACTAAGCAAAGCTGTGCCCATCGGCTGGAAAACCGCTTCTATCATCCCACGGGGTATCACAGCCAGCTCTGATGCTTTACCAGGTAGACAGGCAATAAGCCACTTAATTTAAATTGTGATACAGCTGAAGTGGATTAAAGCTGATATGTAATGATTGTCAACTACGCTGTTTAGAAAACTAATTGGAAGCAAAGACCTGATTCCTGGTGATGGTGCTTTTCCCTAATGGAAGCACGTGTTTCCAGGAGGACAACAAAGAGTGGTCTTCTGACTTGATTAACATCACTCTCCTTCATTTGATAAACCAAATTTGTTATCAGGTTTAGCAAAGACTTAATTTACCTGCATTACTGATTGACAAAAACAATCTAATGTACTGTTTATTATATTAAGAAGTTCGTGTCCTTCATAGGGACATGGATGAATCTGGAAACCATCATTCTCAGCAAACTGACACAAGAACGGAAAATCAAACAATGCATGATATCACTCATAGGCAGGTGTTGAATAATTAGAACATGTGTACACAGGGAGGGAAGCATCACACACTGTGGTCAGTTGGGGGGGAACTAGGGGAGGGACAGCGGGGGGGGGGTGGGGAGAAATACCAGATATAGGTGATGGGGGAGGAAGGCAGCAAACCACCTTGCCATGTATGTACCTATGCAACAATCTTGCATGATCTGCACATATACCCCAGAACCTAAAGTACAATAAAATAAAAATAAAAATAAATTCATCTATCCTATGGAAAGAAAAACCGTTTCAAAATTTATTTTCCAAGTCGAGGAGGTTAGCACAGTTATTATTCCAGTTATAACCCTGTCAGAAACATTCCTATAAACAATTCGGCCTCTTGGAGTGTCACATTTTAGAGCATTCCTTACACTGGGTGACTTCCTTCATTCATCCCTCAGGCTTTAAACTCCTTATACAACCCTAGTATTAATTTACATCCTGTGTTAAGAGAGATTCAAAGCAGTTTTTAAAAAGCAATAGACCAGAGGTTCTCAATGACAATCTGCATATTTGAATCACCTGGTAGGGTAAGGCGTGGGGGCGGGAGGATTTTAAAAATACAAATGCTGGGCTCCAGTTCAGATTAATTCAGAAATTTGAGGGGGAGGTGGGGAGTATAGGCAGGGAAGGAGTGAGGGTGTACGTGGGCTTGAATGCATTTCAAGAAAAACAACTGAGGAATTTTCTTTCATTGGCAATGAAAGCTCACATAAAGTAATTTGCCTTAGTGAGACTTCTTCACATAAAAACTTCTATACACTGGTGACACAAACTTTTCTGGTAACACATTTAGATAGTAAATAAAAAATCAAATTTCTTACCTGTATGATAAAATGTGAGAAAAAATAAAAGTACTCCCATAAATATATTACTTAAAAAAGTGACGACTCCACAAGTAATTCCTTCTGGAACTGGGTAGACAGTTTCCACAAAAAGCTCAAAAAATATAGGTACGCTGCTGTTCAAGAGACTCCCAGGAGAATGCAGGAGGCATACAATGTCACTAAAATAAAAACACAAACATTTTAGTTTCACAGCAGCAGCACTCAGTCACATCAGATTGATCTTCAGGGTGTTCTCTTTCCTGAGTATTGACTCTGAAATTTCTTCTCTTTTCAAAGGTAGTTGATAAAGTTTGACAAAGCATCACACATCTGTCAGCTCTTTGCTGCAGTTTTCTGGAGTAGACACAAAAACATTTTATTTCTGGATGAGTACCAGTTTATTTCCTTTACCTTTCTGGATTATTCCAAAGCACAAAACAATTTACCACTATCATATAAGTAAAAGGATTCTTCTGCTTGGTCATACTCCTCTAGACTTGTTCCGTCATTTTAGAATGTAAAATCTAAGAATAAATGTCAGAAACATACGTTACTGAAAATTACCTATTTAAAGAGATTGGCTAATAATTGCTTTCAAGCACAAAATAAACATCATGCAGTATGTAATTTCTTGAGAAACACAATGGAATTAGCCTCAATTTTGGAATGGGTTTTACGGCAACATTTTTTTTTTTCAAATAAGTAACTTTTTTGAAACACAGAAAAATATTTCATCCAGAAATGTACACTTAATAGTGACTAGGATCCCCAATGAAAACATAAAAAATCTATTAACACTATTCTGTGGCAAAGTCTATTGAATAAGGATGTTATTTTTATTCTTATAAGAAAGTCTGGGGAAATACACTACAAGTAATTTTATCATTGCTACTACTGTCTGTCTATGAACCTTCATTAATTTTAACTTAAAAGGCGAAAACAGAACCAGAAAGGAAAAAAATGATTCCCTATTTAGAAACCTAAAATATGTCCCTATATCCTAATAAGTATATCATATTCACTGACAATAATGAGTAGAAGTCATCCTAAGTTTAAGGTTACAAGGAAAAGTATTTTTAATAAAAATATTTGTTAAGGAAAAAAAGTCCTGCATGGGAACTGCAGAAAGTAAGGAAGTTACATTAAACCTGTTATGTATTATTCATGCACTCACAGAACATATCAAATTACCAGAATTTACCATAACTGATTGCAATCATTAACAGTCCATGACGTTGTCAAAGGGGTAAAAAAAATAATAGTACACACTTATTTCTAATAGAATTTCTCCAATTAACCTCCACTCTTGCTTCTCCCTCCAATTACACTGGTTTTTGGTGATTATAAAATATTTAGTATGTTCTAACAAAACAAATATTTGGTAATTACTTTGTTTCTTTGAATAGAAGATAGCTACGAAAATAGATAAAAGAATCACTTAGTGAATATAGAACATACTGCTGGCTAAAGCAGTGATCAAATTATTTGCACAATTACTTGGGAAGCATCTGATAGCTATGATAAATACCATTTAAAATGTGACATAATTTTCAAGAGATTCTTAAAAACAAAACACAACCTAATGCTTCACGTTCACAATATATTTGCTAGACGTAGATCACATAAATCAATCACATTTTCTACTTACATATGACTCATTAGTGGTACATTAGGAAATTTAGGGATGGAAAATCACTGGTGGCTTCTATAAAGTATTGTATTTCCCAAACACTTTAGATTTATTTATTTATTTATTATTATTTTTGAGACCGAGTCTTGCTCTCAGTTCCCAGACTAAAGTGCAGTGGTGTCATCTTGGCTCACTGCAACCTCTGCCTCCTGGGTTCAAGTGATTCTCCTGCCTCAGCCTCCCTAGTAGTTGGGATTACAGGGATGCACCACCATGCCAAGCTAATTTTTTTTTTGGTATTTTTAGTAGAGATGGGGTTTTGCCATGTTAGCCAGGCTGGTCTCGAACTCCTGACCTCAAATGATCCACCTGCCTTGGTCTCCCAAAGTGCTGGGATTACAGGTGTGGGCCACCACACCCGGCCTAGAATAATTTATTATCATGCCAGCCATGGAGACTCATGCCTGTAACCCCTTTGGGAGGCTGAGGCAGGATTACTTGAGCCCAGGAGTTCCAGATCAGCCTGGGCAACATGGTGAGACCCTGTCTCTCCAAATAATAATAATAATAAAGTTATTTTTAAAAACATTAATTTATTGGTCAGTGATAGTCAGAGGAGAGAGGATCACTGACCCAAAGACAGATGAGCCTAAGAGTTTAAAACAAGAAAATATTAAAGTAAATAACAGGAAAAAAATCAAGCTCTTAAGGACCAGCAAGTGCTACTTCTGAGTAAAGACTCCCAAATTCCTGATGGAATTAGCTGTTTTTAGGAAACATGTTTTGAAATAATCCTATCTACATTTTTATTTCTGAAGGAAATGTACTCCTACATATAATTTGTAATCAGGCAAATTAAAACACAATAATTTAAAAATAATTACAATCTGGTTAACAGAATAATTCCATGTGGT